>OZ005652.1:296921379-297641936 GCA_963930645.1 Salticus scenicus
GGTTATTTAAAAATTGCCATTATTGCATAATTTATTGATTCAAATTTGCTAATGAAGTGTTTACAATATAAAATATTATACTCTTTAAAAGATTTCATAAAAAAAAAAAAAAATCTTTTGGAAAATAAAAATAAAAAAGAGGGATTAAATAATCATTTAAATATAATATGTGATAAAAATGTAAAAAAAAAAAAAAAAAAAAAAAAAAAAAAAAAAAAAAATATTTGGCTTTATATATAATTCAACATTTTGTTAATGATTTATGTTTATCCTTTATATAAATTGTTTTTTTTTTTTTTTTACAGTCTATCACCACTAATGTTTTAAATCAGAATAAATCTAAAATATATACATGTAACTATATTGATTTTTTCATGATGTTTCATATAAATGTCGCAAATTTGAATATGTATATTGTATTTTCTTTTGAGATGCCATTACTTAAAGTAAACATAAATATATATTTTCTGCCTCTCTCTCTCTCTCTTTTTTTTTTCTTTTTTAATTAGATAAAAGAAAATTTTACTTTGTAAAGCATACATCAATATGCCAGCATATGTTTTTTTTTTTTTTTTAATACAACAGTTTATCATTAAAAAATAAAATGCAATTTCTAAGTTATAATATTTAAATATTTACCTAGATTATCATTATTATTCAAAAAAGCATTTAATTATTATTATTACTAAAAAAATATATGTTTGTTCTGATAAAATATACCACCAAATATATTATGGAAAAAATATATATATTGTAAGATATATATTTTTGTATTGTAAGATATATATTTAGTATTGCGTCGAAATGCCATAAAAAATGTTTTTAATAAGTTCTCTCAAAATGGATCTTAATGGCTACAATACCTTTATCTCGAATATTGATATTCATCGCATTATCATTAAATTACTCTGAAATGAATTTCATTATGTCCACTAAACAGTTCATCCTAATCATTAATAAATTTTAAAAGCACTTTAATCTGAATAATGGGTATACTTCCATAACAGTTAAGAAGATAAATAGATTTCTAAAATCGCTGGAATCGTTTGCCCTTTAAAAGTGCTTTTAAATATGAGTTACCGTATCTGCTTTCGAGATATTGCTTTTCTGGACACAACGTCTTCATTATAGGTTTTATTTTATCCTTATTGAGTATACTTTGAGAAGTAAAGGTCTTTGCTTAAGGTAAAATACTCTATGCGAATCAAATAAAGCAGAACTATGAATAATTGAGCATTCATTTTCTTAATTATTGCATGTATTTGATAAATAAATAGCATCATGGGAATTAGCTTTAAAGTATAATAAAACAAATTATATTTTTTTTCTGAATCTTAATGAATAAAAATAATATTTTAAATTATTAGTTATGCAGTGGATGGGTGGGAGACATCGCATTTTAGAATGTAAAATACATGGGAAAACAGGCTGAAAATCAACAGAAACACGGAAAAGAAGAGTCAAAATTCCATAGAAAAAGCATGGGATGAAAAAAATTAAAAAAAAAAAAACATCACAATGTCAAGTAAAAAAAAAAAAAAAAAAAAAAGAAAAAAAAAGGCTAACACTGGAACACTGGTAAGGATAAAAGGACAAAATTGACTAGAAAAAGACATCGAAGAAATATAATTATTATAGTTATTTTATTTCTTCTCTTTCTTCAACACAAAAAAACTCTTCTGTTGAAATCACATAACAATAGGAACTTTTTTTTTCAATTAGATTAAATGTTTAATTTTTATGCAATGTTATATTCTGTACTTTCTTTTTGATAAAATTTTGTAATATTGTGGGATAGTATTTTGATTTATTGGGGGAAAAATATTAAGAAAGAAATAGATTAAAAATTTAATTATTCGTACTTTTTATTGATATCTTTTTATTATTATTATTATTATTATTATTACAAAACAAAATGTCATTTCTTTCTCAAATTAAAATGTTTAAGAAATCAAGGAAAGATAATTTTAAGTTGAACTTAGAAAACAAATAAGGTGAATTTAATTTACTAAATAAATCTTCAAGCTCTCATAATTACATCCTTTATGAGAGCATATTTTTCGCTAATACTATAAAAAAATAGCTCAAGTAAATTATTGCATATAAACTAGATTGAGCTTAACATGGATTTATTTTTAAGGTACAAATACTGCAATTTAATACTTGAACAAAAATTTAGACAATACACAGCCGTAGTATTTTATTTTATTTTGATAAATTATTATATAATCCTGGATAGTTTCTGCCACTAAATCATTAGTGTAATGATGATGTTCACTAAATCTATAATCATATATATATATATATATATATTTGTATTCATTCTAAAATAGATGTATACTCTCTGTCGTTTGAATAAAATATTCGAACAAGAACTACAAAAACAATTTCAATCATATTGAAATAATGATAATTAACAACATATTCTTATAGATCAATACTGTTTTGAGCGACTTGCTCCCATATGCTTTAATTACAGAAATTTATTTCAAGAGTTTTAAATAACTAATTAGTTACAAATTAAAATAATTAACTTTTATTAATCCTCTAAATATATTAGATTTATTTCAAAATTATTAATTCCTAATTAGAAATTAAAATAAATAATCTTTATTAATATTAAGAAAGAATTCAATAATAAATCCATTGATTTATTTTTAACATAATGCAATTTATATATGAGGGATCTTAAATGCAATTTAATTACCCATTCCCTAAAAATAATCACATTATTTCATTGCAAATCAGAATAAATATATATTTCTAGCTATTAAAGATACATAAAAAGATTTCCCTTATAATTTATTTTTTGTTTGATCAACTTAAATCTATCATTTCACTCCTTATATGGATGTAAATCGCGGTTAGATCTAATCTAAATAACTTATTCTTCAGACTTTATGTCGCAATAGCTAATATTTTTACTTGCACCTGCTAACCGTTTTTCTTGGCTCAAATAATCAAGCCAAACGTATGGTTGCAATTTCTTAACCGTCTTTCCTAAATTCAAAAATTGTAATTTGTTTAACATTAAGACAAAGAAACAGTTTATTGGCGCTTTTGGCTACTGGATGATGTAAAGCTACCACATCTGATGAAAAAGAAGTGGGAAATCTGTCATAATCGCTTGCACACTTCAACTAAAATCACCCTTTGTATATATATATATACAATATACACCTATAATAGCTCTCTCCCTCCAACACCTTTCGTTATAGCGAATTCATCAATTATGGATCTAATCTGTGTTGTCCTCTATTTCATGCTTTTTATGTCAATAAAATCTTCACGACTTTAAAATAATGGATGGACATTTATATTTTAAATGTATATTGTTTGACTTTATTTTAGAGCACTGTGGCATATAATGCCACAAATGTATTCCTTATTCCAGCATTTTATTTCATTTGAAGCATAAATATTTGAAATACTCTGCCAAATATTAATAGGAAACATGGCGTGTAATTATTAAAACAAGGAAAACTAACAACAACGTTTAGAGCGCCAAAGGGGAAAAAATGGAAAGCAGTTTCGGGAAAATGAATGTAATCAAAGAATAATTTCAGGAGAGGATAATGTATTATTTAAGAATGATGTTTTTTCGATGTCAAATGAAAAGCAAAATTTTTTTGATAAAAAAGAAACTAATTTAGAAGAATATTCATTGCAATTGATAAATAAAAAGAAAGTATTTCCTCGATAAGTAATAGCGGTTTAGAAGCAGGTGTTTATTTAATTTCAAATAAAGAAAAACTAAACAAAGTGGTTAAGTTACCATGAGGATAATAAAATTGAAATTTTCGTGTGAACAAAACATGGGTGTGAACAAAACAATGTTAATGGTTTATCTGATGCTAGTACGATTAGAAAAATACTGCGAGGTACTTATCGTTACAAACTGCTTTTAAAGACGCAGAAGTAAAGAAAAATCAGTATTTTCTTAAGGATGATTTATTATTTTATAAAGATAAAATATGTGGAGAAACAGTACATAAATTGGTTTTGTCTTTGAGTTATCGTGAAAGTGTTTTAAAATTAGCTCATGACTCAATGTTTGGAAATCATTTAGGCATGTGGAAGTCGAAAGAGAGAATACAATTTTCATTTTGCTGGCATAAAATAATAAGTGATGTACAAAATTTCTGTAATACATACGAAAAATGCCAGTTGAGATGTCCGGAAAAAATGTCCGATACGACACCTATTACGCCTGTGGTACGCCCGCCATATCCTTTCCGTACAGTGAGTGTCGATTAAATAGTAGAAATTACTTCGCCCTCGGGTAGAAAACATAAGTATTGTCTTGCCTAATTGATCAACATTCGAGAAGGCCCGAAGTCATCCCTTTAAGAAATCTTTCGGTTAAGGTCACGTGTGATGCTCTCTTAGAAATATTTATGCGTACAGAAATCCCAGAAATAATATGTAGTGATCAAGGCACTAATTTTACGTCTCAACTAAGACAAGAGTTCGAGAAAAGATTAGGAATAAGTCCTCATTTCTCAACCCCAGCTTTCCTTGCCTCGAACAGCTTTGTCGAGAAATTCAACCGTGTATTAAAAATAGGTGCTTCATCATGTAATACGAACTAACCCTGTAAATTGAGATAGACATATTGCGTATTTACTTTTCGCATATCACGATGTCCCTACTACGGGTGTTTCTTCATTTAGGCTGATGTATGGGCGCGAAACTAGAGGTCCATTAGCAGTATTAAAGTGAACGTGGTCAGGAGACATCAATTTACCTCTCAATTTAAGTAATGCTTGTAGATTACTGTGTAGATTAGCTTAGATTACTTACAATTATTAAAAAATAACTTAGAGAAAGCTGCCAATTTAGCACCTTTGGCTGCAGCGGAAAAGCAAGAAGCTTATGCTTACTACTTCAGTCGTCGCAAAGAAATGAAAGAATTTAAAGGTGGTGAATTAGTATATTTATTAATTCCAGATTCCACTAATAAATTGTATACAAGGTGGGCAGGTCCTGGTGAGATTACAGAAAGAATTAAACCTTACTCGTACAAAGTTAAGTTGCCTGATGATAATATATGACACATACATGCAAATAAAATAAGACAATTCCATGTTAGAGCTCAAACGGTAGGTGTCATGTTTGAAGACAGAACTGTGACAGATGGTGAATTCGGGGAAATTCACCCAACCCCTATTAAGGAAAATAAAAGTGGCATTGATGTGGACATTAGTCATTTAGAAGAGAAGAAACAAATACAATTACTCGAACATTTGCATAAACATGCACCATTATTTCCGGGTAAAGCTGAAGTTTCTAATGTGGGAGAGCATAAAATTCGTCTAATGCCAGGTACTGAAAGAAAAAAGCCTTATGTGTATAAAATACCGAAGTCACTAAAACCTGAAGTAGACAAACAAATAGCAGAATTTGAAAGTTTAGGCCTTACTGAGCTGAGTGAGACCGAAATAGCATATCCAGTAGTATGCGTGGCTAAGAAGGATGGAAGCGTAAGTTTGTGTATAGACTTTCGTTTTTATTAATTCTGAAACCAAACCTTTTGATTATCATATGGAGGATATTACAGACCTAATTAATGAAATCGGTCGTGCCAATTTATTACTTGTTTACAGTCGGCAGCAAAATTATTCGAGCGCTAGCAATAATTCTTATATAAAAAAAGTACACTTAATACTGTTTTGTTAAAATAATCCTAGTCGAATCATGTTCTTAGGCTGACAAAGAACATGACTCGACAAGCAGTATTAAGTGTACTTTTTTTTTTTTTTTTTTTTTTACAAAGGAATTATTGCTAGCGCTCGAATAATTTTGCTTCCGACTGTAGATGTGCTAAAAGCGTATTGGGAAATTCCCTTGAAAGAGGAAAGATTTTACTTCTTTTAAGAGACACCGTCCTCAATACCGCTTGTAGGCGATATCCTTCGGATTACGTAATTCGGCTGCAAGTTTTCAGAAAATAATGAAGGAAGCTTTACATCAACATCGCGAATATTGCAAAGCTTATCTTGATGATACAGTGATATTTTCTAATAATTGGGAGTCATATCGTAAATATTTAGATGCAATTTTAGCTAAGCTGACTGAACTAAAAATTACTGTAAACGGAGAAATAATACTGTAGATCAGAGACTAAATACCTAGGCCATGTAATAGGATTCGGACGATATTAACCCAATCCTGAAAAATTACTTGCCATACAAAATATTGAATTGCCGAAAACTAAAACAGCTTTAAAAAGCGCTCTTGGTCTTTTTAACTTTTATCGAAATTCGATAAAACACTATGCTGAAATTCCTAAACCGCTGACAGATTTGACTAAAAAGAAAATTCCAGAAAATTTACCGTGGACACATACTGAAATTATAGCCTTTCGACAACTTATAGAAATGTTGTATAAAGCTTCTGAACTTTATACTCCTGAGCCCAATAAATCCTGTATCATTCAATGCGATGCAAGGTCCTATGGTGTCAGCGCATGTCTATCGCAAAGGGATGAGAAAGGAAATCTACGTCCGATAAGTTTTATTAGTCAGAAGTTTACTAATGTACAGAGTAATTGGTCTGCTGTAAACCGTGAAGCCTATGCTGTGGTACGGTCTATCAAGAAATTTGAAAATTACGTTTTCGTAACTCATATAGAAATTATTACCACAATCCTCTTGTCTATTTACAAAAATCTGCATCTCAATCTGCCAGATTCCAACGGTGGACGTTATCTCTACAGAGATATTATATTTGCATATCACACTGCCCTGGTGTAAAATTGAAAAGCGCTGATGGATTGTCGAGACTATGTCAGAAATAAGTTTTACTAATTACCAATAATTTGGTTCTGTTTCGCAATTTAACCTTTTTTGTGTGGTTTTAGTATTGTAAATATTTGTTTTAGTATTGTAAATATTGTATCAAGGTATCTGTGCATCTGTTGTAAATTGTTTATTTTATTTTGCATTTATTTCTTGTGTTAAAATATCTATGCTTGTTCCGGTGTTGTATCAAGACATCTTTACATCTGTTGTGTATTGTTTATTTCGTGCATTTTTTATTTTCATGTATTTAAATATTTATGTGTCAATTGGTTGCTAATAGTTATCAGATTTTCATACGCTTATCGTATCTCAATCTCAGTGGTAGAGGGTGTCATGCAACCAAACACTCCCTGATTCATTTTAAATTCACTCAGCCAACTTTCTATGCAGCTGTGAGCGGAAGAAGGTGTTTTGGCGGTCAGTGAAGTTTTGGCCTTCAGCCTGTGAAATACGGTGCAAATGGCGCATCCGAGTAAAAGCATTTATACTGTTATTTTATGTTTTATTATTACATGAGCATATATATGTGTTCATATGTATATACAATCTCATTGTACATATGTTATATTAATTAATTAAAGAGTAAAATTTCATAAGAGAAATTCTACTTTCAAGAATCTACACTCGTCCGTTACATATATTATTTTCTTAAATTTCATATATAGAGGTTTAGAATTTTTTAAAACGCATATATATATCATCTTATGGTAATTGGATAACGATTTCTTCCCTTAAACTAATACTAAGAAAAAAAAACTATGAACATTAATTGAAATTTTATTTTTCCGACTGAGCGAAAATAATGCCTGGACCGGGAGTCGAACCCCAGTCCAGGCATTATTTTCACTCCCTCGGAAAAATAAAATTTCAAGAAATATGATTTTCTTCCAATCAGTTGATTGTGTGATTTTAATAAAAATTGTATGGACATTAAATTACAAAATTTGTTGTTTTACATTAAGATGCACATAAAAAGTGAAATGAAACACTTTTTAAATCAAAAATGTAAAACAAAAAAGCAGTTATACACAAATTGTTCAAGACTGTTTAATTACAAATTTGCTTTCTTTACTACATGTTATTTCCTTCAGTTATCTTAATATGTTTTTTTACATAACGCAGCTTCAAATAACTTCACCCCTGGGAGGGGCAAGACGTAAAAAAAACTTTTGTAAGTGTACTCGGCCCCAAACTACTTCACCTTAAAGAAATCGCACATAAGAACACTTGACTTGAATACAAATAAAATATTATGTACGATTTTGGAATTCTTGATTCTTAAACAAGAGAGGGAAAAATCGTTTTTCGGGAGGAAATTTTAGAAATTCAGGATTTTTGAGTAGAGCTGTACTAAAAATGGTATAGAGGAAATGAAAACAGCCATCTTACTTGTTTAGGATATTTCCAAAAACACATTTTTGATTCATTGTGATTTTTTATTCTGTTTTATTTTATTTTATTTATTTATTTTAATTTTTTTTTTAGGACTGAGGGCTACTGGTCTCAATCTACGGATTTCTAAGATACCAGTTTTACGATAGTTGGACATTTATCGAAATCGAAATTTTATCGAAAATGTAATATAATTGAATAAATTGAAAGCGATGTCATAAAAAAAAAAAAAAAAAAAAAAAAAAAAAACAAGTAATCCTCCGTACTAAACTAAATTCTGCTTTTGCCAGAATTTCATCATTTTTTTTTCTTTGAAAGAAAAACAAAAGGAAGGAAAGTTAATAACAATCAATTTCGAATCAAACTGTATCGAAAAGTTTTTTTTTTTTTTTTTTTTTTTTTTTTTTTTATAATAATGTTGAATTAGGAAATAAAAAGCACGCTTGCAAAATGACAAAAAAAAAAAAAAAAAAAAACAAGTAATCCTCCGTACTAAACTAAATTCTGCTTTTGCCAGAATTTCATCATTTTTTTTTCTTTGAAAGAAAAACAAAAGGAAGGAAAGTTAATAACAATCAATTTCGAATCAAACTGTATCGAAAAGTTTTTTTTTTTTTTTTTTTTTTTTTTTTTTTTTATAATAATGTTGAATTAGGAAATAAAAAGCACGCTTGCAAAATGACAAAAAAAAAAAAAAAAAAAAAAAAAAAAAAAGAGGAAAAGGTTTATTAAGTTTGAATTTGAGTTGGTAATTTAAGGATGCCATTGGTATAGTAATTTTTTAGCTTTTTTATTTATTTTACTTTATTTTATTTATTTCAAGTCAAAATTTTCATTTTCTTGCTAAATGCTATTATTTTTAAAATATCAATTTCAATTAATCTAACGGGCTTATACATATTTTTTTTTCTTGCCGGCGAGTAGGACAAATCCTGCTTCTACACTAATGAAAGAAAGTATTTATTTGTCTGTGTGCTATATAGAAAAAAAAACTGGCGCATACAATTCTAATTTATATTCTAGATAAAGGAATGAGTGCAGATTCGCAACGTACTTTTAAAATTTCGATATTTCTATTATATTTTTAAAAATACGATTTTTTGAGTTTTTTACCTGAATTTTTTTTTTTTTTTTTTTTTTTTTTGAGTTATAATTTTAAGCTGTTACCAATAATGTAAAAAGCTTACAACTTTTCATTTCATTTTTTTTTTTTTTTTTTTTTTTTTTGATACGGCGAAACACTTTTTTTTACATTAAGGTTAAATTAAAAAAATTATACCTCTATAAACAAAAACTTCTGTTAAAACTGACGTCATAGAAGCTATAAAATTTTATTTAGATTTATTTATTTTTAAAATATTATCATAAATTAATTGAATATTCTTATAGGTTTTTTCCTTTGATTTTATCGTCCGCAAAGTACAGTACGCACAGTTTAAGTATAGAACCGCCCTTCGGCGATTTTTATTTATTTATTTATTTTGACAGTTTGGCAATGAATTAAAAGGGCTATTGCATTTGCATAACAAAAGATCATTGCGAAAATCGCCCGAGCTATATCGGTGCCAATTTTCAAATTCCGTCAAGGGGTACAATATTAAAGCTATTCCTTAATAAGAATTCATGTTTAGTTTACTTTAAATTAACCATATTTCTAATCAACACAATAAACCTCAAATAACTGAATGTCATTTATATTTCATTAACGGCTATATATCACGGTACTTAGCCATGGCTTTGATTTGCTGAAAGTATGCACAGCATTAGTATGGGACTCCCATGTCGAAATTTGAAATCTGACACCGAAGTAGCTCAGACGCTTTTCGCCATGATCTTTGCTTATGCATTTACGATAGCAATTTCAATTCATAGGAGAAATGCTAAAAATATTTGAAATCGCCAAAATTTTACATAATCTTCAATTTTGAGCGATATTTTCATCGTAAAGATGTCATACTACATTTGAAATATTATTTAGGACACTGGCATGAATATTAATGACTATGAATTTTCCAATATAAAAATTTCGTAAGTTATTGGAAATTTACGAATTTCTTAACATGGCAGAATAGAGCAAAATTTCACATAAACGTCAATCTTGAGGGATACTTTCATCGTAAAGATGTCAAACCACTTTCGAAATATTATTTAGGATACTGGTATGAATATCATAGTCTATGATTTTTCCAATTTAAAAAATTCGTAAGTTATTTGGAATTTACGATTTACTTAATATGTCAGAATAAGGCAAAATTGAGCATAAACTTCCATTTTGAAGATCATAAATACTTTAGACAACTTCAAAATTACATTTATGCTATTTGTTTGAACATGATTGAATACAAATATTCTAATAGGAAAATTTAGTAAACTATTCGTAATTTACGATTTTATCAACTTGCCGAAATTGTAAATTTTTTATATAAATATGAATTTTGAGGCTTATTGCATTAGAAACTGTAGCATGAAAACTAAACAACGGAATCGACCCTGATAAAATAAATTAATAGATTAGAATAAGATAAATATATCGAAGTGAACGGTGGGTAGCCTATTAGGCGGGGATTTCATTCAGTCACTGTTTCAAGCTTTGGTCACATTCATTTCTTTTAACAAGATTATAATATGTATCGCACTAGAAATTTATGAGAACATACGTATGATGGGGAACTGATCAGAGTTCATCTATGCCAACTAGTTATTTTATTTATTTATTTTATTTTATTTATTTTTATTTTATTTTATTTATTTATTTATTTTTTTTTTTTTTGGGGGGGGGGGGAGTTACGAAATAGAAAATTAGAGACCCCACTTTCAGCACTAAACTTGTCTTGGGAAACCGATGGGATCTGCAGCCACGATAATTAGTTCGTAGATTGTTTATATGTATCCGACACTTACAGGATTTTACAAAATTCCCCACTCACCCCCATTTGGAGTCGACAGCAATAGACATGTGTAAAAACACGTTTTTCTCTATGAATTCGCCTTAAATTATCTTGTAATTGCGAATTTTGTTGTGTGGATGTTCATTAAGTGTACGAATTATATACTTTGGTGAGATTTCGGAAAACTTTGAACTTACCCTCTGGGGAAGGGGAAGTAAGAAGCAGGTAATTTGCTGCCGACGACAGTGGGAAACCATACCCCCTCACGCTGCGAGAGGAAAAAACGTTTATGAAACACAACAGGGACTTTAACTTAAGTTATCAAAAATGATATAGGATTTTGACAACTCATTTAAGTGTAGTGTCCAACGAAGCCGGTAAAGCCTGCTAGCATTACCATAAAAGTTTAATTTAACAATGCAATTTAATAATAACCTGCAATTAGATCTAAACAAAACATTTAATTTTACAATGCAAAAAAAATTGAGAAAAAAAATTAAGACAACAGTTTTTAAAGATTTACATATTCTTTTATTTAAAAAGTTTATTTATAAATTTAGGGTAAGCATTAGACAAGGGAGAATTTTAAAAAAAAAATGATATTGGTTGTTTTTATAAATATTTGAAAGTAAATATTCTATATGTATATTAAAATTGATAAGAATATTAAAAAATACAGATTTATGTAAGAAATATTTAAAATTAGTAAAGCAAATAATTTAAAAGGAAAATTTTATGTTTATCATATCAAGTCAAATTCTAATTGCAAATCAGTTAATAAAATATAAAGAAATAATTGCATTTTTAAAGAAATGACAATATGTTAAACATTTATATATATATATAATCCATATCAAATTAAACATTTTTTTCCTAAAATATATTTATAAAGAAAAATAGTTTTAAATTGTGGATATATTTTCCTTCTCATTATTTTATCACTAATTTGTTTCGTAGATTTATAATTTAAATTAACTTTTATAAGTTTCGCATTAATCTTCACCCGCAGACATAAAACTCGAGGGCAATAAATATGTTCAAAATTGCTCCCGATGGGAAAATTAGTAGAACGATCATTGATATTTGTTTTTCAAAATAGTCTACTTTATTGTGGTTTTAAAACCATTTCCAATATATATATATATATATATATATAGATAGATAGATAGATAGATAGATAGATAGATAGATACATATAGATATTTCGAATATGTAATTTAATCGGAACCGTGCTATTTATGCTGGTTTTTATTTTTAGTGATATACTCTATGAAATGATACAAAAATATTCAAACTTAACAGGAAAAATCTATTAAAGTATAAAAAAAATAAATTATAACAATGCAAAATTTTTTCAAGATCAAAATTTTTGTATTACATGTACTTTATTAATATAGTACCTAAATTAAATCCTAGCTGTACACTTATATCGTTACATATTTTCTAAGTTCAGTACAATAATAAATTTTAAACATGCTGTTTAATTACCAGTTCGACAAATCTATAGTTAAGGAATTGAAAAATGATTCGGAATCATATAGCAAGGAAGATGTGAAAATGCCTTATACATAAGCCTAGGGAATACAACATCAAAGAAAACAAGAATGAAAGTCATGCGGTACGCATTGATTATTAACAATTTCCAACTGTACCTTGTCGTATCGTATAACTTAAATGTTCTTTCCCTACATAAATAACACAACGTGCAGACAAAAGAACTGAAAGGCATACAAAAAGGCATTCAAAAGATTATTTTAGCATATTATCAATAAATGTGAATTTTTTATATGATTTTTACAGTAGAAATTTACTTAAATGTGATTTATAAAAATGCCTGTCCTAAAACACAATGCATTAGAAGTTGTCTGGGTGTCCCTATACACAAACTAGTTGTACAGGACCTATTAATGCCATTCTAAATAAGATTCATTCCATTATGAACTTGAATAACATATGTATTTTTTAAAAAATTCTGAAAATATCTAAAGAATCTGGCGGCAAGCAGACGGACAGATAGAATGATGGACACTCGGACAGACAGATACACAAATTGAAATCATATTCACAGTTAAAAATTGTAAGGAAGTGTTAAAAACGTTTAATATAAACGAAAATGCAATTCCAGTAAATTTCAAATAATAACATTTAAAGTAACTGAATATTTTTGGGTGGCCCTGCAGCTCTAATGCTAACCATACTATATTATATAGAAAGCACTTATTTGTGCATATAAATAACATATTTCAGTTTCATTAAGATTTCTGCAAAGTAAAGTTATTAAAATTTGGTTTTTAGAAATACATCTTATAGAACGCAATGCTTTGGAATGCATTTGGTTGTTCCTTTACGCAAACAAGTAGAGGTATTTATTCCATATTCAAAAGGGAACATCTGATAACGAATTTGAATATCATGTATCAGTTTCAAGACATTGCATGTATATTTACGAGAGTTAGACAGCGGACAGACAGGCAGAAGTTATTAACATTTTTCAGATTTGTAGGAAAGTGTAAAATTAAGTGTTTCAGGAACGAATTTTACAGTGACAAAAAACATAAAGGCTACAGAATAAAATCGATTCACAAACTACTCAACAATTATTTATACAGGCTTTTACGCCTCTGTCAAACTTATATTCTGAAAGATGTCAGACTAATAAACCGGACTGCCATGGACGGTACAATAACAAAAAATTTAATTGTATTCATATTCCATTGTTTTAATAAAAGGATGCCCATCACGTCGAAACCCGCTGACTACTTTCAATAGAACTATTATGTAATCAAAAACGAATCACTTTGATATTAATATTAACGACAATAACGAAAATCATGCGGTATGCATTTGTGACACTTTCCAACTGCACGTGCTTGTTGTATCTTATAACTTTCAATGTTCTTTGCCTACGTTATGAAACAACGGACAGACAGAAGAAATGAAAATCATTCAAACAGACTAATTGTATTCAAAATCACTCTTAAACATTCTTGGAAAGTGTTAAAAATGCTTAATGTAAAAGAAATTACAGCCCTTAATGTATCTGAATGTTTTACTTTAACTCTGTAAATGTGAACGTTAACCAAAACATATTATATAAAAAACATTATTTTAACATATTAACAATAAAGGGCAATTTCTTAACAGTTTGTTTAGTATAAAGGTAGTTAAACTTATTTTTGAAAATGCCTGTGCTAAAACATATTGCATTTTTTTTTTTTTTTGGTACGCAAACCAGTTGTACAGGACCTGTTAGTACCATTTTAAATATTAAGCTTTCCACGGTGAACTTGATTAACATAGATCAATATTTAAAAATTCTGAAAATATGTAAGGAATCCAAGGAAGGCAGTCGGACAGATAGAAATTTGGACAGTCGGGCAGACAGATGCAGAAATTGAAAACATATTCACAATTAAAAATTGTTATAGAGTGTTAAAAACGTTTAATATAAACAAAGATGCAATTCCAGCAAATTTCCAATAATAGCCCTTAATGCAGCTGAATATTTTTGTGGTGCCTCGTTAATCTAATACTAGTGATAAATACTCAATAGAAAGTGTTCGTTTGTGCATATGAATAACATATTTCAATTCATTAATATTTGAGAAAATAAATGTATTAAAATATGGTTTATAGAAATATTTCTCATAGAATGCAATGCTTTGGAATATTTTCGGATGTCCCTGTATACATAGCAATAGAGGTATTCACTGCATTTTAAGTACGAAACATCTGCTAGTGAACATGAATAAAATTATCCATTTCAAAAAATTCCACGGATATTTACGGGAGTTAAAGCGCGGACAGACTGACAGACAAACAAGCCGAAGTCATTAACATGGAAAGTGTTAAAAACCGAAATCAAAATTCTTCAGTTAAAAACTGATTTTTTTGTTAAGAGGGTACATTTCAGATGTTATTATGGGCAACATGCGAGATGCGAGTACAAAGCCTGATCTTTGTACAGATTATTTTGTCATTGAAGAAATACGTGGTTTGATGCTGTATTTCTTTCAACACTTTCCGACAAGATTGAAAAGTGTTATTGAAAAGTGATTTCGGTTTGTCTATCTGTCGATCTGTCTATATGCCCACTTTCTCACTCCCGTAAATAATTATGGGATGTTTTTAAACTAATGTATGTTATTGAATTTTAATATTAGATGTTCCCTATTGAAAATGGAGTGAATACTTTTACTATTTTGTGTACAGGGACACCTGAAAGTATTCCAAAACAACGTGTTCTATGAGAGGTGTTTATATTAACCAATATTTAATGCCTCTACTTTACACAAATCTTAAAGAAAATGAAATATGTTATTCAAGTTCATAATCGGATGTTTTCTATTGAAAATGGAGTAAATACTACCAATGTTTTGTGTACAGGGGCACCGAAAAGTAGTCCACATCATTGTGTTTTGTGAGAATAATAACTTTACTTTTCACAAATCGTAATGCAATTGAAATATAGCACAAAGGAATGCTTTCTATAGAATAAATTATGATTAGTTTTAAGATTAACAGGGTCACACGTAAATATGCAGTTGCATTAAGGGCTAATATTGGAAACGTGCTGAATGTGCTTTTACTTTTTTATTAAACGTTTTTATTAAACTTTTTTATTAACCCGTTCCTAAAATTGTTAAGTATAAATATGAAACGAATTTGAGTATCTGTCTGTCCGATTGTCCATGTGTCTATCAGTCCGTCTATCCACCTCCCTCCAGCGTTCGTGAATACCTTCATATATATATATAATATATATATATATATATTAAGTGTTATATTGTATTTGCATTCACTAGGGAATGTTCTCTATTTCTAATGACATTGGTAGGTCGTGTTCAACTGTTTTGTGTAGAGGGACACCCAATAATATGACAATGAATTGCATTTTAAGACAGATATTTCTGTAAATCACATTTAAATACCTTTCTACAGAAGAAATCATAAAGAAATTGATTTTCATTGTTAATATGCTAAAATAATATTTTATACAGAATGTGATATGTTTAACCTTCAGATTTACAGGGATACACTAAAATATTCAGATACATTAAGTGCTGCAATGAGAATGTACACAAAGCGACAAAAAAAAAAAAAAAAAAAAAAATGCCGCTCTGCAGAAAAAATGACTTATACATTTTTTATTTGTAGCAACTGTAAAAATAATGTTTGAAACAAATAAAACTATCTTGTTTGCATAATACCAAAGGTATAAAATGATAAGAACGTAAATTTTCGATTTAATAATTCACTTTATTGCACTCTACGAAGTACTTTTTAAAAATCTGCATAACATTTTCTTTTTGAACATAATGCAATAATCATACACTTTGTATTCTATTATGATTTATTATATGAAATACACAAGTTATATTTTAATATATGAAATAAATCTATTTATTTGTTAGATCTAAGCAATTTTTTAGTGAAAATATATATTCTGCATTGGGTTAATTCCGCCTTTATATGAAATTACTGCTTTAATGCACAATGGCATAGTTTTATACAGTGTTTTAATATAAATCTCAGAAATTTCAATGTACCAAATATCACAAATATTTTTTCTAGTTCTGGCAGAGTTATAGACTGCAAATTTCGAATTCCCTCCCCTCTCCCAGCCTTTTTATTGACGAAACATTTTCGAGCGAATCGTGATTGCGACTATTTCGATGTCTCGTAAAGAAGAAAACTAACCTACTAAAAAAATATATATACACTGATGGAAAAAAAAAATCCCAACACCAGGAAGAAGCTGTGCTAGATAAACGAAATTTGGTAGGCGTGTTTATACATCTGAAAGATGACGTCGATTCAAATTTCGAGCTACGCGCAAAAGTGTGGCGTTAGTAGCGACACTATTAACATGCAAATGAGGTTTGCTTTAAATAAGCGCTGTAAGGTTCGTGATCGTTATTTACAGTTGAGATTTGACGTAGTGGGTTAATATTAGTCATGGATGCCTCTAAGAAGACGAAGAAGCCATTATCAACAGCTCACTGAGTTTGAACGAGGTCGTGTAGTAGGGCTACGAGAAGGTGGGTTTTCTTTCCGCGATATTGCAGAAATACTTGGCAGAAATGTATCCACTGTGCATGAGTGTTAGCAGCAGTGGTCAAGGGAAGGTAATGCCTCAAGAAGACCGGGTTCCGGGAGGCCACGTGGCACTACTGAGAGGGAAGACCGCCGTGTTCGGCATATGGCTGTGGCTAATCGTACTGCGTCTGCAGCTGAAATTCGAGCTGCAGTTGGCACCACAGTGACACAACGAACTGTTACAAATCGGTAACTTCAAGGACAGCTCCGAGCCAGACGCCCTGTTGCGTGCATTCCACTGACTCCAAACCACTGCCGTTTGCGACGTGAGTGGTGTCAAGCTAGAGCTCATTGGAGGACGGAGTGGAGATCTGTTGTGTTTTCTGATGAAAGCGTGTTCTGCCTTGGTCGCAGTGATAGCCGTGTGTTGGTTAGAAGGAGGCCAGGTGAACGCCTGCTAACGACCTGTCTGCGGCCTAGACACACATGGCCTACTTCTGGAGTTATGGTTTGGGGAGCAATTTCGTATGACAGCAGGAGCACTCTCGTGGTTATCCCACGCACCCTGACTGCAAATTTGTACGTCAGTCTAGTGATACAACCTGTTGTGCTGCCATTCATGAACATCATTCAAGGAGGTGTTTTCCAACAGGATAACACTCGCCCTTATACCGCTGTTGTAACCCAACATGCTCTATAGAGTGTCGACATGTTGCCTTGGCCTGCTAGATCACCAGATCTTTCTCCAATCGAGCACGTATGGGACATCATTGGACGACAACTCCAGCGTCATCCACAACCAGCATTAACCGTCCCTGCATTGACAGCCCAAGTGCAACAGGCATGGAACTCTATCCCACAAACTGATATCCGACACCTGTACGACACAATGCATGCACGTTTGCATGCTTGCATTCAAAATTCTCGCGGTTACACCGGTTACTAATGTACCAACATTTCACATTTGAAATGGCTCTTCTTGCCAATGGCTCTACGTGTGATCTTGAAACTTTAATCAATTAAATATGTTACCTAGACAAATGTATTGCTGAAATTTCATTACTGTACAATAATTTTTTCTTGGTGTTGGGATTTTTTTTCATCAGTGTATATCTGATTTTTTACAGATTTTTTCTCATGGGAATGGATGGGAAATTTTGACAATTTGAGGTGAATAAACTTACCAAAGACGCCGTGTACTAAGGGGCATTATCACCTTGAATTGCTGTTTGCGGAAATGTCCAAGACCCCCCCCCCCAAAAAAAAAAAAAAAAAAAAAAAAAAAAAAAAAAAATATAGTCGGTCAGGCACCACTTTTATGAAGATTGTGTTTTATTTCGTTGTTAATTGATCCCTTTAGCATAAAAATTTGTCCGACTGTTTGAAAAGTTATACACCTCCGTACCATAATGTGTGGAGAATGTGTCACTGTTTTAAAAGTGCAATTTTCATTAAGTCGGTAATATTTTAGTTATCAGATCTGCTTGTTTCCTTTAGCTCGAAATCAAGTTAAACTTGACACATCAGAGAGAACCAGTTCAGTCCTTTTATCTTACGGTCATCTCGCTTGGATGAACAACATGGCCGCTTAAAACCAAATTTCCAGTTTAAATGGTTAAAAAAATTTTTATCTTGCAAAAAACCCTTTTACCAATTTTTCGTTAACATTTAATTATTTTGCCATCTCACGTATAAAAAATATTTTTTGATTTTCCTTCAAAAATTATATTTTTTGTGGCATCGTTAACTGCCCTATTCTTACCATTTTTAAAATAATTTCTAAAATTACAATTTTCCTGGCAATTGCATTTTTTTTAAACACTGGACTCAAAGCTAAAGTGTATGTGTAAGACGACATAACAAAAACTATTCGAAAATTTGCTTTTTAAACGATAAAATTGGCGGTTGTAGAAGGCGAAAAGGAAAATATCCAAGTGCGGCCTTTTTAACTTTTTTTTTTTTTTTTTTTTTTTTGTCGCTTAGAGTAAGTGCTGCAGTTTGTTTTTTGTTAAAACTCTTCCCAACAATGTTTAAGAATGTTTATTAATTAAATTATTCTGCCTGCGTGCCTTTCAGTACTTTTGTTTGCGCGTTGTGGAATAAATTAGGCAAATAACATAGAAATTTATACGATTCAGAAAGTGCGTACAGTTGGAAAGTGTTAACAATCGATGCTTACAGCATGATGTTTTCTTCTTTTTTTTTTTTTTTTTTTTTTTTTCCTCATTCGGCTACTACTTAGTCACTCGATAAAGATTTTAATACCAGCAACAGTTTCATGCAAATAGGAAATCCATGCATTATTATTATTATTATGATTTATTTATGACTTATTTATTTTTCTTTTTACGATCCACCAGGCATTGACTGATAACCCAAACTTTGAGAAAGTGGGTATAAGAAAATAAACCCAGAAAGTTAATTACATGATGTTTCTTTATTGTGAGACCTTTTGCGGGTGAACTGTATTTATTGCCAATATCACTCAGCGTTTCATTGTCCAAATAAATCATTTTAGCGAAAATATTTTTAATTCAAAAATTTAATACAATCAAATACTGTACATTAAAACTGTATATATATATATATATATATACATGAAGCATATATCCTTATGTATGTTGATTGTGATAGAAATTTTATAATTCTACAAATATATATATATATTGATAAAGTGTTATAGCTGCAAAATAATTTTTTTTTTTGTTTTATTATTAAATAAGAAAACGAAATAAAAGGCATTAACGAAAAAAAAAATTGAAATATTCTCTTTTAAGTTACCTTTAAATGAAGTTGGACAATCTCATTAAACAAAGGCTGAGAATGCATTATATAGTGCATCAAGATTAAATTTCTTTGAAATGGATCTCATTACGTCTCTGAAAAGATTCACTCTAAGGATTAATAAATAATGAGAATGCTTTAATCTAAGTAATTTATAAAGTTTAACACTAGTGAGAATTTTTTCTTCTAATTTAGTTCATATCGATTTTTCATTATTAGTTAATCTGAGTATATGTAAAGCGATGTATCTTTTACTTTGAGTAATTAAATTTAATTCTATATAACATTAATGCAAATATTAAGTAGTTATTATTTAGAAATAAACCTGATAATATAATGGCCTCTATGCTTCTTCTTCCTCTTTTCTTTTTTCTTTTTTTAATACTGCATTTGTACGAATCTATTTTTGCATTAGAAAAAATATGAAAAAATATATACATAAAAAGATTAAGACAATCAATAAAATAAAACCCTATTAAATAAAAATTTATAACATGATCTATTCACAAAAATTGCTTACAAAAATAATATATGAAAACCTTTTATATCAGAATATTGTAAATCACTATTGCATACATTGCAGGCTCTTTTTGGAGATAGTACTGTCAGATGACATAAGATTCATTTTAAGAATTAGACAATTTTCCTGCAGTACGAAATTAATACACACATCGTAAAGGTGTATAAAACAGAGTTTACATAAAAGAGTTGAAAAACAGATCGGTAAAGTATATTTTCTTTATTTTTCCGTCGCAATATATGGAAAATTGATTTTATTCAATGTACGTTTTAAGGTTTGTTCAGACATTTTTTTTTTTTTTTTTTTTTTTTTTTTTTTAATAATACTAAATCAAATATTTTGGATTCGTTGCACTGATTATACTCAACACACATGGTTTTGTTAAATTGCGATCATTATGGAAAATAATGCGAATTTTACTTATAGTTAATTAATATATATATATATATATATATATATATATATATATATATATACATTCCACAAATTTGGAGCATATTCTTTTTGAGTACTTATTTTAATTGTAAGTGTATGCAGTTGCATTATCTATACTAATATTAAAAATGCGAAAGTTTAGATGGATGTTTGTTACTCAATCATATGGTACAGAGGTAGATAATAGTCTGGAATAGGACATAGGCTACTTTTTATAATGGAAATTTGATTAGAATTTTTTTAATTAATAAAAATATGAAAATAATAAACTGGTAATTGCCTTAATATTACCTTTAAATATTCAATTGTTGCCAAAAAATTTTACGAGGCATTTTTTTTTTTTTTCAACATAAAATGAAATATGCTTTCACGCGAAAATACAAAAAAAATACCAAATTTTAAATTGGTGAATGAGAAAATGGCGTCTTTATAACTATAAAATAAAATAGTAATACCTTTTTTCTTTATTTTTTTCAGCATGGATGAATCACGCTTGGCACAAAAGCTAATTCAACAATTTATTAAAGGAATTTACTTATTGATAATTCTGGACATTTTTTAAAATTTTGATGCTGAAGTTGATCGGATATTTTTCTCCAAGGACAACCACTTAAGAGCCCTCTTCACTCACCGCCGCCGGAAGCCGAAACTAATGTTATTCTATGGAAAATTTTTCTTTACAAATAACTTATTAACTAATACATATTTTTAAATTCTGTTTTCACATTCTGAAAGTTCCCAGCTGTTAAATTGACGCACCTTTTCTAAAATATTATTTTTTTAATTTTTTATATTTTATTTTGAAGCTGCAAAATACGAATTTTCAATATGTGATTTTTTTCATTTTGCAATTTCGAAATAAAATATTAAAAATTAAAAAATTACATTTTTGAAAAAAGGTCCGTCAATTTAACAGTTGGGAATTTTCTGAATGTGAAAACAGAATTTAAAAATATGTATTAGTTAATAAGTTATTTGTAAAGAATATTTCCACATTGAATAACATTGGCTCGGGCTTCCGGCGACGGTGAGTGAAGAGGGCCGTTAAAGCCAAGGAGCGCATCAAAAATATAACTAAATTATAAGATATTGAAAAAAAGAAAAAAAAAATGGAAATATACAAAGAAATGGGATCAATAACGCATAAATTATATTCTGGTCTAAAATGGCGACGAAAATTCAAAAGTCGCCAAGGGGAGCTATATTAAAGCTGTACCATTATCAGATTTTGAGCGATTACAGATTTTTTTTTTTTCATAAAGCTTTATAGAAAAGAGTTTCCTTTAAATATAGTGGACCAGCGAAGCGGGCAAAGCCTGTTAGTCTGTTTATTTTAAGTATATTTATTTATTAAAAAAATCTGTATATTTATATATTTTGAATACTGGTACCAAAGCGGAACATATTTCAGTTGTAATACTTTTTTTTACGCATTTAAGATTGGTGCTAAAATTAAAGGTTCGTATTTAGTTAACGACAGTGCTTATAAATATATTATTTCAAAGTAAGCTTAAAAAGGAATAATTTATATAAAAAATACTAGCACTTTATCAATTTGGAATCCCTCCAATTTGTTTTACGGAAATGATTAGCTCTGTCAAAATATGTCTGCTATTTCATATTTTCTTCTTTGTAATTAATTATATTATGTCAGATATTTCAACTTTCTATTTGGGAAAAAAAATCTCCCGAGGGAAAAAGAAATAAAACTAAATTATTAGATATAGCAACTATTATTTATATGAGTATGAATATGAATATTTCAGTTTTTATTATAAATGAGCAAATGAATTAATTCTGAAACATCTAGTGCTTCTCAAATAAACTATCTCATTATTATTGAAAATTCAAAACTGTTCTAAGAATTTTGTTTTTATGAAAATAACTGTCACAGAAAGAGAAAAAAAATATACAATTTAATAATTTCAGCGACTTTGAATATATTTCGCTTCTGTCTCAAATACTAAATTAAATCACAAATTGGAATTTTATTAAATCGTTACAATTGATCGAACTATATATGCAGAACCAGGACGTAATAATTTCTTGAAATATGTGCCATGAAGGTATGTTTAATTATGAGTAAATTAAATTATTGTTATTATAACCAAAGTTATAGTGCGGCCTGCTTGTTAATGTTAAAGCATTTTTTTTTTTGTATGTGTGTGTGTGTGTTTGTGTGTGTGTGTGTTATCTGTATTAAGATAATAGTTACAAAAGTAGTTAGTTGGCTGTGTTTAATGTTGTACTGGTGTCACTATTCGTAATTGATGACAGTCTGGAGTGCATCCCTAAAGATGTTTCGGAGACATGCCATCACAATTTTGATCCTCCACGGAAGTCCTTCCCCCACTTCATTGACCCCCAGATCTATAATTTTGATGGGAACATGGAAGAGGTTTTATCCACGACGCATTTTATGTGCACCAGCCACCATTAGTGTACACGACGGTATTTGGCCAGCTCCAGTATTGAACTTGGAAACTCGGCGCTCATCCGAGCAGGCTACCGCGGCCTTATTAACAAAAGTAATCCTATTGACCTGAAATTTAGTAAAACTATTTATGAGTCATTTGAAATTGTATTTTTAACTTAATGAAATAAACAGAAGCATTAGTAAAGTTTTTAGAAAAAAAATTTCTTTGTATATATGTTCACAAATATTCAATACTTAGGTCATTCAATACTTAGTTGCACAAAATGATTTCTGTACGTTATACATTATGCGTGGTGACTACTAAATAAGTATTTTCGGTTGAGTTATTATCATTTCTATATAATAATAATAATAATAATAATAATAACGTGTTAAGAGAGCAATAAAAAAACCACTCCCGTTTACCATCAACCACATAGTTTTTTTTTTTTTTTTTTTTAGTAACCATATTAGTCTTATATATGTATACAGTACGAAGCAAAAGTTCAGACAGTGAAGAATTTCATGCAGATTTCGAAAAATATTTAATAAATTTTCCTAACATAGCTTGAATGTTATGTTCTGTGCATATAAACAGTATTTATAACAATGAAAAGTAGTACTGTACATATTGCAAGTAATTAAATGGTAACAAAAATATAATACTGTCTCAAGAGTTTAGACAAAAATTAAATAAAATCTAAATAAACAACTTTTTAAAACCTAATTGTGCATCCGAGCTTCTGCATTACTTCATAAATACGATATTCCATCGAAGAAACTAAATTTTGCATTCTTTGGGGACCGATATCGAACTATGCACCCTCAATACATGTCTTGAGTTGCTGTACAGAAAAGTATTGTCTACCACTGCTATAAACTTTGCGTGACATGATGCTCCAAAGCTTCTCTGCAGGGTTAAGATCTGTGTTACATGCTGGGTAGGGTGGAGCTTATTTTTTTAAGTTTGAAAATATGATCTTCTCCCCTTCTAAATTTGTTCTTTTTTATGAAAAAATAATTTAGGCGAAATATTAGCACAATTGAACACTATTTAGAGGTAGCTCAATGATAACGTTTTTAATGTACGGAATGATAAATGTATGCATACTCACTTACATACATTATGTCACAGAAAAGAAAATTAAATTCTTCCCTTTAAATTATGTCATCTACTGATGATGAGTCAGAAAACAACACAGCAGAAAGTGATTTAGAAAAGTTGGAAACAATGCAGTTCATGTTGGAGAAGTACGGAAAAGAAAACGAGGGCGTAAAACCATAATTACTCCAGATCTTGCAGCAGCACTAGATACTAGATCATAGTAAAATGTCAGACCAAAAGGCTGTTTTTGTATTATCAGAAACTGTCAAAAGTGTAATACTGTGCATTGATGAATATACTATAAAAAAGGCTTGATTCATCGACAAAAAATGTTTGAGAGAACTAAAAAATATTTAAAAAAAAATGTTTCAAAGCAACACTACTTTGTTATTCATTGGGATGGAAAATTAGTCTATGGTCTGACTGGAAAAGAAAAAATTGATAAGTTACCAGTATTAGTTGCTGGGAAAGGAGTTTCTCAGCTACTGATTGTTGCCCAGATTCCGTCTGCAACAAAAGAAGCACAGGCAGCAGCTGTCTTCGAAGCCATTCAAGACTGGGGAATAGCAGATAATATTAGGGCAATGTGCTTTGACACTACCAGCTCAAATACTGGTCATAATTCTGGTGTATGTGTCTTATAGAGCAAAAGTTTTAAAAAAGAGCTCTTATCACTTGCTTGCAGGCATCACATTATGGAACTGATAATTAGTACTGTGTTTGAAATATGTATCAGTCAAATCTTCTGAAGTTGCACTATTTTTCAAAAATGTTGGAGCTTCATTGATAGAGAAAAGTATGAACCAGCAATTTCATTTGATGATGTCACAAATTTAGTAGACGATATAAAGCATGATACGTTCAACTATGCAAAGAAGTATCTAGAAGAACAAAGAGAAATAAAGCTAAGAGGGGATTATAAAGAATTTATAGAACTTGTAATTATCTATCTTGGTGTTTTCCCAGGAAGGGGAGTCAGATTTATGTCACCAGGTGCAATGCACCATGCCCTGTGTCCAAAGTGAAGTGATATATTGCCTCAAGATCTGGATGTTCAAGGCTCAATTTAAATTGACTTCAGAAGAGAAGGAAGGTGTGTTTTCATAGTCCGTGTATACTTGAAAGCTTGAATCTCAAGCTGCATGTGCCCCTTATAACGACTTGTTGTTCTCAAATCACTATTAGAATACTCATCAATACATTCAGTAATTTCCAAGTCATCATCACATAAATTTGCTAAGCACTTGTGGTATTTATCAGAAGGACTTGGTTGGCTTGTCGTTATTTGACAGCTGTGTCAGTTTATTAACCAAAAGACGCATGGTTAATGCTTTGCAGTAAGATGCTAATGCAGGAAATCAAGCTAAAAAATATTCTAAGTGAATTAGTATTGCTCTTCATTCATTCAAGAATAAAAACTTGGAAGATGATATTGTTTAAATTGTTGGCACTTCCAGTTGGATATCTTGAAGTTGATCCTGACTTGTGGGAGTCAAGCGAGGACTATAAACAGGCTAAAGGGATAATAAAATCCCTACAAGTAGTAAATGACCATGCTGAGCGTGCAGTTGCACTTATTCAAGAATACAATGGTTTGATAACTCATGATGAAATGCAACTACAATTCCTGCTACAAGTTGTTGAAGATCATCACAAAATGTACCCAGATAGCAGCAAAAAAACTCTTGTCTCAGCCTTTTCAAAGGCAATAAAATTTTAGTGTATAATGAAAAGCTAATAATTTGTACAGTAAAGTAAATAAATAGTTAAAATTAAAACAATAAATACATTGTAAATACCTATTTGTTACAGTATAGGTAATATTCTTATTTTTGTCTAAGTTTATAAATTTTGAGCCAGTTGAGCTACCATTAAATATTTAAATTTATAGCTCAAACTTTTCATATAGTGTTTTTGTATCAAAAGAAACAAATTAAAAAGGTGAGACTTATAAAAAATAACAATAATAAAAAATCATGGCTTTTAAGCTCCACCCTAATGCTGGGCAGTCGAGAACTCTTATATTATGAGAATTAAACCAAGATTTTGTATTGTTCGCAGTGTGAATCGAAACATTGTCTTGTTGAAATGTCCACTGAGGGCCCCCTAGAAGCTCAGCAAATTACATGAAGTTCTTATCTAAATTTTTTGTATAAGGCTGTGATATCTGACGACCACTGGTAACGGCCAGAGATACTTGTCAATTATAGCAAATGGCTGCCCAAATAATCATCGACTGCAAATAATCATCGACTTTATCGGCGACTGAAAAACCTAGAGGTTCTTTCCGCAATCATGTCAATACGATGACCAGACATCTGCACCATCTTGATTCTACTTTTTTTCATCGCTAAATAGGACTGATTGCCATTTCTGTCCATATGACATATGCTTTCGAGCCCACAACATTCTTTGTAACTTATGCTGTGGCTTCAGAGCTGCTTTCTTTTACATTTTGCTATAAACTGTTGTTCCTTTTTCCACAATTCGTCTACGAATCGTATCCTTTGATAGAGAGAGTCCCGATGACGATTGAACTCCCCGTACACCCATTTGTTGGGTACTCGCTAGTCTTTGTATCAGGCAATCTTCTTGTATATTTCTTACACGTGGCCTCCCAGATCAACATTTTGCCTTATATTCACAATCACGCAATAAAACTAGATGAATAGATTTCTTAGATCTATTAATAAAAGCAAAAATTTCTGAAACGCGCTTCCCTTCAGCTTTCAACTGCCAACTCATTGAAACCTCATTCCCTTGAATTTGTTTAGCTCGAGGCATGTCGACTACGAAGCGATATCGTTTGCAGAACGTAAGTACTCAAAATCTGTGACGTCATCGATTTTAAATTTGCATATGCCAGTAAGAATTCACAGAAACTCATAATCGTGTCTAAACTTTTGCGACAAGCAAATTTTTATTTTTATCAAAAAAATTAAAATTATAGCAAATCAAACGACTGTCTTTGGATTATAGCATTTTAAAACATATTTTAAAAATATATACAGGTTTTTGTAATTCTGACGTCATAAATCTACATTTTAAAGATGAATAATGTCATTGTCTAAACTTTTGCGTCGTACTGTATATAGAGAAAGAGATAAAGAATATAGCAATGGAATTTATAATATACAGCGTTTATCTTCCTGATATACAACTTAATTTTAATATATATATGTTTTTTTTTTTTTTTTTTTTATAATTTTTTTAAAGGAATATATATTTACTAGCAAACCCGTGCGAAATTTTCGTACTTTATTTCTTTTCTAATTATCTTCAAAATTTTAAACTTATAAATATTATACTAATTTAATATACTAATTTATTATACTAATTAATTATACTAATTTACTAACTTACTAATTTACTAACTTATTATACTAATTTAGATATAAATATTATACTAATTTTAATTTACCACAAGCCAAATTATTATTATATGCAAATAAATATTTTGCAATAAATAAATCAGAATCATTCAAAGAAAAGTTTCAGCTGGTTGACGACTCAGTTTTCATACTGCCGCAGGCAGTACAGTTTTAGCACAGTTTTAGACCCCCATGACGCCTTTGAAATTTTTATCACCAAGAAGGCAATGACATTTTATTAATTTTGGCGTAATTTTTTTGTAAAAAAATAAAAAATAAAATAATAATTCTATTTTGATTATACTTTTTATGATTGCGTTTTTTCTCAATTTATAGTAACAATTCATATTATTTTTATATCTTTTAAATATTGCTACGTTTAAAATTACGCTTGCAAAGATTCTGAAGAAATAACTTTTAAAAAAATATGTTTTCCATAAAATAATGTCATCATACAAATGTCGTCATGTTTTTTTATTAGATCATTGAGCTGAGTTCACGTTCTTAAATACTTTTCATTTTTAAATATTATATTTTATCCTCGCGTATAGTATTAATTTCAACACTATCGAATCGTTTCGACAAAAATTAATTGGAACTGGTCCACGTTAGAGAAATATTATATAGATGTTAAAATGTTTGACATATTGCTCTTTAAGCACATTCTTTCGAAAATAAATGAATGAATGAAGAACTCACAAATTTTATTTAAAAGAAATGTAATTACATTTTACTAATAAAGACACATTATATCATAGTATGATACATTGAAAAATTCAGCAAGGTAGCGGCATCTATTCAAATCAACTGTAAAAATCACAAGCCAAGTCATCTCTTCTTCTGAGGAAGACTGTGAACCCGGCTAAAAAGGTTAAATTACCATCAAGAAATTTTCATCGTATGTCCTTATTAGTTAAATAAATAAATAAATGTCTTTCTTCTCTTAATGATTGTAATATATTTGGATTGGTGAGAGGAAATAATTCAAAAATACGCATTATAATGTATGCTTTATTTTTTTTCTATCTAAAATGTTTATTTTTTAATATTTTCAGTTTTGTGAAAGTTGAAGCTTTAACTTTTGTTTATAGAAAAATATGACAATTGTGGAGATTTCATAAACTTGAAATTTTTCTTAAAGAAATAGATTAAGTTTTGTACATTCTAAATAACACTGCCTAAAAAAACACTTCATTGTTACCATGTAAGAAGTTCTATCATTTTATTTATTTATTTATTTATTTATTTATTATTATTATTACTATTGTATGTTTAAAATGAAATATTTTATCAAACTTTTGAATTTTTTATCTCATCTTATTGATAAATGTGATACAACTTTTCGAAAAATCTAAATGTTAAATTATTCAATTAACTCTAAGTGAATTAAAAAAAATTAAATAATAAATTTTAGCAAAATATATTAATCATACATTTTCATACATTTCTTCTAAATTGATAAAGAAATGACAAGCCTTCATATTATTGATTAATATATTGAAAGTTTGAAATTTAAATTGGATATATTTTGATATTTGAAGTATGGAAATTTTAACTGTTAATATCTGCTAATTTTAACATAAAGAAAGTATAATGTACATAAGAGAAAAATACGCTTTTCCAAAGAGTCATTTCATAAAATACTATATCCACATTCTTTGATGCAAGACACCGTAAATTAAGATTTGACAAAATGACGCTTCAGTTGATATGGTTTTAATTAAACCGTACGTTTATCTTAATATACGCATCAAAATAAAAATCTTAAAATCTTGATATGAGGCAAAAACTATTTTCTTCATTAATAATTAAAATGCATATTCTTTATTTACTTATTTACTTAATTTTAATTTCTTATAGAAAATTCTAGGAAATTAGAATTAGATTAATACTACAAATATTTTAAACTCTTATTAAAGACACATATTGCAGTTTAGTGTATTTATTTATATACTTATATATATATATATATATATATATATAAGTTTAAAGATTAGAAAAAACAAAAGGACAATTACAAACCAATGCGCAAAATTGCAGCGAAAGGAAATGCAAAACTTAACCCAAAAAACAGTGAGATCTTCATCAGGGAGGCCCCTCAGTGTACACACATATATATATATATATATATATATATATATATATTCATGAGCTGTACTTCTTCTCGTTTATATCTGTTAAAAAGAAAAATTCGAGGATAAAATCTATAATAAAACGAATTATAATTGCCAGGAATTTAAGGAAATGACTGAGCTGAAGAAAATAAACGCTTAAAGCTGCAGCTTCCAGGTTCAATTCCTGAACAATTTTCGATCTACATAAAACAATTCTCTTCAAATTTATTTATTATTCTTTTAAAAAATAATCAAATTCTTTATAAAATCTGGCATTAAAGTCTACAAGTGCGCTGAAAATTTATTCGCATATAAATCATATTGTAAATTCGTAATAAATAAATAAATAAATTCTGTTAGTTTGTATCTAACAGTATTGTTTAAAACACATGAAAAATACGAAGTTGAAACGGTATAAGACGTTATAATAAAATTTTAATTATCTTTTATTAATATATATATCACGAACTTTTGTTTTATATTTCAACGTTCGTTAACCACAACATAAATTATTTCAGTAATAACAAAGATTTTTTTTTTAAATTAAAATTCATAATTCATAGCGTAATTCGAATAACATTGCTCTTAAAGAAATGTTTTTTTCTTTTCTTTTTTTTTTTTTTTTTTTTTTTTTTTTATATATATATATAACAATTCCATTAAATTTTTATGAGATGTTTACATAGATACCAACATTTTAATTTATTTTTTTATTTTAGCTACGACTTTTTTTCATACCACTTATTTTCTCAGGATAAATTTTCTTATTTTATCGAATGTATATATTGGAGAAACTTTTTCTATAAATAAAGTGGTGCGAAATAAAGGCGAGAATAAATTAAAATATTGGCATCTGTGCGTTTACCATAAAACCGTAGACATGCAGATGATTAAATTGAATACAAATAACTAATCTAAATACATTAAATGCATATGTGTTTTTTACTTAATTTGATCTGAAGAAATATTTTATAGATTACTAATACCTCACATAGTATTCACAAAGCTATTTTTACATATAAAAGTAACATTTGAGCATACTCCTAATATCAGACGAATGGGCAATAAGAACCCTCAATGCATGTATTGTTGTTGTTGTCGTGTATGACAAAGTGTAGGATTGATAAAAATAGATGCATTATTCAATTAAATTCAAGGACACTAGAGTGCCTAGAATGCGTAGTGTTGAAAGCGTCCAGCAGATATGTACCCTACAGATTAAACCTTTAACCAGTGGCAATCGAGTTTTTGCTTGGGAAACTGGAACTAATGTATTTATTGTTAATTTATGTGCTTAGATCACGTGACTGAGCAGAAAAAACTAGGAAAATTCAATGAACACTTATGCAATGTTTACAATTTGAGCAAAAAATTCGATCGCAGAGCCATCTGGGAGGCTTAATATTTTTAGCAGTATTTTAAGCACGTATAAGCGCTTGCGAAACTGTATATTGCAGGCGCTGTAATTTTACGAAATTCTTACTCCATACAACGATAAGTGTTGGTTTGGGCTGGGTTGATAAACGTTGCATTTCAATATACTAGTGTTTTTTTTTTTTTTTTTTTTAAAGGAAACAAAATAAATAAAAGCGTTTTTTTTTTTTTTCAATTTATAAATTGACGCATATAATATGGGCAGCAATGGATGCGGTAGAGTTTAAGTAATGGAACTGAATGGTCGACTACAAAATCATGAATTAGTGACGGCTTGTGATTTACCTTTAGGGGTAATCTAAATTTAGCTTCGGATATTTTCATAGAAACGTTATCATTTAGGTTGACTTTTGGTACATTCTGATGTTTTTTTCAATATCATTTTTAAACAGTCGAAAAATATAAAAATCTGTTGATTTGATTTCCCGCGCCATTTTCAAGAAATATATATATATATCCATTTTCGGTTGTCATGAAACATCGGGCACAATTTTCCTGAAAATAACTGTATAAATTGAAAGAGACGCTACAACTATCGAAATCTGTGATATTTTCTGGTAAGAGAAATCAAAATAATTTGCAAAGTGCGAACGTAAAATATTTTGCATGTGATTCGAGTTAAGATTGAACTGGTTTAACGTTGCTCTAGAGCTACATGGTGGGTAGTTTGTTGCGGACTCGAATTCGCCCTATAAGAGTAGTTATGAGACGCTTGCAACATGTGTTGGAATTGAAATTGAATTGATTTTACCTTAAATATGAAACGGGCTATTTGCAAACGTCTGTGATTCTCCTCAGATGTGGTCCAGAGATATGCCATAACATCTACTGCGGAGAGGTTAACTTTGCCTCTTGGGTAGCATTCAAAGGACATTGAAACTTTAAGGACACTTTATCTACATGAGATTTTATGTCCGCAAGCTACCAGTGATGCACACGAAGGTTTTCGACCAGCTAAGTCATCAAACTCGCTATCCTTATTTTATGAACTCAATGCTCTAACAACCAAGCTGCCTATTGCAACTTCAGAAGATGTGGACAAAAGAGTACAGATTTAAGCCAATTATTTGATATATAAACTATCTCACGGTACACAACTAGGGAAGTAATATTCAGACACCCTACTGGGATTTTTCCTTACCTTTAGATAACGACGTGCAACATTTAAATTTATTTTTAAAAATGTTAATTTCTAAATATTTAGAGAATCGTGTGGTGTCACTGTAGAATTGTTCATACTCCTTAACTTTACATATTTATTTCCAAGAACATAGCTTCAGAATTACATTTCACATTACTATATGTAATATTCCCTCATACTCAAAGCCTTCGAAAAAATAAATAATTCGATAATTTTGTCACATTGCTAAATAACATTTCTTTATGAAAAATAGTTTTTTCGTTAAAAGGAGGCAATGACATTTGCAGTTTAATATAATTTTCAGATTATGTAATAAAACCTTATGCAGCAACTATCTCTAATTATTGATATTTAAACAGTATAATTAATATTAGTCATGCGGAACTGTTTCCGATGTAGTTAATTAGTTTTATAATATAATAGAATCAGATGATAAATTATCAGAGGATATATGACTGTTATAGGGGATCTGATATGGGTAATATTTCAAAGATAAATATTCAGTTATTTATTGTTACATTAATTAACGGTATTTTATAGTGTACTGTTGAAAATTTTTAATAATATTTTGTATATTTTTTTACTTAAAAATGCATATTACCGTATAAATAAATTTAATTAATTAATTAATCTTTGAAACATTTTAATATTAATATACCTTATATAAAATTATGTAGCAGTTTATATTTGAAAAGAAAAGTAATAATAAAATAAAAAGTGTAGATTTGAGGTTAAATCCATTGTATAATTATAAAATAAATCTTAGAGAATACGTTTGTAAAACTATTTTATTATAACGCAATTAAGATAAACAATATAAATACAGGTTGATCCAAAAGTCAGGACCAACTTTAAAATTGAATAATTCGAAAACGAATCAAGATACAAAGATACGGTTTGCACCAAACGGATCGAAAAGTAGCCGGGTTTTTTGTGGCAACGAAAGAAAAATGGTTCTGTTGGCGACCAACAGATGGCGCTGACGTATTTTTGATGTAGGATTATGCAAAGCAACAAACGATATAAAAAAGAACAACTACAGCAGGTAATGTTAGTCGAAGCTTATATGCATCGAAATATCGCATTCTCAGTCGCTACTTTAATCACGCATGGCCTCCAAGATCTCCCGATCTGACACCCTGTGACTATTAGCTGTGGGGATTCTTGGAAGTCAAAAGTGTACCGCGACCAACCGGCATCAGTAGCAGCACTGAAAGATGCCATCCGCCAAAACTTGTCTGCCATAACGCAAGAAATGCTACTAAATGCTGTGAACGATGTGTTGAATCATCTCACAGCTGTACTTCTGAATGATGGACATTGAACAGTTACTGTAGTAGTTCTAATTAACTGTAATTAAGGTGATTTGTAAGTTGTCAACATTTTTTTTTATTTGTAAATCATCTTTTGGTGAAATAAAACACTATAGCGCCATCTGTTGGTCGCCCACAGAACTAATTTCTTTCCTTTGCCACACAAAACCCGGTTTCGTTTTCATCCGTTTGGTGCAAACCGTATCTCTGTATCTTGATTCGTTTTCGAATTATTCAATTTTAAAGTTGGTCCTGACTTTTGGATCACCCGGTATATGTGTGCGCTTTAGTGTGCGTAACGATAGAATGTGATACTTCGATTCTGTTACATGCAAAGTGTAAAAACCATTTTCCACAAAGAAAGTGCAATATTAAAATTTAAAATAATGTATATTTAGAGCTTAAGAAGTAAATTTTAGTAGAACAAAAATTGCGAAATTTGCCGTGCAAAAAAAAAAAAAAAAAAAGTTTCTTTAATGAGATGAATTAAAATATCTAATAAGATCATATAATTTGTTAAAAGTCACTTTAAAAACATGTAGATATAAAATATATTTAATTAAAACTTATTTACAATTCAAATACACTAGCTGAATCCCGTCGAATTCGACGATCACTTTATTGACTGTAATGTTTCAAAAATCATCGCATCTTTATAAATGTATTTCAAGTTAAAATATGTAATATAGATTACGACATTTCACTTAAAAAAAAGAAATTCGGAAAAATACTTATAAATAGAAATACTATATATGACATCACTTTCTACAAAGTACTGTCAATGTGACGTCAAACTGACTCCAAATAAACAGTTGCTATCTTTTATTTTCTATTCCGTTAAATACTACATGTTAGCTGACCCGACCGGCGTTGTTCGGGCCTATGGTAATAACCTTAAATGAAGCTTAAATTTGTATGGTTTTATATCTTTAACTCGATTTTGTTTGAATTTCTATTTTTAAATAAAAGCATCGCAAAAAAAAATAATCCGCTGTAACAAAAAAATTATCTCGAACAGAACGAAACTCTGCCTTGTGACCCCGGTGCCTCCGGCAGCGCATACGCCGGTCGCTAATAACATAAAAATATTCCCAAAAATGAATCTGGAACCAAACGAACACGCTCGCTGTTGCCCGGGCCCATGACACCTTAAATGAACTTTAAATTTGTATGATTTTATACCTTTAATTCGATTTTGTTTGAATTTCTGTTTCTAAATAATAGCATCACGAAAAAAATGATTAGCTGTAGCAAAAAAAAAAAAAAAAACTCGAACCGAAAGAAACTCTGCCTTGTGACCCCGGTGCTTGCCGCAGCGCATACGCGGGCCGCTAAACACATAAAAAAATTCCAAAATATTAACCTGGTACCGAACCCGCCCGGCAATGCCCGGGCCCATGATAATAACCTTAACTGAATCTTAAATGTGTATGGTTTTATATCTTTAACTCGATTTTGTTTGAATTTCTATTTTTAAATGAAAGCATCATAAAAAAATAATCATCAGTAAAAAAAAAATTACCTCAAACAGAACGGAACTCGGGCTCGTGACCCGGTGCTTGCAGCAGCGTATATGCAGCCCGTTAATAACATGAAAATTTCTCAAAAATTAATCTTGAACCGAACGAACCTCTTAATCGTGTTTCTGCTGTCTGTGGCTGCGGCACCGTATAGCAGGCATGCTACGCACGCAATGCAAAATCCACTTTCCTCCACCAAGGGGCGAAGTATGTTGTATACGAACATCACCAATTGCCTCGAATTTCCAAGACCTTTCATATAAGGTGTCACATGGTGGTGTCAACTGCAAAATCCTTTAGTTGCACTTTCCACCGCCAGGGGACACAGCGTGTTCTATACGAACAACACCAACGGTCAGGAAATACCAAGACCTTTAAAATAAAGTGTAGTATGATAAGATCTACTGCAAAATCACCTAGTTCCATTTTTAACCACCAGGGGGCGCACTATATTGTATACAAACATTCCCAATCAACATGAAATTTTAAGACCTTTATCACCAGTCATCTTGAATTTCCAAGACCTTTCAAATAAGGTGTCACATGGTGGTGTCAGCTGCAAAATCGTTTTGTTGCACTTTCCACCCCCAGGGGGCACAGTGTGTTCTGTACGAACATCACCAACGGTCAGGAAATACCAAGACCTTTAAAATAAGTTGTAACATGATAGGGCCTACTGCAAAGTCACCTAGTTCCATGTTTCACCACCAGGGGGCGCCCTATATTGCATACAAACATCTCCAATCAACATGAATTTTTAAGACCTTTAAAATGAGGTGTTACATGTGTGTTTCTAGAACGGATTTCCTTCTCAAACTAATTTCCCCCCTTTCCCCCTCCCTCCAAATCTACTTTCCCCCTTTAAAATCGAAAATTCCAAATTCGCAGAAAGTGATTTTTACTATTCGACTCTAGTCCCCATATGTACAATTTCTTCACTGTGCAGTATTTTGGAGCTTAGTTAAGCTCATAAACGTGTTTTTAACCCGTTTCCCCCCGGAAACCGTTCGACTTTTTTTTATTTTTCTCTTTTCGTAGCACATCTACAGACCAAGACCTTTTTTTATACACCTCAACCAAATTTTTACACCAAGTAGTTCTCTCAATATAGTGGAGACAGACAAAAACATGTTTCAAATTCATATATAGATTATTTTCGAAGCTTGTCGCCTTGATTACCAAATCCTTGACTATCATTGCCTTGACTACCAGGAGAAACATTTTTTTTTTTTTTTTTTTCTTTTTCAATCGTCTTCTTGAAGTGCAACTCCATGCATATCACAATAAGTTTGCAGTTATAGATGGATTTAAGCTTGATGTAGAGGGGGAAGAGCTTAAATACGGCATTCACGAAAGTGTCAGTTCTGTACGTGTCACATGATTAGATTGGTAGGAACTTTGTTGGGCAGTGCTTGAGTGTGGATGCATTAAGGTGCAGGCTCAGAAAAAATAGACCAGAGAAGCTTGTAGATGGAAACTGGATAGGTCGGCAAGGCGGTAACATTTGTGGAAGAATTTGTAGAGTAAAATCCGGAGTGTCGGAGCAGTCTAACTTATATAGATCTTGTAGGAAAATCTAGAGCTTGTAATATGTTAGATATGGTGTCAAACATCTTGTAAAATGATTCTTGGCTTCTAAATAAGTGCACTGAGAAACAAATAAAAATTAAATATCTGATTTTATAAGATAATACCAGATACATGATAAATTGCTGAATCTTTATAATTTATTACGTTTCGACATTTTATAATACTAAAGGTTTCAGAAATAACTAAATCTTGAAAATTTTCTGGCGATGAAATAATTTTTGCTTTATCCCAGAAAGGTGTTACGCCAGAATTATCATAAATGAAATTAACTAAAGCTAAACATTTTTCTTATTTTACATTCCGAATGTGCTTCTGAAATAATCTCTTGAGAGTTCGTTTAATCTGGCGAATATAATAAAACATATCATTATTCAATTATGTTGGTATCTTGTAATTATGTTGGTATCTTTGGTTTCTTATATTATCTTATATAATTGGTATCTTACATATGTTTTATATCTACGTGTTTTAGGTTGATTTCTTTAGAAATCAACCTATTGCAATCACTTCGTTTATCGATCTATATACAGTAAGACCCCGCTTAACGCGGGGGGATACGTTCCATCAAAGTAGAGCGTAATGCGAAACAGCGGAGAATCAATTTCGGGGAATCCCCGTACTGCTGCGAGCGATTTCGGGAAATCCCCGGGATGAAATAAAAGAGCGCTAAACCGAAACAGTGCTAAATGAAACAGCGTTAAGCGGGGTCTTACTGTATATATATATATATATATATATATATATATATATATATCAGGAAAATTTTGTCATCACGATAACTCCCGAAATAATACTCCAAATCGAACCAAATTTGGACAGTGAACTGATCTTATAAATATCCTGGATGAGTTCGTTAACCATGTTGTTCCCAAGCGCCGGCCACATGAAAATTTTAAATTCTCATAAAAAGGTATTTATGAACCGATTTTCTTAAAACCCTGTATGTAGATAGTTTACATCAATATTTCTATTAATTCGTTAATAATTGTAGCCGCCATTTTGAAACAAAATGACGGCTACTTGATCAGGAAAAAGAAATCAACCTACCCTTCCGAATAAGCCGGAAGGACTTGTTTAAAATGTCTTCTAACAAGTTGTATAATTATACACTTGTTTTAACTAGTCTCTCATTCTGAGAGATGACACCTTTTAATAGGATCATAACCTGATCTAACATCATATTGCTTGTTTTAGCTGTGCACAGAGACTACAGAATGACAACGTATTTAAAAAATAAATAAATAAATACATGATTTCTACCAGTAAAATGCAGTAAAATTGTGGTTTTATTTAAATGTTGTTTAAAGATAACAAATAAATGAATTTAAACGAAAATAAGATAAATTGCAAAATATTAAGTCAAATATTCCGGATTTAAAGATCTAAACGCCGCTATTCACTAGGCAAAGAAAATTGTACTCGGGTCTATTATACTTAGATTGATGAAGGTTCGTACTTTGTTATTTTACCCCGAAAAAGTAATTGCGTTTTTTTTTTTTATGTTTCTTGCTTACAAAATTGCTGTTATGCTTTGATCTGTTTATAACCAATTTATGATAAAGTTTATGTAAATAAGTAAATTCTTTATATTTCAGAAAGTTTTATTTTTATTAATTATTTAAATAATTTAATTTTTAAAACTATCCCATACATATCCATATAGTTTTTGTTAAAAACATATTGCTTAAATTGTAAATAAAGAACCTCTGAAAGTTTCTCGAAAGATACATGTGCAAAAATAGAAGTCTTCGTGACAAGACAAGAATCAGATTCACTAAGATCAGCGAATACCTTTTGTATGTGGATATTGAATTTATTAAGGTAAAATAACATTTTAAAACATTTTGTAAAGCTAAGTTTATGTTTAAGGTCTACTTATGCCAATTTTTAGACTTTAGTTGTGCTAAATGTCTTCATTTGTCAAAATGGATTGCCATAGCTAATTGGTGGAATAACGATTTCTACAATATAATACCAATTTCATAGTAAGTAGAAAATAAAATTTCTATTTCGATCTATACACTACAACAAGATAAGTTAGGAATGAAATTAAAAATAAATTCATTAAAGTACTCCTATTAGAAGTTCAATAGAGTGAAAATTCACTCTGAAACTCGAATGTAAGGCTTTTTATATTGAAAACTGTACAACTCTCAGAAGAACTACACAAATTACAAAATAATTACATTTTTTATAGTTTATAATCCAATGACAGTTCAAATGAACGATTTTAATGTACCATACAACATCTCTCAACTGAAATGAATTTAAAACTGAAATTATATAATTACGCAGGACTACAAAAATAGCATTGGCAAAATTTGATTTGTTTATTTGAACTAATACATATGATTTTTGAAGCCATTTTTTTACACCACGTATATATTTTTGACATTATAGGATGTCTATAGCAACAATTTCTTCATTTTCGGTAGCTTCTAGCGTGTTTTCATTAATTAATTATGGAAACATAATACTAAAGTTTCTATGTAATTATATTGGTTGAAGAGTCATGGGAGAAACTCTGTCGGAAGATAGCCTTTAATGACAAAAATTTATACGTAATATATGAAAATTGACTTAAATTTAGTTTTTAGGTCACCAAAAAGCATGAAGATAAGCCAAAATTATGAAATCAAAATTTAAGATGTAGACATGTATTATTAATCTTTTCAAATTTAATTTGACAATCACTTTTTGAAAAGAATGAAACTAGAAAACATAAAAAAATAAAAAAAAATAAATAAATAATAAGAAAAATACTAAAAAATAAAAATTTATTTGTTTTTTGTTTATTATGCATATTACTGATTTTTTACATTATTACAAAAAAATGTAAACGTTACAGCCGCTTATAATTTTTTATAAAGTCCATAATCAACATACTTTTGTATAGGTTTATTCAAGTACATAAATATGATGTAGAAATGCTTTATTCACATGTTTCAAAATAAAAATATTTAGAAGTACGTATTGTTTTTCCATGCTCATACAACAACATTAAAAACATGCACTTCAAATTGTTTGATTAAATTTTATATAGATAAAATCCAAATTATTATTAGAGTTTCTACGTGAGATATTTTCCAATGAAATCTATTCATATCATCTGAATGCTCTTAGGTATCCAACACCTTAACTAGAGCACTTCAGTGTCATCATCTGTATTATATTCATAATAAGGTCATGCACGAATTCTAGTAAAATGTGAAATATGAATATACGTTTTGTTATGCATTAAAGTTATGGAATTCATATATTAATATTATATTTCCTCATCAGTATTGAACAGTAATTTGTCAATCATTAATTATGTGAATATAAAGTGCATTTAATTAATATTGAAGTTTTAAAGCATAAATCTAATACAGAGGCTGTTCACACATTTAATAGACGATTTTATTTCGCCGTGAGAAAAATTTGTCTGCATGGAGAATTTTATTTTCACAACAGTTGTATTTCTGGAAGTTTTATTTATCGTCTGATATATAGAATTTTTGTTTACATGCAAATGGCGCTTTTAAAAAGGCAATATATGGACGGATACGTTTCCGCTCTATCCGAAAAGAACACGCTGCAGAACTCTTTATGAAAAAAATTTATCAGGAGAAAAATAGAAAAATGTCGTAGCAATAGATGAAGCTTGGGTCTATTTAAGTGATTTTAAGTGATTGCAACAACAACAACAACAAAAAAAAAAAAAAAAAAAAAAAAAAGATCAATTTATTATTATGAAAGAGAAGAAAAAAATTTTTGCTACATGGTTCAAAGAATCAAAAGAAAGTTTTTCTAAAGGATTTATGATTGTCGGTGGTTTTTTATACAAAGGCGAGATAAAGGTAAATAATGTTGACAAAAATGTCAAAATCAACTCTAAATACTATCAAGAACGTATTTTAATTCCAATTTTTAAATATGAAATTACAGATCTTAATACACAATGCCATCAGTCCGTTGAACTGCATCCAGAAAAAGCAAGCAGCCACACATCACAATCCACAATTGCTTTTCCAGAAAAAAATGGAACAAGAAACGGGAATTAAAACCATACCCGTCACTGATATTTCTGTTAAATCTCCTGATATATCACTAATGGATTTTTATGCTTCTGGACTCTTAAAATCTGCCTTATCCAAACGCCAGCCCACAACGCTTTGTAGACTTTGGAAAGCCGTTGAAGAGGAATGGAAAAAAAATACCTCTTCTGATATTACAAAAAGCATTATTATCATAAAAATTACGATGTAGAATGATAGTTAAGAACAAGGGCTATCGAACTGAAAAATTTAAACACGAAATATGAGTGTAATTTTTTCGGTATACTCTATCAAAATCGTCTAAAAAAAAATTGCGAACACCCTCTGTATATAACACTAATACATTTTAATCGAAAACTTTCCTTTTTTTCTATTTTATTATTATTATTATTATTTTATAGAAACAACTTTTTGATATGATATATTTTTTATTGGAGTCATAAAAGTAACTGAAAGAAATTATTCTTCATGTGCCCTTGGAAATGTCGTTAAAAGGGTTAAAATGGTTTCTTGTCCTGACTTAATAGCAAGTTTTATAATCATATTTTCAATTGATAGTTTCATGGAGTATTTCCTAATCGGATTATTTTGTGTTTTAAAACCAAATACTAATATAAATATTTTAATTACTTACTTAAAGAAACTATTGCTAAATGTTTTTAATTAAAATAAATAATCTACTGCTTTCAAATTTAAAGTTAAGTGTTAAATTTTAAAATTTCTTCAATGTAAATAAAAATTCCTAAGCAACTTTATACATATATGTGTGTAGGTGTGTATGTAGTATTTATAAGCATTGACCCGATATTTATTTTTTTATATAATTATTTTAGACATAAATAAAAAAAAAAAAAAAAAAAAAAAAAAAAAAAAGTTTAGAAGACTTATAAAAGAAAAGAAAACTCAGATAATTAAATTTTTATGATTAAGGTAAAGACACCAGTTTTCATCACCCCTAAATTTTGCACCATTAGTCGCCATCCTCGTAACCTCTATGAATTTGAATTTGCTCGCAGTAGATTTTCCAAAGCCTTCTGCTCCTTATCATGTAAATAGTTCACTTTCAATTGTTTGAGGTAGAGTGGGGGGAAGCAAAATAAATAAACTATGCTTTAAACGACGGTTTGACGAAATCAACGTAAAGAAAATGGTTGAGGACGCTTCTATGCATTTGTTGATATATTTTTTCGTTTGTTGCGTTTGCCATTACTTCTAAAGCAATGCAATGTTAATAAATTTTAAAATACAATTTAGGTGAGACTTTTTTAAAATTTATCATAATATAGGGATATTTACGACATGGCGTCTAATTGTTCCTATTGTTTTAGATTTTACCAGTGTTCGTTATACCTGGCAAATACTGCTGGTGTTTCAACTTTTTTTTTTCTTTAACTAGGTAATTTTTTTGATAAAAAGTACTATATTTCGTTTAGAACTGTAATGGTATGATTTTGATTTCAATTGCTCTTCCGGAACCAACAGTCGTCAGGTATATTCGTAAATGGAAACAAACACATTGTGACCCCATAAACGGGACCTGAACTTCACTTGTAACTTTTCGTTAGACAGTTTAATTATAGTCAATTAGCAATAAGTACAAACTTTAAATAAACATCATAAAGTGAAAGAACTCGCAACAATTGTTTTGGTTCAAAAGAAAACAAAACCCTGCGTCAAGCGAACAAAACAGGCACGAGCGCTGCAAATAAAGCGTTGTCATCGAATTTCTTCAGTAAATGATTTGTCAATCGAAACGTCCAACTTGTGGAGATTTATAGAAAAATGTATAAAGTATTTTAAAAGAAAATGCCTGATATAAGTTATTGCATTTGCTTATTTTGTGATTTCTCATGTAAAATTGCATTTAATGCACATAGTTTAGATAGTACGTTATGTATGTTGATAGTAGATTTATCATATACTAAATTTCAGAGAAATCGATCATCTGTTAAAAAATAATAATAATAATAATAATACTAACAAGGAAACATTCAAAAGGTGTCATCTTCAAAAAGTATTGGAAAAAATATATGTGATTCTACTCTTTATAAAACACCAGAAAATGAAAAAATTAGCGGCTGAAATTAATTACAGCGGCCACAAAAAATTATCAAAATTAGGCATATTTAGCGATTTAGCACTGTTAGGCGATACGTTTGCTAGCAACGAGATTGCCGTGTACGAACAGAACTGTGTTTTGCTTTTCCGCCAAGTACTCAAAATCAATCGCCTAGCAGTGTGAAATCGCCAAATATGCTTAAGTTTGATAATTTTTTGTGGTCGCTGTAGTTAATTTCAGCCGGTATTTTTTTCATTTTCTGGTGTTTTATGAAGAGTAGAATCACATATATATTTTTCAATACTTTTTTAAGATGACACCTTTTGAATGTTTCCTTGCTAGTAAAATGTTCACATTTCTGGAGGAGAGGGGGGAGGACGGAGAGGCAAAAAAATAAAAATTGAGTTAGATCGTTCATAATTGGTACATACTAATTTTTGATGCGAAAAAAATCGATTGCGGATATTTTCGAATTTGTAAAATTATTAGGAAAGCCGGGAAGGGGGGGGGGACGAAGGGGTAAAACAATAGAATTACAGTCAGACCGTTTAAAATTGGGACGTATAGGTTTTTGGAACCTGCAATTCGAATGCAGATATTTTCAAAAGGGAAAGATTATTAGGATGCGAAGGGGCGGGGGGGGGTGAAGTGGCACAAAATATAGTTAGAGCGTTGAAAATTAGTATTATTACTTTTTAAGGCCCGATAAATCGACTGCGGATATTTTCGAAAGTGTATAATTATTTCGAGGGGCAGACGCAGGGGCAAATATAAAGGAATTCACATAGAACGTTGGAAATTAATATTATTAGGTTTAAAATCCCAAGAAAACGATTGCGGATAATTTTGAAAGTGCAAAATTATTAAGAAGGTCTGGAGCGGCGGGTGAAGGTACACGTGCACCGTTGGCGCGTGTATATGATGCCGCAGGCAGTGGGGAACTGGACCGACTATTACACCGATGAGAAAAGTTTTTTTTTTCTGTATTTTATATTTATTTTTCTTCCTTACAATATGATAGCGGATCGTTAAGAGTTTCGAACATAAATGCGCGCGCAGCGCACAATGGCCTGCACTGCCGAAGGTAGTGGGGACTTGTGTGGCATGTTTCCCGATCAGATTCTTTTTCTCCTTTTTTTCACATGATAAGAATTAAGGCAATTTAAAGAATTCATTCATTATAGGGATTCATTTAAAAATAGTGACCAGCGAAGCGAGCGTACCCTGCCAGTAGTTTAATATGTATTTATTGAAGCTTTTACAGAATTTAATATTTATCATTGAAATAAATTCAAAGAAAAAAAGTAATTTTTATTTTAAAAACAAAGAAAATATATATATTTCATCAATTTTAAATAGTGACAAATTTGCAATACAAACCAAAACACATATTTTCATACGTTTTAAACCGTAAAATTAAAACGTATCTTTCATAAAATATTAAATATTTAATTTTTCAACCTTATATGTTTTCCATTGTTTATCGTTTATGTGTGAGATTATAATAATGTTATGTTCATTTACTCGCTTAAAATATTAAGAAGTGTAAGAAGAAATTACGACATCTTCTAAGACAATCCATTTCAGTTAAAAAGATAAATGGGGAAAATGTTGTTTTGCAATTAACTTGAAATCAACAACGTCAGTTAGAATTAATTAAAAAGATTAATGATTGTAGCATTCGGTAATGATGTTTTCTTGTTTAAGATACAGTAATATCTCTATTTAATAGTAAGTTAAGTGTATCTACATATATTTCGTAAGTTATACATTTTTTACAATTATTATTTCAATGAATTCTGAAAAAAAAAAGGATTTTTTTTTCTTAACCTTGCATGTGTTTCTGGTATAATTAATTCTTTTGCAATGCAAAAATGCAAATTTACAGAACCATTTTTTAGTTTTTGCTCTATAACGTGCACATGATGTATCCAACAGAAATATTAAATTAAAAATGATTATTTTCTACGTAGAGCGAACTCTTCGAAAGTCTAATTTGGTTCAACAGATTGGTGAGATTTAGATATTAAATATCACCTATATTTTCCGTTTGGGCTCAAAAAGGCGTTAAACTTATTGTGAAAAGCCAGTGAATATAAAGTGGCTATTTCAAACAGAATGTTACTATATGTTGTACATATACCTATTTGCTCCATAGAAATAGATACCTAATTACATTAAATTGTGCAATGTCAAATATTCATGAATAAAAAAATATTCTATGACAAATTAAAATACAGTATATTTTTGACTAAAGTATCCTTGTATGAAACCTTCTGGCAAGGAAATCAGAGAACATATCTTCATGTTTGAAGGACAATAGTTGATTAATAAAATTGTTATTTTCAACGAAGTCGTTCAGCGAAAAAGAGGCGCTACGGTCCATTTAAGATAAGGAACTTGTCAAAGTGCACTTACTAGTAAAATAAATACGAGGTGTAGTTCGATAATTTTATTACGAGTATTATAATTTTTTACACTGAAATTTCAAACCTACAGAAAAGTTAGTCACAGCACAAAACAATAAACAGGCGTAGCATATAAAGGTTATTGTGCGAACTATTCACGCTTATGTAGTACGGTTTGTGTGTAAAGAACAGTGATAATAAATTAATTATTAACATCTCATATTCTTTTCTTGTATATAGTGTCTTGTTACATTTTCTTTACTTTAAACATTTTGTAGCCCTTTTATTGTCTAATGATATTTGTTGGAATTAACTTTTATTTTCTCACTAATTAATGTCCGTCTGCTTGATTACCCTTCAAATATGAAGACGATATATCCAAAATTTCACACTAGGGCGTCTCAAGCAGAAATATTTAAATTTGAATTACCCTGTACATTCTGGTCTTAAAATTAACATTTTGTACTTGGAGATGACTTTTCGAGTGAGAAAATTATTTTTCCCCAAAACTTTTAATTCGCTTATGACGTGATACTTCATACAGTTAATAAAACAAATTAGTGAAAATCGGTTTTATCAAAAAGAAAAAAAAAGTGCTTAAGCTCTTGTCCGTAAGAGTTGTCCGAAAACAAATATAGAGATTAATATCAAAGGGTGTAGGAATAAGTAAGCCATATTAACAAAAGTATTCTATTTAGTATAGCAAAAAAATATTTTAAATCTACAATTTATAGCGGACGAGGATCATTTTATTGCCTCCAGAGACGAGAGCTTCTATCGCCGTGGTATACATTTGTTACCCGAAAAATGGGCAAAGGTTGTAGAACGTAATGGAGAGTATTTTTATTAAAAATTGTTATTTGATTTGATGTATTTTTATGAAATGAAGCAATAAAAAATATCACGAATTTATGCAAAATACATATAGGTATTTAAATAAAAAATTAAATTGACAAATTAACAGATAAATAATGTTTTATTTTTAATAACAATTTTTAGCTCTGTATGCTGAAGATAGTTCAGAATTAAACTTATCATTACGCTTCAGCACTTTATGTTCGAGTATATTTTTGCTATACGTACTCTTTAACGAGGTCTACTCCTTCGTCATGTGAAGCCTTTAGCTGCATTAAAATGTCATCCTCACCAGAAAATTAGTGCAAGTGTTACTACTGCATTTCGCACATATCACAGACAGTTTTATTCCAATTTTTGCATCGTAGCAAACTGTTTGGCACTCTTTTTTCGAGGCAAAAAATATGCTGTTCAGAATTTCTCTTTTCACTGGTGTTAGCTTTGTGGATTTCTTGCGTCAACATTTTTCATTGTACTTCAGTCTAAAAACTTTGGAACAAAGGCGTTATTCCTCCCCACTTGCACTTGAAGAAAAAGTCACGTAGAGCGCTGTCGAGCAATTTATTTAGTTCATAACAAAAGCTTCTATTCCTCTTTAAAGAGCTTACAATTATTGGGACTGTAGACAGATGATACTTTTTCTATTTTTAATGTTTTAAGATGGTGGATTAATTTTGTGACTTAATTTTGTGAGGGGGATTTTGGTAGTTGATGCACAGTCAGCAACACAAACATGTCTATGTTCTCCCGAACAATGGTTACACTTCTTTTCTTTCATCAAAAGCTGTTCTTTTAATAAAGAAATCTACGTCTTCGTCTGTCTGCTTAGCATGAAAAGCTTCATTGTTTTCTCTCCCTGTACAAAGTAATATGAGATGCTTTTCATTAAGTTCGTTTTATAGAAACTTCTCTTTATGCATTGTCACTGTCATTTAGTCACCAGTCAAATTTAAACCTGAATTTGAAAATGATGACGTATACCACTTTATTTTCAATTTTGACATGTTTATTTCGACACCAGAGTGCTCATTTTAAGGGGTTATCTATGCGATGATAAAAATTTAAAAAAGATCCTTTTATTTTAAAATAGCAATTAAAACCATTCAAACACGTGAAATCAACACGAGAACTTAATGCAACTTTATGTTATTCTGAATTGTTAAAAAATTTAGTTGAATTTCTTAGGGGGTCACCTGAAAATTAAGAGAGGTAGAATATTTAAAGACTATCAAACACGCGCAAAATTTTCACAGTTTATTTTTTTTAACACTTTCCAACATGGTTGAAAAGTTTTAATGACTTCGGTTTTTAACTATTTCCAAAAAGGTTGAAAAGTGTTAATGACTTCGGTTTGTGTGTCTGTCCATCCGTCTGTCTGCGTCCTGTCCGATGCGTCCTTTCCAGGTGCGTTTAGAGGATTTTACCCTGTTAAAAAAAAAAAAAAAAAAAAAAAAAAAAAAAAAAAAACTGTTAAAAGAACAGGAAAAATCTGGCAGCTGGTGTGCCAGTATTTCTCCGTCAAATATACAGGACAAAACTGTACTTTTAACAAAAAACCTGTTTTATTTGAAGGATTCCTGTGTAAAATATATTTCAGTGATACAATTTTACGGTTTTAAACATTTGACGGAGAAACACTGGCACCCCAGCTGCCAGATTTTTCCTGTATTTTTAACAGTTATTATTATTTTTTTTTCAGTGTATGTTATTTTCTGTTGAACTCTTACAGTACCCATCAAATACAATGGTACACTTGTAACTGTAATGATTCTTTAGGGTCTTCATATACTTCCTGAAGACAAAAACTCTGTATAAAAGGAACATAAATTGATACCTAAGTCAAAATGCTTTAATTCTATAGACTTGAATGGAGTGAAAAGATTATATAATTCTAATTTCAATGTATTGCACATTATATCGTCATCAAGTAGCGAAAATTGGAATTAAAATACAAAATATTCGTTCTTGTTTTTCATCTATAAAGAAATTCTTCGGTAAATGGTATCAGGCTCCGTAAGAATTGGTGAGTCATTTATATTGCATTACATTTTGCAGCCTTCGAAATAATTACTCGATTTAATCTTAACAATTTAAGTTCCTTGAAATTACTGTCTCTAATATTTTTTCTTTTTCTTTTTATAGTTTCATGGCAGTTGACGTTTACATCGCATAAATTAAACACATTTCATACCAGCACTTGAACACATCGTGGTATTTTCGAGAATGGATGGATCGTGAATATCGAACCAATCACTCAATTTCCGAACATCGATGTGGTCTACTTCCGTTAGAGATTTAGTGTATCAATGATGAGCCGTACGGTTAAAGAAACACCATACAATTTCATGATTTTATTGGGAATCTTCAATAGTTATTGGAATAACTGCGCTCCATATAGCCAAAGCCTCGTCATTAATAATCCTCTTTCAGGACAAGTTATGAAACAAATTTGTTGACTTCATGAGTACCTGCTTAATAGTCATGTCGGACAATTAATTTGACCAGTATTTTTACGACTATCAGATGGTAAAAATAATAATTTGGGGACGCATTGACAATGTTCTTAAAGTTTAGGTTTTTAAAAAATTGCTATCATGCCTTGTGAATACAAGTGGGTCGAAAGGGCGATATTGATTCATAATTTATGTAATTAAAGTGTCCAACCGAAGCCATGAAAAATATTAATTGGAATATAAAACTAAAATAAACTTAAATTAAATTTAAATTAGTAAATTAATAAATTATCAGTAAAATATTTTAATACACTATATACCAATAAGTATTTGGACACTTTCGGATTTAGACATTTTGAGAAATATCTAGAAAAGTTCTTCAGAAATAAAATCTTGAAACTTTGGTAATGTAAAGAACATTTTATATCTCATATTTTTCAGCAAAAGTTGTTTCCTTAAAAAAAAGGGGACCAGTGAAAAATAAAACACAAATCAAAATGTTTTGGATCACCCTGTATAAGGTATTTTTTATAAATGTGTTTTGGCTGTAGCGTGTGACTATAAAGATTTTTTTTTCATCATCTTTATAAAATGAGACTATCACATATATTCATGTAGATACAACGGTTTCTTTACAAAATTGCAAAAAATAATTCCATTTTTTAAATTATAACACGTAAAGTATTAGACCCAGTAAAAAGCCATTTTTCGGAACTATGTCACGCTACATTAGACACCGCATACAGAATGCAAAAATGGTAAATATCTTACGAAATACGAGCATTTTTTACTAAATAATTTTTAACTACACATGCGCAAGCTTTATAAAAAATTCATTTGAATAATTTAATAGCCAAAGGAATTTAACAACTTATACGAAAACCCCAAAGAAATATTATGTGAATTCAAAACGTTACGTGAGATAGACTGAACAGAATTTCAGTTATCTCAAAATAAAAGAAAACTACAACTGTTTTTACTCGCATTTTCATTTTAATTCAATCAATGCACAATAATAATACAGTGTTTTGGCTGATCATAAATAAATATTGATAAAACCACGTGAAATCTTTTTTTCTTTTTTTTCTAGAACTTAAATTATCTTCAGTCTATATCTCATAATGCCTCTTGAATTTACATGATATTTGTTTGGAGTCTTTATTTAAGGTGCTCAATACCTTTGGCTATTAAAGTATGCAAAAGAATTTTTTTTTAAACTTGTGCATGCGTAGTTAAAAATAATTTAATAAATCTGCTCGTATTCTGTAAGATATTAATTATTTTTGCATTCTGGTTGCTGAATGCTGTGTCTAATGTAGTATTACATATTTCTTAAAAATGGCTTTATACTGTGTCTAATACATTACGTGTTATAATTAAAAAAGTGGATTTTTTTTTTTTTTTTTGAGCGGGCAACTTTTTAAAATAACCATTATATCTCCGAGAATATGTGTGGTAGCCTCATGAAATTTTACACAGATAATGAAAAAAGTCTTCATAATCACATGCTACAGCCAAAACGCATTTAAAGCAATACTTTTTATAGGGTGATCGAAAACATTTTGATTTTTGTTTAATTTTTTACTGGTCCTTTTTTCCTTTTCAGGACACAACCTTTTCTGAAAAATATGACGCATAATATGTTTTTTGCAATACGAAAGTTTCAAGATGATTCCTGAAGGTCTTTTCTAGATTATGACAAAATGTCTAAATTCATATGTGTTCAAGCAGTTATTGGTAGATAGTGTATTGATTAATTATTAAAATTATTAAGTGGTTCGGTTTCTGTAAAAAGTGATATGCCACAATGCGGTTACATGAAACGCGCAGGTCTAAATTTTTCCTCACCTACCAAAAAAAAAAAAAAAAAAAAAAAAAAACATGAGTAGCATGACATTCGTCTCGTTTGAAGGACTTATACTGCGGGCTTAAAAGTCATTTATTTGACGTGTAGTTCTAAAATTCAGATTGGTAACTGATGACTTTGAAATTTTAAGAAGTTAAATTTGAGATATTGGTTAAGTGGTTAAAAAACTTTGTTAGTTTTTGACGAAGGGGTTTTCGGTTAATTAAGTTAAAAAGACAGTCTGAGTGTGTATTGAGGGGGCTTAGACTGCGACAGTCGAAGGTAAGTGGGGAGGAGTAGTAACAATGGTTAGGAGAGCCCAAGGGCCCGCACTCACATTGTTCTGATCGCAAGCGATGGAATTTATACAGATATTTTTTAAAAGGACCATGTACCATGAGAAAGGCAATGACTGCTGGTTTAAGGTCGAAGTTGAATTTTGAAATCTTTGGCTGCAATGAATATGTGTGATGACATTTCTCCGAGTGGTTCCAGTAAAACCGCCACACCTCCATAAGATTATGAAAAGGGGTTTTCTTCACGTGAGAGGGAGGAATCGGCAGTGGTGTTTGAATTGTAGAAAAGGTGGCTGCTTCTTTTGCTAGCCTATATGCCAATTCATACCCCGCGACCCCCGTATGAGCCAAGATGTCGGCGAAAAAGACATTGGTTGAGAGAGTAAGGAAAATTGATTTAATTTCTTGAAGAATAGGGTTAGGGAAACGGAGGAGACCAAGGGCCTGCAGGGTTGAGAGACTGTCGCTGGAGACTGAAACTGTGGTGCAGAATGGAAAATCTTGAACGCAGTTCAGAGCTTTAAGATTTGCGTAGATTTCTGCCTGGAATACAGAGTTGCAAGCTCTCAGACTCCATGGCTATATGATGGTAAATCATTTATTAACCTATATAAAATGCTGCATTGCCACAATAGGGTTTTAACTAAACTTACTTTATGAACAACGTACTTCAGCTATGACAGATAAACGTATTTGTTAATTGGTAAAAAATTTTGAATAAACACTGTAAAATATAAGACCTCGCAACAATTGTTTCGGATCGAAAGAAAATACGAAATTCCGTGAAACAAATAAAGTAGTAAGGAGTGCAGCAAACAAAGTGGTAACATTGCGTTATCGCACTGGTGCTTTACAGCTTTGTTTGCAGCACTCATGCCTAATATATTCGCCTGACCAAGGATCGTGTTTTCTTTTAACCCGAAACAATTGTTGTGAGTTCTTGTATTTTATGGTGTTTATTCAAAGTTTTGTACCAATTACAGTTAAGCCATCTCTGTGGTACTTTCTTATAAGGATAAGCGTATTGTCATCAAATTATTTCAGCGAACATGTTGTCAAATGTGATGAAGAAATCAAAAAATATTTAAGCGTCTAACTAGAGGAAATTTACATGCAAAAATAGAAAGTATTCAAAGGAAATGCCTGTTATAAATTATAGTATTTGTTCTTTTCTTCATTTCTCACGTAAAATTGCATTTAATGCACATAGTTTAGCTATTATGCTATATATATATTGATAGTAGATTTCACATATACTAAATTTCTGAAAAGTCGATCACCTGTTTTAACGATGGAATGTTGTTTATAGGGAAAGTAAAATTAAAACACCTTTGTATATACAAGGTTTTTACCAGTGAAAAGGAATTACAACAATAGTTTCTCATAAATTTTGTACTTTCTTAAGTGGTATTAAGCTACTAAAATTAGATTCGTAATTTAAAGTGTCAAGGAATGATATAGCTGAAATAAAAGGATTCATACTGTGTGTAAAATACCTTGAGACAGATTTAGGTATTATTTGACCGCTTGATATTACTGGCATTGAATAATTTATTCTCTAAATGGCTATTACGAATTACGGAATGATATTCCTTTCTGATTTTAGAACATATTTTAATCAATTGTCAGGCTAAGTAAATCATTTAAATTGCATAGCTTAACAAGTATAGAAATTGTATGCAGTCGAGCATCCAGTTTCAGTAAGTGAATCCAACCTAAAGAAAAAATCCATTCAAAAGAGTAAAACAATTTTAGAAAACTTACATTTTTTACTTTAATACTTAATATTTAATGTGAAATAGTAATATGAACGGAATGTTATAATATCTTATTATTTTATGCGTGGCACATACGAATTTTCTACTTACGTATTGAGAAATATTTTTTTTTTTTTATTATTGTAGATATTTTAAAACAATTTTAAAATGTCTCTTTTAAATGTAAGAAAACTAATTATTTAAAATAATAATATGCGTATTAGGAAAATATTTATTAATGATCCAAACTGATGTTTATATACCATTGAAATTATGTATTAAATATAATGTTAACAAATCAAAAACCTAGAAATATATATATATATATATATATATATATATATATATATCATTTAATGCAGTTTTATTATTCGGAATGGCTAAAATTTGATTAAAAAAATGTAGTACTTTTTATTAAAATAAGAATATATTAACAAATATTTAAGTAAAGCAGTTTTAAAAAATATTGAATTTGATTTCAATTATTTGCATTACAAATAATATTAAATTATTTCTCATATACCCATATTTCCTGACAACCTAAGCTATTTCTTAATGTGCGTCTAAAGTTGCTCAACGTTAACGTAGCTTGGCTGTTTATAGCAGAAAGTGGGAAATAAATCAAACAAGTCGTCAACTGGGGATTCTGAATTGGAAAAGTACCAAAGAATGTTATTTTAGCAATAAATGAAAAAAACAAACAGTTTTTTTAATTATAAAACGTAAGGCATTGCACCCAGTACAAAGTCATTTTTAGGAAATTTGCACACTAGATTAGACACAGCATACTGCAATCAGAATGCAAAAATATTGAATATCTTTAGAAATATGAGCGTTTTTACTAAATAATTCTTAACTACGCATGCGCTAGCTTTTAAAAAATTGCATATGCATAATTTAATAGCTAGAAGTATTGAATTACTTATATCAAAGCCGAAAACAAATATCGTGCAAATTTACAAAGTTATGAGAGATAAATAAACATCATTTAAGTTCTTCTCAAAATAAAATCTAAAATATAAGGAATTTTACTCACGTTTTTATTTTAATTCAACCAATGACCAATGGTAATGCTCACTGGTTTTAAATAAATATGAATAAAAATCCTTATCATTTTCCTTTCTTTTTGAAAAGAAATTAATTTCTGTTCCTTCTATAACTGATAACTTTTTGAATTTACATTTTTTTTTTCTTTTTAAGTTGTCTGGCATCTTTAGGATGAAAACATTTTTAAAATTGGACTTAAAAATGTTTTTAAGTCCAATTTAAAAACAAGTACAAAATTTTGCCTTATACTGCCGTGTTAAGAAGTTTATAAATATCAAATAACTTTCGAAGTTTTTAATGTTGAATTTGCATTGTTAATTATGTTCGTGCAAGGATCATAACTGATATTTTAATGATGGTCTGACATTTTAACAGTAAAAGTATTCCTTTTAATACACATTTAATCAAAATTTTGCTCATACTGTCATGTTAAGAAAATCGTAAATTTCGAGTTTCATATAATGTTTTCAAATTAAAATACTGCAAATCATAGTTCTTGTCAGTGTCATAAATCTATATATTAATTTGAAACATGTTTTTGTCTGTCTCCACTATATTGAGAGAACTACTTGGTGTAAAAATTTGGTTGAGGTGTCTAAAAAAAGGACTTGGTCTGTAGATGTGCTATGAGAAGAGAAAAAAAAAAAAAAGTCGAACGGTTTCCCTCCCCGAGGGGGAAACCGTTTTCCACCCGTTTCCCCCCGGGTTAAAAACGAGCTTAACTAAGCTCCAAATTACTTCACAGTGAAGAAATTGTACATATGGGGAGTAGAGTCGAATACAAAAAAATGACTTTCTGCGAATTTGAAATTTTCGGTTCTAAAGGGGGGAAAAAAGGGAAAGTAGATTTGGAGGGGGAAGGGGGGAAATTAGTTTGAGAGGGAAATCCGTTCTAGACCCACAAATGTAGCACCTCATTTTAAAGATCTTGAAATTTTATGTCGACTGGGGAGGTTAGCATACAATATAGTGCGACCCCTGGTGGTGAAAAATGGAACTGGGTGATTTTACTGCAGACCCTATCATGTTACATCTTATTTTAAAGGTCTTGGTATTTCCTGACCGTTGGTGATGTTCGTACAGAACACACTGCGCCCCCTGGCGGTGGAAAGGGCAACTAAAGGATTTTGCAGTTGACACCTAGAGTGACACCTTATTTAAAAGGTCTTGGAAATCCAAGGCGATTGGTGATAGAGGTCTTGAAATTTCATGTTGATTGGGGATGTTCGTACACAATATACTGCACCCCCTGGTGGTTAAAAATGGAACTAGGTGATTTGGCAGTCGACCCTATCATGTTACACCTTTTTTTAAAGGTCTTGGTATTTCCTTACCGTTGGTGTTGTTCGTATAGAACACGTTGTGCCCCATGGCGGTGGAAAGGGCAACTAAAGGATTTTGCAGTTGACACCACCAGTGACACCTTATTTGAAAAGTCTTGGAAATTCAAGGCCATTGGTGATGTTCGTATACAACATACTGCACTCCTTGGTGGAGGGAAGTGGAATTTGCAACGCGTGTGTAGCATGCATGCCTGCTATACAGTGCAGCAGTCACTGGCAGAGGTAACACGAGTCAGAGGTTCGCTTGGTTCAAGTTTAATTTTTGAGAAATTTTTCATGTTATTAGCGGCCTGTATAACCGGGTCACGAGCCCGAGTTCCGTTCTGTTTGAGGTTTTTTCTTTTCTTACAGAGGATTTTTTTTTTTTTTTTTTTTTTTTTTTTTTTTGTGATGCTTTCATTTAAAAATAGAAATTCAAACAAAATCGACTTAAAGATATAAAACCATACTAATTTAAGGTTCATTTAAGGTGATTATCATGCGCCCGGTCATTGCCGGGCGGGTTCGTTTGGCTCCAGGTTAATTTTTTGGAATTTTTTTTATGTTATTAGCAGCCCGCGTGTGTGCTGCTGCAGGCACCGGGGTCACAAGGCAGAGTATTGATCGGTTCGAGGTAATTTTTTTTGTTACAGCTGATTATTTTTATCGTGATGCTTTCATTTAAAAATAGAAATTCAAACTAAATCGAGTTAAAGGTATAAAATCATACAAATTTAAGGTTCATTTAAGGTATCATGGGCCCGGGCAACACCTGGCGGGTTCGTTCGGTTTTAGGTTAATTTTTGGGAATATATTTATGTTATTAGCGGCCGGCGTATGCGCTGCCGCAGGCACCGGGGTCACAAGGCAGAGTTTCGTTCGGTTCGAGGTAATTTTTTTTTTTTTGTTACACCTGATTATTTTTTTCGTAATGCTTTCATTTAAAAACATAAATTCAAACTAAATCGAATTAAAGGTATAAAATCGTACAAATTTAAGGTTCATTTAAGGTATCATGGGTCCGGGCAACACCGAGCGGGATCGTTGGGTTCCATGTTAATTTTTCGGAATATTTTTATGTTATTAGCGGCCGGCGTATGCGCTACCTAAGGCACCAAGGTCACAAGGCAGAGTTTCGTTCGGTTCGAGGTAATTTGTTTGGTTACAGCTGATTATTTTTTCGCGATGCTTTTATTTAAAAATAGAAATTCAAACTTAATTGAGTTAAAGATGTAAAACCATACAAATTTAAGGTTCATTTAAGTTTATTACCATAGGCCCGGGAAACGGCGGACGGGTCAGCTAACGTGTAGTCTTAGTATTAAACGAAATAGAAAATGAAAGATAGGAGCTGTTTATTTGGAGTCAGTTTGACGTCACATTGACTGTACTTTGATTAAAGTGATGTCATATATAGTATTTCTATTTATAAGCATTTTTCTGACTTTCTTTTTTTTTTAAGTGAAATGTCGTAAATTATATTAGATGTTTTAACTTGAAATACATTTAAATAATGATGCGATGTTTTTTGAAACATTACGGTCAATAAAATGATCGTCGAATTCGACGGGTTCCAGCTAGTTATATTTTAACCTAAATGTATATTTTAGCAGAAAAATATTAAAAGGACAGAATTCAGTGCCTGAGACGTTTAATTATCGAAGAAACAAACGAATTTTCATACATACAAATAAAAAGTACGTGAAGTTTCAAGTACTTTAAAAGGACTTGGATTTACTTAAGGTTTCATATAAATGTTTACATTTCAATTTAATATTTATAAACTGGACTAGACTAGGTTTGTTCCGTAAAATATATATACAGGTAACAATTCTGATGACTTTTGATACAGTTTTTTAAATTCTTCAATTCTTTTGATATACTTCAGTTTTGAATTCTTCAAACTGCGTTTTATCTGTTTCATTTTTTTTTTTCAAGAATTTTTAACCTTTTATATACCAACTATGCAGCAGACGAAACATGTATTTAAAATATATTTTTTTGGTTACATTCGAGTAATCTTTTTAGATACATGCAATAAAAATTATTATTATTACCTCATCATCGTAATTAATGAGAATGTGTGCACTCAGAAAAAAATCTGTAACTGACATCTAGAATCTAAATTATGGCTCTAAAAAAAAAAAAAAAAAAAAAAAAAATATATATATCCATGTCATCCTTCTAAATTCTAGTCCCCTTTGAAAGCGAATTTTGAAAACCCCAATTAGAATTCTAGAGCCTTTGCATATGTTATAGAGGTCGAAATTATTTAAAAATCCCTGTAAATAAATGCGAATTACAAAACGCGAGTTTTAGAAACTATAATCTTGGTTTGCGACCCAATTCTAGAAAACCAAGAGAGAAATTTTCGCAATACAAAAGATTCAGAATATTGTTTTTCCATCTAGAAATGTATAAACTAGGAATTCTCGATCATTTCGTCTTTTCAGCTTATTAGCGTGCTTTATATACATAGCTCAGAAATCTGTATTTCTAGTTGAGGGATTTAGAAAATCACCACTTATTCGTTCTAGATGAAGGCGGTTTATATTTTTTTTTTCTCAGTGTTACTATTCTAGCATACCACTGTTACATAAAGGACGAAAATGATATTTGGACCTTAATAAATGCAAGAAAAAAAGTATTTGCTTTCTATGTTCCTTATATTCTTTGTAAGATTGTTGGGAGATTTTTGAGGTAGGAATCAATCGTAACACATGTGATGATCGGGAAAAATGCCACCCGAAAACGTCGAAATCATTCTATAGAGAAATATTCTACAAAACGACTGCATATAGCGTCTAGTACCTAATAGTGAGATAAGAGTGAGGTAGATACGTTCTATTTTTATAAATGCCCTTGACATACCTTCCATTAATTTGTTTTTCTATACCCTTTTTAAACTATTGATACTTAAAAGTACCGTCGGTAGATAAATGGTTAAAATGCTAAAATCTTAAGAAAATATATTTAAGAAGAGATAAGAAAAGATATAATTAAGAGATATTTAAGAAAATATTATTTTTTTTTTCAGATGTTTAATAGCATCTCATTAAAAGAATTGGAGATTGGTTTTGCAATATCTTTACAAGGAAAATATCAAAAAGAATAATAAAACAAAAATCTCGAAAATATTTCCACAGTTAACTAAGTTTTATATATTTTTTTTTGCAAAAAACTAAACAATATGTTTCAAAATCCATTTCTAATTATTTTAAGTAAGTTCTATTAAACATAAAAAAAAAAAAAAAAAAGAAAAAAAAAAAAACAGTAAATATTTTCTTAAATATTTGTTTAAGTTTTAGCATTTTGAATATCATGAATTCATAAAAAATTCAAATTGCGAAAACACAATTTAAAGATTTGAAATGTCTAAAAAAAATGTTTCAAATACGATAATAATTGTTGCCTAACTATATATTTTATTGAACAAATGTAATATAGTTCATTTTATAGATATTAAATGGAAATACATTTTTTATAAGAAAACTTCGGTGGTGCCAAGTCTTCTTAACACATTTTAATATTACTTTTTTACTTCCATTGCCACACTACCATAGATAATGGAAGTATCCTATTCTGTCAAAAATTTTGGTGTCGAGGTTTCAATTGATATACATGTTTTAGGGTCTCCATAGTCCATAAAAGTGGTTTTCGGAAATTAGTTACTGTTTATGTGAGTACAGATGCATGTGAGGGGAATCTTCTGATTCTCATATCTTCGAAACTAAACGATAGAACGACGAAACTTAAGAACCAAGACTGGTCTGGTGTACATATGGTTTTTACTTTTTAGAAAAAATTGGAAAATATGAATTGGGACCGTAGTTCCGCATCTAAAAGACGGCTCTAACGTTTGTAATAGTTGGTTAGTTCGAGATAATTGATAGGCGCCTTCAATTTTAGGTCTCACAATTAGTTCGTTCAATTAAACAGACAGCTTGACTGATTGTCATCAAGTTTGCAATGTTAATTCACTACAGGAGTAGACATCCCTTAATTCTAGAAATAAAATCCAAAATTTCCCTTTTGAAAAATAATTTAACCATGGCACACGTTTCCGCCCACAGGGGTATCGTTGGCAATAAAATGGCAGATTAACTGGCCAAAAAGGCAACAGAAAGTCCCAATATTCAATACTCTTCTCCAGCCCCACCATCATATATAAAACAAACTCTAAAAACACCTCTCAAACAAAACTGGCAAAATATTTGGGACTATTCTGAAAAGGAAGACATACCTTTAATCTGTTTCCAACGGTTTCTTTAAATTCTTGGTCTCTCTCCCCTCAAATAACAGCCCTCCTCGTGGGCCACGGCTCTTTTCCCTCTTATCTTAACAAGTTTCACCGCCGACGCTCACCCCTGTGTACTTGTGGCGAAGAAGAAACTGCTTCGCATTATTATTATAGTTGTCCGCTTATATCTTCGTATCACTTAAGAAACCCTCCTACTAAACCTCCCAACTGGTTAGAGAACATAATTACTAGACCCTCTTTAATTCAAAAGCTAAACAATTTTTTTTTTCCTTTCTTATGAAAATTTCAAACTTAATAGACTAAGTCAATTATATACTGCTTATGTTTCTTTTCAATATATATATATATTTCTACTCCTCTACTGGTTTTCAATTACTACTGGCTCAACGCACGTATCACAATTTTACCATAAGCAATCTCAGTAAATCTTTGCCTACAATTCAACAGCATCCTGACTAAGTGCCCCTTGTCACGAAAGGTTTACAAAATCTTACGCAATCTCTGCTCTGCATTGGTGTTTCTTGTCGGGATGAGTTTCAGCTCGGCGCGGCGTCTATTATACTCCATCATAGTGTACTTACTGCACCCAGTAATAAATTGAAATATGACTTCTTTACCGCCGATGCTTGTCGCGTGGGAGACCTGTCTCTAGCGGCCCTTTTTTTTTTTTTTTTTTTTTAGTTTTTAAATAAACGTTTCGGAGGAGGGAACTAGCATAGCTAGAATCGCTCGACACCACTCCTGGAGTGGTGAGCGGCCCCTCTTCCCTGTTACTCCCTGTTAATTTTAATTCACTTATAGATATCTTTTCGTGTGTAACTTTTTGTTTCAAGTGAGCAGTTGGGTTTCCAAATTTTTTTGGGAAATCGGCAGAGAAAACGATAGTAATTATCTCAAAAAAAAAAAAAAAAAAAAAATTCAAATTTGCTACATTAATCTTTTTTTTTCTTTTTTTAGATTTTCCTTTAGCATGTATAACTTGGTTACTAAAAAAAAAAAAAAAAAAAAAAAAGCAGGTGCTCTAATTAGGCAGACCAGCTATAGATTTTGGATATGGGTATAGATGCGGCGGCTCTAACGATTGCTTTTTAACTCTCTATGTGAATACTCTTTTACATATCTTAACAACGTATGTATAATGTTGCTTTAGAAAAATGTTATGAGTCTAATTTTTAAAATCAATTTTATGTCATCCGATGACGTTATTTTCAAACAGAGTATTTTTGTAGTATCGGGTTATGGGAATCGTGTGGTTGTTACCCAGAAGATTTTTTTAAAATATTTAAATAAACCTCAAAGTAAAAAAAAAAAAAAATTACTTATATGTTGATAGGTATAAAAAAAAACAAAATATCTTACAAAGTCAAAACTATAACTTAAAATATATTTATTTTCACATACTTTGTCGGAAACTTCGGTCACATTTATTTATTGAAAATATATTATGACTATATGCCACTCTCTGAGGAATTTATCTGAAAATTTAAAGAAATATATTTTTGACGTATACGATTTCAAATTCAGTAATTTTCTCATATCTTTTAAAAATATTGGAATATGTATATATGTTCAAAAATACTTATTAATGTAACAAAATCAATATATTTATAGATTTTTAATATATTTGAATTATATTTTCATATTTTACTGCATGCAAATTTTATCGTTCGCTGGAAAATAAAATTAAATGAAGATAAATAGCTTTTTTAAAATTAATCTACAGTCACTTGATTTTTCGTAATAAAAATTTTAACGGTATTTCTTGTTGGGTATGATATTTTAGAACTTAATTATACTGTCGACTTTCATTTTTAACATTTTCTAAAAATATGTAAAAGTGTTTATGTCTTCAGATTGTCTGTCTGTCCGCACTCTAACTTTTACAAATTCTCATTAAATTCATTGAAACTGATATATGATATTCATGTTCCGCATTGAAAATGGAGTAAATATCACCACAGTTTTGTATACAGGGACACTTGAAAGAATTCTAAAGCTTTTGTTTTATGAGCCATATTTATATAAACTATATTTCAATAACTTTATTTTATACAATTCATAATTAAATTGACAATTATTACTCATATGCACATATTTTTTTCTGTAGAATATATTACCATTAGTTTGCATGGACACACAATTTTTTTGTTTCCTTAAGAGCTATACGTAAATGTAAATTGCTGTAATAGCATTTTCGTTTTTATTAGCGTCTTCAACACATTCTAACAATCGTTAAGAGTTTTTATAACTTAAATTAGTGTAGTTTCTCTTTCTATCCTTTTAACACTCTGTCTATCTATCTCTCTGTACACCTTTAGCTTTCGTAAATATTTTCATAACTCCTTGAAAATGATAAATTTTATTCAATTTTACTCTGGCATATCCCTTATTTAAAATGGTATAAATACCTGTTTTGGATACAGGGGCAGCCAGACAATACCAACGTTGTGCGTTCTATAGAAGGCAATTTAAAAAATCAAATTTAAATGCCTTTGTATTGCACAATTCATAGTGAATGTGACATTCACTATTCATACAATAAATATATTTTTGACAGAATATGATATATTCAGTGTTAAGATTCACATGGATAAACTAAAATAATCAAGTACATTAAGGGCTACCATTGGAAATTTCATTTCAGTTTGTGTTAAGCGTTTTATCACTTTTCAACAATGTTCAAGAGTGGTTATAAATTTAATTAAATTATTTGCCTTTCTTTCTGTCTATTTTTTGTGTGATTATGTAAGAAAAGCATACTTAAAATTAAACTACAAAATGCGTACATAGAGTTGAGAAGTGCTTGTGATAATAGTTTTTAATAATCACTAAAATCCGTATAGTTTTCGTTTTTTTTTTTTTTTTTTTTTTTTTTGTATTTTCCATTATACCTTCAGAATTGTTTTTTAAAACGTGTTTATTTATTAAAATAAGCGCAAAAACCAAACTACCCCGCAATGAATTTTGAAACATCTGACAATTCATTTCATGAATAAATATACAGATCGACATTTCGCGTAAATGCCGATAATGAGAATTAATTTTAATATTTCAACTTGAAAATAATAAAACCTGTTCATGATAGTAAGAAAAAAAAAAAAAAAAAAAAAACCTCTCAGGGAAAAATACCCTCTGGGGGAGAGATAACTTTCTAACATGGGTATATTTCAAAGGAACTTACCAACACTTTTAAAGCAAATGGTTTAAATACAGATCTGTGACAAATTGAAACTCATTTATTTATGTTTTTAACTAAAATAAACAAATACTTAAAAAATCACAGATGTTGGCACGAAATTAGTTTTCTTTTTAAATTGAGTGTATTACATCTTTGAGATGACAGTATTTTCCATTCATCATGGAAAAGACTTTAAAGAATAAATAGTAATCTTAAGAAATATTTTTCTTAGAAAAAATAAAAAACAAACTTTTGTGGTTTTGCCCTGAGATACTATTGTATTTAAATACACTCCATTTAGGTTTACCTTTCTATTAAATAAAGATATTACTCTATTTTAAAGATGAAAAAAATATCGTTGCCAAATGCTACAATCATTAATGTAATTGAACTGATATTGTTAATTTCAAGTTAATTACAAAACAAAGTTCTCCCCATTTATCTTTCTAACTCAAATGCATTATCTATAAAATCTTTTTGTAAAAAAATAGAACCGACTCCAAAAAGTAATTACTATTAGAACAACTAAAAAAAAAAAAAAAAGAAAAAAAAGGTACGAAATGAAACTGTAAATTGCGCATAAAAGTATAAAATAATTTCCTTCGCCAAACAAACTATAACACTACAATTAATCATAACTTTTGAAGTCGGCGCAAAATTACATAAAATTTAATTAGTTTTTAAAGGTTTGTTTTTAGATCCGTAGCAACAAATGCTGCTGTCTCGAATGATCCATTTTCATGTTTTCTTTGTCATTTTATCACTGTATGCAATTAATCCATTAGTAGCATCTACATAGAACAGTGAACATTCTTCAAAAGGCGGTATTTATGTTTTTACGAAGTTAGAGTTTCCTTTGCAAATTTGGTATAACTTTGATAACTATCATGTAAGATGTGTATTTTGAATAGGATTTGAGTTTTGTATTGAATAAAGGTATCAATTTTTATTTAATTTTGCGCCGACTTCAAAAGTTATGATTAATTGTAGTGTTATAGTTTGTTTGGCGAAGGAAATTATTTTATACTTTTATGCGCAATTTACAGTTTCATTTCGTACCTTTTTTTTCTTTTTTTTTTTTTTTTAGTTGTTCTAATAGTAATTACTTTTTGGAGTCGGTTCTATTTTTTTACAAAAAGATTTTATTTTTCTCTTTTCAGTGAAAACTTATTCATATAGCAGACGTTCGACGGTAGTTTCACAAATCACAACTTCCAAGAAAAGTGACATAACTCAAAAAATGGTTTATGTCACTGAAAAATACATGAAATGCACCCAATGTGAACAAAAAAGTTACATCCCCACCTACAAAGTTATCCATTCGAGAGACAGTTATGCCAGTTTTATTCTAGTCAAGTTATTTTTAAGTTGATTTTTCTCAAATGCTGCATTTTTTAGTTGTGTCACTTTTCTTACTATTATCGGATATGAGCAATAAACTATCTATTGAATGAACATACATTAAATTAAAATATCTTCAGAAATGTAAAGAACGGATACACTGTATTCGTAACCAAAAATTCTGTTAGGCATATACATTGAACTTTACAGTGAATACGTGTCACCCGCTGCGCTGGAAATGGCGCAGCGTAAAGTTCAAACAAAGAGCAAAATATGCATTGCAGCTGACGGGCAGAAGTTTCAACATCGATACTTAAATACTGCTTTTACCAGTGTAGCTGCATGCGTTCAGCAGTTAGAGTGAGAACAAAGTTTTGTGAGTATCCTTTAATTTGTTTATATCTTAATGAAATCATAATGAAACCTGTTTCAGGCCAAGATCATTACGACAACAAAAAAAGTATTAAAATTAAATCATCTCTTACGAAGTTATAAGCTAACAAATTTCAACAACAACAACAATGCGAAACATGGTTTGTATTGAGAACCTCTTCTTGTATGAAGTCGGTTTAAAACGTCTATGCGTTAATCGATGTGACCGCTTAAAATAACCATACTTTGAATTTTACATAGCATAAATGTCACCCGCTACGCTTCAACAAATGCAATGTCGTTCAAGTGCGCACAAAATTGGAAATTGTGAACAAACAAATGCACGTTTTAAGCGTTCTGTTTTCAGCATTAAAGTCTAAACTATCTTTTTGTACTACATCGATGATACTCTGCAATTTTATAATTCACTTTTTCCCCTGTCTTGAACCATTTCCGAAATAGGAACACTAACTCCACCATTTTCCACCAGGTGGCGCTGTAGGCGGTTGAATCGCGTTGCACATATCCACTTTACTGTACCTACGAACCATTTTTATGACTATAACTGCAGCTGTTGAGCAGTTAAAAGAGTTGGGACTGAGTTTTTTTGGGTACCCTGTATTTTCTTTTGATCGTAAAGGTATTACAATGGAACCTATTTCAGACCAAGACCTTTACAATAAAACAAAAAGTATCAAAATCGGATCATCCGTTCAGAAGTTATGCGCTAACAAACAAAAACAAAAAGAAAAAGACCTACGTTTTGTATTGAGAACTTCCTCCTTTTTGAAGTCGGTTAATTAGAGCACCTCTTATGAAGTTATAAGCTTACAAACACCGACAACAACACATAGCTCGAATTAAGAACACCCTCCTTTCTAAAGTTGGTTCAAAACGATTTTGTGCTAATCGATGTGACCGCTTACAGTAACAGTACTTTGAACCACAGAGTATGTGTGTCATCCGCTACGCTGCAAAAGTGTGCAACGTAGTTCAAGTGTGCACAGTGTAGGAAATTGCGAACAAACAACTGCACATTTTAGGCGTTCTTCTTTTAGCAATAACGTCTAAAACTGTCTTTTTGTAGTAAATAGATGATGCTCCATAACTTCGTAATTAACTTTTCTCCCATCTTGAACCGTTTTTGAAATAGGAGCGCTAATTCCACGGTTTTTCACCAGATGGCGCTTTATTTCCTTTAGATTGTAAAGGTATTACAATGGGGCCTACTTCAGACCAAGATCTTTACAACAAAACAAAAAGTATCAAGTAACCGTATTTTGAACTATATAGCGTATGTCTCACCAGTACGCTACAACGTGTGCAATGTATCTCAAGTGTGCATAGTGTAAGAAATTGCGAACAAACAAATGCACGTTTTTAGCATTGTATTTTTAGCATCAATGTCTAAACTATCTTTTCGTACTAAATCTATGATACTCTGGAATCTTATAATTCACATTTTCCCCCTGTCTTGAACCGTTTTCGAGATAGGAACGCTAGCATAAATGTCTAAACAGTCTTTTTGTACTAAATCGATTATACTCTTTAACTTTGTAATTCACTTTTTTCTCTAGAACCGTTTTCCAGATAGGAACACTAACTCCTCTATTTTCCACCAGGTGGCGCTGCAAGCGGTTTAACCTTGTACTGCATGGCCACTTTGCTATACCTACATACCATTTTTATCACTATAGCTTCAGCCATTTAGCAGTTAAAGGAGTTGGGGCTGATTTTTTTGGGCACCCTGTATTTTCTTTAGATCGTAAAGATATTACAATGGGACCTATTGCAGACCAAGACCTTTTCAACAAAACAAAAATTATCAAAATCGGAGTATCCGTTCAGAAGTTATGAGCTAACAAACATAAAAAAAACATACGGTTTGAATTGAGAACCTTCCTTCTTTTTTGAAGTCGGTTAAAAAAGAAAAGATGTCGTAATTTCTTGTTATAATTATTAAATGCTTAAGTGTATTAAGGGAAAAAAAAAAAAAAAAAAAAAAAAAACGAAACTTATACAGTCTTGTATGACAGATGTGCACAAGAAAAACATACAAGGTTTCAAAAATTGTATACGTAACCGTGTATGAGACACACAGATTAATAGCTGTGTTTTAAAATAAAAGAAAATATATGTTTGCAGTTTTTTTATTACTTACAGTATGTGATATATATATATGTGTGTGTATGTGCGTATGTATATATATATATAAATATATATACATACATATAATAAATGAAAACGTTATATTTATTTATTTTTAATTTTAAATAATAATTATATACATACATATATATATATATATATATATATATATATATATATATATATATATATATTGTTGCAATGAAATTTCTAAAAAAAATACTATCACACTTTCTTTCTCGAATGTTACACAAATATATATTTTAGCAGAGGACTCTAAATTTATTTCTCTCTAAAGCAATTTAGATTTACTGATAATTAAAAAAAAAAAAAAAAAAAAAAAATGGGATAATTAGTCAAATGACATAAATTAACATTTGAAAAATGATAAAAAAAATTATCGCGATTAATATGATGATAAAATCTTAGAAATATAAACGAAAGTTTAAAAACCTTACAAATAAAAAACAATTACATAATTAATATTTCAAATACTATAATACATTTATATATGTATGTATAAATATTTTCTCATTTATATAATCTAAAGAAAACTTAGTATGTTAAAATTTTAAATAAAACTAACTTTATTATCACACACTTTGTTGGAAACTTCGCTTCCCCCCACCCCTGCTAAGTTTACCTTAAAAATATAAGGAATTTTAGACGTGTCCCTTTAGAGATGAAGGTAAGCTCGAATTTCTAACCTTTAAAGGCAAGAGAATTTTGCATTGTGAAAATGAACTTTGACTCGTCCAGTTTCCCTGTCTCTGTATCTCTACCAAGTTTCTAAAACAGAAAGGTGTGGTAAAAGCTGTCAAAATACTTTTCTACTTGTTTACTAGACAATAGAGCGGGATTAGAAGAGACAGAGGGGATTTCTATAAATGCAGTTTACAAAAAAAAAAAAAAAAAATGTCAACGATATTATTTGAATTACCACATATTATAGTTTGAATTTAATATATGAAATATTGTTGCTTACTTACTGAAAGAATTGGTTGATAAACGAAGAAAAAGAATAGTATTATTATAAAATATTTTACAGTAAAATAATAATAATAATAATAATCATCATCATAAGATAATAATAATAATAATAATAATAATAAATTTCTTTAAAATAAGTTCCATCACCCCTTTTACCCTGGACTTGCATGCGAAATTGTATCAGTTGTAATTCATTAACTGTAAAAACGAAAATTTAAAATATTTACAATGCTATTCATTTTTTAATATATACAATCTTTCGGAGATTAAACAAATTTCATATCTAATTTAGTTATATATGTATATATATATATATGTATATATATATATATTTGTATCTAAGTTAGATGTGAAATTTGTAATGCTGTCATTTTATATATAAATCTGACAGTATTGCATATAATATTTCCGTAAAAATTTAACATTTCAATATATTTTTTCAGTACGATCTTTTACAATAAAAGGCACAGTTAATTATTAATACAGAGTAATCTAAATTTAAATATATTTATTCTACCAAATGACCTTTTATGATGTGTATATATATATATATATATATATGTAGTGGATCGGCATCCTGTTTCTTCCCCTAACCTTGCTTGCCGCTACCTGGAATCCCAAAGCAGCTGAGTTTCGACGGAGAGAACAGAATATGAGCGGAAGCTCGTACTCGTGACAAGAGACGACGTCACTTCCGGAACAACTGTTTTCATCGTAGAGCGGAGAGCTCTGACGCAGAGAGAACAGTCGACGAACGGATTACAAGGCATGCATAGCTGACGGATGCATCGCTCTTCTTTTTTGGACGATATGTTTGGCCGTGCCTGGGTAAAGTACGAGACAGCGTACTTTGTGTTTCGAAATAGCTAAAAGCAAAGTAATAAGTAAATTGTTCATGCAACGAACTGAATTATTTTAGACGAAATATTAAATGAACATTGGATCAGCAGAACTATTAGAATTCATACTAACGTTATCTGTAAATAATTGTAAATACTATGAATTCTTTATTAAATTTTAAATGATTAAGTAATTAATTGAATTAGTAGTTTGTTTTTTGAAGACCCACACAAGTTGGATATTACATCTCAGAAGTGGGATAAAGAAAGTGGGATTGAACGTTAATTTTTAGTTAACATCGCTCGTAATTGATTAGGATCGGAAATAAACTGTGAGTTTTTATTTGACTTAAATTTTGGATTGAACGCGATAAAGAATAGAACTATTTTTTACTTTTTTAAAATATAAACTGATAAACTGAACTTTCTATTCTTAAAACCGTGATTCAACTACTTGTGTTTGTTTCTACAAATGAGTGCCGAATTAGTTATGATATGCCATTCTACAACTATGTGGATTAAACCAAAATTTCAAGCTGGATAAGTGACAGGTCATAGTAAGCAACGAAGTATCTGCGAATTCTGCGAACAGCCACGGATCATTTGGATGGAAGTTTCAATAAGAGATTTAGGATAATCAAGCATCGGCTGCTATTTTGGTTCTACAAAGGTACGTGTGATTTTGTTTTGTTGGTATAAAATGGTTTCGCTTGGGGATATACCCAAGATTGGCTCTGCACTGAGGACTGAAAGCTATAGTAAGATTAAAATTCTGCATCGCTTTTTATTTAACGATACAGGTGACAGAAAAAACCGATGCAGAATAAGAAAGTTTTCAGGATTCGCGTTTGCCGTAGATGACGAAAACTATTTTAAGAAACAAAAATTCATCGACGAAAATTTCTCGTTGAATGAATTAATTATTATTAGTAACTTATTAAGTGTTTCATTCGACGGCACGAAAGAAGAAATACGTGATAGATTGTTGTTAAAACTAAATGATATTGAATTACTCAAGGAAGAAAATTCCGAGAATAATTCAGATGAGGAAGATTCTCAAAATGAATCGAGCAGTGAATCCGAAAGTAGTGGCGATAATAACGTCGAAAAAATTGACTCCTCTGTGCAATGCCATATGAGCGATAATAAGTGCTTTGAAAATGATTATGATTATGATAATGGTAAAATAAAAAAAAAGTATTAATTGTAATAATGGATCACTTGGTGCAACTGTTTCTTTCAATGATTTTGAAAATTCTATGTCTAAATTTAGCGGCGAACCGCATGAAAATATTATTGAGTTTTTTTCTGAATTTGAAGTATTGTCAGTAATGTTTAATTTAAATGAGTTACAAAAAATAATTTTCTGTAAAAGGTCTTTGAGCGGAAACGCTCTGTTGTTTATAAGATCTGAAAAGGTATTATTGACTTACAGAAAACTAAAAAATGCACTTATTAATGAGTTCAAAATCGAGGTAAACTCTGCCTCTTTACACGAAATATTAAGTAAAAAGAAAATGAAAACTAATGAAACAGTTACGGAATATTATTTTAAAATGCGTGAATTGTCAAAAAATGGGCACATTGAAGATGCCGCGTTAATGCATTACGTGATCCAAGGAATAAATGATAAAAATGAAAATAAAGTTATTCTTTATGGGGCTAAAAATATGCGGGAATTCAAGGAAAAAATAAAATTATTTGAAATATATAAAAGAGACAACGAAAAAAATAAATTTAAAATTGATAGAATTGATAAATCAAAATTGAAACCTATAGCCTATAACTTACATGAAAAATTAAGTCCTAGAAATGAAGTTAATAAAATATGTTATAATTGTGGTGAAAAAAAACCACTTATCCAGGGACTGCCCCCATAACGCCAAAGGCCTGAAATGTTTTTCCTGCAAACAGTACGGGCATAAAAGTTCGGAGTGCCCAGGTTTGAAACCAGAAGTTGAGACATTATGTATTAGTGTAAATCAAAATATGAGTAAAATTATACAAGTAAATGATGTAAATTTCAGCGGTATAATAGACACAGGAAGTGAAGCAACATTGTTGCGTAAAAATTCTTTTGATAAATTAAATAAAAAAAAAAAAAAAAAAAAAATACTATGAGTACTACTTTGAAGGGGATTGGGAAGAGTTCGATAAAACCATTAGGTTCATTCAGTGTTGATCTTAAAGTTGATGATTTTGAAACTAAAACTGATATCTATGTTGTACATGATGATATGATACCGTACGATATAATTATAGGTATGAACGTGTTAATGTTAAGTGAAACAACGATTAATGAGAAAGGTATTTTTGTAAAAAATATATCTGACACACTTAAAGTAAATTTAGTAACAGTAAATTTTAGTAATTTAGTTTAGTAAATTCCCCCAAAATAAATGAAACTTTGAATAATGCTAAAAAAATGTGAAAATATAACCCCTCACCCTGTTATGCTGTCAAAAAAATCATTAGAATCTCCCGAAAAAGCCGTAAGCGAAAATGACGATCATGACGAAAACGACGAGAGTGATGACGATAAGATGCTTTTGAAGGACGAAAATAGTGTAAATGATGACAGTGAGGAAGAAGAGGAGCCTCGAAGACAGAAACAAAGTCAAACGAGTATTTTCCAGATAGATGATGATAGTGATGAAGAGGAGGAGCCGCGCGAAAGGGACGAAGTCAGACGAATGTTTTCCGAATGAAGTCGCTAAACCCTGAAAACACTTATTCAAAGAAAGATGAGAAACAAGTCCTACTTGAAAAAAATTCACAGTTAGCCGAAGAGTTGGAAAAGTAAAAAAAAAAGTTGACGATAATTCCAAACTCCTTAAAAGGAAGAAATCCAGAGAAAAGCCATCGACGATAAATTCCATCGAGTGTAAAAGACTAAATATCCCATAAGAAAAGACTGCCAGTGTAAATTTGAGAAAGTTATTCATCCCATCACTTCCATTGACGACCACGATTGGTGAAATAGCCATATTATTTCCCAAAGCTGTACAAATAAAATTAGAAGTTTTCCCTACATATAAGACTGCCATCATAGACTTTTCAACCGAACATGATGCTACAGAGGCCTTAAAAAGTCTTAAAATTGAAAATGATCGATTAGAGGGTCTCGAGTTCGAGTCCCAAAATAACTCCAAGTTCCAAAATAAAGATTTGAGTACACACATCAACAAACAATATTCTAGAATTAAAAAGAAAAATAAAACAAAATGCAAGTTGAGTGGACGGTCACCAGAGACTGTTACCATGGGCGACCAAGCTGCCATTAAACAAAAAATGATGTACTTTGATAATTATAAAACAGTGAAAATTAAAAATGAAAATGTTGATAAAAAAATCAAAAATGGATGCCATGAAGGCTCCTATTGTACACTTACTCATGCTGAATTCCTCAAATGTGGAATAACTTAAAAAAAAAAAAATGTCAAATTTGAAATGTATTGTAAATAAGTATGTTATTATTTTGTGTTGCTTTTGTATTTTTTTTTTTTTTTTTTTTTTTTGATTTTTCAGTGTGATCGCCTGGAGGTCCAGCCAATACAGGATGGCCGAATGTAGTGGATCGGCATCCTGTTTCTTCGCCTAACCTTGCTTGCCGCTACCTGGAATCCCAAAGCAGCTGAGTTTCGACGGAGAGAACAGAATATGAGCGGAAGTTCGTACTTGTGACAAGAGACGACGTCACTTCCGCAACAACCGTTTTCATCGTAGAGCGGAGAGCTCTGACGCAGAGAGAACAGTCGACGAATGGATTACAAGGCATGCATAGCTGACAGATGCATCGCTCTTCTTTTTTGGACGATATGTTTGGCCGTGCCTGGGTAAAGTACGAGACAGCGTACTTTGTGTTTCGAAATAGCTAAAGCAAAGTAATAAGTAAATTGTTTATGCAACGAACTGAATTATTTTAGACGAAATATTAAATGAACATTGGATCAGCAGAACTATTAGAATTCATACTAACGTTATCTGTAAATAATTGTAAATACTGTTAATTCTTTATTAAATTTTAAATGATTAAGTAATTAATTGAATTAGTAATTTGTTTTTTGAAGGCCCACACAAGTTGGATATTACATATATATATATATATATATATATATAATATGCATGTGTAAATTATTTTTTTTATCCTAAACGAATCACTGTTTCAAGAAAAAAAAAAAAAAAAAAAAAACTATTGAACCTTGAATATCTTCTAATCCCCTTTGCCCCTCGCATCCATCACTTATCAGCGTATGTTATCCCAATACGCCCCTAATCCGCCCTCCATTCTCAACAACATATATACAATAGGATTTACAGTGTTCTTTCCTATGAGGGGATTCATTGACAATTTTACCCAAGCATAAACATTTCCGTATATACCTGTACACCCTAAATTCTTCTCATCCGCCCGATACCGACCCACTCCGTCTTTTACTACAAAAGCCGGAACGAGCCGGAACCGTCTTTAAAGAGGTATGGTTCAATTGCATTGATTTCGTGAAAGGCTTTTTAATAATAATAATAATAATAATATAGTATATATATATATATATATATATATATATATGTATGTGTGTGTGTGTGTGTGTGTGTGTGTGTGTGTGTTTCCAAATAATTTTATTACATATTCTAATACATTTGAATATTTTTTTTTTTTTAATAATTAAAAATTATCTCTTCTAATAAAAAAAATGAAAACAAATATTAGATACATATACATATTCATATATTTAGCTACAATAAAATCAATTTACAAAATAAAAGTTTTAGTAGTATTTCTATCGGGAATGAAATTTTGTAATGAAATTATATTATTCCTTTTCACTTAAACAATCATATTATATTTTTTCAAATATTTCCACAGATATCCAACTTATATATATATATATATATATATATATATATATATATATATATATATATATATATATATTTCTTTTTCTCGAAAACTAAATAATAAATTTTAAAATCCATTCCTAATTCTTTTAAGTAGGTTCTATTACACACACACATATATATATACTTAATATACATGTGTAAATTATTTTTTTGTCCTAAACAAATCATTGTTTCAAAAAAAAATAAAAAAAAAAACCCTATTGAACCTTGTATATCTTCTAACCCCCTTTTCCACTTGCATCCATCACTTATCAGCGTCTGGAATCCTAATCCGCCTCTAATCTGCCCTCCTTTCTCAACAACATAGATACAAAAGGATTTAAAGTGTTCTTTTCTATGGGGGATTCATTGACTATTTTACCCAAGCATAAACATTTTCGTATATACATGTACCCCCCGAATTCTTCCCATCCGCCCGATACCGACTCACTCCGTCTTTTACTGCAAAAGCCGGAACGAGCCGGAACGTGCCGGAACCGTCTTTAAAGAGGTATGATTCAATTGCATTAATTTCGTGAAAGGCTTTAAAAAAAAAAGTTTAAATATATATGTTTCTAAATACTTTTATTACATTCTAACACCTTTGAAATACTTTTTTTTATAATTACAAATTGTCTCTCCCAATAAAAAAAAAAAAAAAAAAAAAAAAAAAAAGAAAAAGAAACAAATGCTGTATATATATATATATATATATATATATATATATATATATATATATATATATATATATATATTGCATATATTTAGCTACAATAAAATCATTTTACAAAATAAAATTTTTAATAATATTTCTATCGGGAATGAAATTTTGTAACGAAATTATAATATTCCTTTTCCCCTAAAAAAATCATATTATTTTTTTCACATTGTTTTTCAATGCTAGTTTCTTAATTTAATTTTTAGAAAATAGAAATTATTGCGTATTGAAATTGAAAAAATAAAAAAAAAATAAAATAAAATAAAATAAATGACGATGCACAAGATGAGTAAGTGTAAAAAATAAAATAAAGTAAAATAAATAAAATAAAATAAAATAAAATAAACTGTAAAAAAAAATTGTAAAATCACTGCATTTGACCGTATAATTTTAAGGGAAATGACTGTTTTGGTACCTGAACGGTCATAATCCATAAATTAATGTTTTGGAAGCATAATTTAGGAAATAACCGTATAATTTTACGGGAAATGACCGTCTTGCTTGCAAAACGGTCGTAGCTCGTAAACTAATGTTTCGAAAGTATAATTTTTTGAATTTTTACGAGAAAAAGCCGTTAATCTACGCAAAATTACTCTTATCTTTCACCAAACCATTTTCTTATGAGAAAATCTCTTCAAATGCTATCATTTCAGTGACATCAAGAGATAATTCGATTTTCTTCCATTTTCAAACTGAAACTATGATTGTTATTTATACTAATTGAATGTGTTTAATTATGCACGCATGACGCATAGAAACATCCAATGGTTTTAATAAGCTATTGTTTTGTTAATTTAATTCAAAAATTTCATCTGACTGAAACTGAGTAATTGATATTGATGAAATTGATTTCCTTTGTCTTTTAACACGAAAACATTAAAAAAGAGAGCTAAATTAGTTTCTTGATTTGAAGCCAGATTTCTAAAACACAATCTACAACCTAATAATTGTTTTATCCACTAAACGCATTTTTTTAATTTCAGTTTTTTTTTTTTTTTTTTTTTTTTTAAGCAAATACAGCATTCTAATTGCTCTTAACCCTTTACTTAGGTCTCAGAAAACGGAAAATTTTAATGTTGTTTCCACAATGCATTTTTTTTACAATATGCTAAAATAAAGTTTATTTCAATATGAAATGAATATGTAATTAACCATTTGAAGTAAATCTTATGATTATTATGTATGATCTTCACTGTTAAAAAACAAAGCTGTTTTATCTGAATATGACCATCAGATATGTACATTACATCATATATAGCAGGTTCTGCTCTCGAAATACTTCTATTCTTTCTTCATTCAATGGATTTGGATTTTGGGAATAAGGCCAATTGGCTGCTATAGATCCTAGATTAGAGGGGGAGTGCCCTCCGTGGGGGTCTTTCTAAAGGGTCCTAGCCCATATTTACTCAAGTTTCGAAGAAAACCACGGGAAACTCCGAACGGCTAGGGCGACGTACGCGAGCTGGGATTGAACCCGGCACCTTATGTCTACCAGCTTTGAGCGCAGAACCGCTGGGCCGCTGGTGGACTCCCTTCAATGGAATGTATCTTAAAAAAAAAAAAAAAAAAAAAAAAAAAACACTTCTGCTATTCTAAAAAGTGCAAATACGCCTAACCGCTTCATAAACACAGTTTGAAATCTAATTTAATAAAAAAGCACCACAAAACTGGCGTTGTAAAAATTATTACTTACAAACTTTGAATAAACGCTAAAAAATGCAATAAACTCGCAACAATTGTTTCGGGTCGAAAAAACACACGACCCTTCATCAGACGAATAAAGTAAGCACGAGTGCTGCAGTCTTGACTGCAGCAATTTTGGCAAAGCGCTGGTCTCTGACACAAGAAATTGCGAGTTCGAATCCCGGGCTACCCAAGACGGTTTGCTTCGCATGAAAATTAATAAATTAGCTTTTGCGTGTAAAAAAATAAAAGAGTTTTTTAGTGTTGTGGATTTCTCCCTGGACGTATGTGTAATAATTGTAGGAAACTTTTTTAAAGCATTCGAGAAACTGAAACTTTAACTTTTAATTTTACGGTCAATGCTACTTTTTTTGCAGGTTGGTTGTATGTTTCATCACAACGTAAAATTACTGGCGATACATCATTCCTCGTCTAAATGTATTTTTAAGGGCTTTGACTGGAATCTCTGCTGCCGGGCTTTGCCCGTAATTTTACTGCAGCATTTTTTACAGTGTAAGAAGAAAAAGATGATCATACAGAAATTTAAACGGAATTGATTATACTAATTATACTAAATATTATTATTTATACGTTATTTATTAGTATTTTTTAATTATTTTTATATAACATTATTTTTATTAATTAATAGCCTTTTCATTAATTCAGTGTATTAAAAAAATACAATTATTTATTGCATCATAATGCAGAATTTAACGTAATTGTTTTGGGTTCTTTAGATGGTCAAAATTTCTTTAATAGTTTATTTTTTTTTAAATCATACTTTACAAGGAAATTTTTTACTGTTAAATAATTAAACGGTGGATTGGAAAAAACATTTTCCAATCAAGCTCAAATCAATATCGTTCTCCTAAATGAATACCGTTATGCTCCCTGCAATATCTTTAAATAAAAAAAAAAAGATAAAAATAAATGAAATTTATTCTTTTTGAAAGATGAACGAGTTTCAAATTATAAAACCCTCCCATTAAGAAATAAATAAATAATAGTATTCGTAAGATAACGACTATTATTCTAGTAAATAATTTCTGGTTCAGTGGACTTCAAAACTTTAAAACAAAAAGATTAAAATCTGAAACAAAATCTATAAGGTCTACCTTTTTTCTTTCAGCGGTGACGCAGCGCCATCTAATAAGAATTGTTTTTCGTTTTCGTCGTTACCGAATGAAACACAATTTATATTTCTGTTTATTATATTTTAAACAGGATTATAAGATGTTTTAATGTTTTTAATGATTTAGTATAACTTGTTAAAAAAAAAAAAAAAAAAAAAAAAAAAAAAAACCTGAAACATTTAAATAATTCACAGAATAAATGATATTATTATAACATAACACATAAAAAAACAATACAAAAATCATTTTTTATAATACCTTGTTTAAAAAATCAAAAATGTTTCAAATTACCATAAATGTTTAAAACGATATTTTAAAGTATCGAATACAGCATCAAAATGCTTTTGTAAAAATTATCCGCGTTAAATCAATAAAGAAATAGTTTTTTAAATATTTTTGCTTTCCAAACGCACACGTGTAAAGGAAAGTTTTATAGTCAGGTCAAAAATCCGACTTTGGATTTTTGTGCTTAGATACGTTTTTGGGTGACCTGAGTTGATTTTTGCTATTTTTACGATGATGCATGTATGTATGTGTGCGTGTATGCCTCTCTCTCTGCGTGTGGGGGGACATGATAGCGACTACATGCTTTGTTCAAATGAGCTGAAAGTTCGTTCATAAATTATAGGTCACCATAGCACAAACCCTGTTGATTTTCGTAAATCTAGGATTTATAGTTTTTTCACAGAGACAAAAAGAAAAACTCTTTATCATTATGGCTTAGAGCCCCAATTTTTTTTAATTGCGATGGCGTCTAATCGCCTTAGTCGTCTGAGCTAAAAATTTATACATATGTTATTAGTCACTGTTGCATGGAATTGTATGGATTGCGGTGAATCTAGCACTTACACTTTTTTCTTACAGAGACACAAATAAAAACTCTTTATCATTATGGCCTATGGGGCAAAATCTTTTAAAGTGTGATATCGACTAAACACTTTATTCGATTGAGCTGAAAATATATGCAAATGTTATAGGTGACCGTCGCACGAATTGTACATATTTCGGAGAATTTAACCCATATAGTTTTCTACAGGGGCACAACGAAATGTTCTTTATCTTTATAAAATTATTTGAAGTGCAATAGCGTCAAATTAAACAATGAAGAAAAACACTCAAGCACCCTACTAAAATTTTTACTTTCGTTTATTTAACGACTTTTTTTACTTTAACTTTTTTACACAACTGTTAATTACTTAAAGTTTGAAAAGTCGTGTGGAGACACTCCAAATTTTTTAAACTTATGAAATATTAAAGGAATATATATATTTATATAAGTAGAAAAAACTGTTGAAGACAGTAAAATAATTAATACCTAATAAATTGTAATAAATTTCTATAGACTTTTAGCTGAAACAATACGTAAAATAATAATGATACCTAATGAATTGTATTTACACTCTGATTTGAAATAATTCATTGGTATCACATAAGTATTATAAGTATTGTAATGAAAAATAAACGTATAAAAATTTCTCTATTAATTACACGTAGACAATCAAACAGATAACGCACAAAAGAATAATTAGTCGTATAATTGCGTGTACCTAAAAATAATCATCAGTAGAAGTCAACTTATAACCTATGTTTTACGAAAAGAAAGCTTTATTGTAAATTCTGAATTTTAGACATAAAATCAAAGAAGTTATCTTTAATATTGTATGTAGATGTCATCATATCAAGAAATGGAACAAGAAAATGCTTCTTTTTTTTATAGTATCCGCATAAATTGAGCCGTAAGCTGTCGCATTTATTTAGGATTCTGTCATACTTTATAAATCAACATCAAAAGAAAGATATTGAAGGGTTTCTTTATTTCCACACATTTCTTTTGCAGAAAAGAATAAACGTCCAAAAGAAAAAAAAAAAAAAATAGTATATGAGACGTCATTTTCCAAAAATGATTTGAAGAATTTGCAAATGTGATATTTCTCACAGAATATGATATTTACTTCATCTGAAAAAGTAGAATTATTTTCACACTATATATATATATATATATATTGCCAAAATTTCCGAATTATAGATATTTGTTTCAGAACTTGGATACACTTAAGTTATTAAAATATAATACATGAACTTGGTTTAAATAAATAAATAAATAATCCGATATAAAAATAATATATTACCGATTTTTTTTTACAGTCAAATAATATTAAGAATTTTATTTATTTGAAATAATAAAAGTAAAACATCATGAAAATATCTTTCTTTTGTATTGCGCCATCTTCCTTCACTTGGGAGAAATAACTTTTTCTAATGAATCGATTATGTAATTCCGTAGTTTTAAATCTTAACTATAAATAATATAATAAAAGAATGTGGAGAGGAGGGAACTCCACAACATTACCATTTTTCTTTCAGTCTAACCTCTCAGTTTCACCTACGTAATCCATCTCCACGACCAGAAAATTGGCTTGAAAATCTAGTTTCTCTCAGTAGCCTCATTAATAAACTAAACACTATTTTAGCATTCCTGATGCACGTCTCTAATTTAACCGATTAAATTCCTATCTTTCTCTCTGCCTTTGTCTCTCTCTGCTTACCTTCAGAAAAAGCCAAGCACCAGCCTAAAAGGGTATCAACAACTCTAAAACGATTCCTATATGGACTCGCTTCCTGTGGCACCTAAAACCTACGTGTATCTTCATCCGGACTGTTCAGCAAAGCTCATTAGTGGTAACACAGTGAAGATTTATATCTCTTAAAAACCAATACTGGACTTCTTTCAGCTTCTTCAAAATAAAATGGTGCCCACTGTCGCGAGGGGTATATGCCCGGCACCAAAGTGACTTCTTTCCAAAAATAATTTCCTAAAGACTGCCTACTATACTTGCAACACTTTTTGTGCCCTATGTCGCGAGAGGTAATTACTGAATCATCGCCCACTGTCGGCTCTAGGCTAAGGTCTGGCGAACTATGTATTTTTCTTTTCTTTATTTTTAAAATAAACTGCGAGTAGTCCACTTAGAAGCGCTCGACATCGCTCCAAGAATGGAGAGCGGGGTCTGCTCCCTGTTACATAAAAGAATAAATAATATAAATCTCGAAAATCAAGACTATATCATTTAAACACATTTTGACAAGTAAATTAATTTTATTTTTACTAACATACAAATTAATGGCAGAATAAGAGACTTTATATTAAAAGAAGATATAAATGAATAATGTTGATGTATATATATATATATATATATATATATATATATATATATATATATTACCAAATATTCCAATTAAAATTTATATAAAAAGTAAGGAAAATAAATGCAGAAAATTATTAAAAATAAATTAACTTATTTAAAAGAATTCTGAAGTATTTTTCAAATGTAAATAAAAATTACATTAGCATGTCTAAAAAATACAACAGTTGCATTTTTGGCTTGTGAGAACAATCAGATTTTCATATGCCATTCCTTTTAATAACCAAACTCACATGCACAGAAATGCAATTTAACAATAGTAAGGCACTAATAATCTAAAACGAAAGCTAAACATACCGAACCAAAAGAAAAAAGCTATTGGCATACAGTTAACAAAAACATTTCTTTTAAACATCCAATCAGCCACTTGTTTACTTCGACCGTTATTGAAAAAAAAATGCAAGAAGCATTCCGACTGGTTGTTTAAAATAAAAAAATGAAATTGGGATTATGTTTTTCAGAGGCGAGATCTATATACATACATCAAAATCAGGAATATAAAAGAGGGAATTTGGTTTTCAAAGTCCGAATTATGGATATTTCCGAACTATAGAAGTGCTAATTAATAGCATTATACTGTATATTTATATAGTGTACAATTTATAAAATTAAACTAAATTTATGAAAACGAGTATACTACTTACGCATGTTAATTATTTTTGATTAACTTAAAATTTTGAAATGCATTTAAAAATAAAATGTATCCAAAATGTACCATTGTATCTTACATATATTGTGCATTACTGTACATGGTTTTTTAGCTTTGAATTTATCTTAAATTTCTAATAATTCGAAATATGTTACTGTCAAGAAATGCATTATTTAAACTAATTCAAATAAAAAAATAGATTATACACTTTTCCTGTCTTGATTATTAAAAAAATGTATATGTTTCATATATACGTGATCATATAGCAAATTTTAGTTCAATTAAAGTTTATAGTAAGATATAAAATACATATTTAAAAGTAAAAAAAATGAATTTTTTCTAACGATCCTGTAAAATTTTCTTTGATATTTACTTCTTTATTTTTTTAACTACTGATTGATATTTTTTTTTTTTCATAACAAAACCGCTTCAAATATCGTTTATTATTATTTCACATTTGAAATTTACATTCACTACCTTTCCATAAATGACAGAATCAAATATTTAGATATCAAATATCTAGAAAGGTTTTCGTCGAATGAATCAGTAAACATATAGGTATGTAAAAACATATTATACTCACATATGTTCAAATATATGTATTCAAAAAGTATATCCCGAAAACGTAAATAGGAACTAGTAAAATAAATAAATAAATAAAAGTTTATTTAAAAAAAAAAAAAAAAAAAAAAAAAAAAAAATCCTCTATTTTACTATAATATACAGTGCACTAAACCAAATGAAATGTAATGAATACGAAATATAACGTTCTACATTTGACACGAAATGCAGCAATGAGAACAGAAAAATATCAAATGTCTAATGAAATATGAACCATTTTGCTAAATGATGTTTCCTGTGCATGTACAAACTTTAGTAATTAAAAAAAAAAAAAATGCATACTTTTTTAGTCATATGTATTGACATACTTATATGAGAGACCAAAGCAAATATTGTGATTGATCAAAAAATAATAATAGACTAGCTGGCTTCGCCCGCTAGCGGGTCAGTATTTTTAAATGAATCACTAAAAATAATGAATCACTAACAGAAACTTTTAGTGTTAAGAAAAGAAATTTTAAAAAAAAATCATTTCTGATTGGGTAAAAAGTCGGGCCGGATCCCCACGCGCTGCGCGCGCATAGTCCTTCCCTGACTCTACGTGCCCCCTAAAAAAATCTTTTCTGATCGGGTAAAAACTCGCACCGGGTCCCCACTGCCTTCGGCAGCGCAGTACAACTTAAGGGATACACGCGCTGCGCGCGCGTATTCCTTCCCTGACCCTTCGTGCCCCCTAAAAAAAAAATCATTTCTGATCAGGTAAAATTTCGCACCGGGTCCCCACTGCCTTCGGCAGCGCAGTACCGTGCGCGCTGCGCGCGCAAAACTTAACGGATACACGCGCTGCGCGTGTGTATTCCTTCCCTGACCCTTCGTGACCCCTAAAAAAAATCATTTCTGATCGGGAAAAAATTCGCACCGGGTCCCCACTGCCTTCGGCAGCGCAGTCGCGCGCGCGCGCACAAGTTAAGGGATACGCGCGCGGTGCACGCCTATTTCTTCTCCACCCTTTCAGGCTCTCTTAATTAACCTACGTATACCAATTTTGAACGATCTAACTCATTTGGCTGAGATGCAAAAGAAAACCTAATCAGGACACCTCAAAACGTGTAAATCTGGTGAAAACTTTCGATAATTTAAAAGAACTTTAAAATATCTTTCGGATGATGTATTAAAAATAATTGAATTATAATTAGAAATTCAAATATTGAAATTTGAAAATATTACAGCGCCATCTGGTGGTACAAATTTCTGTATTCCACTGTTCGATTCCAATTCAAAAAAGCTTTCTAATGATGCATTGCTTATGAAATTATTTTAATTAGTAGCTGAGATACAGAAGAAAATTAATTCAGGACACCTCAAAACGTGGAAATCTGTTGAAAACTTTAAGTAAAAAAAAGAACTTTCCTATGATGGAGAAAAAATAAATTAATCGTAATTAGAAATTGAAATACAAGCATTAGAATATTGCAATTTTTAATCGCAGAACCAATACATGTGACTTCACTGTTTTTTTTTTTTTTTTTGTTTTTTTTTCTTAGCTTCCATGGAGAAATGAACCTCTTTGAACAGTTTGCCATGGTGATCTACATTATTTGATTACGGTTTTCATTTCCGAATGAAGTAAAGCATTTGCAATGGTTTTTTCATCGAAGACTGCCGCGATACTGAAAATTAAAAAATTTAAAACTCATTCAGTTTTTGAAATTTTCTCTCAATCTAATGGGAATTAAATTATGAAAGCAAGATGTATATACAAAAAAAAAAAAAAAAAAAAAGAAAGAAATGATTTATCTCTAAACGCTTTTGAGTTATAAAATATTTTGCGAAAAAATAGATGTTTCGTAAAATTTAAAAATATGGATCGGTAATACGTATTTTGTAAAAATGTTTATATGGTTCGAAAGAGAATTAAATGGCCTTTCTTTATATACCAGTTGTTAAGAAATGGAATTGTTACCCTGTCGTACAGGGCGTTTCAAAAAAGACGACCGCGAAAAAACGAAATTTTCGACCCTTTTTAAAACTTTTTTTTTTAAATATAAAAAATCCGTATTTAAAAAAAAAAAATTGTACCGTAAGAATCGGTAATAAATGCTCTTTCTCCTCGTACAGGTGTATTTTCGATATTTCCAACAGATCGGAAGCGATCGCTTTTCAAAAACCCACGAAATTTTCCCTCTTTCCTTTTTCTTTCAAGGTGAGCGTTCTCGGTCGAAAATGATGAACACGTGCCATTTTCAATCGTTTTTTCGTTAGACAATGGTCGACATTTTAATTAATATCTCCGCTAATTAGGGTCGCATCATTTAGCTACTTAGATAACCCTGATCTGCGATAAATTCTCTTTCCGACGGTACCTGTTCGAAGTCCGTGCGACCTTTAGCGGCGGAGCCTTAGCTGCGTCAAACCGTTTCTCACAGACACACAGACAGACACACACACACGCGCGTACAGATTTTAATAATATAAGAGATAGAATTAACTAAATTCCAATTGTTAAAAAAAAAAAAAAAACCTCCTTTTTACTATATCATACAGTGTACTAAACCAAATCAAATGTAATTTATACGAAATATAACATTTATACGAAATATAAAGCTACATTTGACACGAAATACAGCAATGAGAACAGAAAAATATCAAATGTCTAATGAAATATGAACCATTTTGCTAAATGATGTTTCCTGTGCATGTATAAACTTTAATAATAATAATAATAATAATAATAATAAAGCATACTTTTTTTTAGTCATATGTATTGACCTAAATATGAGGACTCCAAGCAAATATTGTGATTGATCAAAAATTAATAATAGATAGAATCAACTAAATTCCAATTGGAAAAAAAAAAAAAAAAAAAAAAAAAAAAAAAAAAAACCTCCTTTTTACTATAACATACAGTGTACTAAACCAAATCAAATGTAATTTATACGAAATATAACAAGCTACATTTGACACAAAATACAGCAATGAGAAAAGAAAAATATCAAATGTCTAATGAAATATGAACCATTTTGCTAAATGATGTTTCTTGTGCATGTACTAACTTTAATAATAATAATAATAATAATAATAATAATAAAAAGCATACTTTTTTAGTCATATGTATTGTCCTATTTGTATTAGGGCCCCAAGCAAATATTGTGATTAATCAAAAATTAATAATAGACTAGCTGGCTTCGCCCGCTAGCGGGTCAGTATTTTCAAATGAATCACTAAAATTAATGAATCACTAACAGTAACTTTTAGTGTTAAGAAAAGAAATTTAAAAAAAAATCATTTCTAATTGGGTAAAAAGTCGGCCCGGGTCCCCACTGCCTTCGGCCGCGCAGTCCCGTGCGCGCTGCGCGCGCACAACTTAAGGGATACTCGCGCTGCGCCCGCGTATACCTTCCCTGACCTTTCGTGCCCCCTAAAAAAATCATTTCTGATCGGGTAAAAACTCGCATATTTCTAATTTATTTTACACTTTTTCCGTAAAAATGTCGCTTTTTAAGCATTTAATCATGAATTCTGGGTCATTTTTCGTTAGACAATGGTCGACATTTTAATTAATATCTCCGGTAATTAGGGTCGCATCGTTTAGCAAATTAGCTACCCCAGATCTGTGATAAACTCTCTGTCCATCGGTACCTGTTCGAAGTCCGTGCGACCGTTAGCGGCCGAGGCTTTGCTGCGTCAAGCCGTGAACACGGATTCAAGAGACCTCAAAACGTGTAAATCTGTTGAAAACTTTGAATTATGTAAAAGAACTTTAAAATATCTTTCGTATGATGTATAAAAAATAAATCAATCGTAATTAGAAATTGAAATACCCGTATTAGAATATTGCAAAAATGTCCGGCGTGTAAAGATAAAATTAAATTGGCAATTAAAATGTAAATCTTCTGTTTATTGACGAAAATCGATGAAATTTGAAATGCAAGTTTGTTTTGTGGTGTAAATATTATATACTAAATAAAATGTGCAAAATTTGAAAAATTGAAGAAAATAGAAAATTGCAATTTTTTATCTAACTTAAAATCCATCTGTTTATAATCAGTGGCAGGTGCTTTTTTTTTCGCTTCCGCTGTCTAGACGATCGTCTGCAAAGCTAAGTTTCCTGTGATTTGTTGCCAACATTTTTTTATAGTTTAGTTAATTTTAAAAAATTTAATTGTCCGATCGATAAGCCGTTTAAACCATCGGATTAAGAAAAAAAAGCCCTTTCCAATGGTATCTTGTTTGTAACAATACGACTGATATTTCTAATTTATTTTCCACTTTTTCCGTAAAAATGTCGCTTTTTAAGCATTTAATCATGAATTCTGGGTCATTTTTCGTTAGACAATGGTCGACATTTTAATTAATATCTCCGCTAATTAGGGTCGCATCGTTTAGCAAATTAGCTACCCCAGATCTGCGATAAACTCTCTGTCCAACGGTACCTGTTCGAAGTCCGTGCGACCGTTAGCGGCCGAGCCTTTGCTGCGTCAAGCCGTTTCTCACAGACACACAGACAGACACACACACACACGCGTACAGATTTTAATAATATAGGAGATAGAATTAACTAAATTCCAATTGTAAAAAAATAAAAACCTTCTTTTTACTATAACATACAGTGTACTAAACCAAATCAAATGTAATTTATACGAAATATAACATACTACATACGACACGAAATACAGCATTGAGAACAGAAATATATCAAATGTCTAATGAAATATGAACCATTTTGCTAAATGATGTTTCCTGTGCATGTACAAACTTTAATAATAATAATAATAATAAAAAAAAGCATACTTTTTTTTGGTCATATGTATTGATCTAAATATGAGGGCCCCAAGCAAATATTGTGATTGATAAAAAATTAATAATAGATAGAATTAACTAAATTCCAATTGTAAAAAAAAAAAAAAAAAAAAAACTCCTTTTTACTATATCATACAGTGTACTAAACCAAATCAAATGTAATTTACACGAAATATAACATACTACATTTGACACGAAATACAGCGATGAGAACAGAAAAATATCAAATCTCTAATGAAATATGAACCATTTTGCTAAATAATGTTTCTTGTGCATGTACTAACTTTAATAATAATAATAATAATAATAATAATAATAAAAAGCATACTTTTTTAGTCATATGTATTGTCCTATTTGTATTAGGTCCCTAAGCAAATATTGTGATTTATCAAAAATTAATAATAGACTAGCTGGCTTTGCCCTATAGCGGGTCAGTATTTTCAAATGAATCACTAAAATTAATGAATCACTAACAGTAACTTTTAGTGTTAAGAAAAGAAATTTACAAAAAATCATTTCTGGTTGGGTAAAAAGTCGGCCCGGGTCCCCACTGCCTTCGGCCGCGCAGTCCCGTGCGCGCTGCGCGCTCAACTTAAGGGATACTCGCGCTGCGCCCGCGTATACCTTCCCTGACCTTTCGTGCCCCCTAAAAAAATCATTTCTGATCGGGTAAAAACTCGCATATTTCTAATTTATTTTACACTTTTTCCGTAAAAATGTCGCTTTTTAAGCATTTAATCATGAATTCTGGGTCATTTTTCGTTAGACAATGGTCGACATTTTAATTAATATCTCCGCTAATTAAGGTCGCATCGTTTAGCAAATTAGCTACCCCAGATCTGTGATAAACTCTCTGTCTATCGGTACCTGTTCGAAGTCCGTGCGACCGTTAGCGGCCGAGGCTTTGCTGCGTCAAGCCGTGAACACTGATTCAGGAGACCTCAAAACGTGTAAATCTGTTGAAAACTTTGAATTATGTAAAAGAACTTTAAAATATCTTTCGTATGATGTATAAAAAATAAATCAATCGTAATTAGAAATCGAAATACCCGTATTAGAATATTGCAAAAATGTCCGGCGTGTAAAGATAAAATTAAATTTGCAATTAAAATGTAAATCTTTTGTTTATTGACGAAAATCGATGAAATTTGAAATGCAAGTTTGTTTTGTGGTGTAAATATTATATACTAAATAAAATGTGCAAAATTTGAAAAATTGAAGAAAATAGAAAATTGCAATTTTTTATCTAACTTAAAATCCATCTGTTTATCAATCAGTGGCAGGTGCTTTTTTTTTCGCTTCCGCTGTCTAGACGATCGTCTGCAAAGCTAAGATTCCTGTGATTTGTTGCCAATATTTTTTTATAGTTTAGTTAATTTTAAAAAATTTAATTGTCCGATCGATAAGCCGTTTAAACCATCGGATTAAAAAAAAAAAGCCCTTTCCAATGGTATCTTGTTTGTAACAATACGACTGATATTTCTAATTTATTTTCCACTTTTTCCGTAAAAATGTCGCTTTTTAAGCATTTAATCATGAATTCTGGGTCATTTTTCGTTAGACAAGGTCGACATTTTAATTAATATCTCCGCTAATTAGGGTCGCATCGTTTAGCAAATTAGCTACCCCAGATCTGTGATAAACTCTCTGTCCATCGGTACCTGTTCGAAGTCCGTGCGACCGTTAGCGGCCGAGCCTTTGCTGCGTCAAGCCGTGAACACTGATTCAGGAGACCTCAAAACGTGAAAATCTGTTGAAAACTTTGAATTATGTAAAAGAACTTTAAAATATCTTTCGTATGATGTATAAAAAATAAATCAATCGTAATTAGAAATTGAAATACCCGTATTAGAATATTGCAAAAATGTCCGGCGTGTAAAGATAAAATTAAATTTGCAATTAAAATGTAAATCTTTTGTTTATTGACGAAAATCGATGAAATTTGAAATGCAAGTTTGTTTTGTGGTGTAAATATTATATACTAAATAAAATGTGCAAAATTTGAAAAATTGAAGAAAATAGAAATTTGCAATTTTTTATCTCACTTAAAATCCATCTGTTTATCAATCAGTGGCAGGTGCTTTTTTTTTTCGCTTCCGCTGTCTAGACGATCGACTGCAAAGCTAAGATTCCTGTGATTTGTTGCCAACATTTTTTTATAGTTTAGTTAATTTTAAAAAATTTAATTGTCCGATCGATAAGCCGTTTAAACCATCGGATTAAAAAAAAAAAAAGCCCTTTCCAATGATATCTTGTTTGTAACAATACGACTGATATTTCTAATTTATTTTCTACTTTTTCCGTAAAAATGTCGCTTTTTAAGCATTTAATCATGAATTCTGGGTCATTTTTCGTTAGACAATGGTCGACATTTTAATTAATATCTCCGCTAATTAGGATCGCATCGATTAGCAAATTAGCTACCCCAGATCTGCGATAAACTCTCTGTCCATCGGTACCTGTTCGAAGTCCGTGCGACCGTTAGCGGCCGAGCCTTTGCTGCGTCAAGCCGTTTCTCACAGACACACAGACAGACACACACACACACGCGTACGGATTTTAATAATATAGGAAATAGAATTAACTAAATTCCAATTGTAAAAAAAAAAAAAAAAAAAAAAAAAACCCTTCTTTTTACTATAACATACAGTGTACTAAACCAAATCAAATGTAATTTATACGAAATATAACATACTACATTCGACACGAAATACAGCATTGAGAACAGAAATATATCAAATGTCTAATGAAATAGGAACCATTTTGCTAAATGATGTTTCCTGTGCATGTACAAACTTTAATAATAATAATAATAAAAAAAAAAGCATACTTTTTTTAGTCATATGTATTGACCTAAATATGAGGGCCCCAAGCAAATATTGTGATTGATCAAAAATTAATAATAGATAGAATTAACTAAATTCCAATTGTAAAAAAAAAAAAAAAAACTCCTTTTTACTATATCATACAGTGTACTAAACCAAATCAAATGTAATTTTCACGAAATATAACATACTACATTTGACACGAAATACAACGATGAGAACAGAAAAATATCAAATCTCTAATGAAATATGAACCATTTTGCTAAATGATGTTTCCTGTGCATGTACAAACGTGAATAATAATAATAATAATAAAAATGCATAATTTTTTAATCATATGTATTGACCTACTTATATGAGAACCTCAAGGAAATATTGTGATTGATCAAAAAATAATAATAGATAGAATTAACTAAATTTCAATTGTAAAAAAAAAAAAAAAAAAAAAAAAAAAAAAAAAATGTGTAAGGTGTAAATGTGTAACTTTTATTTTTATTTTAACCAAGTCAATCGTAATATACTGTTAATTAATTGTAGACAAATAAATTGCTTATAAAATTCATTATTATTTTTTTTTAATTACTCACATTCGTTCTGCCATTTGCTGAACGTTTCCAGCAAGCGATATCTCATAATAATTCACTACGAATATGTGGTGGAAAACCGACAAGCAAGCTTTACACAAATATATGAAATTTTGTGAAAATTACCACTTCAATCAGCTTTATCTAGAATTCCTCACATTTTCCCCGAAACCAACACCAACTAAACTAAACCGACTGGTAACCTATTCTTGAACTAATCTGCTGTTCCATGAACAATCTACACTTTCTCCGAAATCAGCACCAGCTAACAGCAAATTTCCCCAGAAACCTAATTTCCACCAACCGACTTTACATGGACAAATTATGTTTTCCATTTCAGGGCGATAACGAGCTCTTGAGGATTTGAGCCTCGCTATCTTACAATATTAAAAAAATAAAACGTAATTTTAGGGATGGAAAAGCTTATTTTATGAGAAAAAAACGCAGATTTGTGCCCGAATTTAAGATGCACCATGCGCATTATAAATTATTTAAAAAATTCAGTTATTTTGATATCAGTTTTATGTACACTGCTCAAAATAGAAAATTAAATTACGATGAAAGAGTGGGTAGAATGTGTTGAAAATTTATGCGCAGGCAGCTTATGAATATGCAAAAAAAATGTGACATTTACAAAAAAAAAAAAAAGGAAAGGCACAGCGGCGTAATACGGAGTGATCAGTTCAATGTCGGACACACCGAGATTCATCGCTGTACGTCCCGTGGTATTCAGCGACGAGTCTTGCTGTCGTCTGTCTAATGATAGTCTTTTGATGAGAGTGGGCATTGGGGAGGGAGGATAGGGTGATCTAAACACTATTTTATCAGCTTAACATAATATTTTGAGTTATTATAAAACTATCTGGATGGCCCCACCTGATACATATTAGAAGCAAACTGACTACATGACAATATGTTGATTTAATGTTGCAGACGGTTATGATACCATGCATTCAACGGCATCAAAATTTTCTTTACAGCAAAATAACGCGCGACCGCACATTGTACTCATTAGAAGACAAATCTTGCAGGATTTATAAATCCTTCCTTGAAGTTCTCTAAATCCCTCATCAACTGAAAACGTGTGGTACATTATTGACCGTCAGTTTTCTGCTATGTTCCAGGCTCAATAGCAAGACGAACTATAGAGAATGGTTGATAAGATATGGGCTTCTATTTTTCAGGATACTGTGTGCAAGCTAAATGAATTTGTACCTCAAAGAATTGCTACTTGCATTGCCAAGAAAGGGGGTCCTACTTCGAACTGATCACCCCGTTTTATGACGTTATATCTAAAATTATCTTTTATGTGAATAGCTCACTTATTTTAGGCGATATCAGACAAAGTTCTATATGAACTACATTATGAGATAATACCTTCCAAAGAGGTTTTTCATTAGAGAAACGAGTGAAATACTACGGTTTGATTCAATTTGCATATTTTTCAATCACAATCATTCAACTGTTTGTATCTCCTACTGTAACTTGCAGCATGAACTCCAATCAGAGAATGGTAATTCCAAAATACCTTCTATCCTTATTGTTCTCAAACATCCTTAGAGAGAATTATCTCCAAAAGTTTTGTCAATAGTTTGCTTTTTTGGTTTTCGTTTATGCTTAAAAATAAACCTACATGCTGTTTAAGAAAGTTGTTCGGCAGCTTTGAGAGGCAGTATCTTATATTTCTCATATTGCGATTTTCCCTATGCGATAGCAGCTTATGATATGAACCAACTGTCTGTGTTTAAATTTTCATCACGTTCTTCTTTTATGTTGTTGCATATTTCAGGTCGGGCAGTAAACATGAATGTGCAGTATGTTTTTTGTATCATAACTACATCATCATATATAAAACACATTAAATGTGAAGTAGGTAAATTTTTAGCTGTTTTGTCATCTGATTGAAATTGGGAATAAAAAACGCAAATAAATGCACAGTTTCGTAATAAATTAAAATTCACAGAAGTTTTAACGAAATTTAAAAAAAGAAAACAAATGTTCAAGAATGTTTTTGAGAAATAATTTGTTCCTAAATGAAGGCTTTACGTAAGGTAAATTTGAAGTTTAAATTTCTGAAAATAATATTTCATGTCTTAGATAGTTTTGTATATTCTATAATAATTAAAACAGAGAATTTTATCATTTTCAGCATCCTTCGTACCCTTAAGATTTTATTAGAACTTAAATATGTAATTAAAAGTTGTGAGTTAATAAAATTATTGTTCCTATCTGGTTTTAAATATTTCTGAACCAACTAATTTTGAGGTCTTTTTTTTTTTCTTTCTTTATATCAAATTCAAAACATTATACTTATAGCGCCATAATTAATATTACGTGAAAACTCTTTTATACCAAACCAGCTAATTTCTCGACATGAAAGAGACTGTGAACGAGGAGAAAATCCTTAAAGGCATTCATTTTCTCGCCGCGCACAAAATTTATACCATTAGACATTATTAACGAATTTTCGCTCCAGTCTTTTAGCGCTAAATGCAAACAAAAGATTAATTGTTCAGTTATTTATATTGCTAGTTACGTGGAAATTAATTTGCAAAAGCTTTCTGCTGAGTGCAAGGTATTTATGCATGCGAATTTATTTCAACAGAACTATAATACAAGTAAATAAAGATATAATAAAAGTTTTTCAATGATTAATATATGTAAATTAATGTAGTTTTGAGATTATATAATATCGATATTATGCCATTTTGCCTATAGAGATTTTTAGCGATTAATTTCCAAAAATAAATATAATGTTGAAATAATATTTTGCTGTATAGTTCAATAATATTTGGGAAATAATTTTGTATGTTTAATATTAAATATATATTGTAAATGCTATATTATTATTACACAATAAAGCATGAAATGTACGAAATTAATTTAAAAGTGTTATTAAAAAATAAAAATATTTTTGCATGTTTCCTATTTAAATTCCACCCTTCTTAAGTATTAACATCATAATCCGTCTCGGAGAAAAAATGATTATATTCTATTAACAATTAAAAATGGATTAACATATTCCGATGGCATGAAACACACTCAAACAAGTGATGTCAAAACTTGTTAGTAATTCATAGACATTATGAAAGGTGTTAAAAAATAATGATAAAATACAAAACTTCGATAAACGCATGCCTAAGAAAAACAAATTAATTTCATTGAACAGGACTTATTTAGTTAAAATGAAATAAGTGTTGATAACTGATATCAAACACTCTGAAATAACATATGAACGGCAGGCTATCGGTCCAGTGCTGGGGCGAGTATCTATCTAGTATAAGATGACTATACTGATCATTAAATATATTACATCACCCACAACTAAAAAAGAATGGGGTGTGACGCCACTGGACTTTCCTAACAATTAGTAATTAACAGTTTTTTAAATAAATGAAAGTAAGAAAAGTCGTTAAATAAACAAAAGTGAAAAATATAATTAAGTGGTTTGACTACTTTTCCCTATTGTATATATTTACGCTGTTAAAATTCAAATAACTTGAGCCCAGAAATTAAAATGATAAAGCCTTTTTCTTTGTGTCCCTGTAAAAAAAACTATAAATACTAGATTCACAAAAATCTATACAGTTTGTGCTACTGTGACTTATAATATGTATATAAATTTTCAGCTCAATCGAATAAGGCGTTTAAACACTTATGCACTTTAAAATATTTGAGTTCATTGACCATAATGATAAAGACTTTTTCTTTGCATCCCTGTAAAAAGGTATAAGAGCTAGATTCACCAAAATCTATACAATTTGTGCGAAAATGATGTATAAAATGTGTATAAATTTTTAGCTTGGACGAATAAGACGTTTAAACTCTATCGTACATTAAAAATTTTGGTCCCATAGGCCATAATGATAATAAATTATACTTTGCGTAAAATGAAATTCTAAATCCAAAAATCAGAAAAAATGGCATGAATATCATGCACACGCATATATTTATATAATAAGAATAGTAGCATTTTTATTATCTTTCACTATCAATTTTATAATAACTTTAATCTTATTGAAGACATTTGTATTCGGCTATATTTGTTTCGAATGGTTATTGACATTTAAAAATTTATAGAATTATATATGCATATTGGCATGTAACTGTATTCATACGTATTAATGCAGACACACATTCATATATATTTATATTTGTATACATACATGTCTTTCTATACTTTTTAATTATTATTAGCCGAATATTCCCCGTTTCTCGTTTTTCTAAATAATCTTTTTCTCACTGGGAAGTTGTAATTTTTATTATTACATAAAATTGGCTTGGTGTGCTAAAATTTGAATTAAATATTTATCGATTTTATATTTAATATTATAATAAACTTATTCTATATGTGTGCAATGCTTAAAAATATTTTGTTCTAAATGTTTAAAGATATTATAATTGTACATGTATATATATGTTAGAATATATATTATGTATATACAGGGTGACAAGAAATAACTTGGACATACATGATACATTATAACTTTAATGCTAATGAAAATATTACGACGAAACTTCAATAAATATGAATGGATTATTTTGTCTATTATATTTACAAATTTTCAAGGTGGCTACCTTTAGCCTTAATACAGAGTTTTATACGTGTCACAAAATTTTCGGCTATGGGCCCGCAACTCACTTACTCAAATTTTATCCCATTCTTTGCGTAAGAAATGCCAAAGTTTTATGAGTTTTAGCACAGACCCTTGTCTCCAAGATGGACCAAACAGAATAATTCATCGGGTTCAAATCTGGGGAATACGATGGCCTAACTTGAGCTCCAATGAAGTCAGGAAAATTTGACTTGCACCAATCTTGAGTGCCTTTAGTTCAGTGTGCAGGTGCGGAATCCTGTTGGAAGGTCTATCTTTTGTTTCGAAAGAACTTTTGCGACCAAGGGAAGACAACATCTTCCAAAATGAGTCTGCGATAATGGTAGTTACAGATATTTGGTTTGAAACTTCGTCCAAGTTATTTCTTGTCACCCTGTATGTATGTATGAGATGAAATTTAAATCATTTAATATTATTTTCATAGAAAATGCTTCCAGCAGCAACACATTTCTTTCTTATTGAAGAATTTTAGTGAAGAGTATAGGTAGAAACTGCTTGAGTACCATCAATGTTGATAGGGGAGAGTGGATTAAAGAGTATAGGAGTGATAGTATAAAAAAATAATAGTATGTGATGAAAGTGGAAAATTCTTGTAAATAGGCGACTTAGATACGTCATATATAGTACTGGCCACAATGGATGACTCACTTGTTTTTTCTTCCCATTCATAGCGTCAGCTGGCGCTAGATTGCCGCTTTGGCAATCTACCAAAGTCCCAGCTGGGCCTCGGCCTAGAAACACTCTACACTGCCGCATGGCATTCAGTGGCCTACTTTCTTCGGTCAATGAAAATGCTTCGTAAATGAATTTAATGCAAAATTTAAGAATAAATAAAAATTCTGAGTGAAGAACTGGAAAATTGCCGCCAGATAGAAATTGGCGCAAAAGACAGAAAATTTCCAAGTCTATAAATATTTTCAAAACAACCAGAAATTATGGCTATTCAAAGCCAAAATTTCGTCACAAGAGCATAAAGAAGCGCATGGATCAGTTCATAATTTTGTCCAAGCAGAGGTCACCCAGAAAATCATCGAAAGCAATCCAAGCTGGTTTACCAATAGTTATAAATAATAAAAATAATTCTTTTAAATGCTTTTTTACTGTAAAAGTTTTAAATTATATCTGAAAATATGAATAAATATTCTAAATTTGATATACAATATTAAGTAACATTCAAAATGTCTGTCAATAATGATAGGGTATTGTACAATATTTTTGTGCTACCTGAGATAACAAATGGGGGATAACCTTGGATACCAACCTAGATACCTACCTTGGATAACCTACATGGGATAACCTTGGGCACAAGTTAAACAACTCCACACCTTGATAAAAATCAAGGACATAATTCATTTTGATTGAAATATAATCTATGGAATTTAGAAGATGGTGATCCAACAAAAAGTTTAAGTATTAATATGAATATGTGATGCGAAATGAGACATTATAATGAATCATAATATTAAAACACAACTTATGGAAACAATAATGTTTGAAATATAATGAATATATTCTTAAGAAATTAAAATATCATTGCCTTACATTCTTTCAAGCGGAGAAAGCAAAAGCAGTAAATATGGTAACTATACAGTTTTCAGAGTTACTCCAAATTTAAATTCATGGTTTCCGCGCTTGTTTCATATCAGTATTTGCTAACAATAACATCATTTAATTCAATCAAAAAATATACTGTGAAAAAGAGAAAAGAAATCTGTATGTAAATAGTAGTATAATAAGCAGCATAAATCGTATTTATAGCCACCCGTAAATTTGCGAGGTTATGTACCATTGCTTCGCATGCCAAACCTTTTTTCTGTCCATGCAAATAGGTTATTTAAGCTAGTAAAATATTATTTGAAATATAGTTTGCCATATTTAAAACGTTTTTTTTTAATTATGAAGCCAAATTTATATCATATATAAAAATAAGAAATATTTCTAAAGATTATAATAATATATATAATATTTCATTACAATGAGCGTAATTTAACTCATGTAAATGCCGTGAGAATGGATGGTTGACAAATTTTAGTGCTCAAAAAATGTCAGCAGTAATCACTTTTATAAATAAGATCTACCATGGAAACATAAATGTAACTCACTGAAAATAATTGTATGGTTAGGCTCCACAGCCAAAAAATTTAAAGTTTAAATTTTTTAGCCTAAAAAATATTTTGAAACTGTAGCTTTGTAGTGAAATTTTTGAGACACTTTTTTATTTAAAACCCTTTGAAGTGTTAATGCCTTAATACAACCATTTCCAAGACGATGAAGAATAATTTTATTGAAACAATTATCATGCTTAATTTTTATAAGAGATATCTACTGCTACCATTAATCTTACATCTTTGCGTTTTCCCTTTTTTATTCTACTACATGCATATTAAAAAAAAAAAAGAAAGAAAGAAAGAAAATAAAAGAAAGAAAATAAAAAAATAAAATAAAAATAAAAATAAAAGTGGTAAATTTTAAGATGATTACTATATAAATACCGGGTAATTTAAAGTCACAAAAAAAAATATAAAAATATTATTCAAAAATTACTGACAGAAGCTCAGTGTAGTTTACACTAAAATGTACAGAAAAACATGGGGGCTACAGAGTTGGAAAATTCTGAAACATGGACATTTGCGACAAAGGATTTTTTTTTTTTTTTTTTTTTTTTTTTTGGGGTGGGGGGGTGGGGGGGGGGAGAGACTTGCCACTGAGATTATGCATTACATATCTTATGTTTTTTTTTTTTTTTATCTCTTATTCATGTTATTTTTTAAACTTTTTATATATTATTTTATTTTAGGTGTTAAATTAATTATTTTTCATTCTTCAAATCAAATTCATGGTCATAAAATTATTGAACAAGGAAAGAAATTGAGGGAAGGGGTGGTGTATCTAAAAAACGGTGGGTGACTGGGCAAAATGAGTGTCATATTCAGATTTGGGAGGTCATTTTACATAAGAATCAGTAAGACTGGTGTTAGATCGCGATTTTTTTTTTTTTTTCCAGAGCAGCGCAATTTTCCAATAAATCTTTTTTTACAAAAGTAAAAAAAATCCCATGTCTTTCTATGTATTTTAGTGAAATCCGCTTAGTATATGTTATAAAATTAAAATTTTATTTGTACTTCTGTAAATGCCACTAAAATGTTTTTACTTTCCGAACATTATAGTGAGGAAAGTATTGTAATCATGTCAAAAATCCTAATTCGAGATTCTGAGTCCGTTTTCACTATTTTTACGATGATGTATGTATGTGTGTGTGTATGTCTGTGAGTGAACACGCTAGCGTCTAAACGCTTTGTTCGAATAAGCTGAAAGTTGGAGCGTATATTGTAAGTCACCATAGTACGAACCCTATAGATTTTGGTGAATATAGCACTTATAGTTTTTTTACAGGGACACAAAGAAAAATTCTTTATCATTATGGTCTATGGGACCAAAATCATAAATGTGCGATAGCATCTAAACGCCTTATTCAATTGAGCAAAAAATTTATACACATATTATAGGTTACAGTTACTCTATCTGTATAGATTTTGGAGAATCTGGCACTTGCAGTTTTTTTACAGGGGCACAAAGAAAAATTCTATATCACTATGGCCTATGGAGCCAAATTTTTAAAAGTGCGATAGCGTCTAAACGCTTATTTAATCTGAACAAAAAATTTGTACACAGTTATAGGTCACAGTTGCACGAATTGTATAGATTTTGGTGAATTTAGCACTTACTGTTTTTTACAGGGACACAAAGAAAAATTCTTTATCATTATGGCCTGTGGGACCAAATTTTTACTTTCTTCTATATTCAATAGAAGAAAGTATTGGATTCGTAAAAATTTTCGACCTCGGGTTTTTGATGGATTTACACGTTTTGACAGCTATAGAACACGATTTGACCATTTTTAGAAAATGTCTCTCTGTTTGTCTGCCAGTCTCTCTGTGTGTGTGACAAACCTTTGTGACAACTGTATCTCAGGAACTACTTCACAGAATTTCATACAAATTGGTATGCAGTTGCACATAGACATAAATTAGTGCCTATCATCTTTTGGTAAAAATTGTCTTACAGGTTGCGTTGCCATCCCGCTTTTTCTAAATTTTTAACATTGTGGTATAGTACAAAATTTTGTATAAATGTGCATAAAGAGAATTATTTTTTAATAATCATTATGAAATTTACCAGAATTGTTTATAATACAGATAGTCATCTAGAAAAAAATTTTTTGTATGTGTAGGAGCCTCGCCTTCTCCCCCCACTTCGAGGAGAATAAATTTTCATGATGGGTATTTTTCAAAAGAGCTCGCCAGCACCTTTAAAACGAATGGTTGAACCATAGATCTTCGATAATTTAAAATGAAGTTATCGATTTTTTTTTTCATTTTTAACAAATATATATATATATATATATATATATATATATATACACACACACATTTTAAATGTAATATTGGCAATAAAATTGACTTTTTTTGGATATTTAGTGTTATAGTACTTCTCTAATATGGAAATCATCTGCATTATCATGGAAGATAAATTTTTTTAAATAATAATTTTAATAAATTATTTTTACTGAGTGAATTGGTATAGGAAAATGTTGAAGAAAGTCATGTGGTGGCCACAACATACTAGTTAAATGTGCGATAGCATCTAAACGCCTTATTCAATTGAGCTGAAAATTTATATGAATATTATAAATCACTGTTGCTCTGACTATAAGCATTTTGTTGAATCTAGCATTTATAGGTTTTTTACAAGGACACAACGAAAATTCTTTATCATTATGATCTATGGGCTCAAAGTTTAGTAGCGTTAAATAAAACATCGTGTAATACATAGAGAAAAATACTCAAACACTTTGTTATGGTTTTATCTCTTTTGTTTTTTTAACAAATTTTCTTTCTTTACTTTATCTACAAAACTGTTAATTACTGAATGTTCGGAAAATCGAGTGGAGTCACTCCAGATTTTTTTTTCTGTATAAATAACCAAAAATCATATTTATTGTTATTGATTAAATACGTAATAAATGAGAAAATAATTTAAATTTTAAAGTATGAATCAAGATATTTCAAACAAGGCTTAAGCATTTCTTAAAATTAAAACACTTCAAATAAAAGACATACACTAAATGTAAATATTTTTTTTTAATTACAGTAACGATACATATATATATATATATAATATTAATGATATGCCTTTTACAGTTAACTAATATTATTATATTATTTTAGATTGACATAAATTATTAACATAAATTATTTTTATAAATATAAATACAAAATGCAAATGTCTTTTGTGCATTACCATTAAAAAAAAAAAAAAAAAAAAAAAAAAAAAATCAATATCTGCGCAATTTCAACTTCAGAAACATAAATAAACAAATAAACTTAATTAAAGAAATAATAAGGAATCATTACTTAAAGTTTTCTATTAATAATTAAAAGAGTAAATAATTGATGCACTTATTAAGTAATGGAAGCTTTATTAAATTTTATTAATTCCAGAAGACAGTTCTAATTACAAGTCTAGTCATTTCGATTTAATTTAAATAGTTTCCATTATAAAAGTCAGATATTCTTAAATATCTTATTTTTAATGATACTGCTGAGCTAATGAAACATTGGTGATAATTTTTATTCTTAGTTCTTGTGATTTAAATGACTTTCAAAATACTAAGGATTTTTATTGCTTTATATTTTGTCTACATATACCATATATTTTTTTTTTCAAAGTCAGTATTTTATAATTTTATTGAAATACACATAAATTAAAATATTCACGAAGAGGAAATGTATATATGTATATAATTGCATTTTATTATTGGTGTATATTTCTTCTATATTTTTTTAGTTCAAATATTTTTAATTTTTAATTTATTACTAATAAATTATATTTTAATAGGGCCTTATTTTTATTTTAAGAAATAATATACTATATTATTTATCATCTCGGGTTGTTTGTCCGTCTGTCCACTCTCTAATTCCCTTAGGTGTGGAAAGTTTTCTACTGATATATGCAATTAACTTTCAATTTATTATGCGCAATCGGCAACCCCCCCCCCCCCCCAGCAAACTTTGTCGCAAACGCCCTATAAATATTCGGCTGTTGCCAAAAGATCAGTATTAACGTCGTCGCCCACATATTAAAACTGGCATCAACTTACTTTTTTTTTTTTTTTTTTTCAATAGCAACCCCCATTTTGACAATTATTTGGATCAAATTAGCCTGGAAAAAGAAAAAGTTTATATATTTCTCACAATTTTTCATACAGTTATAGTTTTTCAAAATATACTGAAACTAGTGTTAAATGAATGTGATAAACATTGATTTATATCTTCCCGAAAAATTATTATATTAAAATTTTATTTTTTCTTGCATTATAATGAATTGACCCAAACATATTCTACTTTTTAATTTAAAAATATATCTTGGAATATGAAAATTACTAATAATTTCATATTTCAAAAAATTGTGAATAATGACCTACATTTATACTTGCACGAATAGAACACATATTATCAGATTTCTGGGTTTCCAAATTTACAGCTGATTCATATTATTATTTTTCGAGTTACAGTGATTTTACAATTTTGATTGCTCTTAGGGAGCTGTCCCTTGTTATCATTTGTGTCATGTATAATTTTGCATACATATGATTTAAAATAGTAGTTCAAGTAAATTCAGATGTGCACAATATTTATTAATTAGCATTATTTTAGTTTATTTTATATTTAAATTTGTCATGCTTATTTCTCAGTTTAAATTTGAATGGACCTAATACTTTACTGTTGGAGATTTTAATTATTATTATTATTATTATTTTTAAACATAGGGATTTACCCCTAACATATTTTCACTTGTAACTCTATCAAGATTTAACTTAAAATATATAAACCATACATTTTTGCAAACCGCCTTGATCTCAGAAATTCGAATATGCAGTCAAAAATGGTCGAAAAAAAAATGTTGAGATAAATATTAATATGTAGAGGAACTCTAAGCAAAATTTTGTATTAATACTTTGGACATGTTATTAGAAATTGAACCGCTGCCGACTGTACATTGATGAAATATGTTATATATGTCCACGGTCTCACAAAGAATTCGAAATAATTATAGTTTTTTAAAGTTATTTGTTTAAACACTAGTTTATTATTTTTTATATTTATACTTCACATTATAAAGCGAAATTAGATGCGCATGCGCTTAAACACTATTAAACTTGCGGTGCCAGGACCACAAAGGAAAAAAAAAAAAATGTCACATACATCTTCAGGGTTAGTCAAAAGCAATTAATTTATGGTTCTTTCTAAATTTAGAGCTATAAGCGTCGTTTTTTTTTTTTTTTTTTTTTTTTTTTTTTTTTTTTTAAGATTTTATCTTCCATAATTTAAACAATGGTATAGTAACTCATAACATAATTCTAATGCATTACTGTGTATGTTATGCGATTTTATATATTTTTTAAATACCTTTTTATGAAAGTAAACATAACAAACATCTTGATCGATTTATCTATTAAAACTCTTTCAACATAAACAGAACTTCATATCCTATTACTATTTCAAATACGCCAACAAAGCAAATTAGATTTTATAAAAACAATAAATTTTCTATTATATTGATTTTTGCCTAAAATTGTAACAAAAGCAATAATAAATAACAATGCAAGACAACGATGAAATTTTATCGTTATCTTACATTGCAATGATTTTATTACTCAGAAGAAAAAAATAACAGCATAATTTTATTATAATTTAGAACAAACATCCTTATCTGCAGTTTAATTGTTTTTTATCTGTAATTTAAAACTTTTGAATTGATTAAAAATAATAAACTACATTTTATTTTATATAATTTCAGAATACAAACATAAATAAATTATTTTATTATACTATATTCTCGTTCCAGAAAAGAAAGAAAAAAAAAAACACTTAATTTATGTGAATACAATACAGTGCGTGTTTTTATTTTTTGTGCACTACTATAAACAAAAGTTTTAATAGAAATACACATTTTCTTCTTGCCAATTATTTGTCCAAACAATAGCAGATGAAATATTCAACACTGTTTAAAAATGATCGTTAAAGTATATTTAACAATAAATTATTTAAATATACTTTTTATGAAAATATTTTGTTTGTTCAAATTATTTTTGTAAAATGATCAAATTGTTTCAGAGTTAAGTTAAACATGTATTTCTACTTAAAAAAAAATGAATGCAAAAATGTATGTGGAATACTTTATATATATATTTATTTAATTATCTTCGTTTGTCATTTGAATGTTGTTAATTGCGTTAATTTAAAAATGAATATCCAATAAATATTGCGCTTTGTATACAAAAATAAATAAATAATATAAAATAAAGAGAGAGAGAGAGAGAGATACAGTTTTACATATAAGCAAAATATAACAGGAAGGCCATTGTTAATATTTTCAAGGTGTATGTTGCATTAAAAAAAAAAAAAAAAAAAAAAAAAAAAAAAACGTGTTTTTATTTTGCGAAGTATATGGTAGTTAGATAAATTTTAATTTGAAAATTAATTTTATGTTTTGTGGCATTTTCCATTATGCATATAAGAGAGCATTGCACACCTTGCTATTGAAGTCAATCTGACTCACAAAATGTGAAAGTCAACGCAAGATTTAGCATTTCTCAGTCAACTGTCAATCGTGAACTTTCCTCCGCCGCCCCTTCCCAACACTGCTAGTAACTTTACTCTTTCGAAAATACCTGGTATCTGTCTTATTTTCCTCGCCCGCCAAAACCTAATGATACCAATTTTCAAGTCTCTGACACCATTTCTACAGTTTGTTCCTTCGTTTCCCTTCCTGCACTTCCTAACAAATATCCGAAACCGATTTTTCGGCGTCGAAAACCTACTAATTTTAAGTACTCTAACCCTATTTCTGCATTCCATTCCCACCCCTCCTAATAATTTTACACTTTCAAAAATACACGCAATCGCTTCTTCGCCCCGCAAAACACAATAATACCAATTTTTAAAGAGTTTAACTCCTTTTCTAGATTTATGTCCCTGTGCACCCCTCCCTCCCTCTCCGATCATCCTAATAATATTACATTTTCAAAAATATCCACAATCAATTTTTCGGCCTACAAAAACCTATATGTACCAATTTTCAACGTTCTTTTTTTTTACATTTTTATCCCTTTGCTTCCCCTTCCCCCTCCTCCTAATAATTTTGCACTTTCGAAAATATCCACAATCATCCCGTCTTCCCCAAAAACCGAATAATGCCACTTTTCAACGCTCTAAATATATTTCTACATTTTTGCCCATTCGCACCCCACGCTTCCTGCGCCTTCTAATAATTTTACACTTTCGTAAATATCCGCAATCGTTTTTTGCCACCTCCCCCCCCCTCTCAATAATAATAACAACAACAATAATAATAATAATAATAAGGTCAATTTTCAAAGCTCCAACTACATTTCTGCATTTTTGCTCCTTTCAGCCCCTCGTATTTTACACTTTTGAAAATATCTGAAATCGTTTCCCCGCAACCTAATAATACTAATTTTGCCCTTTCGCGCACGACGTATGTGAAATAAAAAAGCTGCAAAAGAAAAAAAAAAAAAAAAAAAACCTTATATCGTCTTTCGATCACACCACTCAGAATAAATTTTAATTACCAATAAAAATGTAACTTTTCTTTTCTTTCTTTTTTCCTTTCCTTTTCTTTTTTTTTTTCTTTTTGACTCATTTTTATAAAAATAGAATCGTACGCTGATAGAGTGCTGTCCTGGCCGATTATTAATTTTTATCAAATTTTATTAAAAATTGAAGGAGTTTTGAAATTTGAAACTTCTATCGCCACTTCTGAATCACGAGGTCCGACAACGATGAAAAATATTTTTTCCTGGCTTTATAAATGTATTCCGCTGGCATTCACTTCTGGTACCAGAAACACATCTAAACTGTTCTCGACATTGAAATTTGATTGCCGGGACGGGTTTCATTGAATTTACTGGATGGGATTTACAAAGTAAATAATAACAGGCGTTTTATAAATCGTTTTTCAACCTTTACTACGTTTGTTCACCTCATCGATATCTATCTATATATATATATATATATATATATATATATATAAAATCAGATATCTCAAACTTATAAAACATTTAGTGAAAAATTCCATGTTTCGTAAATTTAAAAAATATGTTCTGCTAATCCATATTTTGTTAAAAGTTTTATACTGTTAAATTACCTATCTAGTTTTGTTAAGAAATTGAATATTTCGATTTTCATGCAGGGCGATTTAAATAAAGATAAGCGAATCTCAGCCGAAATATAATCGGAAATATTGGAGGTTTTTTCTTTTTTTTTTTTTTTTTATCTTAAATAATATTAAATATCCATATTTTTCAAAAAAAAAAAAAATAAATAAATAAATAAATAAATAAATAAGAAAGAAAGAAATGAAAAGAAATGAAATGAAAAAAAAAGTGTCGTTTGCATGATAAAGTAATATGTAGGCTTTTGACTGGTACAAACGTATTTCCTGTATTTTTATTTGTTTACACGGGATTGAAGTTTAAAACACAAAGAGCTTGAAATAAAAGTTTCGTGAAATCCATGCGAGTGACCCAGAAGAAGAAAAAAAAAAACATATATATATGTATATAACTCACTAAGATTTTGCAATCGGTTTTCAATATTCAGAAATAATTTAACTTGAAATTTTTTTGTGTTATAAAATGTTTAGTGAAAAATTTTACGCCTCGTAAATTTAAAAATTTCGATCACTAATCCGCATTTGTTAAAAGATTTATATGGCTTGCAAGAGGATTAAATAGTATTTCTGAAAGTGCCTGTTATTAAGAAATTCAACGTTTGATCTTGAATAGTGTGGTTCAAAAATATCGAAAAATAAATGAATAAATACATAAAAATAAAAAGAGTATCTTTTAAAAGATATTTTAAAAATATAAAAAACATCATTAAAAAAAAAAATAATAAGGCATTGTTAGATTTTGAAATAAATAGCCTTTCGACGATAGAGATGTATTTTGCATATCTCCAGGTAGAAACACTTTTTAAAAACGTAAGAAATTTTCTACCTCTCGTTCTTCCTTACACGGAGTGCTTTCGGATGTGATAGGAGGGGGAGGGGGGAGGGAATAGGATGAGTACACTTTTTGACTTGAGATAGGTCAACGTTTTAATTAATATCTCCACTAATTAGGGTCGCATCGATTAGAAGATAGAAAGTAAGTCGAGATGAATAAATTCTAATGCAAAAAATGAACTTAGTGGTAGAAAGGTGTAGAAGCATCAAAATCACATATTCACATTTTTGACATGATTACAAGACTTTCTTTACATATGTATGTTCGGAATGTAAAACGAATTCTTATACTTTTTAATGAAAATCCTCATTTTTAACGTTTATTAACACGCTTTTATTAGCTTCACCTGTATGTATGTATGTATGTATGTATGTATGTATGTTTGTAACTTCTCTGGGAGCAAAACGTGATTTAACATGCGTAAAACGTGATTTCGCATAATCCTATATATCCCAAACAAAAAAAAAATAGATATACGTGAAATTTTTGCTTTAAAATATAGCTAAGGCAAATGTCTAAAAACCAATTTCTGGAATTTTAGAAATTCAGCCCCCAGGTGGGGCAGCAAGGGGGGGGGGCTATGGAGCAAAAACAAATAGAAATACAGTTAGGCCGTTGAAAATTGATACAGATAAAGTTCTGCAAGTCGAATGGGGATATTTTCGATTGTGTAAAGAAGGGGCAAGAGGGGGGGAAGGGAGGGGGGGCAAAAAAATAAAAATAGTGTCAGACCGTTCAAAATTGGTACATAGAGGTTTTCGATACAAATCGATTGTGGATATTTTTGAATTTGTAAAATTATTAGGAGGGGCGGGTAAGGGGGTGGGGCGGTAAGGGGGGGCTATGGAGCAAAAACAAATAGAAATACAGTGAGGCCGTTGAATATTGGTACAGATAGGTTTTAAAGGTCTGCAAGTCGAATGGGGATATTTTCGATTGTGTAAAGTTATTAGGAGGGGCAAGAAGGGGGGGGAGAGAGGGGGCAAAAAAAATTGTGTCAGATCGTTCAAAATTGATACATAGAGGTTTCGATATTTACAAATCGATTGCGGATATTTTTGTATTTGTAAAATTATTAGAAGGGGCGGGTAGAGGGGTGAGGGGGTAAGGAGGGGGGGCTATGGGGCAAAAACAAATAGAAATACAGTTAGGCCGTTCAAAATTGGTACAGATAGATTTAAGAGGCCTGCAAGTCGAATGGGGATATTTTCGATTGTGTGTAAATATTTTAACCAAAATCTTACATACTGTAGCTTTTTATGTGATAAATACTAAAATAATAAATATAGTTTAAAATATAGTTTAAAAAGCATGCTTTCATAGCACATCGAACTAAAAAGTGAAAAATAAATATAGTTTAAAAAAACTAAAAAACACGCTTTTAAAGCACATCAAACTAAAAAGTGAAAAATAATTCTTAATATAAGCTGAAAACAATAAAGAACGAAAAATAATAGTATAATCGTGAAAAAAGCGTGGGTTGCTCGATATACGAAAAATATGGCACAAAGCACCCCACGCTTTTTTCAGAATTATACTAATATTTTTCGTTCATTATTGTTTTCAGCTTATATTAAGAATTATTTTTCACTTTTTAGTTTGATGTGCTTTAAAAGCGTGTTTTTTAGTTTTTTTAAACTATATTTATTTACTTTATACAAGGGAACGGCCATAACTAAAAGTTACACCACCATTTTCCACAGTACTTTTATTTTAATGGAATTTTAAATTTACGGGAATTTAATCTCATCATTTTAGCGGAAGTATAGAAGTAATTTTATGTTAATTTCCGAGCATTTTAAGGGCCCACATGCGACCGAGTGGTTCTGCGCTCAAATCTGGTGCCGGGTTCGATCCCAGGTCACGCTCACCTACCTAGCTGATCGGAGTTTTCCTCGGTTTTATCCGAAACTCACGTAACGGAGGGTTAGGACCCCTTAGAAAGACCCCTCATGGAGGGGATTCCCCTAGAGGCCTAGGACCCTCGCGTAGTCAATCGGCTTCACAGCTTACAACCAGTCAACAACCATATGAAAATTTTAAACGCAAGTTTGAAATGAATTTGCTACAGTGCATATACATAAGTATTGCTGAAAAAAGAAATAATGCATTGACTATAAAATAATAATAAGAATAAGAATAATAATGCAACAAATGAATATAAATACAAAGCGAAATATATGCAACAAAAAGTAATTGTAGATATAACTTCTTGATAATGTCAAATTTACGTAATATAAATGTATTATGTTTATGAAAAAAAGAGTTTGGCAATAACAGATTAAGAGAGACTAAAAGAGAGTAATGCATACTACGACTGTACAATTCTGGAGTAGTTTTGGTTTAACTACGGCATATGAAAATGAATAATATTAATACTTCTGTTTTCCTATCATTGCTTATAGAAATGTCCATAAATCCAAACAAAGATTTAATTGAGTAAAACTAAATTCTTTTATTTTGAGTGTTAAAGAAAAGGGCATGATGACTTTGTAGTGATTACTTAAGCTTTACTTGAATATACTTAGAACAGTTCTTAATTTAAAAGAATCTATATAGTAAGTCACTCACAAAATGTTTCGTAATCTGATATCATTTAATTCTGTTTCGTGTATTCATGCATTAATGATAAGACTAACTATAAAAGCTTAATACGTTCTGAAATGTATGTAATACGAAGTATATCCCGAAAATCATCATCCAAAAAACACAAATAAATATTTTTGAAGTTTCTCGCTTTCTCGTTTCTTGTTTGTCGAGTACAAATCTTGCAATCGATTTTTATTTAACTTTGCGACTAGCTAGACATTTTAAACTTTTAAGACTAGCTCTGAGCATGAGAAGAATGCATTCTTGTAACACTTTTATTCAATTAATAAATGTCTTAAAATTACTTATAATTGCTCCCTTTATTACTCATTCGATCATTTTCTTTCAATTTAACGGGATAACACATCAAAAAAGAAAAATGGATAAATAATAATAATAATAAAATAAATAAAATAAATAAATAAATAAATAAATAAAAAATAAAGTATTTATTAGTATCGTTAACTTTAAAATTTAAAATTATTATTATTATTATTTTATAAATGTCAATTTCATATGAATATGCAAATTTAATATTATATATACTAGGGGGCTCTGAACCCTGGTCGCTCCGTTCACAAACCCCCGAAGGAGGCTTTGCCTCCTCCCCGACACACTTCGCTTATCAACACATGCAGAACTCTTCCCGCCTATTCGCTGCTTTCTTTCACTGAAAAGGAATATTAATAGTGCATATTACAAGACAAAAGCAGAAAATCATTATGGAAATCCTCATATTCAATGTCAAATTGAAATATATAATTTATACATATATATAGAGAGAGATTTAATAGAAAGAAAATCAATAATATCTAGACCATTTTGCATTACAGCTTTAGAATAAGACCCTTTTTATTTCTTTTTTACAACCTTAAATCCGGACCACGGTACCCCAGTCATAGAGCGCCGAACGCGTTTTTTTTTTTTTCTTTTTTCTTTTTTTTTTTTAATAAACTAGGGGGCTCTGCCCCCTGCTCTCTCCGCTCACCAACCCCCGAAAGAGGCTTCGCCTCCTCCCCGACTCACTTTACCTATTAACACATGCAGAACTCTTCCCGCCTGTTCGCTGCTTTCTTTCACTGTAAGGAATATTAATAGCGCATATTACAAAGCAAAAGCACAAAATTATTATTCAACGTCAAATTGAAATATATAATATTTATACATGGGTTTTTTTTAATAGAAAGAAAATCATAATATCTAAACCATTTTGCATCACAGCTTTAGTATATGACCCTTTTATTTCTTTTTTACAATCTTACATCCGGACCACGGTACCCCAGTCGGTAGAGCACCGAGCGCGTAATTGGAAGAGTGTGGGTTCGATTCTCGAGAAGACCAGAGACCGTCGTGTACACTAATGGTGGCTGGTGCACATTAAATATGTCGCGGCCACAATATCCTCCATGTTTCCATCAAAAATTATACCTCTGGTGGCCACCGAAGCTGCGGAGCTATCCCCTTCGTGTGGGACCAAAACTCTGGTGGCATGTCTCCGGAACATCCGTAGGGGTGCGTCCCAGACCGTCGCCAATTATCCATAGCGGATCATATTTTAATTTTCCCGTGTAAGAAGATTAATTTTCAAAAGTTACAGGAAAAAGTTGATATTTATTTTCTTTGTTTTTACATCCATGGTTTCGGGCCGCGGTACCCTAGTCGGTAAAGCACTGAGCACGTAATTGGAAGATTGCAATTCGATACTTGAGCCGGCCAAAGACCGTCGTATACACGAATGTTGGCTGGTGTACAGAAAATCTGTCGTGGTCGCAAAGTCCTCCATGTTCCCATCACAACTATACCTCTGTGGATCCCGTCCGTGAAGGTTCAAAATTGTGATGATATGTCTCTGGAACATCTCTAGGGATGCGTCCCAGACCTTCACCAATTACCCATAGCGCAGTATTGGTGCGACTTTAAATCCAACCAACCTATACCTGCCTACGTACAACCATGGATCATATTTTAATTTTCTCGTGTAAAATGACTTCATGACAGAAGAACAACGTGACTGGGAGAAACTTTTTTTAAAAATGGCAAATAGAGTACCTTCATAAACTTGTCGTTTTTAGTTAATAACTTCTTTAATTAAAATGATAAAAATTTCTAAGCGGCTGAAATGTCTACCTTGGTGTACTCGGAACACATTGATACCTCTCATGACGCGAAGGACCCTGCCCTCCGTTAGAAGATGCTGTCGCAGACAACAGAATTTGACGCCAGTGACAGTAAATTTTTTAATATATATATATATATATATATAATTTTTTTTTTCACGTAAAAGCATGTTTCACTTTATGCTGAAAAAAAAAAAATAATAATGTGGTGGGCCACTCACACGACTTTCTCTTACCCTGAAATTTAATACTATAAATACAGGTTGCAGATTAAGGGGTAAGATGTACTGTTATAGTTAGGTAAGATAACAAATACTGTTAAGTAAACCTATGTTAAACAATTCAAGTTAGGCTACGAAAGAGTTTTATATGATAATTAGTTCTGTGTGAGGGGGGGCTACCGCCCCCCTCAACACCTCGTTTCATTAATACACCTACATTTATATAGAATTTAATTTGGTTATTAAAAATAGTTCTTTTTTTTTTTTTAAATAATTTATTAAAATTATTATTTAAACAGATTACCTTTTATGATAATGCAGACGATTTCCATATTAGAGAAGTAGTATAACACTAATATCCAAAAATAATCTGGTGTGTCACTCACACGACTTTCTCTTACCCTGAAATTTAATACTATAAATACAGGTTGCAGATTAAGAGGTAAGATAACGAGTACTGTTATGTAAACCTGTGTTAAATAATTCAAATTAGGCTTCGGAAGAGTTTTATATGATAATTAGTTCTGCGTGAGGGAGGCTACGGCCGCCCTCAAACCCCATTTGATTAATGTACCTACATTTATATAGAATTTAATTCGGTTATTAAAAAATAATTCTGATTTTAAAAAATAATTTATTAAAATTATTATTTAAAAAAATATCTGTTATGATAATGTAGACGATTTCCATATTAGAGAAGTAGTATAACACTATATATATATATATATATATATATATATATATATGTAAAACTAGTTGGCATATGTGGACTCCGCGCAGTTCCCCATCACGTATTTGTTTCCACACATTTTAATTATTGTTAAAAACCATGAAAGTGAAATTGATATATCGCATCTCGGCAAGAAAAAAGACACAACTAAAAATGCAATATTTGAGAAGAATCAACTTAAAGATGGTATAAAGAAAAAACTTAGCTATAATAAAACTAACATGAATGCCTTTCAGGTGGATGAATTGAGAGTTACAGATGCGACATTTCCCGCGTCCATTGGGTGCATTTTACATGCATTTTTCAAAACATAAACCTAATGTTGCCATTTTAGGTAGATTTCTTTAGAAATCGAAATATTCCAATCACTTCGTTTATCTCTTTCTCTCTCTCTCTATATATATATATATATAATTGAAATCTTATCATCATGGTAACTCCCGAAATAAGACTCCAAATTGAACCAAATTTGCACAGCGAATTTATCTTATAAATATTCTTGAATAAATTCTTTAACCAAGTTGCTCCACAATTTTGTTTTCAAGTGGCGATGTATGCATAGACCATATAAGGGTCTCAATCAAGGTTATAAATGAATTTTATATGCCATGATATTTTCAATCACTTTTTCTCACCAAAAAGTACCTAACTCCATACTTTCATCAAAATCGCTATCTCCAATTTGGTGTAAACCATATTCCTGCCATACGTTGCAAAAGGCCTTTAAAGGTTTAACAGGGAAAGCGAAAGTTTCTGAAGATGAAAATATTTCCAATCATTTATGTACCCCTAAACTTTCATCCAAAATCTCTATATCAATTTCCGAGTAAACCCAATTTTGGTCATATGTAATAATTAACCGATAATGGGTTAACTGAGCACGCAATTTTTTCTGAAGATGAGGGTAAATCCAATCGTTTTAGCACCTCCCCGAAAACACTTACGGTCGTATTCACCGTTTACCTCAACCTGCGGTTAACCGCGAAAGCCCGACTTGAACGCTCAAATGGTATTCACCAATAACCGTAGTTAACATTACCGCGGCTGAAAAGCGACTTCAGGCTCAGAAACTCTACCTAGCTCTAGAGGAAGGTTAACCGTAAATTTTCGTTACTGAGCATGCGTAATAGCGTAAGTAAATGAAGCGAGAAGCAAAGCAAAATATAAAAATAATAATGGCGGCGCGGGTTGTTGATGTTGATGTCAAAGTCTGCTGCAGTGAGTGAGAAAAAACCTTTTTCTTTCCTTTAACTGTTAATTATTTTGTTAAAAAAATGGAAATATGTAATGTTTTAAGATAACTTCTTTATTTGTGTTTATGTATGATTCGTTCATTGCTCTGAATTGTTTACTTAAAAAAATGCTCATACTGCATTAAAAGTAGTAATGTCATTGTATCAAAATTTTAAATAATGATGGTTAAAAACAAATCGTATAGTTTCCACGGTATATAACCATCTCTGTACACATACGAACCTTCTCCGTGCTAATGCTGTGATAAAAATTGAAGCTTATTAATATCCGTAGTACTTGATTCTTTTCTGCTACATACCATCCGATATAAATTATTTCAATTTATGTCTTTCTCTTTAATTTATTGTTATCGACTTATATTCTACTGCAACATATTAAATTATTGAATAAGTAAATAACGAAAAAGAATAATAATCTGCAATCTCAAAGGTAAACTGTATACTCACATAGAAGCTTTAATAATAATAGCAAATGCTTTATTAATAATTGTCACAACAAGCTAAGTGCAGCTACATGGATTTATTTTCTTAGTCCATGTAATCACACAATTTTTTTAAAAGGGGGCATTAATATTTTAATGATTAATATTCAAAATCTATGTATGCTTATGAAATTGGAGAAATATAACTGTATATTTACTTTTGTGAAATTGAAATTTTTAATCGAATTAATTATATTTGTCAAAGCAAGTTTATTTTTTCATTTATCGCAAGTAAATATTGGCTCTTCCAAAGATGATTTTAATAGCAAAATGGCAAAAAATTTAAAATAGCAACATATACAAATATATATTTAATTTAGCTAAACTTTCTATATTTCTATAAAAACATTTGTCACATACTTTGTAATCTTGGTGTGATTAATCTGAATATTTCCTTTTAATGTGGATAACATAGTATATGGCACATCATTTGTTTCCATATACATTTCATTGCAACTGCATATTTTAAATTATAATATTAATTTAACAGTAATATGTTATTCTTTTTAAGTTCATCATTTTTAGGTTATGTCAGCGCATTATCTGTGAAATATGCAGATCCTACACATCAGATGGTATTAAATCAAATGCCAAGTGAGTTGTTCTGTTGATGCCTTCTGTTTTAATAGAAGGTAAATGCAATGGGATAGCTTTCTTAGCTAGTTTTGCTGAAGTTTGGGCAAAGACCAGTTGTCTACACTACAGACGAGGTGGAATGCTCTTCATGGAGGTCTTTCTAGGGGATCCTTACCCAACTAATCTGATTGGTAAGTATAAGAGCTCTATTTTTTTAATACTTTTGTCTGCGATTCTAATTTTAAATGAATAATTTGAATAAAAAATAACTTTGTAAAAAATGCATTTAAATGTTATGTATATTTTGGAGTCTTTTCCTTTGAAAATGGAGGTTACACAAGGCTTTAGATTACATATTTTTTTTTTTTTTTTTTTATGTTTAAGTGCAGTGCTATTATATTGCGGTTTTTTATCAGTATTCATTTATGAAAAGTTGATAACCAGTGCTTTTGAATGAGATTGGGGGAGGGGGATGCTATTTCTTATACTATTATTTGTTCTTGTTATTATTATTTCTATGATCATAACTTGAGCTTTGAGTTTTCATATACACAAAGAATTCATACATGTATAAAAGTGATTGTTGTAACATGTAATTTTGTGCAAAGCAATGTTGCGATACAAGTACTCAAGATGAATAAGGTATGAGTACATTGAAATTATCCCAATTTTAAGCTAAACTGATTAAATTTGTACATTTCTGTTATTATAAATAACTCATTAAATTATTGAAATATTTTTCTTATACAAAAACTTGTTGTTCGCAGATGCTTATTTGTAAAAGTTTATATAATATATATATGTATATTTAATAATTTACGTATCAATTATATTACTTACTTAGCAAGCTTTGCTTGTCACTATATATTTAAGCTTTTTCTTGTTTAATTAAATAAATAGAAATGTTTAAATAAATATATTTTCATTAGCATTTTAAATACTCAGCTAATCCAAACTGTGTCAAAGTACTGTGATATACAGCTGTTAATGAAACATAAATGGCATTAATTATTCGAATTTTATTATGTTGATAAGAAACAAAGTTAATTTTAAATCAGTGTGTATAGTTAAGCTCATCAGTGCCTTGTACCATGTCTGTGTGTGAACGCAGGTTGCCACCTAATTTTCGTACTCATTTTTAAAAATCTGCCCCTTTTATTTGGTAAATTATTTGTAGTAACAAATTTTTGATTACATTTTTTAAAATTAATGAAAATATGAAAATAACGGCTTTAAAATAGAAATTTAAATTTTTTATTGTTGCCATTTTTTTCCCCAGCATAAAATGAAATATGCTTTCACATGAAAAAAATAAATATTAAATTTGCTCATGCATATGAAAAATGACGTCTATAAAATAATAATTTTAAAGGTAACAAAGAGATAAATAGAGTGTGAAGATTTTGCACAGGCTTGCTAGCAAATGAATTACTTGAAGTGAGAAAGAAATAAAATGAAATGATCACTTTTCAACAGGTTCCTTAGTTGCCCTACAACTAACTAGTAAATAATAGGCATTCTCATTAAGAGGGGACAATGCCTAATCCCGCGAACAGCTGTGGACAATGTTATTCTATGGGAAAATTTGTTGCGACAATTACACATTACCTAATGTATATATTTTAATTCTGTTTTCGCAGTCAGAAAATTCATAACCGTTAAATGAGTACTCATTTTTGAAAAATTCATTTTTTTTTTTTTTTTTTTTTTTTTTTTTTCATTTTAATTTTGAGTTCAAAAATGCGATTTTTCACAAAATACATTTTTCTCATTTTCTAGTTGCAAAATGAAATACTAAAATTTAAAAAAAAATCAATTTTTGGAAAACAAGTACTAATTAAACGCTTGTGAATTTTCTAAATGGGAAAACATAATTGAAAAATATTCATTAGGTAATGAGTAATTATGTAAACAAATTTTCCCATAGAATAACATGGGCCAAGGCAGCCAGCGAGATTAGGTATTGTCCGCTCTTAAGGAACTGCTTTAGTATTTGGACCCTGTAGACAAAATGTAAAGTTTTAAACCAATGTAGGTTTGATACTTTAGATTTTTTTTTTTTTTAATATTAATTTCAGTTAATCGAATACTGTTATTTATTATTGTCACAATTTAGTTTGTAAAATAATATGGACACATCTTTTGTGTAGTACCTCCTTGGCAACTTTTATTCTTTGCCAGTTTTGCGATGCATTAAATGTGAATTATTTCAATTGCGTAAGTACAGACCTTACCAAAAATCATTTGAACTACTTAATTGCAAAATTCTTTATTTCACTAAGGGGGTCCTGTATTAAAGCTGTTCCCTAATGCTATTGTGAAATATCAGTAGTGTATAAGCATCATGAAATAAAATTCAGACATTGTGAAATGGTTATAAGAAAGCGCCACAGGCTGGCATTTTAAAATAATAATTACAAAACTTTTAATAAACACCGTAAAATTAAAAAAAAACTCACAACAATTGTTTTGAGTTGAAAGAACACGCAACTCTTCATTAGGCGAAGAAGGTAGGCACGAGTGCTGTACTCATGTTGCCGTTTTAACTGCAGCCTACTTTCTTTGCCTGACAAAGGATCTTGTGTCCTTTCGACCCAGAACAATTGTTGTGAGTTTATTGCATTTTATGGTGTCTGCAGTTTGAAGAAGGTCACACTTAATTAACTAATGCTGAAAGGCAAGAAAGTCAACAAAATTGAGCACGGTGTAGCAGGTGGAAGGTATTATATTACGTATCAGCAATCACAGAGTGAGCATTAAACACATTGCACAGGAATTGTGAATATCCATAGACCTTATATAGATAGACAACACCCCCCCCCCCTCATTATTCGTCTGCGACATGAAGTAGCTTCCCCAGCGAAATTATCACGTGATGCAGACCTGGAGAGAGAGATGAGAATGAATATTATTTGATTGTTCCGTAGGAAAGAAAGTAGTTTTGAGTTTTATTAATTTATGTATTGTACACACACTTTTTATTTAAGCCTTTAGATTTACGCATTGTTGGAAAGCTAAAATGTCATAGGTTGATTTAAAAAAAATTTCTTTTGTGAGAAACCATTCTAAAGGGGAGAATTTTTTGTTTGAATTCTGATAAAAATAAGTGCTTTCTTATGGAAGAATCGCCCTCAACTCTATGTCACGTGACATACGGAGCTCACCGCAAAGGATGAAGGTTTCAGATTACACCCTCATGTTGAAGACATTCACTATAACGGGAAGTCCTATTGGTGGCGTAGTCTATATATATAAGGTCTATGCGAATATCTGTTGGCGATGTTCATTGTATTGTCCATCACCAGTTTTAAGCTGGCTTCAGAACCAAGAAGCGAGTTTCTATCATCAAAACTAGAAAATGTACAGGCTAAAATTTTGGGGACTAGGCTGGATCCCTACTAATGCTTTGATTATCCAGCCTACCTTTGTTTATTTTTAATTTTGCAATGTAAGGCTTGGTCTAGACAAAAAACGATAAAATCAGGATCGACCTGATTAATCTTTTTTTTTTTTTTAAGGTAAATATAAAACCCTATGCCCTGCACAAAACAGAATTTAATTTAGTATGACAGGACTTATTTCAATCTATTCTTCCATACGAAGGCATGCAACAACTGTGTTTCATTTCCTAGTATCGGTTACTATATTTATCTCTTAAAATTTATATGTTATAGATTTAGCATAAGGGCGCTTTTAGTGGATTTTAAACTTTTGTTGTCATTTTGGCGATTAATTAAATTAGTTATCACAATTGCGTAAGAAAAGATAATGCCAACAAACGTCTGAGCTAATTTGGTGCGAAATATCAGAGTTCCATACTGAAGTTGTTACATTTTTTTAGCATGATTTCTCTCAATTTTAATTAATTTTAAAAAATGTTTCTTTTTGACATCAGAAGAAATTATTTATTTTTTCTTTTTAAATTTTTAAAGTTACAATGGGATTTTGTTTAATATCTTTTGAACCAATTATCTGATTGAACTAAAAGAATATGGCATTAGCTAGATTTTGCCGTAATTATTTAGTATACCAACTTTTGTTAAAATCTAATAATTTTGATACAAATAATGACAAACTTTCAGCTTTATACATTTAGGTAAAAACAAAAATGTTTGCACGTTCATTCAAGGTGACAGATCGAAAATGGTAACGATGGCAAAATCACTGTTTAAAAGAAAATAATACAATCTGCAGTACTAAAAGAAATAGATGTTTTTTTTTAAAATTATAACTTAAAAAAAAAAAAAAAGAAAGAAATTGCCTGCTGAGCCCAGCCCCGTGCAGACCTTTAATCATTGCGTCTAACAATTACTTCAATGTTTTCACAAGTATCTGCAGCAACTCAGAAATTATGTACATAAATAGCGTGTCGTATTGTAGTACACTTCTAAATAATGTGTTTTTTTACTTTCAATGTTAAAATGTAACATACTTCTTAAACGCCTCAAGAAAAATATAATTTAAGTCTTATTTCCTAAGTGACTTTTTCAGATATATTTAAAATTAAAAGCTCTTACTTTGAAGCTTCACAAGGCTTTTGTCACGGTTCCACAACTTCATCAGGAGCAGCTTCACGTAATATGTAGATCACTGTTGAATTGGATTTGGGAATAAGGCCGATTGACTGCTGTAGGTCCTGGGCCTCAGGGGGAATGCCCTTCGCGGGGGTCTTTCTAAGGTGTCCTAGCCCGTATTTATGCAAGTTTTGGAGAAAAGCATGGAAAACTCCGAATGGCTAGTTTAACACGCACGACATGGAATCAAACCTGGCACCTCACATCTACCAGCTTTGAGGATAGTACCTTGGCCGCTGGTGGGCCTATGTAGATCACTAAAGTAAACATAAGCATCTTCCTCGTCCTGTTGTTGCAATAGATGGCACCACTTACAGTCTATGCTCAGCAATGGTTTGTCCCTGTTGCAACTGTGTCATTTTTAAATTTTTTGGAAGTTTCGTGATGTATGGTATAAACATAATTTTTGTAATTTGCTAATTTATTTGTATTATCAAAATTTATTTTTATAAAGATTAGTTAGTGCAATGGTTGTTCTATCGAATTTAATATCAGATTTATGTTCTTTTATTCTATTTTTCATTTTGTGCTTTGTCAAGCTTCAAAGTAAGGCCTTTTAATTTTAACACACTGGCTGCTGATCTCACATGACGGGCATTTCAAACAGCATTCCCCATCATGCACTGGCGCGAGATTAGCCGCCAATGTGTTAAACATGTGTAATGAAGATTTCAATGTAAATTTAAGTGATTTTTTTTTCTTTTTTTAAGATTTTTGAATAGGAAACTATATGAAAAATGCCAGAGCCGGGAATCGAATTCGGGCATTTTTCACATGGTTGGTTTATGAAAAATTTAATCAGCCTTTATACTCCAACCTATTTAAAATGAATATTCTCAGATGATGAATTCATGAATAAAAAAATTTCTAAATTGAAATTTCGTGGTCTATGGAGTTGTGCTACGATTAACATTGTCTCACCTGTTACATCTGCGTTTGCAGACAAGGTGACCTTCAGTGGTGTCGCCAGAAAAAATTTCAGGGGGGGGGGGAGGCACAACCTGAAAAAATATTTTTTTTTAAATAAAATTCTGATAGCATAGTTTTAAATTTAAAGAAAAAATACTTAGTAGAATTTTCCAGGGAGGGGGGTCATGGAAAGAAGGCCCCCCATGCCCCATTCTGCCGACGCCCATGGTGACCTTGCCAATGGTTGTTATCTGAGAAATGCTAGGCTAGTTTTCAGCCAGGGTGGCTCAGTGAAAGAGCATCCACACATTAAACGGAAGGGGCCGGGTTCGATTCCCGGCTCTGGCATTTTTCACATAGTTGGTTTATGAAAAATTTAATCAACCTTTATACCAACAACCTATTTAAAATGAATATTCACGGTTGATGAATTAATGAATAAAAAAATTTCTAAAGTTAAACTATACTTATAAAATTATTTTAATTGTCCACGTATGAATATAATCATTCCATTTACAAACATTTCTGTGATAAAGTTATCAATATTATTGTACACCTCATGTATTCCCTAATTAAGGGAGGCTGACAACTTTTTTAGCACGTTTTTATTAACTCACTTTCTTGTTTTTTTCTCCAATATAAATCTTGCAATCGATTTTTAACTAACATCTCGACTAGCTAGACATTTGAAACTTTTCGAATAGCTCAGAACATGATGACAATGCATTCTTTGAATACTTTTATTCAATTAATAAATGTTTGAAAATTTCTTCTATTGCTTTCTTTATTACACATTTGATCATTTTCTTTCAAGTTGGTGGGATAATTCATCAATTTTTTTTTTTTTTTTAAGTACTTATTAATACCTAGAATTGTCAAGTTTATATGATTCAACACAAAATTTAAAAACGTGGTATATAAAATATTCCTTTTATCTTGTAATTATTTTAACAAAAATAAAAGTATTTCGAGATGTGAAAACAAATATCCCTTTATGCAAACATTATAAATTTTACCAAAGTTAATAAAATTTTATTAAAGTGAAAACAAGAAATTTATTGTAATAATGAATATTGTTAAAAGTTAAATACATTATTTTGCAGTAGGTAGGCAAATTATGGATGATTGTTTTTACTGTTTTTAATATTTTCATCATAGAAAATACTGTCATAAGCATTAATGCCCAATATAAAAATTTATCTGTTATGATAAGTTCATACAAAATAAATAAAAAATACAAAAATAAAGAAATTACATTTCATGCATAGATAAATTTATCAAAGAGAATATTCTCTTGGATATTATTTTATTTCTTTATATAAGAATTTATTATTCTGTAATTATTTTGAGGAGAATATTCTTATTCTTTGAAAATAACTTCAAAAAGTTCAGGATTATAGTGGTGAAACTACAGAATGTGAAATTTATTTAATTCTATTCTAAACTTCAATGTTTTATTTATTTTTTTTTCAAATCACTGTCTGAAATGTTTCGCATGCTGTAATAAAATCTAAGCACATAAAACATTTATTTGTTCTCAACAAAAATAGTTCTTTTTAGAGCAATTACAAAGATAATTAACATTTTGACACTGAGAACTGCAAAATATTCCTTTTCCATTTCTTTTTTTTTAAGTAACTTTTATGAAGTAAAATGCACTTTTTATTTTATTTTTTTAAATAAATTATTCAGTAATTTTTTTTCATAAACTAACGAACTCTTTCCATCCATTTTTATGTAAGATGTGTGAAATTAAAAAAAAAAAAATGCAAGTTAAAATTCAAAGCTTATTTTCGATCGTTTCGATAAAAATGAATGTAAACACAAACTACTCCGTGACACAACACATCACAAACTGAAGCTAAAAACATCGGTTATCACGTGAACCTTTTGGCCAATAAGCGTTCATAGTTTCAAGCGGGTTGAAATACCCTCGGTTCAACAACTTTACTTCCCAAGTAAACGGTGAATACCGATTTGTCATTCCCGGTTATTCAGGACCGACCGGCAGCTTCTGAACCGCCAGTTCTACTGGCGGTTAAGGTTATCGGTGAATACGGGCGTTAATCCCGAACTTTCAACAAAATCACTATATCCATTTTCGAGCAAATCCGATTTCTGCTGTGTTTTGCAATTGACCAATAAAGGGTTAACTGTGAAAGCGAATATATCTGAAGATGAGATCAAATCGTTTTTCTCATCAAAAATCCCTAACTCCAAACTTCAAAATCGCCTTCTCCATTTCCGTGTAAACCCAATTTCTGCCATACGTTGCAATTGGCCTTTCAAGGTTTAACTGTGAACACGAATTTTTCTGACGATGAGGACAAGTCCAATCGTTTAAGCACCACCAAAAGCACTTAATTCGAAACTTTCACCAAAATCCCTGTTATCATTTCCGACTAAACCCAATTTCTGCCATTTGCTGTCATAGGCCAATAAAGGGTTAACAGCGAACACAATTTTTTCTGAAGATGAGGGTTAATCCAAGCACCCCGAAAAACACTTAATTACAATTTTTTTTGAAAATCGCTGTTTCCATTTCCGAGGAAACCCAATTTCTGCTATATGATATAATTGGCCGATAAAGGGTTAACAGCGAACACAAATTTTTCTGCCTTGCGAATTTTTCTAAGTCGCATGTTTGTAGTTAACGATGTTCATCCTGGCATCAAAACTGACATTTAAGAGCTGTTCTTACATCTTTACGATAAAAATATTTCTTTTCATGCACTTTTAAGTGAAATTTTCCCCTATTCTGCCATGTCAAGAAAATCGTAAATTTCGAATAACTACTGAAATTTTTAATTAGAATGTTGCAAATAAATAGAGTTCTTGCCAGTGTTATAAATTGTATTTTAAAACTGGTCTGACATCTCTGCAATCATATCTTCATGAGATATCGTGTAAACAGACTAACAAACTAACGGACTAACGCACTAACACGCTAATGGACTAACACACTAACACGCTAATGGACTAACACACTAACACACTAACACACTAGCGGACTATCAAACTAACAGACACCCTAGAGACAGACACCATACAAATTTTGTCATTTTCGAATTCCTCACACCTGAAAACGTAAAAAAAGTCAAAAAACCGATGTTGAAAATTTTCACGATAACCTAAGTCCCCCATACCTATAGTATGATGGGGAACTAAAAAAGTTGAATTTATTATCAATATTACATTAAAAAAAAAATGTCAGAAATGATAAAAATAGATAACTTATTTTAAATTATCGCAGATGGATGGTTAAGCCAGTCGTTTTAAAAGTACTGGCAAGCTCTTTTGAAAGATACCCAACATGAAAATTTACTCCCCTCGAGGGGAGTCTTCTCCCCCAGGGGGGGAGGCGAGGCTCCTACATACACAATTTTTTTCCCAGTTGGCTATCTCTATTACAATAAAATATATATTCATTTCATTTGGTTTAGTGCAGTTTATAGATGTTAAACTCTACTTACTTGCAATTCCCCCATTGACGTACTGTATTTGAATACTTTTGATTGTCCCTGTACAGGAACCATTTGCTTCATCTCAACGAAAAGCTTACTATAGCATCCCTAAATGATACACATTTAGAATACCGAGTTTGGAATTTCTGCTACTATTTGTTCTTGAGATATGCTGATAACAGACAGAGACACAGACATACACACAGACACACACACAGACATACAGACAAACACAGAGACATACACACAGACACACTGACATACAAACTGACAGAAACACAAACAATTCGCTAAAAACATGATTTTCGTATTCATGGGACTTCAGAACATGTAACTATAACAAAAACTCACGTTCGAAAATTTGATACTGAAACAAAATTTTCACGAAAATTTGACCCTAAAATAATTTGACCCTTCTCGACTCTATGGGTAAGAGAAAGAAAAAGTTGAATTTATTCTCAATATTACATTAATTTTTTTTTATTTATTAATTTTTTTTTTTTTTTTTTTTTTACTCTTAAAAATGAAAATAATCGATAAATTTATTTTAAATTTTCACAGATCGATGGTTCAACCATTTGTTTTAAAGGTATTGGCGAGCTCTTTTGAAAGGTATCCATCATGAAAATTTACTACCCTCGAGGGGGGACTTCCCAACCAGGGGGGGGGGGGTGAGGCGAGGCTCCTTCATACACAAAATTTTATCTCCAGTTGACTATCTATATTACAAAAAATATATATTCGTTTCATTTGGTTTAGTACAGTGCAATCACCCCCATAGACGTAATGTATTTGAATACTTTTGAGTGTCCCTATACACGAACCATTTGCTTCATCTCAACGAAGAGCTTACTGTAGCATCCCTATATTATACACTTTAGATTACCGAGTTTGGAATTTCTGCTACTATTTGTTCTTGAGGTATGCTGATAATGTGCCACAGACATATGTCCATAATGAGATATGTCCACACAGACAGACAGACAGACAATTCGCTAAAAACATGATTTTCGTATTCAGGAGACCTCAAAACATATAAATATAACAAAAACCTCACTTTCGAAAATTTGACCCTAAAAAAATTCTTTCTCGACCCTACGGGTAAGAGAAAGTAAAAAGGCAACAATTACAATTTTAAATGTTTATTTTAAAGCTGTTATTTTAATATTTTAATTCGTTTAAAAATTTTAATCAAAATTGTGTTACAAATAAGGTACCAATTGAAAAAGACGATTTTTTCTGAATCCGTCGGATTAAACAGCTTAACGATCGGACAATCAGATTTTTAAAAATTAAATATAGTATGAAAAATATGTCGCATCTTGCGTTCCCACGCAGGCAGAGTTTAAGGAAATTTCTTAAGCCTAAAGCGGGACAGAGTCATAAACTGATGAGCGTAACTATATAAACCGATTATTATTTTACCTTAAAACAATTAACTTAAAAATACCGATATCAAACTGAACACCAAAATTTACAACTCCTTCTATGTCAACTCACTTTTTTTCTTTTGAAGCAAAGCGCAAAGCTAACAACAACAACAAAAAAGAAAAAAAAAAAATCAATAGATTTTCTTCTCTTGCTCAAACCCAACTCTTACATGCTCAATCCTAAAATTTCTCCGAGACCATTACCGGCTAAAAATAGGTTTTTCTTATAATCTCACCTCTACCTACCTTAACACTCCATTGGCAACTTCAGCGCGATTTCGAGCCCTGAGCGCTAAAGTGATTGAGTGAAGCCCCACAACCTTTCATTTTGTTAAATTAAATAATTAAAAAAAAAAAGTGACTTTTCGTATATTTTGCAAATGTTAGTTAACTGTAAAATATGAAACTCCTCTTTTATTAATAAGAACTAGCACGCTACGCCCTCTTCGCTGGGCACTATATTTAAAGGATTTCTTTTTAATTGAATAACTGAAACGTTTAAATAAATATATTTGGATTGGCGCCTATTTTCTTCCCAGTTTTGGCATGGGATCTCCTTGACTTCTCGAATATGTGCAACAAAATTATTATTAAAACTAATATTTTCGAAAACAGTTAAATAGAAAAGTTAATTCTTCGAATATTCTGGAAACAGTTGAAGCTGTTACTCGTACAATAAAAGTCACTATTCGATGGATGTTTGAATCAGAGAACTCACGTATGTACGCTTCACGCACATGAAAACAAACAACAACAACAACAAAAAAAATCACTGGACAGCCCTACCATGCTGTGCATGAATCTCAGAACACACGAAACTCGGTCCCGCGTCAATCACTATCACGCATGTTTAAGCCAAAAAAAAAAAAAAAAAAAAATCACTTGACACCCCTACCCTGCTGTGCATGAATCTGAAAACGCACGGAACTCGGTTTCGTGACAATCACTATCGCACATGTTAAAACCAAAAAAACATCACTGGACTCCCCTACCTCGCTGTTCATTTATCTGAAATCGCACGGAACTCGGTTCCGCGGCAATCACTATCACGCATGTTAAAAAAAAAAAAAAAAAAAATCACTGGACACCCCTATCTCGCTGTACATGAATCTGAAAACGCACGAAACTCGTTTTCGCAGCAATCACTGTCAAGCATGTTAAATCCAATATATATATATATATATATATATATATATATATATATATATACATACATACATACATATATATATATATATATATATATATATATACATATATCACTGTACACCCCTACCTGAAATTCATGAAAATCAAATAAACCAATCAAATCTCTCGTAATTCCTCAATACGTAGCTCTAGTTCAATGCAAAATACACTCAAATCAATGAAAATCAAGTAAACCAATCAAATCTCGCGTAATTCCTCACAAACGTCGCTCTAGTTCAATGTAAAATACACTCAAATCAATGAAAATCAAACAAATCAATCATACCTCTCGTAATTCCACATAACGTAGCCCTAGTTCAGCGTAAAATACATTCAAATCAATGAAATTCAAATAAACTAATCAAATCTCTCGTAATTCCTCATAACGTAGCACTAACTCAACGTAAAATACACTCAAATCAATGAAAATCAAATAAACCAATAAAATCTTTCGTAATTCCTCATAACGTAGCTCTAGTTCAAAGTAAAATACACTCAAATCAATGACAATCAAACCAATCAGATCTCTTGTATTTCCTCATAACGTAGCTGTAGTTCAATGCAAAATACACTCGAATGAATGAAAATCGAATAAACCTATCAAATCTCTCCTAAGATTCTCCATTTTGCGTCATTACAGAAGTGGGAAGTTTTATTTTTATATTTTTATTAATTCATTGAAAAGTAATCAAAAATTCGAAATTTTGACTTCGATGTGCACAATGACCCTTCGGAGTGCACCTTTGTGTTATAAATCACATAACTGTCCGAGTTACCTTTTTCGAGAACAGTGAAATATACATATATATATACAAATATTGCTCACTTAATAGTATAAGATATAAGAGTATAAGAATTTTTTTGTTATGTTATTCTCAACGATAAAAATAATATTGAAATAGAATTTTTCCCTTTTTTGTGCTTTACGGGCAGATTGTGCAAATATTGCAAATATTAGTCTTTTAAGAATCCATTTAGTTGAAATGTATCGGTTTCATGAAATTTCAGATAGTATTAGCCTGTAATGTATTCTTTTTTTAAAGAATTAGTATTATTTTTTTATATTCATGAAATAAATATTGTTCAGCGAATTTAATATTACATTATTTATAATATTTGTAAAGGAATCTAGGGCTACAGATGTAAAATTATTTATTAGAAGTGATGATAGATTTTTTTTTTTTTTTTTTTTTTTTTTTAGTTTAAATATGATGATAAATTCTTAAAAAAATAATAATGATATTTTTAAGATTATTTAATATTATTATATTATTATTTTAATATACTAAAAATAAGCTATACAGCAGCGCAATTGTTTTTCAAAAAAATAAAAAATAAATAAATAAATATATATATATATATATATATATATATATGTGTAGGTTTCTAATTATAATCGAAATTTGTAGCAATATTATAACTAATGTATTAATTAAATACTCAAAATATAGCTGTGTGGAGTGTCTATGTTAATAGTAAATGAAATTAGTTTTTAGCATATCAAATATAATAAAATATGTATAAGTAGAGAAAACTGTTGAAAACAGTAAAATAACAATGGCCTCTAATATATTGTAAAAAAAAACTTTATACACCCTTAGTTGAATATTATATGAGTATTATATATGTATATTTTTTATTACAAATAAAAATACATACAATAATTTGCAACTTATTTCCACGTAGATTCATAAACAGATGTAGCACAGAAAATATAAATAATCGTATATTTACGTGTACAAAAAATAACATTTTTAACCGGTTACAATGCAGACTATTTCCCCAAACTGAGTTCTACGTTTCATGTAGAAAATAAAATAATTTAACTTTACTACTCTATGTAGGTGACATTAAAATAAGAAATGAAATATGAAAAATGCCTCATATTTATAGCATGAGCATAAATGGAGCCTTAAGCTATCGCATATGTTTAGGATTTGTCATGGTTTATAAATCAGCATCAAAGAATGATATTACAGAGTTTCTTTCTTTTAATATATTCCTTCGCAGAAAAAGAATAAATATTCAGGAAAAAAAAAAATGTATGTAAGAAGACATTTTCTGAAAATTGTTTGATGGAATCCCACTGGTGATATTTCTCAAATAGTATGATATTTTATCTTTCTTTAAGAATAAATTTCTTTCCGTACATATAATGAAAACTAAAAAATTATAAGATGTGAAATGTATAATTTATACGCAAATTTGTTTATGCGATGAAAATATATGAAACAAGCTACATATGTTATTATAATTTCAATATAGGGTAAAACATGAAGTTCTGTTAAACATTTATATACACAGTTATATTTAAATTATTTCGCGTATTTCTGTGTATCGTATGCTGACATTTGTTTGCGTTTAATCACTATCAGTATATTAAAATCACGCTATGGAATGTTAATCGCCATACAAAAGAATAATTTTGAAGATCCAGATTAAGCTATATTCGGATTTCTTAATTCCATTCGCTTCTGATAAATATGCATACTTAGAAATCTTTAACAAAGTCTTAATGTAATTATTTGATACACATATAATTTAAAAATATATTTATTCGTTTATTAAATTATGTATCAGAATGAAATGTTAAGATAAATGCATTACATTGGCACATTTACAATGATCAATAAAATAAGAAATTGTAAGGTTTCGTTGATAATTTATTTCTGAAACAAAATTTTATTTGGGATTACAGAATTATAAATTATTTGGTCGACTTTTTAAAGTTTTGGTCACAGCTTAAGCGATTAAAAAAAAAAAAAAAAAAAAAAAAAAGCTTTATCCCGTGTTATATCAATTTTTTTTTTAATTATTATTAAGATATTCGATCGTTCAAGAGACAGGGAGAAAGAGAGCATAATAGAAAATAATTAATGAATTATTATTCGTTTATTTAACAATATATCATTTTTATGTAACTATATGAAAAACCTCAACAATATTATAATGTAAAACTCTTTATCAGGCATGAATATTTATTAAATTATTCACACACATATGTTAAAGTATTTCCGTTTTATACTTAGCTTTCGACTCTCTATATCGTAGAGTCTTTATCAGAGTTTATTAGTTTCTTTATAAATTAATTAGATTTTTGAAATATATATAGAGCTTCAAAAACATTCATCAATGGTAAATATTCAAGGTCTTTTGATTTAAAATCCATACTTATTCTGAAATGTTGTAATCTTTAAAGTTTAACTGAGATCATGCTTAAAATGTTAAAAATCCAACACTTTCAATGTTTTTTTTTTTTTCTTTCTAAATAATAGCGTACACAATTTAACCTTTTTTCAGGAGTCTCTTTGATACTACAGAAAATGTTGAATGTGTAATTCGCTATCGGTGCGACAAACTTGCAGTAGGTGTAGGGGGAATAAAGACGATTTGAAATCACACAGCATTGGAGGGTCGGAAATGCAACCCAACCCTAACGAGATAAGGGGAAGTTAGAATGTATAACTATTAGAAATCTCGTAACTTAATTTACGCTTTTGGCCTTTAAATATCATTTCGGAATAACTATGCATTCATAGTATTCATTCTAACACTTCTGCAAGTGGCTGCTGTCAGTTTAGTTTTTCAATGACTGTCTTTAACCCGTTAACTTTCGTAAACATAAAATACACTGTATTTGAGCACGCTCCTTGTTTCTCGTTTTAGAGAAAATAAAAGCATGAACTAGCATCATACTATTTAAATGATATTAAAAAATATCAGGTGAATGAAAATTTCTATTATTCACATGCTTATTTTAACACAATTGTCTTCAATTCAATAAAAATTGAAACCATTTGGGTGTGTTTTTAAACAAGTATAAAAAAGCTAAAAATACCTTATCTCGTTAGAATTGCATTCCTGACCTTGCATTGTTATGTGATTCTTAATCGCTCTGTGTCTTCTACGTCTCTTGAAAGTTTGTTGCTGTGGTAACGAATCACCCTGTATGTATCATCACATGAAATGTGTTTTTTCAACCTCTAGTGAAAGAATTGAATATGAAATGTATAATAAAAACAAAAGGAGGTACAGAGAAGAAACGCCATTGCTGCATTTGTGAGCTTATTGCTGTATTTGGGAAATATCACAGGTTTTTTGTGAGGAAATTATGTTATATATCTATTTTTCAATTAGAACATCAGATTTGTTCTATTTTTTAATCTTTACAATCCGTCGTCCATGAATACTTCTGACAGAGGATTTTTTTTTTTTTTTTTGTCGGCAGGTGTAACCAGTATGTTTACACTTATCCAATGCGCCTTAACAACATAACGTACATACATATATATATTAAGTTCTTTCTTCTAGTTTTCAATGAAACCTAATATTCTGATTTTTATTTATTTATTTATTTTGCTTAATGTTTTCGGGGAGTGTTAAGACGTAAAATACTAGTTGAAGCCACATGGAAAAGTTCAAAAAAGCTTTTACGAGTTGAGATACTAAAAAAAAAAGTTTTATATGTATATATATATAGAACTAAAAAATTATGAAAAGCGCACATTTTTTTAGAAGTCGATTAGATGTGGTTCACGCCTAAAAGTTTTTAGAAATGTTAGCGTAATAACAACTGATCCAAGGCAGGTCAAAGTAAAGCTATGCCTAAACGTTTTACATATACCCGATTTCATCTTGTCCATTATGGCACCATCTGATTGACTTCTTTCTAGCCTATTTTCTTCTGTATCAAACGACTATAACTTCTTTTAATTTTCTACATTTTAGGTTAATGATTTTTATTTATTTATTGGGTACTATGGGGAATTCTAGATATATAGTGCAGTTCTATTATTAAACTTTGCTACTTTCTTTGCTGTTGTTATAATTTGCTGTTAACTAATCAGATTTTTTAAACAATTTTAATTCGCACTTGTTTATATTCTTTATTTTTTTTCTTTGAGGAATATTAATGAACTGCATTCATGAATTTTATTATTTACTAGTGGATCTGTAGATCAGAAGCCTCAACGTCTTATTTGAATCACACATTACTCATCAGATAATTTTTGTTTATTCTTTATTATAATACATACATATATATTGATTCGATTGACCTCCTAGATAAAAGATACATTGCTGTATTCCTCCTTCTATAACAATCTGTATACATGTATATATGTACAGAAATCTGCATATATAAATATCTGTATACATATATATATATATATATATATATATATATATATATGTGTGTGTGTGTGTGTGTGTGTGTGTATTCCTAAAAACTGATAGTCTTGTGTTAATTCAATGTAATTCATAAATACTTGTACCAAATTTAATGAAAAATTATTCACAACAAATCGGAATAATTTTGTGTAACCCTGTAAATTAATTACCAATTCTGTGCCCACACTTTTCCACAGAAAAACATACTTTAAAAATTCTAATAAAATTTTATTATACTTAATTGGGTGTAACCATGTTAAAATACATATTAAGAGATAGACTAATAGACCGTAATAGTACGAAATTCTTTTTCGTATCCTGGAAAAGGAGGCGCGGCAATTACATACACTGAAAAAAGGATACTCATTTTTAATTATATTAAAGCATTTATATTTCAAAGAAATTTGACATCATTTGGATGATTATAGAATGTCATAAGAATTCTTTTGTGTGGTCCCATAAATTATTTAGTCTATACATACCCTTTTTTAACAGTAAATTTGCTTTTAAGCATCCTTATAATGTATGTTAATTCAATTATGTTCAATGCAGCGAAAACACATTAAAGTGAGCTTAAATAAATATTTGCCCATCCCAGGTAGCACATAACGTTGTTATAGCGTTGCAAATAAGTCTGAACAGTGAAAAATTGGTTACGTTATTTTATGTCCGTTGAAAAATAGTTTTTATTTCGCAATATTCTCACTGAACAATTTCGAATATTTATTCAGTAATAAAGAAAACCTATAACAAACGTTGTTTTATGGTTGTACTTTTTCTGTTATTTTTTCGACGTTTTAAAATAGGTGTTTTATTACTTTTTGTTTTCCTTTTTGATTCTAATAAAAATTATGTTTTTTCAACGAATTAATAGGTACTTTTTATAAGTCATTATTTCCGTCAAATGACGTTGAATCTCTTCAACTTGATATCGATACACGATTGTGAATTGGCAGGATGTGCGTGTTTTAATTTTCTTTAGAGTTTTAGAAGAAGGTGTGCTGCGAAAGAACTTGTAACATGATAAAGCTTTCAGCAAATTATATTAACAAGTATAGTAGATGTTCTTCGGCTTTCGGAAACCGTAACTAACGAAGGAGTTTATATTGTACGCTTTCTCCCGTTCTACACGCGAAATCGCCAAGTATATTGTAGCAAACCTTAAAAGCGTCTTATGATACGACGCGTGCCAATTTGAAAGTGAATGTGATGTGAATGAAGATGAAGTTATCGCTTTCCTGTTAAAATGGTAGGAAAGTTTTCTGTAAAACAATAATTAATTAAAGGCAACTTAAAACTTTTTCATCGAAAGTGTAGTGAAAGGTAAATGACATTTTACGTAATTTCCAAAAAACTTGCTAGCTGGTAATTTCCTTAAAAGCTAAAAGTTATAATATCCTTTGGTTTTGGGTTTGTTTACCAGCTAGCATAATATTAAAAATAAATGAGTTCTCGTCTAATTGTGGATGCTATATATTTATTTAAACAAGATTTTTCAAGGAATGAAGTGAGTGTTTCTTTTTCCCTTCTTTAAAAGAATGTTCCAAAACTTTTTTAACATATGAATTTTTTGTTTTTTAAATTATTAGCAATATTTTAGAAACGAAAATTCAATGGATATATAGAGCTAGCAATTTCTCTTGGATTTCAACGTTTATAAGACATAAGAAAAACCGTTGAAAACTGATATAAAAATCACGACAGTATTGCGATTCTGAACAACCATTTTACAACTGTTTTTTTTTTTTAAGTTATAAAAAAACGACAGTATTGCGATTTCATACAACCCTTTTACAACGGTTTTTTTTTACGTTGTAAAATGTATTAAAACAACCGTTGAAAGATGAGGAAATCAACGAGACATATTTTCAGATTATTAACGTTACGGAAAAACGATCATTCAACGGAATGCATTGCCGTTTGTTCAACGTTGAAAATACCATACTGTGCTACCTGGGATAGGCTCTAATGTCATGAAATTCATTTGTGTGTCTGTGTAAATGAACCATAAACATTGTATACATCAGTAAGACTATTCGATTCATTTTACGTTTTTCATGAATAATTGTTCGAAATTAGACATAATTTGGATGATTACTTGATATTGTTGTAACACTTTTGTAAAGTCTTGTATATTAATTAGGAAGCCCAAGAGCACATATTTTCTGCAGAAAACATAAGTTTAAGCATCTAAGTAACGTACTCTAATTTAATTTTATTGATTGCAAACTAATTATTTTAAAATGCGTTTAAACGAAATTCATTTCATACACCGTAATGATAGGAATTTTGGCATGTCCTTATACACAATCCATAAATAATATAGACATAAAAAATTATACAGCTATTTCTATGCAGAGCTTGAATGTGTGTGCCAATTTGAAAGTCAATCGAAGGATTTCTGCGTCCGCTTTTGTGTTACATACAAATTCTGACCCGTAGGCCGTAATGATAAGAAAAAGTTTGGCGTGTCCCTGTACACGAACTACAAATGGAATACACATCCAAAACTCAAAACTATAGAGCTAATTCTGTGTAGCTCATAAACATGTGTTTCAAATTGCATGTCAATAGCGTAATTTTTTTGCGGCCGCCATCATGCGACAAACATACACACATCCGGAACCCAAAATCTTTTTGAATATCAACAGGGTGGCCTCCACTGACGTTTCGACAACAAGAAAATTAGTATTTTCAGATAGAAACTTTAAAATAGTCAATTTTTTAAAAGTGTTCGTATCGTTTTTATTGCAATAAAGAACATAAATTCTATTAAATTCAAATAAATTGGATGAAATCGTATCGTAAAACATTAATTAATTCTCTTTCCTTTGTAAAAGTGTCGAAAGTAGTTTTATTCAACTTGTAAATTACAGTAATCCTGTAAAAAATTTAATTTCATAACATTTTTCTATTTTTTTTTTTTTTTTTTCTAAAATTTCATATCTTTTTAAAAAAAAGTAAAAAAAAATGTTTTAAATTATATTAGATCTATGTTTAAAAAAACTAATTTTAAAAGTATTGTCGATATCTTTATAAAGATACCCATACCAAACATTTGCACCACTAAGGGGTTACGCCCCTCCAAGGGATGGGAGGGGGGGGAACGATGCCTTTACAAATACAAAAAATTTTTTCATTATTGACTTTTACTTTTACAAGTATATTTCTTTTAATTTTCCCTTAAAAATATAAAATTGATTCTCATTATTTACATTTGTACGAAATTTTCCAATAATGCAATAATAATAATTATAATAAAAATATATATATAGAGAGAGATGAAATTTATCCCCAAATGTAATCATACCAATTTAAGACAAGATCCAACTTAATATGCAGTTGGGTTAAATTTTATCCGTTGGTTCCTCAGATACAGAGCCCACAGTATTTTTTGGACACACACTCGGACACAAAGACTAACACAGACAGACATTTTTTTTTTTTTTTTTTTTTGTCAAAATTGTTCAGGACATCTCAAAATGTGTAAAACCATCAAAAATGATACATTGAAAAATTTAACGAATCCAATATCTTCTTCTTAATAATAACATTTGTACAGTAAAAATTGGTATTATTAATAAATAATTTTTAAAGAAAAGAACCTGAAACAGGTAAAAAAATAAATAAATAAATAAATAAAAGATAAAAGTAAGCTTATTTTTGTTTTCTATGTAATAAATATAAAATTTTATACAAAATAGAATTTAATTTAGTAAGAAAGGATCCTTTTTAGTCTATTCGTGAATATGAAGGAATACGATAGTTTTATTGCGTTACTTAGCACTGGTTACTGAATCCATTTCTTAAAATATCTTCATTATGATTTTAGTATAGAAAAACCTTGGTCACTTTCCTGAATAGAAAATTATTGATGTATTTTTAAGCGTCGAAAGACAAAATTAAAAATATTTGCTAAAACACACATTATATTTATTATATAATATAAATATTTAAATTACTCAAAATTTTAATACCTTGGTTTTCTTATGTGTTACCTAGAATGTTTAAAGTAACTAACTGAAAGTAATTAAGAAGCAATAACTTAAAACTGGCTTTTAACATTTTAGATTTAGTTTGTAAACCTATTAATTCTCAGATGAATGTACTTATTTGGCAGCGTAATTTATCGTAACATGCATTTAAATTTAATATTTTAAGTAGCTGAATACTTTATGAATGGAAAAGCCTGATCTTTAAGTAAACGCTCAGTGATGAAATGAATTGCTTATCATTCTGTATTGTAAGAAAAGACACTAATTAATAAAAATCTCAAGAGTACCTTTATAATAACCGATAAGTCAAACTTTATATAATCCCGTTGAATAAACTCCAGTATTTAATTAAATCAAAATTTGTATTTTGAATAACATATGTTAGAAAATTGTATTTTAAAGTAGATTCATTTTCATATACTTAATTTTTAAAGCATTTTCATAACTTAAAACTTTAAAACGCTTTATTCAGATTTAAAATGTGCTTTTTATAATTATAATGGTGAAAATAAATGACACAAATTAAAAAATAAAGCTTAATAATGAAATATCCAGAATCTTTAATCACTAAAATCACTTTATTCATATATCTATATAGATATCTTTTTTTTTTTTTTTTTTAATAAATTTATATTTCATTTAAAATATTTCATTTATAATTTTTTTTTTGGTAATTTAAGGTTATTATATACTAAAAATTCTGTACTGAATATTAATTGCATATTAACAAACAAAAATAACTCAGAAATTAAATTAAAATATAAAGGAATACGTGTACTCTTAACACCTTTCATTTTGATATCACATTCATTTACAAGCGTTTAAGACCAGTAGACGATTTTCAGTATTTTAACACATTGCATCAGTTGCGCAGATTATTCTGTCATCTCATGTACGGATTACATCAGACCTATTTTACTGCTATAAATAAAGGTGCCCAGCACATTTATCGCCAATTGTTTATTGCATTTTGTTGTAGACAGTGGTGTTGTGTAATTATTGTAATGGGTAAAAAACCTTCACTTACTGTTACAAAAAGGTCAGAAATATTGAGCATGCATAAAATCGGATTTTCTGAACGTCAACTAAGTTCGAGAGTAAATGTGGGCAAGACAATTGTGCATCAAGATTTTAGTAAATTTAAAATTTCGGGAAAAATTTTGGATCTTAAGAGTCGTTTCTTTTTCATACTTGGAGTAAGTCGAGGTTTCCTTGAAGGTTTATGGGATGGTAAACCAAAATCTTCGACCATACGTCTTGAAATAGTGCTCAAACCGACGTTGGTGTCTTTTGCAGCCAGAGAAAATCAAATCGTATTGCAAGAGGTACTTGGATCTAGTACGACCATCTTTATCACATGATCATCACGTGCACTCGTTTTTTTAGGGTGACAGCTTCTCTTAACCCATATTTGACCACATTAAGAAAAAAATTATATTTTACTGAAAAACCTCACTTACATACTAATAAGGCAACAAGCAAAATATAAAACTAAATAAACTTACCAAATTGTTAACGGTTTTAGTGTTACAAGCTGTCCTATATATAGGACGATGGTCCAATCCACTACTAAAAGTTTTAAGATAAATCTTGTTGTTATACATGAAATGGCAGGAAACATTCGACGCACAGTCCACAGTTTTTTTTTTTTTTTTTTTTTTTTTTTTGTACAGTTTTTAATTTGACAACGGCGTTGTTTTCATTTGGATTTCTTGTTATGATCAGTTTGTTATTTTATGTAGTATGTGTTTCATTGTTGAATTCCTAAACTCCTTCCAGATATACATCGAGGAATGCACAACCCCACATAAGCTACTGTAATATGTCGTCGAAATCCGAGTAGTTCTAGAGCTTGTTCCGGAAAAAAAAAGTTTGGAAATTTTCCAAGCTGCAACCAGTCATGTCTCAAATGCATTGATGAACAATGGCCAATACGACTTTTTTCCTTGTATGGAACAAAAATATGCTCCCATGAGATTGTCAAACAAATCGACACCATTTTTGTATTTGTTATAAGAAACAACACATGATGGTATGTCTACTTTCTGCTTTTACCTTCCATTCTTTTCTCTACTTTACTAAAACATCTTGTGTTTTCAAAATTGGAGATTAGTGATACGACTCTATTATCGTTCCAGCGAACAGCTGCAATTTCATTTTTAGTGTCGAATTTCCGATCGGATGTTCCACGATCCATCTTTCCCAAAATTTTAGATGATTTCATAAGACATTTCCCCATTCTATTTTCTTTTACAGTTCTCGTAGCAAAAAAAATTCTTGGCTTTGAGGTTTACAAAAAGATCATAAAATGAAAAAAAGTTATCCATAAAAATTTTGTGCTTAGCTGGAGTTTCAACTGGCGACAGCAATTTTCAACAACAGTATGGGATAATGACTTTTTTTATTTCTTTGTTTCCAACGCGTTATGATTACTGTTACAATCAGTGTATAATATGAAAAATATATCCATCGAAAGAACAGAGCATCCAGAGCTTGTATCAAAATTTCACAGTCTTCCCTTTCATATACATTTTGCAGAAGTGTTTTTCAAAATAATGGACCATTCTCTCATTAATACTTAAACGTTCTGCAAATACACCAAACTTTTGCATAGCTTCATTTAACAGATTGAAATTGGACGAACTTTATAATAGCTATCTGATGAATCAATTGCAATATTGTCGTTGAAGTGTAAAAACATTTTGATATCAAAGTATTTTTTTATTGACATAGCTTGAATATCAATTGTTGTTCCAGTATCAGGCGCATTTTCCCAATACATTTTTTGTCTGGGTAAAATGTGATATCCACTTTAAAACATTATTCCCAAAAATTGTTTTATTTCGTGGCTTTTGAGGAAAAAGTCTTGATTATTTTTCTGGCTAGCATACTTGATACTTTCTTCCACTAATTTCTCAATCATTTTTTTCAGCCACCATCTCGAATATTTCCACACGTGATTTTCCTGAAATAATAGCAACTTTTTTTTGACAATGTTCACTATGAAATAATTTAGGAGTCGATGGAAATTTCAGTGCACGATTAGTCCATTTTGGTGTTGAAATATTGATTTCTTTGGCGTTTATTCCCTTTAGAACTTTAGTTTCAAAGTTTCCCCCTCCTGGTTCAATTTCTAGAAAACGGGATGTTATCGAGTACCCAGCAGGTAACTGCATGTGCGCATCTTGCTGCCTCGCTGGTTGTTCCATATAGTAGGGGATTTTACCATTGTCCTCTATAGAGGACAGCATCTAAATCACTTTTGAAACCAGTTTAAACATAGAATTTTTTTTTCCGTTTTTGCTCAGCAATAACGTTGAGGACTTAATTATTAAATTAAAAAAAAAAAAGTATAATTTTGCTAGAATAATTATTTAAATTTTTTATATAATTCAAGTCACATGAAATTGTAAAGATTGGTCAATTTCAAAAATCTAAAAATAAAATAAAATTGAATATACAGTAAATATAATTAACATTAATCAATCTTAAGTTACATTTTTGAAATGAAACATAAATACAAAATGCAATATTGACTGTGTACAGTCATCAAATGTTAACTGTCCTCTATACAGGACGATGTTAAAATACAGGTTAAGGTCCACAATTTTTTTCTGAAATTTTAAATTTACTAATAGCTTGATGCACAAGTGTCTTGCTCACATTTACCCTCGAATTTATTTGACATTCAATTTTTTGCAAGGTCAATATTTCTGACTTTTTTGTAACAGTAAGTGAAGGTTTTTACCCATTACAATAATTACACAACAGCATTATCTACGACAAAATCCAATAAACAACTGGCGATAAACGTCCTGGCAACTTTATGTATAGCAGTAGAATGCGTCCGATGCAATAAGCACGTGAGATGACGCAATAATCTGCGCAAATGATGCAATGTGTTAAAATACTGAAAATCGGCTACTAGTCTTAAATATTGGCAAATGTCTGTATAAACAAATAAAACCTTAAATAATCATATAAAATATAATTGTACATTTAACGAAATATATTTGGAAATACCTTACTACATATTTAATAATTCGAAAGTTAATTTTATATTATTCGAAAGTTATTTTTATATATACGTTTTCTGATACAATTTTTTATAAACATGTGTTTATATCACACTTTTTTTTCCATTTATGATAATTTATCTACGTATAGCTTATTACATTCAGTTAGGTATAAATATTCCACAGTAAAGAAAATTGTTCTAGTAAAATAAAGTATGATAATTAAAAATGATTTGTTTATTATTAGAAAAAATAAAACATTTAGAATTTAAGGCATTACAGACTAACGCATTATAAGAATATATTATATCCGAATTACTCAGTTATTTTGATATTTTTTTCTTTTTATATAAAGGGCATTCCATAAAAACTGAGAGTTATTTTTTTACGTAGTGGCAACACCGCGAAACTAAAAAATGGAAGTGCAGGCTATTTTTTCAAACTGTTAACTGTACGTATATACAAAATTCTAAACGAAACAGACAATTTTATTTTTCTATTTCCGTGCTTGTTTAAAGAACTGTTTTATTTGCCTTACAGAAAGGGAGATAAGTGATTCAGAGTTAAAAAACAAAATGCGTTGTGCCATAAAATTTTGCTACCGTTTGGGCAAAACAGCTCCAGAAACAGTTAAGCTAATGAAAGAAGCTTACAAAGACAAATGTTTTGGTGAGTCTACGATTTTTAGATGGCATGGCGATTTCAAGAAAGGCCGTTTGTCTGCAGAACGGGCTCCTAGGACTGGGCAACCAAAAAGTGTTGTGAATGATCGAAATGTTAACACTGTGTGAGTAATCCTTCAAGAAAATCGGCGAATGACATGTGAGGATATAGCGGCATCGACAAACATTTTGAAAACGTCGATATTTCGCATTCTACGCAACAATTTACAGCTTCGCTATGTTTGTTCCAGATGGATCCCTCATCACCTTACTAAAGAACAAATGAAAACAAGAATTCACCAGTGTTCTGAATGGAAACAGATGCTTCAAAATGATCCAAATCTCCTAAAGACTGTAATAACAGGTGATGAAACTTGGATGCATCATTATGATCCCCTTACCAAGTCCGCAACAAGTGTATTTAAACATACTGATTCTCCGCCTCCGAAAAAAATCCGACAAACCAAATGGAAAGGTCATTATTTTCTTTAATCATAAAGGTGTAATCTATCAACATGCTGTGCCTTTAAAAACTACTGTGAATGGTGAATATTATGTTTCAGTTTTGAAAATTTTGCGACAACACATACCGAGAAAGCGTCATGAACTGGTAGGTAATTAGACATTACATCACGAAAATGCTCGCCCGCATGTCGCTACTTCTGTTCAGCAATATCTTAGTAAATGCAATATTAAAATCATGCCACATCCCTCTTACAGCCCAGATCTCGCACCATGCGATTTCTGGCTGTTTCCGACGTTGAAGGTGAAGCTCCGTGGCAGGAAATTTAATACAGATTCTGAAGTTATTTCAGCAGTGGAGGATTCTTTGAAGCAGTTTTTAGAAAAGGGCTTCTCTACATGTTTTGAAAAGTAGATGAACGATGGGACCGTTGCATATCATCTGACGGAAGGTATTTTGAAAAAGAATGATGTATTTTTTGCTGTAAATATATTTCTTGATTTTTTATGATTTTACTCTCAGTTTTATGGAATGCCCTTTGTATTATCTCGGAGAGGATGTTATGAACATTGATGGATACAATTTGGTATATTAAAAAAATAATTATATGTTTAGTTAGCGATGATAAACTTCCAGAATTTATATAATAAAATTATATTCCATTGTGAGCGCAGACAATTTCCATTACAAAAATGTATATCACGAACTCGCAAAAATCGCCTTACCGACGATATCGAAAAACATATATTTAAATTTAATGTAAATATTTATTTTGTTAATTTCTTTTATTCATATTCATATTTGTATTATTCTTCGTTAAATCTCTTTATATTAAAAAAAAGTTACTGTCACTGGCGGCAATTTTTTTTTGACTGCGACAGCATCTAACGGAGGGCAAGGTCCTTCGCGTCATGTGAGGTATCAATGTGTTCCGAGTACTCCACAAGGCAGTCATTTCAGCTGCTTAGAAATCATTTTTGCTGCTTAGAAATCATTTTTATCATTTTTGTTAAAGAAGTTATTAACTAAAAACGTCAAGTTTATGAAGGTACTCTATTTTCCATTTTGAAAAATGTTTCTTCCAGTGACGTTGTTCTTCTGTCATGAAGTCATTTTACACGAGAAAATTAAAATAGGATCCATGGTCCTATATAGGTAGGTAGGTGGTTGGCTTTAACGTCGCACCAATACTGCGCTAAGGGTAATTGGCGAAAGTCTGGGACGCACCCTAAAGATGTTTCGGAGACATGTCATCAATATTTTGTACCTTCACGAAGGGGATCCCCCTCCGCTTTGGTGATTCTCAGAGGAATAGTGGGAATGGAAACATGGAGGACTTTGCGACCACGACAGATTTTATGTGCACCAGCCATTATTAGTGTACACGACGGTCTTTGACCGGATCAAGTATCGAATCAGCAATCTTCCAGTTACGTGCTCAGAGCTTTAGCGACTAGTGTACCGCGGCCAGTAACCATGGATGTAAAAAACAAAGAAAATAAATATCAACTTTTTTTCTCTACTTTTAGAAAATTAATCTTCTTACAAGGGAAAATTAAAATATGATCCATGGTTGTAGGTAGGTAGATAATTAGGTAGGTTGTGATTGACGTCGCACCATTACTGCGCGATGGATAATTGGCGACGATCTGAAACGCGCCCCTACGGATGTTCAGGAGACATGCCACCACAGTTTTGGTCCTACACAAAGGGGATAGCTCTTCAGCTTCGGTAGCCCCAAGAGGTATAAATTTGATGGGAACACGGAGGATATTGTGGCCACGACATATTTTACTTGCACCACCGTGTACACGACGGTCTTTGGTCGGCTTAACCCACAGTTAGAACCGAACCCACAATCTTCCAATTACGCGCTCGGCGCTCTTCAATTTGACGATGAATAATAATTTTCTGCTTTTGTCTTGTAATATGCACTATTAATATTTTTTTCAGTCAAAGAAAGGAGCGAATAGGCGCGCAGAGTTCTGCATGTGTTAATGGGTAAAGTGAGTCGGGGAGGAGGCGAAGCCTCTTCTGGGGGTTGGTGAGCGGAGAGAGCAGGCGGCAGAGCTTCCTAGTTTATTAAAAAAAGAGAAAAAAAAAATATCATAAAATTTGTTTTTAAAGATAGGTACTCATTTTAAATGCACTGAAAAGATTTATATTTATTTATATTAAAAAAATATTATGCATGAAAATATTTATATTTGAAGAATATTGCATTTTAAATATTTAATTATCTATTATATTTGAAAATTATACATTTGCATACGTTAAAAAACACATCTAGGGAGAGAGTAACTGTATCCTAGTTAACAATTAATGTCATATATATTTATATTTATTATTCAAAATGATACTTATTCTGTGCATTTATACTGCATTTTAGCGTATACTGAGCAGCATTAAACATTCCAAAACAGATATAGTTATGTATATAAACACAGGATTATATATATGAAAGTGTGGCTACTTAATAATAATAATATCCATGAAACCATGCGCATTCATCTAAAACTGAAAAAAGAAAATCGCAGCCGCAGGTAGATATATTTCCAAAAAATATAAAAATATTCAAAGTATATTCAGTGTTTTCAAGGGGAGGGGGGGATACTTATAAAATCGCTCAAAAATCGAAGGGTAAAGTAAAAAAAAATTCCAATAATTTCATTCAAAGAATATTCTAAGAAAGTAATTATTCACATACAAATTATCTACGGAATATAGAGAGAACAGTAGTAAAATTAATTTTAACAACTATAAATAGAATGCTAAGTTTTTTCTAGTCGTTCATAAGTATCTAAATACTATAAGTGTTTAAAAAAAAATCTTATAAAACATGGAAATATAAATATAACAAAGATTAGAAAATTACAATATATAGTAAATCTATACAATTACGTAATAATCAAATTCCTTTTTTTGCATTTTTACTCATTTCTTTACCTATTTAAACTTTTAATGCTACTTTACAATTTGCTTCACAAGTATTTTCTGCTCATTAATTTTTCCCTTTAATTTATTCCACTGGTACAGACCATATTATTTTTTCATTTACAAAGTTTCCGGGAAAAAAATAATAATAATTTTGTTTCTTCGAGTAACTTAAGAAAAACCTTTTTATTGAAAATTATATGGAAAATGATGAATGATTTTTGTCATCTCTTGGAAAGAAACTTTAATTATAATGAGGCACGGATATCAGTTGTGAAATGCACTTATCAAGATTTCATGATTTAAAATAAATTTAATCATGTAAGAAGCGTTAAAAAATTATTTTTTAAATTTTATGAATCTTATAACGTCACGCTAAGTATTCCAAGAAGCATATAATTTTCATCCATGGTTCAAGAATTAATTATTAAAGAAAGAAATAATAATGAAAATTAAAAAGAACATTAACTGTTTGAAAAGAGTACGAGAAGTAAAGAAAAATCTCGGTTGTTCTATGAATTGGAAGTGGGATATTTTTCTCTCTTGTGTGATGGTTGGGAGAAATGGTCACCAACCTTTCGCGATTATTTAAGTATATGGTTTGTTTAAGAACAAGTGAAATTCAGTGTGTAAATAGTGTAAATACAAGTAAAATTAGACTGTATATTTATTTAATAAAAAGAAATTACATTAACGAAGTTCAAAGTAGCCTATTAGGTACCAACGGCGTACGTTACAGTGGTGGCAGAGAGAAGTGATTATCCAGCAATCGTTACAGAAAATGACGAAAATTCAGGAATCAAGTTACATAAGTTAAAAGAAAATTCTCCTGAATTATCACTTCTGAAGATTAGTTCACGTGAATTAGAGAAGGAACAAAGAAAATGTGAGATTACTTCAAGGATATTTGACAAAGTAAAGGAAGATTATCCCAGGAGTGAATTGGTTTTAGAGAAAGGAGTTCTGTTAAAAGAATCATTTAGGAGAGATTAAGAACCTGATAGTGATTCCAGCAAATCCGAAAAACAAGATTATGGCTTATGTCATGAAGGAACGTCTGCTCATCTAGGGGTAACGGAGACAAAAGATTGATTGCTTAAATTCTTTTATTGTTCTGGTTGTTACAAAGAAATAGAAGACTACGTTAAAACGTGTGGTCCATATCAACGTGATGCAACATAAAATGACAAGAAGAAAGTTCCTTTGAAGATTTTTCCGATTATTAAAGAAGTATTTTCGAAAATAAACATCGATGCTTGTGGTCCGCTTTCTATGACACCTAATGGCAACAAATATTTAGTTACTGTGATCTGCATGTCATCTAAATACCCAGATGCGGTTCCAGTGAAAGATATTACTTCAGTTTCGATAACGAATGCCTTATTGCAAATTTTTAGCAGGATGGGGTGTCCTAAGGAAATTCAGTGTGATCAAGGATCTTCATTTACTAGCAACTTGACTTCGGAATTTTTGACCAGTTGGGATTAAAAATCGTTTACAGTTCAGTCTTTCACACTCAGTGAAACCCTGTACGACGATTTCATCGAAAATTAAAATATTATTGAAGGTGATGTGCATTGACGCAAAATCTGAATGGGAGAAACACCTACCAGCTGTACTTTTTGCTTTACGCATTGTGACACATGAAAGCACGGGCTTTACACCTGCTGAATTAGTCCAGGGGAAGAATTAAGGAATCCAGAGACTTTGTTGTATGAACATTGGTTAGATCCAGATGAAGAAAATAATTCAGTAGTACAATATGTTTTCGAATTGCTCAATAGGTTGAAGCGATATCAAGATCTGGCTGCTGAGAGAATCGGTAAACTCCAAGAGAAAAGAAAGAAATGGTACCATAGAAATGCAGTAAAACGTGAGTTCAATAAAGGTGATTTAGTTATAATTTTTGCAACAGCGAAACCAAATAAGTTAGCAGTGCAATGGTTAGGACCCGGAATAGTTGAAAAGCGAATCTCAGACACTAATTATATTGTAAAACTACCAGGAAATAGAGGACGATCACAAATTTACCATGTGAATACATTAAAGCCATATTATAAGCGGCCAGAAACAATAAATTTCTTGTTAGATGAAGCCAACAATAGTGAAGATTTTGAATTTCCACATATAGGCGAGAACCCAAATATTTTTGATTTCTCGTAAATAACATAAGAAAGTGATTTAGAGTCAAGACTAGACCCTATGCCACCTAGTTGACCAATTAAGAGAGTTATTAAAACGTTACAGAAAAGTATTTTCGAACATGCCAGGAAAAACAGAATTAATAACTCATGTTAGTGAATTAATTACCGATAAAACAGTGCGTTCGATACCTTATAAATCTTCTCGAAGACAAAATGATATTCTAAAGGTTGAAATCAAAAAAATGCTTAATATGGGAATCATAGAGATAGGAGAATCAGATTTTACGTCTCCTGTGATATTAGTTGAGACCCTAGACCTTATATTAGGTATTGTAGATTGAACAAAATCCAATTCCAAATACTGAAGAGTGTTTTGAAAAGGTGAGTGCAATCAAATATATGTAACAATACTAGATCTAGCAAAAGGATACTGACAGATTCCTTTAACGGAAAAAGCACAACGGATTCCAGCTTTTGTTACGTCATTTGGTACATATAGTCCATTAAGAATGCCATTTGGCTTAATGAACGCACCCTACTTCTTTTGCAAACTAATGGCTAAACTATAAAAGAGTTGTGAAAAATCTGCAGTGTCTTATATAGATGATATAGCAATATTTTCAAGTAATTGGAAAACCCATTTAAAACACGTAAATGAAGTTCTTAAGAAGATTTCGGATGCTGTCAAATGCAAGTTTGCACAAAATTATGTTCAATATTTTGAACACATAGTCGGGAATGGTTATCGGAGTCCTACGAAAATAAAGTTGCAAGCAATCGATGATATTCCGCAACCGACAGATAAAACACAAGTACGTGCCTTTTTAGGATTAACCGGCTATTACTCGCATTATATTTCAAATTATTCTGCTACTGCAGCTTCCTTGACAGATTTGTTAAAGGGGCCAGAAAAAAAAAAAGGAAAAATAAATTAGACCGAATCGTGTGAACATGACTTTATAGAACTTAAAAAGGCATTTTATTGAAGAAATTTTAGGGAAAACTGATGCTTCAAGCGTAGGATTGGGAGCTGTATTAACTCAAATTATTAATGGAGAAGAGCATACCATAATATACTTGAGAAGAAAGAAGTCAAAGGCTGAAATGAAATACAGTACCACAGAACAACAGTGTGCTGCTATAATTTTTGCTATAAACAAGTTGCACTACTACCTTGATGGAAACAAATTTAAAATTATGACAGATCATAACCCTTTAGATTGGTTGACAAAAATACAAGTTCAAATTCAAGATTATTAAGATGGGCACTTGCTTTGCAAGCTTATAATTTTGATGTGGTCCATATACCAGGTAAAGAAAATCTTAATGCGGATGCTTTAAATAGAGTTGTTTAAAATAAAAATGTATATAGTGTGCATGTTATATATTTAAAGTCTTAAGTTGTTGCTATTATATAGATTCCATTCTATCTTCTTAATGTAAAGCTTAAAATTATTCTAGTGTATGCATTTTGTCAAACTTGCTACTTTATCCAAACCTCTTATTTGCAAAAAACATTGTACCACAAGTGAGTTCATGCCTCTCCTGGCGATAGGAGAAGCTGTAACGTCAGAGCGTGCTAAGTATTCCAAGAAGCATATAACATTCATCCATGGTTCAACAATTAATTATTAAAGAAAGAAAAAAAAAATTAAAATTAAAAAGAAAGTGAACTGATTGAAAAGAGCACGAGAAGTAAAGAAAAATCTCGGTTGTTCTATGAATTGGAAGTGGGATATTTTTCTCTCTTGTGTGATGGTTGGGAGAAATGGTCCCCAAACATTGGCGATTATTTAACTATACGGTTTGTTTATATACAAGTGAAATTCAGTGTGTAAATAGTATAAATACAAGTAAAATTAAACTGTGTATTTATTTTATAAAAAGGCTCAGTTATTTCAAAATCTTAAGTTCTGCTGAACAAGTACTATAAGGGGGAAAAAACTAATACCTTAACAATTAGAAAAATTTTAGAATATATTTAAAAAAAAAAAAAAAAAAAAGAAAAGAAAAGAAAAAAAGAAAAAATGCATAAAACAAGTACGTAAGCGAATGGCGAATTTTTAGCACTTTGGAACAAATTCTATTACACTAAAATATTTTAATAATATTAATTTTTTTAATATTAAAAATTACATTTCAAAGGGCATTAGTAATAGAATTTTCAATTTCCTATACTTCTTACATATTTTGTTTCATACGTATTGTTTTATTCCGAAATCCTGGAGTGAGGAACAAACAAGGGGAACAAGAAATTAGTTAAATAGTTGAAGCAAGAGTCAAAATAAAATTGTTTGGTTTCGGGAATTTCAGAAATGCGTTTCATTCGTGTGTTATGTAATAAGAATAAAATGATTTTTTATGTACTGCTAGACGAAATATGTGTTAACGACTCTGTGCAGTAATTTCGCATTACCATCATTTGTTTGTGCTTAGATTTTTTTTCTTTGTAAATATATAATTATCAAAAAGTAATATAAAACTTTATTTTCTGGAAAAAAAAAATCTATATCTTTCAAACGTTTTTTTTTTTTTTTTTTTTTTTTTTCCCGAGTTAATAATAAGATTTTAAATTTTTTAAAGATACAGAAGATTATAAAAGATTTAAATAAAATACTATATAAGAATAGATTCTAAATCAGATTTTTAATTTTTAGGTAGGGAACAAGAATTTTAAAAGATATTCGACTATTCTTCTTCTTCTTCTTCTTCTTTTTTTTTCAATATATATTTATTAATTTATAATAATATACTTTATTTTACTGGAAAAAGATAATAAACCTAGACTTTATTAAATGCTTTTTTTTCTCACTTAGTAATTATATATATATATATATATATATATATATATATATATATATATATATAATACAAAAGATTAAATAAGATTTAATAATATACTATGAAAAAACGACTTTGTCGATTAATTCCACAATTTTAACATTTGTATATCTTTAGACGATATTTTGTACGAAAATTATATTTATGAAATGACAGCTATATTTATTTTACCAGTAAAAAGAAAATTAAACCAAAATAATTTAAAGAGTTTATTAGTCTTATTTTATGGACTATTTGAGTAAAGCATTATGTAAATCTCATGAATCATCTCGAAAACCTTTTTGTGTTGCGTTTAATTTATCAGATTATTTACACATAAGTAAAATAATGATAAAAATAATAAACACAATGTTTCTTACTATTATTTTTTCTGCTTCACTTTATATTTATTTCATTTAATTATTTCTTTTCTTTCAGGTGTATAATGAAGCTAAAATTTACAAATAACCCAGGTCTGAAAAAAAAAAACTGCGTATGGTATTTTAAATTTTTCTTGTAGTTTTGTTATATCACCTTTTTATCTTTCTTTCTTTTTCTTTTTCTTTTTTTTTTTTTTTTTAACTCAGGTTTTATAAAATCTGGTATCCTACTGTTTATTAAAAAAAATATATATATATATTTATTTCTTACAATAAAGTAATGTTTATAATAGTAAATCTAAAAATAATTTTAAATAGAAAATGTTATTGATTGGAGGGGGCGGCCGTAGTATAAAGTGTTACGGAGAAAGATTGTTCGGAGGAACACCAAAAAGAAGGAAAAAAGGTGTTACAAGAAAAAGAAAAAAAATCACCAGTAGTGATCAGACTGATAAACAGAGCTAAAAATCAGTTTATCTTCTTCTTCTTTTTTTCTTTCTTTATTTCTTTTTTTTTTTTTTTAAGTTTACATTTATAATTTGTAATTATAACTTTTTTTTTTTTTTTTTTTTTTTAACTGTTATTAATTAATCAGTCGTAAGAAAGCTTTGTATTTTTCTGTTAAATAACATTTATCAAAATATAACATGACCTAATAATACAACATTAAAATGTTTTGCAGTTGTGTATATGTTTTTGCGAGGAAGAAGCTTAATGAGACTTTTACTCTATTTCTAGTCGTCAAATATTGTTAAAACAAATGTAATACTGACTATTTTAAAACTATTTTCACCTAAATGGGTTATTGTATTACAATTTAATTTTTTTGAATTTCCGTGATCGAATTGAAGCAATACACTTTTAAACATATATTATGATTTTCTGTATTTTTAGTCAAAAAATTTAAATTGTTTTTTAATAACCTTTCTGAACTCAATATAATCTGTAATGTAAGCCTTTCAAAAATTTATTTAAAACACTGTCTACATGCAAGGACGGAACACCGTCGTAGAACTCACAACACTATTAAGGAAAAAATTTATATTTACTTCTTAAATCGATCATATCATACGTGCGAAAATGTCTTAAACAAATACACTAAGCGACAAAAAAAAAACCGCACTTGGATATTTTCCGTTTCACCTTCTATAACTGCCAATTTTATCGTTTAAAAAGCAAAATTTCGAACAAATTTTATTATGTTGTCCTCCACATACACTTCAGCTTTGAGTCCAGTGTTAAAAACAAAATGCAATTGTCAGGAAAATTGTAATTTTAGAAGTTATTTCAAAAATATTAAGAATAAGGCAGTTAACGATGACACAAAAAGTATTAATTTTTGAATGAAAATCAAAAAATATTTCAATACGTTTGATGGCAAAATAATGAAATGTTAACGAAATATTTGTAAAAGGGTTTTTAGCAAAATATAAAATTTTTTGGCAGTTTAAACTGGAAATTTGGTTTTAGGCGGCCATTTTGCTCATCCAAGCGAGATGACCGTAAGTTAAAAAGCCATTGCTTATAAAATCGGTTTGTATTACATTTAGAACATAAAATAGATTAAGAAATAGTGTTTAGTAGCATAATTTCTTTAACTACAGTACAACAACTATTAAACAAGGCAGGTTTAAATGACAGAAAATTTGAAAAAAATCCATTCTTAGTGAAGAGAAGTAGGAAAGCAAGACCTCAGATGGCTAAAAAAATTTAAAAAATAATTAAATAATTATTGGGATGAACTGGTTCTCTCTAATGAGTCAAGTTTAACTTATTTCGAGCTAAAGAAAACAAGCAGATCTGACAACGAAAATAGGACCGACTTAATGAAAATCGCACTTTTAAAACAATGACACATTCTCCGTATATTATGGTACGGAGGTGCATAACTTTTCAAACACTCGGGAAAATTTTTATGCTCAAGGGATCAATTAACTCGAAATAAAACACAATCTGCATAAAAGTGGTGCCTGACCGACTATTTTGGAGGTATCTTCGACATTTCCGTAAACAGCATTTAAAGAAAATAATGCTCCTTACTACACGGCGTGTGTGGTAGTTTATTCACTTCAAATTGTCAAAATTTCTTATACATTCCCATGAAAACCTATAATTTTGTAAGTAATCATATCTTTTTTCACTTTAAGTTAAATACCACAAAGGATATAGTAGAATTTCTTCTTTACCAGACATGGAAATAGTCAAAATCGCGATCCGCTCGAAAATTTTTCGTCTATAAAAAGGCGGGGGAGAGATAAGAGGATTCGAAATTTGCAGCCTATAACTCTGCCAGAACTGAAAAAATTATTTGTGATATTCGGCTCATTGAAGTTACTGAGATTTATATTAAAACACTGTATAAAACTATGCCATTGCGCATTAATGCAATAATTCCATATAAAGGTGGAATTAACCCAATGCAGAATACATATTTAAAAAAAAAAATTGCTTAGATCTAACAAATAAAAAGTTTTATTTCATATATTAAAATATAACTTGTTTATTTCATATAATAAATCATAATAATAATCATAATGCAAAGTGTATGGTTATTGCATTATGTTCAAAAAGAAAGTTTTATGCAGATTTTTAAAAAATACGTCGTAAAGTGCAATAAAGCGAATTATTATATCGAAAATGTACATAGGTATCATTTCATCCCTTTGGTATTATGCAAAAAAGACAGTTTTATTTGTTTCAAACATTAATTTTAAAGTCATTACAAATAAAAATGTGTAAGTCATTTTTTCTGCAGTGCGGCTTTTTTTTTGTCGCTTAGTGTACAGGTAAAATACAGGTATCAGTTCTGCACCAGTGTTCCCTCCATGTACATGGTAACAGTGTATATTTGATCGTGTATCTCTAACCTTATCAAAAAACATTAAAAATATCCTCCATTATAAACAAAAATGTGTTTTTAATCATCGTTAAAAGCATAACGCAAAAAAAAAATTATTTCTTTATTTTATTTCTTTACTTCTTTATTTCTTTTTTATTGTATTTAGTAAACAGGAAAAAAAAACTTTAAATTTTAATATACAAATCTGCACTTAGAGTTACAACAATGTATTCGGAAAGAGAAAAGAAAAATATTTTAAAGTATTCTGTTTAAGTAGTAAATTATTTATACATTAATTTTGTATGCATTTTTGTAAATTAAATGTGAAAGCAATTGAGATTTTCGACTACACATAATCAATGAATTATATATGTGCATGAAATGCAATTGGAGTTTTTTGGTAAATATACTAGATATTGCAATGAAAATTCTTTTTATTATCTGAATATTATTTTAGGTTCAATTCGTTTTGTCACGTAGATAGTTCGTTATTAATGCATTAATATTTTCATGAATTTAGATATAAACATCCTTAATTAAGAAGACTTGTTTTAGTTAAAGTGAAAGAGGTTTATAATTATTTATTCCGTTTGTTTAAGCTTTGTAAATCCCTCGAATGCATTAGAATATTTAAGATAACATTTACTACGCTTGAGCTTGACTTTTCTATAAATACTTAATAGAAATATTTTAGCATTACAAAATACCCGTGTTGCGAATAATAATCTCATTACATTTAAAAAGAATATCGCATGCAAAAATGGCTATATTTAATTATAGAAGATTTTTATTTATGAATATATATATATATCAAAGATTTGCTGTAAAATTAATAAGAAAAATATTAGAGTGTGTTTGTGTAAGAATTATTCTATTCACATAAATATACTAATAATACATTTTTATATAAATACAGGGTATACCAGCTTTAGGATTACAAACGTCTTGGAAGAATAAAGTATATTCAAATGACTCAGCATTACATAGCACAGTTGGGTGCTACATGTCTTCCAGACGTGGGGCCTGGCGCTAAACGTCTAGATGTTTCAAACGATCTTACAGAGACACTTTGTTGCGCACACTGACTCAGTAGTACAGTAAAACCTCGTTAACGTGAACACTGTTAACACTAGAACCGCGGAGCGGGTCAATTTGACCCAAAACGATGTTTAATTTATCAAAACGCGAAAAGTTTTGATAGAAAAAAAAAATCCTTTTATGACTTTTAATAATTTAAGGTGAACAACAATTTATCAAATTTAAAAATTCGTAACTTAAATAATTTTCCATTTATTAACAGTTATACCTAGAACCGCGGAGCGGGTCAATTTGACAAATAAGAAATGTAAATGTACAAACAATGGAAAACAGAGGCATTTTCTCGGAAGTAACTGTAAAATACTTCTTTCCCACCCTCGAATGCCTTAAATGGACTGCTCTAGAAGGGGAGATAGTGATGGTTTTCAGTCAACGTCATTATATTTGGTTTGATGCGTGAACTACGTTGGAATGCATTGAAAATTTACAGCGAATATTTAGAAGACTTTTTGAAGCTGTTTTTTTTTTTTTTTTCTATAATTAGTGTATGCATAAAAAAGATGTTACGACGCCGTAATATGACTGTTCAAGAAGCTTTAGAATATTTAAAACAATTATTTGAAAAGGATTCAGAAGGTGATGAAAATGAAGAAAATGTTTCGATTTTGAGTAGTGAGGATGAATACCTGCCTAATAATGAAGGCAATTAGGATTTGGATGAAGAAAATGAAAGCGAAGATGACTCTGGCAATGCTCTAACAATCGCTATTCCTTCTCATCGCAATAATGATGATAATTTATCTGATAAACAAGAAAAATCAAACTTTCTAAGAAGGGATACACATACGATTAGCAATTTGAAAAAGAAATTAACAATAACATTCAAAGTTGGAAATAATGAAGATGGCAAAGGTGGGACAGTTTGGAATGTCGCTCCATTAGGAATAAACAATAGAGAAAGAAAATCAAAGTGTAATATTTTGAAAGAAGTTGGAGGCCCAACACCACATGCTAAACGCAATGTTATCGATAACAGTCCTTCAAGTGCTTGGAGACTTTTTATAGATGAATGGATATTGAAGCACATAAAGAAGTGTACTGAAGATGAAGCTCGTCGGCATATTCATGAAAAAGAATGGAATATAACATTAGAAGAAATAGATGCTTTTATTTCAATTTTATATGCACGTGGTGTTCAAAGCAGTCAGCTTGTGTTCAAAGGACCTTCAAAGGAATTCCTTCAGCTTGTGTTCAAAGGACTGGGAACCACCATTTTTCCAAAATACAATGTCAAGAGACCAATTTCGTGAAATAATGAGATTTTTACGCTTTGACATAAAATCAACAAGATTAGAGCGCCTAGAGACTGACAAATTTGCCCTTATTTCGGATATCTGGAATCGTTTCATCGAAAATTGCAAGACTAACTATACACCAAGTCCTAATATAACTGTAGATGAAAAGTTATTTCCTACAAAAGCTAGGTGTAGGTTTACCCTGTACATGCCAAACAAACCAGATGAGTTTGGAATCAAGTTCTGGTTGGCTGCAGATGTTGACTCAAAATATCTGATAAATGGATTTCCGTATCTTGGAAAAGATAACCAAAGTCCATCCAACGTGTCTCTTTCTAAACATATAGAGCTGCGACTAATAAGTCCATATGTAAACAAAGGTAGAAATGTCACTACAGACAACTTTTTCACAACACTGAAGCTTGCGGAGACGTTGAAATCCAAAAACACCAGCCTTGTAGGAACTGAAAAACGTTCGAGAAGAAAAATACCAGTCTCTGTAAAAATGTCAAAATCGACACTGCACTCGACTACGGTACTAACCCATAAAGACATTAGCCTAACTGTTTACCAAGGCAAAAAAGATAAAAATGTTTTGTTGCTAAGTGGTCTCTCTCCATCCGTGGAAATTTCAGATAACCCCAAAAAACTACCTGATACAATCGCTTTCTACAGCGCAACTAAATACGGAGTGGGCGTGATTGACCAAATGGCAAGGAAATATACAGTTAAGTCTGCTTCACGTAGGTGGCCGGTGCAGGTTTTTTATAATATTCTAGACCTTGCTGCAATCAATGCCTGGGTTTTATACAAAGTTGTAACTGGAAAATCTATTAGTAGAAGGCAATTCATTCAACACTTGATTGAAGAATTGAGCGAAAAGTTTGTCCTCTCCCGACAAAAAAAAGGTGACAAAAGGAGAGTGTGAAGCAACCAATGAAAACGACGGACAACCACAAATTAAGCGTAAACGAGTCCGGTGCCACAGTTCGAAATGTGAAAATGAAACTATAGATATCTGTTCAAAATGTAAAGCACCCATTTGTGGAAAATGTACAAAAGTTATTGCTAAGTTTTGTGCACAATGCATATAGTAAATTGGATTTTATAATCTATAAAACTGGTAAGTAACTGACAAAATTTTTAATTTTTTGAAATTATGTTTAAACTTATTCAAAAGACATACTCTGTTTTTCCATTGAAATTAGGAAATTTATGTCATATTTTGTTAAAGAGACATGTTATTATACTCAAAAGTAAAAAAAATTAAATAATACAATTTTGTAAAAAAAACAAGTTAATTTTTCTTTAATTATGTAAATTATTTAATACAAAATCTCAAAAATGTTGATTATTATTTGAAAAATAAAATATTTTAGTTATCTAAATTAAGCTCTTTTGAATATTTTATTGATTTACAATCTGGGGTCAAAATGATCCGTTCCGCGGTTCTAGGTATATTGAAAGTCTCGCGGTTCTAGTGCGTGAGATACTTTTAACAAGAACTGTTCCTACAATCCCCGTCAAAATGAAGATTGGTTTAGTTATATGAAGATTAGTTATTGATAGCATGAATTACTGATAATATGAACAAATTTTTTATCCTCCTTGAGGTTCACGTTAACGTGGTTCAACTGCATTAGGTTGGAGGAGGAGCGGGTAGATGTGCATCTGACTTGGAACTGTGGAATACAACGGCTAAACGACTTTTAACGGCTTTAAATGTCTCGTTACGAGATGCGGTTTCCTAAACGACATAACCTTTAAATTTAATGGAAGATAACAGGCATACAATATTTGAGTACCATTGCTAGAGGTTAGTTATCAGAGAATCTTTAGAAAGATCTGTACACTGTAAAAAAAAAAAAAAAAAAATGTACAGGAAAATCTGGCAGCTAGTCCTTTACAGGAAAATTTCTTTTATAAAACAAAAACAAAAGAGAAGCTTTTCGGTACTTTTAACAGTTGTGTAGGGAGCATTCTGCATGAAAGTGACATAAATTTATATCAGCAATAGCATTCAAGCTTTTAAATATAGATTATTCACATACTTAGATTTTTATAGCTTTTTACAGCTTTTGAACAATGGTTTGTCAAAAGTACGATACGGCTTTCCGTTTTCTAGGTTTTGTAATATTCACAAATATGGCTTGTTTCACAATGAAATGTATATTAAAACCTAATAATTCCCGTGTTTTTTTAATGGTCATTATTCTGTGCTATAGTAAATATATTTGACGGCATAGTAGATTCCTCTACGTCATCAGAGAGTACCGTTTGTCTTATTGTTCGACGAGGTCACTTTTTCTTACTGACGGAAGTGGTATGACAACTGTTGGACATGCTATTTTTGTTAATTTATATTAATTTAAAAGATGGTAATTACTTATGAAGTATAAATTTCAAACTTGTGATTTTTGGACATGCCAATAAAGAGTCATTAAAAGCTCCATACTGTTCAAGTGTACATTACACATCCTAGAGGATTTTAAACATATAATTTCCAGACAATGTCTGAGAAAAGGACAAAACTGCAATATGATTTACGCTGTATGTTCTTTACAATATAATAAAACAATAGATATTTCAATATAAAAATATGTTTATGCATTTAAAAAATATTATCAGTATAATATGTGATCTCCGTATTAAAAAAAAAAAAAAAAAAAAATCTGTAATTCTGGGTTTTCGAATTCTAAGTATATTATGTAGAAAACCACTGCTATCAATCAATGAAAAAATACTTCACTGGAACCTAACTGCAAAGCACTAGACGCTACCTGCAGCAGTTTTTGTTCCAGAAAAGTTTTATATAGAGTGCAATTGCTGTTTTGCATGGCATTTTTCAAGTTCTTCACATGTGCTACAATTAACGTTTACCTCAAGAAGATACCATCGATCTTAAAAAGAATATAAGGTACACAAAAATTAAATACTTTTTTATACTTTTTTAGTGGTGCAAATATATTTTTCTATTTCTACGTAACAGTGGTACACTAAACAAAAAACCACCGCACAAAATCCTCATTAATTTATTGAAAAGGTGATTTGCATAATTTTTATTGCATATATCTTTAAGAAATACTGTTAAATAACTAAAAAAATGCGTTTCAAATATATTTTTGTGCGTTACATAATGAGATATATATAAATATAAAATACTTTTGGTTTTTTAATCAAATATATATATTTTTAGTGTCACTAATACAGTCGTATTTTCGCATTTGATATGATTTTATGTTCCATATTTCCCTATCTTATGTCCCGTATTAAAAATAGTATAGATCGTACAACGGATTTGTGTAGAGGAACTCTACACAAATAGATATTTCATACAGACATTCGAAAATTTCTTAAATTTTAAAGTTATTTTTTTACTAGGCTCTATATTGAAGAAAAACCATTTCTAAATAAAATATTTTTAAAACTTTAAACACGTTCAAACGTTTTGGTCAGAGTCTATCTTTAGGTGTAAGACTAAAGTTAAGCTCGACAGAACAAACAATACCCAATGCATTTATCATCTTTGGACAGGAGGTTCTTTTTAAATGCATCAAATGTTCTTGATCTCACAGAAAATTACTCTATATTCAAATTCCAAGTCAAAGTGCCTGAAAGTAATTGATTAACTTTGTAGATGTTTCGGAATAATCTGAACTTGGAGAGATTATATAAAATAGATGACATGTTCCGAAAAACATGATGCCAAAATCTAAACCGCAGAAACCACTAAGTAATATAGCACTACCTAAAGTAATAATAGATTTTGTGTAATAGTGCTGCTATTGCTGCAGCCATTTTGAGTGGACAGTAGCTAACTTAAATTACTCTGCATGTTGACAACATGATATGGCAATTTTTCTTATATCATTCCACCAAGATTCCAAAAGATTATTTTAAATCTACTGTTTTATAGAGATTTGTTTTATTTTTTTTATCAGAAAATTGGGTAAACTATTCTATAAAAAACATATTATCCTTTATGTTTTAATACAAGATCATTACTGATATAAAAAAATATTTAAATATTTTTTTTAAACCTATTTCAAAAAAAAAAAAAAATTGAAAAACGCATGAAACGTGTGAAATTTCAAGATATTTAAAAGATTTCATACACTTAGCATGTTCAGTGATATTTTATGTGCTGATGCAGATCATACTGTGTACGGATCGTTTAGAAAAATAGTATGATTTTGTTTGTGTTTTTGGAGTAAGGCAGATTGACTGCTTTAGGATCCTAGGACTGAGAGGAAGTTTCTTCCATGGTGGCCTTTCTAAGGGGTCCTAGCTTGTATTTACGTATTTCGGAGAAAACCACGAAACATTCCTGGCATCTAGGCCTAGGATCGAAACTGGCACCTCACTTCTACCAGCTTTGAGCGCAGAAAAACTCGACCGGTGGTGAGCCTCATAAAAAGTATGAATCTAGGTCTATCATACAAAACTTATGCATTCCTGAAAGATATGATGTTCAAATAAATGACAGACGTTAAATATAAATATTCTGCTTAAATTTAATCAGGAAAAAAAAAAAGATGCGTTTAATTTACTATATCTGTATTTACTACTCGACTGACGCATATAATAAATTTATTATTTCATACTGTAATAGAGTAAATATAATTGCGACTAAAATTCATAATTACAAATTCCTTTATATGTATCATTAAAAGAATGAGATAAATTTATTACATAATTCATCTCAATTGAATAAATGTAAATAAATTCAATGAAGCAAAGTAAGCAATAAGAAAATATTATTTAAAATTTTATTTTTCAAATACTTTTAATGGAAAGTGTAAATAATCGATGCACTGATTGGATAACAAAAGCTTCATTAAGTTTTATTAATTACACAAGACACTACTAATTAAAGTCTAACTGCTTTGATTTATTTTAAATTGTTTTCATAAAGTGTGTTATATGTTCATAAATAATTAATTTTAAGGATTACGAACATCTCATGCAGCATGTGTGCTAATTATTACTTTTACTTATTACGACTTATAATTACTTCAAAATATTGATGATTCTTTTCTGTTTAATATCTTATTTAAGCATGAAAATATTTTTTTGAATTTTGATTTTATTTTTTTTATTGAAAGTTGCATATAAATATTAGCATCTGAAATGCATTCGAATAAAAAATATAATGATAATCTAGTTTATATATGTAAGTTATTGCATTTTATTATTTGTCCGTATTAGATATATATATATATATATATACACTAAGCGCCAAAAAATAAAGCCGCACTGCAGAAAAAATGACTTATACCTTTTTATTTGTAATGAATTTAAAATTAATGTTTGAAACAAATAAAACTGTCTTGTTTGCATAATACCAAAGGTATAAAATGATACCTATGTATATTTTTGTATATTTTTAATAATGCGTTTTATTGCACTTTACGAAGTACTTTTTAAAAATCTGCATAAAACTTTCTTTTTGAACATAATGCAATAACCATACACTTTGCATTCTATTATGATTTATTATATGAAATAAACAAGTTATATTTTAATATATGAAATAAAACTATTTATTCGTTAGATCTAAGCAATTTTTTATTAAAAATATGTATTCTGCATTGGGTTAATTTCACCTTTAAATGGAATTATTGCATTAATGCGCAATGGCATAATTTCATACAGTGTTTTAATATAAATCTCAGAAATTTCAGTGTGCCAAATATCACAAATAATTTTTTCTAGTTCTTACAGAGTCATAGGCTGCAAATTTCGAATCCTCTCCCTTCTTCCCCGCCTTTTTACAGACGCAATATTTTCGAGCGGATCGCAATTTTGATTATTTCCATGTCTGGTAAAGAAGAAATTCTACTATATCCTGTGTGGTATTTAATTTAAAGTGAAAAAAGTTATGATTGCTTACAAAATTATAGGTTTTCATGGGATTGTATAAGAAATTTTGACAATTTGAAGTGAATAAACTTACCACAGACGCCGTGTAGTAAGGTGCCTTATTATCTTCAAATGCTGTTTACGAAAATGTCCAAGATACCTCCAAAATAGTAGGTCAAGAACCACTTTTATGCAGATTGTGTTTTATTTCGAGTTCATTGATCCCTTGTGCATAAAATTTTTCCTGAGTGTTTGAAAAGTTATGCACCTCCGTACCATAATATACGGAGAATGCGTCATTGTTTTAAAAGTGCGATTTTCATTAAGTCGGTCATATTTTCGTTGTCAGATTTGCTTGTTTTCTTTAGCTCGAAATAAGTTAAACTTGACTCATCATAGAGAACAGGTACAGCTCAATAATTAACTAATCATTTTTTAATTTTTTTAGCCATCTAAGGTCTTGCTTTCCTACTTCTCTTCATTAAGAATGGATTTTTTTTCAAATTTTCTGTCATTTAAATCTGCTTTGTTTAATAGTTGTTGTACTGTAGTTAAAGAAATTATGCTACTAAACACTTTTTCTGAAGCTCTTTTATGTTCTAAATGTAATACAAACCGATTTTAAAAGCAGTGGCTTTTTAACTTACTACCATCTCGCTTGGATGAGCAGTGGGGCCACCTAAAACCAAATTTCCAGTTTAAACGACCAAAAACTTTTATATCTTGCTGAAAACCCTTTTACCAGTATTTCGTTAACATTTAATTATTTTGTCATCTCACGTATTAAAATATTTTTTGATTTTCATTCAAAAATTTATACTTTTTGTGGCATCGTTAACTGCCTTATTCTTACCATTTTTGAAATAAATTCTAAAATTACAATTTTCCTGACAATTGCATTTTTTTTTTTTAACACTGGACTCAAAGCTAAAGTGTATGTGGAGGAAAACATAGTAAAATCTGTTCGAAAATTTTCTTTTTAAACGATAAAATTGACGGTTGTAGAAGGCGAAAAGGAAAACATCCAAGTGCGGCTTTTTTTGTCGCTTAGTGTATATATATATATATCTCAATTATTTTCGTTTATTCACTTATTAAATATTTACAAAATTCATTTATAATTTTGATGAAATATTGATATCAGTTTGTCCTGTATGCCTTTCTGTGCGTTCTGTAGCATCAGTAAATATTATTGTAAAAACTTAATACTAATTTATTATTTTATTTTCATGTTGACGAGCTGTTTTAAAAGATACGCACAATGAAAATTTGCTCTCCATGGGTAAAGCGATGCTCGTACCTGTACAAAAAAATTTCCCAGTTGACTATCACTATTATAAATAATTTTCTTTTAATTCACAATACTTCTTAAGACATAATTCTCTTTATGCAAATTCATACGCATTTTTGTCCTATACTGTCATGTTAAAAATTTATAAAAAAGCGGCTTGTCAACACAACCTGTAGAACGGTCTTCACCTAACGTTTATAGGCACTAGTTTACGTCAAGATGCAATTACAAATCGATTTCTAAAAGATTCTGTGCATTAGTTCCTGAAATGCTCTTGCCGGAAATGTTTGTCACACACACACGCAGACAAATATAGACATTTTCCAAAAATGGTCAAATCATGTTCTAGACCCAAAACGTATAAATCCATCGAAAATCCGAAGTCGAAAATTTTTAAGAAGTTAATACTTTTTTCTATTGCATATAGAAGAAAGTAAAAAATAAAAAAATAAAAAAAATAAAAAAAAAGGAAAAGAAAAAACAAGACAAGCGTGATTTCTATTTTAAAAAAATCAGTTCCTTTAACAGAAGGAAACTAATGAACGCGCTGGGTCCACACTAAGCTCATTTGATATTTTTTTCGAGACATGAAATTTTCCAAAATTATGTGTTTAACGAAATTTCTGTACCATTGTAGCATTCGCTGAAGTTTTATTTAAATTCAAAAATCGAGGTCCTAAAACCACTCTAAAGATGCCCCTAAAAGCAATTCACATTTTAAAACCATTCTTTTTTTCAATCACCGCTATTCTGAAAAGAAAAATAATGTGGTCATATGAAAAACCGAATTTGTGTCACGTGAGACAATTATGGTCTCCAGGTCTACCTATGGTAGCTAATCTATTACATTCTTTGTAAGTCACGTAGCCCTGTAATTTAATAACTTCGGCGGAATATTATATTAATGTGTTATTTCGGTTTCCCAGAGGTCTATATTTCCGAAAGCAAATTTTAGGGTTCTAGATCCTCTATACAAGAACAATGAGTGTATTAAAGCAAATTTTTTATTTTTTTTATTTATTTTTTGGGGTGGGGTGGGGGGTGGGACAAAAATTCCTGAAAAGGTTGCGATCGGACAAATTTGAGCCTGCACAAATCTGCTACTCTGATAGTATTTATTTTATTACGAACATTGTAAATTAATGTTTTCAGTGAAATTGTTTTTCCATTGAGATATTTCAATATTTCTATGAATTTTTAACACAGATTAGAAAAAGAAAAACTGACTGGTTAAATCTGACTTAGATAAATATATATATATATATATACATATATATATATATATATGTGTGTGTGTGTGTGTGTGTGTGTGTGTGTATGTGTGTGTATGTGTGTGTGAAGATATATATATATATATATAACTCTCTTAAATAAAAATTGCCTCTGACACCATTTCATCATATTCTTTGGTAAAATGACCTCCTGAATCCGAATATGACGCCTATTGTGCTCTATCACCCACCGTTTTTTAGGAATAGCCCCCTATTTTTATCATTTTTCGGTAATTTTATGGCTATTTTTCATTTTTCAAATCAAATTCATGGTCCTAAAATGATGAAACAGGGAAAGAAATTGAGAGAGGGGTGGTTTATCTAGAAAACGGCGGGTGACTGGGCAAAATGGAAGTCATATTCGAATTCAGGACCCCATTTTACATAAGAACCAGCAAGAATGATATCAGATCTGATTTTTTTTTTCCAGAGCAGTGTAATTAAATAAACACTAACATACGCTACCCATCAAGTATTTGGACACTTTCGAATTTAGACATTTGTGAAATATCTAGAGAAGTTCTTTTGAAGTCATCTTAAAATTTGGTTGCTTAAAGAACACGTTATACCACGTGTATTCATAAAGTTGCTTCCTTAAACACAAAATGGGACCAGTAAAAAATTATAGACAATACAAAATGTTTTGTACCAAACTGTAAAAATAATGCTTGAATTGCCAAAAAAAATAATAATAACAATAATAATAATAATAATAATTCTGTTCAGTCTATCACTCATAAATCTTTAAATTTACACGATATTTGTTTGGGGTTTTTCATATAAGTTGCTTAATAGATTTGACCATTAAATTAAGCAAATTAAATATTTTAAAAGCTGCTCATGCGTAGATAAAAATTATTTAGTAAAACTGCGCATATTTTGTGAGATATTTAGCATTTTTGGATTCTGATTGCAATATGCTATGTCTAACAAAGTTTGTAAAATTTTCTAAAAATGTCTTTGTTCTGGGTCAAATACCCTACGCGTTATAATTAAAAAAATGGATTTTTTTTTTTTTTTTTTAATATATATACATATATATATTTCCATGAATGTATGTGGCACCTTATTATACATTTATATAGATAATGAGAAATTACATCTTAATCACATGCTACAACCAAAATGTATTTCAAGCATTACTTTTACTTTTTACAGGGTGATAGAAAGCATTTTAGTTTTCCTTTAATTTTTTACTGGTCCCCTTTTCTTTTTAAGGACACGACTTTTATACAAATACATGAAATATAACGCGTCCTTTACGCTACCAAAGTTTAAGGATGATTCAAAAAGAAATTATCTAGATATTTACAAAATGTCTGAATTCAAAAGTATACAAATAGTCATTGGTAGGTAGTGTATATCGGAAACTTTTGAAAAGAATTTGGTGCAAATTTATTTTTAGCCTAATTTATAATTCTAGATTTGTATTCTAATGTGGAAATCAAAGGTTAATGTTCGAAATCTTAAGTTTGATCACTCTTGTATATGGAGACGCCTCCCTAAACTAACATTTCTACATATAATAAAAACGGATATTTATTTTTATTGATTATTACCTATTGCACATTTCTGCGATGGTTAAGTAAATATAGTTTTTTTTTTCAGGATCTCCGTCACTATAATGATGTTTGAAAAAAATATATTTAGCATTGATTATTATGTTACAGGACAACACAAAATATTTAGATGCAATGTGAGATATAAGTTTCTTTTCTTTTTAATAGTATCAAAAAACAGCTTTGAACGTGTGTTATGTTTTTCTTTTTCTTTTTCTTTTCTTTCTTTCTTTCTTTTTTTTAAAATTAAATTTTTAGCATTCAAAGACGAGCACATTCTGTTTTCGAACAGACACAAGGCCGGGCAAAAGGAATGTTTTCATGTTTACCATTCAAGGCTAAAAAATAAGGTTTTTGCGAAGTCATTCCGTTATAATTAGAACAATTACAGTGCATAATGATTCACAAACGATTTAGATATGTTGGGGTGTATAAGATGTATTTCCTTAACAAGAAGCATTTCTTTTTGCTATTTTTATATGATAGAAAACATAATAAAAAATAAAGCGCTTTATCTATTACACATCTTTAAACATCAATAAAATCACATTAAATTAAACTATATAGCTCAAGTCTGTGCATTGATTTATTTAAGCAAATAGAATAAAAATTTTTTGCAAAAACAATAAACTTTCAATTATTTTGCTTTATACTTCAAACAACAATAAAAGAAGTAAATTTTAAATTCCATTGTTATCTCCGATTACAACTATTTCACTTTATTGGCAGAAAAAAAATGAACAGCAATATTCTATTTTTTAAATTCGAATAAAATTTTAATCTGTGATTTAAAACTTCAATATTACATTTAAATTTATTAAAGTGCAGTTATTTAATATTATTACATAAAAAAAGTATTTTCCTTTCAATATATACGATAGAATTTATTTACCTTTAAAATAATTTACTCAAAATATTGACTTGAAGAAAAGAATAAAAAACAGTTTATCTAGGTACAAAACAATACGCGTTTTTACATTTCTTTAAAAGTATAACACACATATAAATTTTAATTAGAGTTTGTGAATTTCTTCTTAATAAGTTGTTCGAACAGTAACAAATACTTTTTTTTTTTAGGGACAGTCTACTTCATAATACTACAATTAAATTTAACCTATATATATATATATTTATTTAATTTCTATTTATTAAAAGTATATATGTGTTAAAAAAAAAAAAAACGTGAATAATAGTCGAATGAAACTGTTTCCCGTTCAGTCAAAGATATATTCCTTAAAAAAAAAAAAAAAAAAAAAAAGGATATATATATACAATCGGTAACAAAAGTGTCCGATGACTAGTAAAAGTTCCTATCTAAAAAAAGTGCACTTAATACGATTTTGTTAAATAAATCCTTGTCGAATCCTATTCTTAGTCAGTGTAAGAACATGATTTGATAAGGATTTATTTAACAAAACCGTATGAAGTGTACTTTTTTTACATAGGAATTTTTGCTAGTGTTCGGACACTTTTGTTCGACTGTATATATATATATCTTTCAAACATTCTTTTTGCAATAATGTATATACCCATATTGAAAAATCACCTCCCTTGGGTGTATTCCCCCCTAGGGCGTAAGCGATGCCAGTACATGTGCAGTATTATTTTTTCTGTTTGCTTATTAGTAAAACAACGTTTTTCCTAAATTCCTCATTGAAAAAGGGTATTATCATTACTAGCATTACTTACGTTTATACGAAATTTCGTCCTATACTGTCATATAAATCATATATATATGTATATGAAATAAATTAGATGACGGCTTCACCTCTTTAGCAGATAGTCTTCAAATGTTTTTGTAATGAGTAGCTATTGAAATGAAAGATCCAATTAAATATAATATTTTTCTTTTCGTCAAATGATTCGTGGGATACTGCGTCCAAAAAATTTTTGAAACCATACACAGACAGACACTAAGATATATAGACAGACATATTTTAAAAATTGCTATAGGACATCTCAAAACATGTAAATTAATCAAAAACAGGTTGTCGAAAATTTTCAAGAATCCAATGCTTTCTTGTCATATACAGTCGGCTGCAAAATCATTCGAGCACTAGCCAATAATTCCTATATTTAAAAAGTACACTTAAGACTGTTTTGCTAAGTAAATCCTTGTCAAATCATGTTCTTAGACTGATTAAGACAATGACTCGACAAGGATTTATTTAACAAAGCTGTATGAAGTGTACTTTTTTTTGGCAAGGATTATTGCTAGTGCTCGAATAATTTTGCAGCCGACTGTATATATACATATATTGTGAAGTTTGCGTTGTGCAAACTCCATCTTAATAACTTAATTAGATAACTAAATGGTAAGTAAGAGAGTACAAGACTTGAATTAAATAATAAATAAGAATTTATATGAACAGTTTAAGGGAAAGGCAGTCTGGCAATCAAGCTAGCTCAGTCAGCGTATTTAATTAATCAAAATATATGTACAGTCGGTAACAAAAATGTCCGAACAGTAGCAAAAATTCCTCTGTAAAAAAAGTACATTTCATACTGTTTTGTTAAATAAATCCTTGTCGAATCCTGTTCTTAGTCAGTGTAAGAATATGATTAGATAAGGATTTAATAACAAAACCGTATGAAGTGTACATTTTTTACATAGGAATTTTTGCTAGTGTTCGGACACGTTTGTTACCGACTGTATCAGAAATTAAATTAGATAATCTTAAATATCTCACCCCAGCAAACAGTCGAAGATGTAGAGACGGTTGCACTCGTATACTCCGCTACGGCGACTTCACTGTGGATCAGAGGATTCCCTTCGGAACCAGCTTTAACTTTACGAATGATGGTAGATACGCACACCAACACTCATCACAACATAATCTTCACACAACTAAATCTCCACTATTTTACCACTCAATACTCGCCAATTAAAGAAATCTCCACAATCTACTATAATATACATCACCATCCACTATAATATACTCCAACATCCACACCCATCTCCATCTTTAACTTCTTCCTACTAACCTCCTTTCTCTTCATTTCAATCAATACTTTTAAAATCACTTCTAATTCCTTCGTTGCAGCACCCTGCCGACACAAAACTAACCCGACCTCAACTTTCGCCGAGTCACTGGCGTCGAAGTAATTTAACCGTCCCCACTTTCTACTTTGCTGGATCCAGCTTAATTTTACACAAACTGTGGTGATGTTCTGACGTCTCAACCTCACAGTCACCCTCCAAGAAAAAAAAAATTTAGTCGGGAAAATCCCCAACGGGTTTTATTGAGTAATTTTAAATAGCTTAATTCCATAACTAACTATCTCACATCTCGGAAGTGAGAGTGCAGCCGTCACTTAAACTTTAACCGGTTGACAGTAACTTTAAACTAGTGGATCTGCAGATCAGGAGCCTCAACGTCCTATTTGCATCAGACATTATTCAATAGGTCATTTTTATTTATCCCTTATTATATAATAGTATATATTGATTCGATCGACTTGTAACCATAATCAGATACATTCCTGAGGGGGGCTGCCGCCCACCTCAACACCCTGCTTTATCTCTCTTGGTATACCTATTTGTATATCATATAAAGTGTTACGGAATTGTAAATAATTGCATTTATTTTTGTATCAATTCTTTCAAAGAGGCTTGTTAAGTCCATAAAATGCTAAATTTGTGCGTTTCTATACGTTTTAGCGTTAAAATAGCCTAATTATCCTTTAAAAACGCATTAAAAAGCTCCAATAAGGCAAGTAATGTAGTTGGCGCCAAATGTGGCGAATATTTCCCCGCTTGGCGATTTTTTTGGCAACCTTGGCGAGAAAATCCTTATTAGGGGTATACCAAATGTGGAAGCTCTAATCTCATTGGCTGATGAGATACAAGAATTTTCCAGAACAGTCTGCGTTCGATAGAAAAGTATAAAAGGAGCATTTTTTTAGCAAGGCGGCCAATCTCACATCTGTGTCAGTTTCGTCAAATGCTTGCTTTGCTTTAAGCCTCTTTGAATGACACTTGCTTTATGTGTTATTGATAAACAGTTTGTACTGTTGTTTTGTTGTTAACGGCTGTTATTTAAGCAATGTTTACTGGTTGAATTGAAGCTGATACTTGGTTTATAGACCTGTATTTTTCTGGAACTTTCTGTGAATAAATCACTGAATTTTTGCAAGTTTCGCCTTTCATTCTCGGACAACTTACGAACCCCCAAGTACGCAACAATATGTATTCTTAATAAACGACGGTCTTGTATTATTTCCCTGAAATTCATAAATACCAAATTTCATACCAAAAAAATTACATAGCCTATCGGAAATATTTTGCGCAACCTTTAAACTAATTATCGATTCTATGCCCACAATTTTCAACAGGAAAACATGCTTTTAAAATTCTAATAAAATTTCATTATATTTGATGGTGTGTTACCATGTTAAAATACACTTTTAAGAAATACCGAATTTAGACCGTAATAGTACGAAATTCCTTTATGTATCCCGGAAAAGTAGCCACAGTCATTATAAACGCCAATAATAAGAATAAACCTAATTAATTATAACTCATTAATTTTTCAAACTAATTTGACATCATTTGGATGATTACAGTACATACTTGGAATTATTTTGTGTAGTCCCATAAATTATTTAGTCTATACATAACCTTTTTTACGAGTAAACATGATTTTAAGCGACTTTATAATGTATGTTAACTTTATTAAGTTCAATTCAGCATACACGCATTAAAATGCGCGCTTAAATTAAAAATTTGTCCATAGGCTCTAATGTTACGAAATCCTTTCCTGTGTCTTTGTAAACGAACCATAAACATTGTATACATCAGTAAAAACTATTCAGCTTATTTTGCGTTTAAAATTAATAATTGTTCCAAATTTAACATCGTTTGGATGACTACGTGACATTGTCAGAACTTTTTTGTAAGGTCCTGTACATTAATTAGAAAGCTTAAGAGCAGATATTTTGTGAAACAACATAAGTTTAAACATCTTAATCACGTACGCTAGTTTCATTTTCTTCATTGCAAAGTAATGATATTAAAATGCGTTTAAACGAAATTCACCCCATTCGCCGTAATGTTAAGAAATTTGGCGTGTCCCTGTACACAGATTATAAAAAATATAGCAATAAAAATTATACAGCTACGAATATGCAAAGCTGGAACGTGTGCGCCAATTTGCAAGTCAATCGAAGGATTGTTGCGGCCGCTATTGCGGTACATACAAATTCTTCTTATAGGCCGTAAAGATAAGAAAAACTTTGGCGTGTCCCTGTACACGAACGACAAATGAAATACACACCTAACACTATACAGATAATTCCGTTGGGCTCATGAATATGTGTACCAAATTGCAAGTGAATAGCTTTAATTTGGGGGCCGCTATCGCGGTACATACAAATTCTTCCGTAGGCCGTAATAATAAAAAAAACTTTGGAGTGTCCCTGTACACGAACAACAAAAGGAATGCACACCCAAAACTATACAGCTAATGTCGTGGGAATTATGAACATGTGTACCAAATGTTATGTCAATAGCGTGATTTTTGCGGCAGCTATCGCACGACAGACAGACGGACAGACGCAACCCAAAATCCTTTTGAGACTCCACGGAGGGCCTCCACTGACGTTTCGGCAAAAATTGGAAGTCAATAGCTTGATTTTTGCGGTGGCTATTGTGGTACATACCGATTCTTCCCATAGGCCGTAATGATAGAAAATCTTTGGCGTGTCTCTGTACACGAACTACAAATTGAATACACACCTAAATCTATGCAGCTGATTCCGTTGGGCTCATGAACATGTGTACCAAATTGCAAGTCAATAGCCTGATTTTTGTGGCAGCTATCGCAGTACATACAAATTCCTCCCATAGGCCGTAATGATAAGAAAAACTTTGGCGTGTCCCTGTACACGAATTACAAATGGAATATACACCCAAAACTATACAGCTGATTTCGTGGGGCACATGAACATGGGTACCAAATTGCAAGTTAATAGCGTGATGTTTGTGGCCGCTATTGCAATACATACAAATTCCTCCCATAGGCCGTAATGATAAGAAAAACTTTGGCGTGTCCCTGTACACGAACTACAAATGTAATACATACCCAAAACTATACAGCTGATTTCGTTGGGCTCATGAACATATGTACCAAATTTCAAGTCAATAGCGCTATTTTTGCGGCCGCTATCGCGCGACAGACAAACAGACAGAAAGACACACAGACACAGCCCAAAACCGTTTTGAGTCTCAACAGAGGGCTTCCACTGACGTTTCGGCAAAAAAAAAAAATTGTTAAATCCCTGAGAGAAAAACTCGGGAACGCCAAAAAAAAAAAAAAAAAAAAAAAAATCAACTTTTAAATAAATGGCTCTTTTTTACCCCGAGAAACTCCGGGTCCCTGACTGAGCTAGTACCAGAATTACAATAGGATTAACAAACGTCTCACTGTTATGCCAGGAAGGCATACAACTAAAACCATCTCCATCTCTCACACTTTCTACTTTGCCGGATCCAGCTTAATTTTACACAAACTGTGGTGACGTTCTGACGTCTCAACCTCACAATATAAGAAAGTAATATTATCAAGGAAAAAATTATTATTAATTTTTAATTTTTTATGTTGACGAATACATCCTTTATTTATACAGAAATTACCGTAAATGTTTCATTTTTTACTTTCCGAACACTATAGCGAGGAAAGTATCGTAATCATATCAAAAATCCGAATTTGAGATTTTGATGTTTCTACATGTTTCGAGGTCCCCTGAGTCCGTTTTCACTATTTTTACGATGATGTGTGTATGCGTGTGTTAATGTATGTGTGTCTATATTTATGTATGAGCGTGTGTATGCCAGTGCGTGAACACGCTAGCGTCTAAACGCTTTGTTCTAATAAGCTGAAAGATGGTACGTATATTGTAAGTCACCCTAGCACGAACCCTATTGATTTTGGTGAATCTAGCTTTTATAGTTTTTTTACAGGGTCACCAGGAAAAATTCTTTATCATTATGGCCTATGGGGCCAAATTTTTAAAAGTGCGATATTGTCTAAACGCTTTAGTAATCTAAGCAAAAAATTTGTACACATGTTATAGGTCACAGTTGCACGAACTGTATAGATTTTGGTGAATTTAGCTCTTACAGTTTTTTTACAGGGGCACAGAGAAAAATTCTTTATCATTATGGCCAAATTTTTAAAAGTGTGATAGCGTCTAAACGCCTTTTTAATCTGAGCAAAAAATCTGTATACATCTTATCAGTTGCACCAGCTGTATAGATTTTGGTGAATTTAGCACTTAAATTTTTTTACAGGGACACAAAGAAAAATTTTTTATCATTATAGCCTATGGGACCAAATTTTTAAAAGTGCGATAGTATCTAAACACTTTATTCAATTGAGCTGAAAATTTATATGAATATTATAAATCACTGTTGCACTAACTATAAGCATTTTGGTGAATCTAGCGTTTATAGGTTTGTACAGGGACACAACGAAAAATTCTTTATCATTATGATCTATGGGCTCAAAGTTCAGTAGCGTTAAATAAAACATCGTGTAATATATGGAGAAAAATACTCAAACACTCTATTATGGTTTTCTCTCTTTTGTTTGTTTAACAACTCTTCCTTTACTTTATTTACAAAACTGTTAATTACTCAATATTCGGAAAGTCGAGTGGATTCACTCCAGATGTTTTTCAACACAATGAAAATATTAAAAATAACATGTTTATTAAGAATGTTTTATTGGTAAAATGATTTAAATATCATAAATAAATTTAATGTACATTGTTAATGGGAATTAATATATGTACGAGTATATCTATCAATTTATTTCTCTTCCTGTTCCACTATCTATATACATATGTGTATTTCGATTTATATATTTTCCGTCATATTTTTCGCATGATTTAAATGCTTGATAAAAACTTAAAATATTTTAAATCGATGTCTTATGCAAGAGATGTTTCAGAAATTTGATTACTTACATTTGGAATAGACATATCCTTTTAGATGAACATGTGTTCGTAAATCTAAACCTTCAAAAACATGCATTTACTTTACAATTCACCTGAAAAATTAAATTGCGTAAAATATTTTATATTCATGCATATAATAAAAGTACATTTTAAGCTTTACGAAAGTATGTTTTTTACTTGTTCGCATTACTGTATTAAAGGGTTTACAAGCTTATATATATATATATATATATATATAACATAAGAAATACATTTTTTTAAAATAAAAATTTGGATTTTTTTTTTTTTCAATATCATCCTTACGCACAATATTTTATAATGTTTTCATTAAACAATTTGAGAAATTTAGCCGATGGGTCTGGGACCCTTTAAAAAAGCGGTGGATACTATTTCTCAAAAACTAACCCGAACAACACATTTGTCCGTAATACATCTTGAAGATGTCCATTGGATGTCCTTAGATATCCTTTCATCCATATAATATCCTGAAGATACCATTTGGGGAAGATGTGCTGTTAGGGATGGTACCAACCGTATTGAAATTTTGCACAATTCTTCAAAATAGAATTGACTAGTACTTGGACGAAGGAATAATAAAAAATATATTATATATATATATATATATATACTAGTACTGACTAGTACTTGGACGAAAGAATAAAAAATAAATTATTAAATTTTTGGCTGAGCCGTATGGAAAAACAGTAACATTTGTGGCACATTTCACACAACGTATGACCTTCTAAAATTTGATGCAAACGAAAAGAAGAAAAAGTCATGTCCAATGCTTTTCTAAAGGATCTCCAGAACTCATGACCCACCGGCTAAATTTTGGAAAATTTTTAATGAAATTTTTTAAAATATTTTAAATATTGCTCTTTTATTTCCTCAAAACTTTTAATACTCAAATTTATTTATTACATAAAAAATGAAGTAAAATAAATAAAAATAAGGTTTTTGCTTGCCTTTGTAACACATGGAAGTCCTTAACTCTTAATTTAAGTTGCATTTTTAAGTATCAGAAATTCAATTTCATATTTACCTTATAGTGTCCTTTAAGATACATATAGCTTAAAAATTTGAATTATATATTAAGGGGAAAAAAAGCATACTATTGTAAACGTAATTATTTTTTTACAATATATAAATAAAATAATTACAGAAGTCTGCTCAGTCTCTTTTTTGACTACCACTGGGTTCTCATCAGAGGTAAAAACTACATAATAATGTCTCTCTTATCAGAAGTGAAGTGAAAGTTCTAAAAAGAATGCGAGAACAGAAATATACTTGTTTTTCTCTAAATTATTATAAATTGCTAATACAGTCGAACCTCGTTAAAGTGCACACTCTTAACATGATTATCTTTTAACATGAAGTGTTTCAACAATTCCCGTCAACATGTCGATTAGTTTAGTTACATGAAAATTATTTACTGGTAGCATGAACACCCCCCCCCCATGAGATTCACGTTAACGAGGTTCAACTATAATGTCCAATTTACAGCTTATCGTGAAAATTTGAGCATCGTATTTAATTGCTTAATTATGTTAATTTCTTCCCCTGCAATCGCTGACTCGGACAGTTATTGCGCCACTAATTTATGAAACTTACCTTTTTATACATAAAGGACATAATTATTTAAAATAAGGCCCATAATTTTCCTGATTTCCTGGTGTTTCATTTTATAAATATGATGTATTTTTACAACCGATCAGCAAATTAACTACTTTTTTTGTCCAATTTTTTTTTTTTTTTTTTTTTTTTTTATTAAAAAAATTATTCAATTTTTATGAAGGGCCTATTTTATGTAAAAAAATATATATATCTGTATATATATATATGAAAGATTCTCGCTACCTCATGCTCAAATGGAAACTCTGATACCAGTATTTTTCTTAAACAATCCCCGCATTATTCATTTGAATATTTCTGTAAATTAGTACTATTTTATTTATTTTATTTTTATTTTTTTAAGTGGCCACGTTGAAACTTTTAATTATAATGTTTTCACAATCTCATAATTTATTCATATAAACCTTAAAATTCGCAAATATAACCTAGTTAAATTTCGATTAATTAATTTATTATGCAAACAACTTCAATTTTCTTTAAATTAAAAACACCTGTTTCAAGATAATTAAAGTTTGGAAGTCAGCACGTAAAGTTACAGGCGGGTTTTAATATATGTTTTATCTTCTGTGTTATCATATTTAATTTGGGTGAAGTTAAAATTAAAAGGGTGATAAAAGTAAAGTAACATTTTATTATTATACCTGAACATGTAACGCATATGAATTCTTTTTATATAAGTTATAAGATGTTCATGACGAAGTTTACAAATATTTTATATAATTTTAGGAAAACATGTCATTTGTTTAATAATAAAAGTCTGGTGATAATAAAAATTATATGAGTAGCGTGAGATTATAAATAATATGCAAAAGTACTTTTACAAACGATGTAGATAATTTAAAGTAATAATTAGGATTTCAAATTTAAATTTTTTTCTAAAAGTAAAAATAAACAAATTATTTTATTTTTACGGGGTTTTCTTTTCCTGTTTAATGGAGAAAACTAATGAATGTTAGTTACTCCTATTTTTTCCACTGGATTTCTCCAGCTAATTCTGTTAACGGAAACATGAAATTAATGTTGCAGGAAATCCCTTGAATTTTTTTTTATTATTATTTTTTACTGTACAGCTAAGTTATTATTGAAATAAAAAATTAATAAGCAATATGCGTGTATATATAGTATTGTAATATTTGAATAGAAATAGCAAGCAGGAATTCGAAATTGAGTGTTTCGTACAAATTAATAGGAGTTTATTTTTCTTATCTGTTGACTCATAATGGCAATTTACCCATATGTTGCACATCAAAGAAAAAATATTTGTGACTTATTTACAGAAATACAAATCAATGATTAGTGTAAGATGTGGTAAGGTGACGTGCTAGAAACTATGAGATGTCTCATGGTACTGTTACAATCAGGTGCCGTAGGATGCCGGTCACTCATAGGAGAGGCACTTCAGTAATGAGAGGTACGTTACAAATTGCATATTTTTAGTAATTTCTCAGATTTTGATCAATATTTTATCTCTCTTTATATGGTAAGTGTTACTAAATTTGATCTATGACTTGTTTAGTAGTTATGTAAACCGTAGTTTAAATAGGGAAATAAAAATTCGAATAATTTTTAAGTATAATGTCTGGTTTTACAGCTGAACATATAACAGAAGCAGTTTCTGCATTTTTAAAGGTCAATGTTTTAAAGTAAGATGAAGAAAAAAGTTTTGGAGTAAAATGCCTCTAGTTCCTAATTCAGGAAAGATGCCTTCTTCTATACTGTTTTTAGTTACAAATGAGCATTAATTTTAGCAAAATATTAAATACGTTTTATAATATTTTTAAGGTTGAACATAATTTAATATGTATTCAAAAGTTTAAATTTTCACAAGAGATCAATAACAAATATACCCAACGCAGGTATTTCTCAGAAAGATTAAACAAAAATTACTTTCCCCTATTTTCCTTATACACTGATGGAAAAAAAAATCCCAACACCAGAAAGGAGCTGTGCTAGATAAACGAAATTTGGTAGGCGTGTTTATACATCTGAAAGATGACGTCGATTCAAATTTCGAGCTACGCGCATAAGTGTGGCGCTAGTAGCGACACTATGAGCATGCAAATGAGGTTTGCTTTAAATAAGCGCTGTAAGGTTCGTGATCGTTATTTACAGTTGAGATTTGACGTAGTGGGTTAATGTTAGTCAAGGATGCCTCTAAGAAGACGAAGAAGCCATTATCAACAGCTCACTGAGTTTGAACGAGGTCGTGTAGTAGGGCTACGAGAAGGTGGGTTTTCTTTCCGCGATATTGCAGAAAGACTTGGCAGGAATGTATCCACTGTGCATGAGTGTTGGCAGCAGTGGTCAAGGGAAGGTACTGCCTCAAGAAGACTAGGTTCCGGGCGGCCACGTGGCACTACTGAGAGGAAAGATCGCCGTGTTCGGCGTATGGCTGTGGCTAATCGTACTGCGTCTGCAGCTGAAATTCGAGCTGCAGTTGGCCCCACAGTGACACAAAGAACTGTTACAAATCGGTTACTTCAAGGACAGCTCCGAGCCAGACGCCCTGTAGCGTGCATTCCACTGACTCCAAACCACTGCCGTTTGCGACGTGAGTGGTGTCAAGCTAGAACTCATTGGAGGACGGAGTGGAGATGTGTTGTGTTTTCTGATGAAAGCCGGTTCTGCCTTGTCTCAGTGACAGCCGTGTGTTGGTTAGAAGGAGGCCAGGTGAACGCCTGCTAGCGACCGGTCTGCGGCCTAGACACACAGGGCCTACTCGTGAAGTTATGGTTTTGGGAGCAATTTCGTATGACAGCAGGAGCACTCTCGTGGTTATCCCACGCAGCCTGACTGCAAATTTGTACGTCAGTCTAGTGATACAACCTGTTGTGCTGCCATTCATGAACAACATCCAAGGGGGTGTTTTCCAACAGGATAACGCTCGCCCTCATACCGCTGTTGTAACCCAACATGCTCTACAGTGTGTCAACATGTTGCCTTGGCCTGCTAGATCACCAGATCTTTCTCCAATCGAGCACGTATGGGACATCATTGGACGACAACTGCAGCGTCATCCACAACCAGCATTAACCGTCCCTGCATTGACCGCCCAAGTGCAACAGGCATGGAACTCTATCCCACAAACTGATATCCGACACCAGGTACGACACAATTCATGCACGTTTGCATGCTTGCATTCAAAATTCTGGCGGTTACACCGGTTACTAATGTACCAACATTTCACATTTGAAATGGCTCTTCTCGCCAATGGCTCTACTTGTGATCTTGAAACTTTAATCAATTAAATATGTTACCTAGACAAATGTATTGCTGAAATTTCATTACTGTACAATAATTTTTTCTCGGTGTTGGGATTTTTTTTCCCATCAGTGTATTTAGAAAAAAATCTGCATTATTGATAGACTATATTAAGCTTAGTTAATACTTAAGTCTTAACATAAAATGAAAAACGCACTTAAGAGCAGCATTTTGACTAAAGTCAAGAATCATTGATTTTTAATTATTACTCGATATTCCATATATATATACATATATATTATTGTTTTATGAAGAAACTAAACAATAAATAATATTTCCTAAAACAAGCATGCTACAAATAATAAAAATATAAATTAGAAACAAGAAACAAGAAACAAGAAATTTAATAACCAGAAATTAAAAGCCGAGAATCGTTAAAAAAATTATTATGTCTACGATTTTAATAGTCAGTAAACTAAATTACATACCAATCAATCCTTGACCCTTTTCTTGACTTAAATGTGCAGTTGAGGTCCTGTACTGCATGAGAAGCATTTTGTTCATAATAACATTTACTATGTAGATAAAAATATAGATTTTTACAAAGCAGTGAAAATCATACCATTAAAGGCAGAAAATGATTAAAAAAAAAATAATAATAATACATTTTATATGGGGCTGATAAAAGGGCATACGGCATTTTAGTTACCGTACATTTCAAATAAAACTAATTGGAAATTTCTGAATCTTTATGTAGTGCATCTCAATTATTAATTTCATCATGCATATGTTACAGTTATAGTAAATAAACAATTGAAAATTTTTGAATAAATTTGTGATTTGCACTTATAAAATTAACTATATTTCATACATTTATTACCATAACCACACCAATATAATCAGATGCTTACTCGAACTTTGCAATTTTTTTTTTTTTTAATAACGTTTCTATAAAAATTTGATTCCATAACGTTAACCATAATAATGTTCTATCAGCTACAAAACATTCTATTATAGTCTCTTTCCAGTTCTACAGTACTCAAAGAAACGTTATGGTTTACTTAAAAACTGCATTATTCTTATAAATGCATATTTTAACTATTAAGCCAATTTACACAGCGTACCAAATGGCAATATCCCTTATCATCTATAAAAACATTATAAAAAAAATTACTATTTGTAACTAAAATTTTATTTTATACACATACTAGCAGGTCTACCGTTTATAGAATTTAAAAATCAATGAAAAAACTGGACAAAGGTGTAAAACGGAAAGAGAAATGTATAAAACATATTTCCCGAAGTCTTTAACAGAAAATATTAGAAATAAATAGAAAAGGCACAGCTTTTATGGGACACCTTTGGCGAAATTAAATATTTTTGTTCATTTTTGCGATGAATCGAAATGGCTATCGCAGCTGCATAACTAAAGATCTTAGCAAAAAACTTACGAACTACTTCAGTGCCAAATTTCAAATTTGGCCAAAAAGGTCCGATGCTAAAATTGTTCCATACGAAAAAAAAAATCTTAGTAAAATCTAAATTATAATTATTTAAAATTAAAGTGAGAACATAAAATAATCTCATAAATTACTCAAAAAGTATCAATAAAAACGAAAGTTTTGCATTTCTGTCGAAAATAAACGTGCTACTTAATCAAATAAAAATTTAAACTGATGCCAAATATCTCTATGAAAATATTTTGCACACGAGTTCCTGATAAAAAAAGTTCCTGAACAGTTCCTGAAACGAGTTCCTGATTTTTTTTTGTATGTGTGTGTGTGTACGTGTGTTCCTCTCTGATTGGTTCTGCCCTGCATATGCTTCCTATTGGTTGTTTGTGTTGCTCCTCCCCCTCTGGTTTTTGCCCTGCTTTCAGTCTTGCTTTTGCCTCCAAGGCAGTAGCACGTGTTTGCACCTGATGAAGAAAGGCTACGTCCTTTCGAAACCGGTTGTGCTGACTTAAAATTTATGGTGTGTGAAGAAGTTTTAATATCTTTCTATTGATTGTATGCCAGTTTTTGAATTTATTTTTTGGTGATCATCATTTTTGTTTCATTTCTTTGTTTGACGTTGTTGTTACGTAATTTGACCCGTAAGTAAAAAATAAAAATATTTTGTTTAATTTCCTTTGTTATTTTTTAAGATTTGATTCGTTATCTCATGCAAAACTTTATAAGAGACGGTCCCCTAAACCACTCGAAAAGAAAGATTTATTTATATCTCGAAAACTAATAACTGGAATGTGCTGCAAATTCGCACACCCATATTTTTCAGCATTAGGATTCATTTTATGTAAAAATTAATATAGGTCATAATTCATAATTTTTATAAATATGAATTTATTAATATTGTTCAGAATTAAAAATATTTTTCAGAATCAAAAGTAATGATGGATTTGGGTTCCTTCACTGTATCTTGTAAAAAAAATATATCGATAAAGTTATTTTTTGTGAAGATATTAATAAAAGTTCGAAATATAAATTTAAAATTAGCACCTTCAAATTTTAAACGCTTATAACTCTGTGAAAAAAAAAAAAAAAAAAAAGTAAAATATACAACCAATATAATTTTTCGCGTTGTCATGTTACCAGGAATTCAAATATAAAATAAAAATGGGGCATTATCATTGAAAAAATCAAAGTTGGTGCGGGTTTTAACATGCAGACGACCCCCAATTCAAAATTTCAATTCATTTTCTAAAACTACTTACAATCTCCCGTCGAATGATATCTATTACATTTTTCTACATTGATTAGCAACGATGGTACGTTGAGTAATGCGTTTTTTTTTTTTTTTTTTTTTTTTTTTCGCGACTGTACAATGAAGTATTCTAATCCCAATTTGCGATATTGATTTTATATCTCGTATATTTCAAAAATGAATCGTCGTAAAATATTGCAAATTTCAATTCGTGACTGTCATGATGTCTAGTTCTAGTTGTGCAACTGGAAGTTTGGTCGTAATATGAGATTCCGTTTTAGAGTTATCAGCGACTTTAGACGATTTTGCTGACCTCTGTATGTATGTGTGTATGTATCTCGCATAACTCAAAAATGGTTGAACATAGAACGTTCCAAATTGGTATGTAGGTTTATTATAATATTTAGGTGCGCACCCCCTTTTTTAGTGCTAGAGGCCTATTTCAGTCGGTTTATTGAATGGGGATTTATTGAATGAAGTCCCCCCAAGGCCCAACTTTGACATGAGTCCCCCCCCAAGGTGCCCCTATTTCAGTCGGTACAGCGTTGTCGAATTTTTAAAATACACTCTTAATAGTGCTAAGGGCCTATTTCAGTCGGTTTATTGAATGGGGATTTATTAAATGAAGTCCCCCCTAGGCCCAACTTTGACATGAGTCCCCCCCAAGGTGCCCCTATTTCAGTCGGTACAGCGTTGTCGAATTTTTATAATACACTCTTAATAGTGCTAAGGGCTTATTTCAGTCGGTTTATTGAATGGGGATTTATTGAATGAAGTCCCCCCAAGGACCAACTTTGACATGAGTCCCCCCCAGGTCCAACATTGACATGAGTCCCCCCCAAGGTGCCCCTATTTCAGTCGGTACAGCGTTGTCGAATTTTTATAATACACTCTTAATAGTGCTAAGGGCCAATTTCAGTCTGTTTATTGAATGGGGATTTATTGAATGAAGTCCCCCCAAGGCCCAACTTTGACATGAGTCGCCCCCCAGGCCCAACTTTGACATGAGTCCCCCCCAAGGTGCCCCTATTTCAGTCGGTACAGTTGTCGAATTTTTATATGTCACTCTTAATTAGTGCTAGAGGCCTATTTCAGTCGGTTTATTGAATGGGGATTTATTGAATGAAGTCCCCCCAAGGCCCAACTTTGACATGAGTCTCCCCCAAGGTGCCCCTATTTCAGTCGGTACAGCGTTGTCGAATTTTTATAATAAACTCTTAATAGTGCTAAGGGCCTATTTCAGTCGGTTTATTGAATGGGGATTTATTGAATGAAGTCCCCTCACGGCCCAACTTTGACATGAGTCCCCCCCAAGGTGCCCCTATTTCAGTCGGTACAGCGTTGTCGAATTTTTATAATACACTCTTAATAGTGCTAAGACCCTATTTCAGTCGGTTTATTGAATGGGGATTTATTCAATGAAGTCCCCCCCAAGGCCCAACTTTGACATGAGTCCCCCCCCAAGGCCCAACTTTGACATGAGTCCCCCCCAAGGTGCCCCTATTTCAGTCGGTACAGCGTTGTCGAATTTTTATAATACACTCTTAATAGTGCTAAGGGCCTATTTCAGTCGGTTTATTGAATGGGGATTTATTGAATGAAGGCCCCCCAAGGCCCAACTTTAACATGAGTCCCCCCAGGCCTAAATTTGACATGAGTCCCCCCCCAAGGTGCCCCTATTTCAGTCGGTACAGCGTTGTCTAATTTTTATAATACACTCTTAATAGTGTTATTGGCCTATTTCAGTCGGTTTATTGAATGGGGATTTATTAAATGAAGTCCCCCCAAGGCCCAACTTTGACATGAGTCCCCCCCAAGGTGCCCCTATTTCAGTCGGTACAGCGTTGTCGAATTTTTATAATACACTCTTAATAGTGCTAAGGGCCTATTTTAGTCGGTTTATTGAATGGGGATTTATTGAATGAAGTCCCCCCAAGAACCAACTTTGACATGAGTCCCCCCCAGGCCCAACTTTGACATGAGTCCCCCCAAGGTGCCCCTATTTCAGTCTTTACAGCGTTGTCGAATTTTTATAATACAGTCTTAATAGTGCTAAGGGCCTATTTCAGTCTGTTTATTGAATGGGGATTTATTGAATGAAGTCCCCCCAAGGCCCAACTTTGACATGAGTCGCCCCCCAGGCCTAACTTTGACATGAGTCCCCCCCAAGGTGCCCCTATTTCAGTCGGTACAGTTGTCGAATTTTTATAGGTCACTCTTAATTAGTGCTAGAGGCCTATTTAAGTCGGTTTATTGAATGGGGATTTATTGAATGAAGTCCCCCCAAGGCCAAACTTTGACATGAGTCTCCCCCAAGGTGCCCCTATTTCAGTCGGTACAGCGTTGTCGAATTTTTATAATACACTCTTAATAGTGCTAAGGGCCTATTTCAGTCGGTTTATTGAATGGGGATTTATTGAATGAAGTCCCCTCACGGCCCAACTTTGACATGAGTCCCCCCCAAGGTGCCCCTATTTCAGTCGGTACAGCGTTGTCGAATTTTTATAATACACTCTTAATAGTGCTAAGACCCTATTTCAGTCGGTTTATTGAATGGGGATTTATTCAATGAAGTCCCCCCCAAGGCCCAACTTTGACATGAGTCTCCCCAAGGCCCAACTTTGACATGAGTCCCCCCCAAGATGCCCCTATTTCAGTCGGTACAGCGTTGTCGAATTTTTATAATACACTCTTAATAGTGCTAAGGGCCTAATTCAGTCGGTTTATTGAATGGGGATTTATTGAATGAAGTCCCCCCAAGGCCCAAATTTAACATGAGTCCCCCCAGGCCTAAATTTGACATGAGTCCCCCCCCCCAAGGTGCCCCTATTTCAGTCGGTACAGCGTTGTCTAATTTTTATAATACACTCTTAATAGTGCTAAGGGCCTATTTCGGTCGGTTTATTGAATGGGGATTTACTGAATGAAGTCCCCCCAAGGCCCAACTTTGACATGAGTTCCCCCCCAGGCCCAACTTTGCCATGAGTCCCCCCAAGGTGCCCCTATTTCAGTCGGTACAGCGTTGTCGAATTTTTATAATACACTCTTAATAGTGCTAAGGGCCTATTTCAGTCGGTTTATTAAATGGGGATTTATTGAATGAAGTCCCCCCAAGGCCCAACTTTGACATGAGTCCCCCCCAAGGTACAACTTTGACATGAGTCCCCCCAAGGCCCAACTTTGTCATGAGTCCCCCCTCAGGCCCAACTTTGACATGAGTCCCCCCAAGGCCCAACTTTGACATGAGTCCCCCCCAAGGTACAACTTGGACATGAGTCCCCCCCCAAGACACACCTTTGACATGAGTCCCCCCCCAAGGCACACCTTCCCCTCATTGGGAAAAAGAGAAAAAACGTTGTTTTGCGGCTATAAGACAGTTTGGACTTCCAACGTTATTTGTTACACTATCTGCAGCTGAAACACATTGGTTTGATTTAATGAAAACTTTATCATGGAATTTAGATCGTCACGAATTAACTAAAGAAGAATTTGTCGATATTAACAAGTTTAGCAGTAGGCCTCTGGCACAAAATTAAAATCTGTCAATGTTTAGATTTTTATGTTTTAAATAATGAAATAATGTCGTGTCTGTATATTATTATTATTTTTTTTTTTTGTTCTTTCTGTGGATTTATGTTTTTGAGATATTTACGAAAATCATATTCATAAGGACTAAAAATACAAAGGTTTTGTCCATGTTATATGACACACATCATCATACGTGTTCAATATTATTTTAAAAGAAGCTAATGATAGAGCCCATAAGTATATATTACTATTGTTCGAAACCTGTCGACATTTTTGCGTGTAGAAAATAATTTTTAAAGACATAAACAGGTTCTAGTCGAAGAATACTCATTATTTAATAAATATTCAGCCAATTGATAAAGACCGTAATGATATTGTTATGAAAGTTGTCGACATTTTTTAGTGTAGAAAGTACATAGGCAGGTTCTAGTAGAGGAATGCACTTTATTTAATGAAAATTCAGGTCGTAGATCGAGCCCTTAATGATATTGTTATGAAAGTTGTTGATAATTTTGCGTATAGAAAATAATTCTTTAAGACATAAACGGGTTCTGGTAGATGAATTCACTTATTTTAATGAATATTCAGATCGAAGACAGATCCCTTAATGATACTGCTGAGAAAGTTGTCGATATTTTTGCGTGTAGACAGTAGTTTTCAAAATAAGAGAAGGTTCTAGTTGACGAATGCACTTTATTTAAGGAAGATTCAGGATGGGAGCCCTTAATGATATTGTTATAAACGTTGTCGAAATTTTTACGCGTTGAAAGTAATTATTAAAGACATAAACAAGTTCTAATCGATGAATGCATTTTCTTTAATGAATATTCAGCCCGCAATGAAATCGTTATGAACGCTGTCGGCATTTTTGCGTGTAGAAATTAATTTATAAACACATAAGCATGTTCTAGTCGATGAATGCACTTTATTTAAGTAATAATCTAGAAACAGCTGAATAAAACAATTTTTTGTACCACAAAAATGAATATTCAATTAATATAACCGAAACAATCCAATAAAACAATCATTCTTACTACAGAAATCACGTTAATATTCTTGGAAACACAGTGCAGCAGAAATTTCGCTAATTCAGGAACAACCAAAAATTTCGAAGTCTGAATGAAATTTGAATTCATCGAGAATTTATCGAATTTCTGAGGTAGTTCTGCACTAGAAACCAATGAATCGTTACAAAAAATTCCAGAACCTGACTCCTATTGAATTTAAAGTTCCAAAACTTTGAAATTATAAACTACCACTTTTCGCCACATTTGAATGCCTAATTTGACGCTATGTCAACGCTCACCTTCGTGGAATTGAAAAAAATTACCATCTGTTTTCACATTCACTCTACTACCATGTATAGCAGCTCGTAAATATATAGGCTAGACCTAATCTACAATCATCAATAATCACTTTTTTTTATTGCCTTGTCAGTCATTTATAGAACTTTCGAAGAATTAAGTTCTGCACAATAAACCAATGAATTTTTCGGGAAAATTCCAAAACTATGTTTTTATTGAATTTAGAGCTTCTAAACTTTGGCAACCCTAAACTAACACTCTTCGCCAAATTCGCTCGCACCCTCGTCAAATTCTGCGCCAAATCGCCAAGACTAAAATGTATGTTAGATACATACTTGAAGGCTTGGCGAAATTATCGATCAAACTTTGCGAAAAATATTGTTTCAAGATAGCCAGAGTTAGTAAACTCTATCTTAATTTTAACGAAGTTAATTTTTTTGGTAAAATGTAACGTTTCTGACTTCTAATTACGGCCAAACAGAACAAATGTAAGCAACCTATAATCGAAACATTTTCATTGAACTCTAAGCTGTGCCTTTCCCAATGAGAGATCGTAAACAGCCTGGGGGCACAATTCTGGAAAAACTACTATTTTTGGATTCCTGTTTGCGCGAAGGGGTGAAAAATTCCCTTTTGTACGACGAGAAATTGCAGGACCAGGAGTGCAGGTGATTCCATCCTTTTTGACTTGATAATTTGAGAACTCCCTTAAATCAGTTCCGCGGCAATCACTACCACGCAAAAAAAAAAAAAAAATCACTGGACACCCCTACCTTGTTATGCATGAATCTGAGAACGCCCATAACTCGGTTCTGCGGCAATCACTACCACGCATGAAAAAACCAAAAATACATCACTGGACACCCCTACACGCTGTGCATGAATCTGAAAACGCTGGTAAATCGTTTTCGTCGCAATCAGTATCACGCACGTATATACGCTTTGCGCACATGTAAACAACAGCAACAAAAAAATCACAGGACACCCCTACCTCGCTCTGTATGAAACTGAGAACGCATGTAACTAGTAGTATTCTTGTGTTTTTACTTTGTTCGCGCAAATGGGAATTTTTCACCACTTCGCGCATATGGGAAAACACGATTTTTTTTTTTTTTTTTTTTTGCTTGTTTTTAAGAATGTTTGTGGTCTGTAACCTGCTTGTATTTTTACGAATCAGTTACCTATCACAAAAGTTTGAATGTTTTCATAACAATATGTATATTTCAATGAGCGTAATTGGGAAGTCATGTGGTGTCGACATCTGATTTTTGTTTTCTAATTATTATTTCTATTCTCGCGAAATTAAAAATATTTTATTTTGTTTCAGAAAATAAATAAATAAATAAATAAATAAACATGTATTTCATTGGATTATTTTCGCATGAAACATCTTTATTTTTAAATATTTGAAAGTTAAAATCTGGTTTTAACTTAACGTCTTTTGATTTCATTGTCCGATTGAACTAAAAAATATGATGTTAGCTAGATGACGTCCTGATTAATATGTTTACCAGTTTTCGTAGCGTTTGATTGAACGGTGTAGCTTTGTATAGCAAACTAAAAATCTGAGCGAACAAACAATCAGCTTTATATATATATATAGAAGAAAACTGGAAAAAAAAAAAAAAAAAGCCATAGATTTAAATTATGTAACAAATTGTTAAGACTAATTGTTAAATTGTAAAATTGTTAATGTTACAAAAAACATATTTCGTCTTTTCAATTAAATAAATCATTGTAAAGGTCATAGAATTTGTAATTATTTTCAAATTGATTTTTGAGATGCTATTTCAGCTATTTTCATTTGTCATTTTCAGCTAATCTATGGTGGTGTAGGCTTTGCAATTTCTAAGAAATTTTCTGTTCGATTCGGATCAGATATTCTCGATGTCAAGATAAGAAGTTTGACAGGATTACCTAGGTTATAGGATTTTGTGGATCTTGAATTGCCAATGGACGCATTGTATGTCTGACATATGTACTAGCCAGATGTTATCAGAGGTACCTCTGGCAATAAAAATTCTGCAAGGATATTTTTGATAGGTTTCCGAATTTTTCTCTGCTATAGGTATGCAATTGGTGTTGTTTTTTTAACAGTGAAACATTTTCAGATCATCATAGAGCTATCTTTAAACTGATGCTAAAAGAAAAATATCACTCTTAAGATAACGCCAGTAGTGTGTTCATGCGAAAAATAACATTTTGCCTTTTATTCTCCAAAGCAACATGTCTCTTTGCAAATTCTAGGTACTCCATTTCATGTATTTTAATTAGAAATAGTTGACGTTTTATTTTACTACTCTTTCAATTTAGATTTTTTTTAAAGCATAGTGGATCGGCTGGTGCAATAAAGTTCCAAACCATTTGCAAACTGTGAAAAAGGAAGGTTATCTCTAGTTTTCCCTTTTGTCGAGGAGTAAATGCAGAATGACTTTCTTTCTATACCTTTCCACTGAGTTTAATTATCACTATTGTTTTAAAAGTTATTTCATACAGATTTAAATATTTTTAATTTTTTAGCTGTTTACCTAGACGTTAAACCACGTTGATAAAAACTTAGAATTTTTTCTTTGTCAACACCAGGGTTAAATTCCTACTTCTGCCCATTTTCACAAATACTGAAATTTTTGCCTGCTGTCATTTGTATGATTTGTTACAGTAGCTCTGCAGACAACACTAAAATACCGAAGATAATAAATAGAATGAGAAAATATATGAAAGAAAACTTGGCTTTGCAGCATGTTATAAAAGGAATATATATATATATATAGTTAACTATTATTATTAAAAAGTAACTGAATTTATCGTAATATATTTATATTTTTTAATTAAAACTGATTAATTTCTTCATAATGTTAAAATTGCACAAAATTCACATAAACAGTGTCGAAAATAATGGCGTTTTTTAGTTGGCCATAATAATTTGTCAGGCACTGTATATATTATCCAAAATAAATAAACGCTAATAAAAGTTATTATTTTTTAATCTGATGTCAGTTTCACAGATTGTTTTTCTTTCTTTCTTTCTTTTTTTTTTTTTTTTTTTTTCCATGCTTGTAAAAATATGTTGTTTCCTCAGCATGCGAAATAAAATATGACGCCCATTTCTAGTAAAATCAAGTATTAATTTGATATCTAATTTCTGATAGAATGGAGTAGAAGGCTGATTTTTACCAACTACTCCATTTTATCAGAAATTAATTTACAGGTTGCTGAATTAAATTTCTAAATTAAAATTTCGTGGCCGTTTAGAGTTATGCCATATTCAAAAATTTGTCACTTGATATAGCTGCTTTAATGCAGACTCGGTGACCTTGCCAACGTAAATTATGTGAGAAATGCCGAGCTGGTTATCAGCCAGGGTAGCTCAGTGGTTAGAGCATCCTCGTGTTAAGCGCAAGGTCCGGGGTTCGATTCCCTGCTCTGGTATTTTTCACATAGTTGGTAAAAATTAACCTTCTACTCCATTCTATCAGAAATTAATTTCCAGGTTGATGAATTAAATTTCTGAATAAAAATTTCGTGGCCGTTTGGAGTTATGCCATATTCACAAATTTGTCACTTGATATAGCTGCTTTAATGCAGACTCGGTGACCTTGCCAACGTAAATTATGTGAGAAGTGCCGAGCTAGTTATCAGCCAGGGTAGCTCAGTGGTTAGAGCATCTGTGCGTTAAGCGGAAGGCCCGGGGTTCGATTCCCGGCTCTGGTATTTTTCACATAGTTGGTAAAAATCAGCCTTCTACTCCATTCTATCAGAAATTAATTTCCAGGTTGATGAATTAAATTTCTGTATTAATTTGATACTTATAGCAAATTAATTGACTGTAACTGTAAACACAAGCAAAATTTGTTACATTTTCAGACAAAAAAAAAAAAAAAAAAAAAAAAAAGAATAAATAAAAAAGAATACAAATAAAATAAAAGAATAAAATAAAACTAAATACATATATAAGTATATATAGTAGTTTCTCACATGGACTATGGAAAGATCCAAAAGACATCCTTGAGTTTTAAATAACATACTACGCTTTGACTATGAAGTCATTTTAAATTCTATCTATAAAATAATGATATCAATTTCTCGCAAAATAAATTTTCAGTTGTTCATTACAACTAATTAACCGTAAGTTTGACAACAAAATTTAACTTCTTTCTTTTATTTAACAGCAAAACAAAATAAATTAAAACAGTGGGTTGTCTCTCACGTTCTGCAATCAGACTTGCAGTGCAATTATAAATAACCTCTTGAACATTGCGTAAATGTTTGGCATTTCTTTGACTGGTTTGAGACCTATAGTTACGAAGACATTTGTCACGAACGGTCCATGATTTGTATGTTCACATGAACATTTTATAATTTTTTATTATGTACATATATTTTCTACGCATACAAGGACGCTAAAATTTCCATGCCCAATTGGGGATTCGAACCCGGAACATGATCTACTATAAGTCGACTCCCTACCGACCAAAACACTGAATTAGCTAAAAGGGGCGACTACTAACAGCACTCACTCATTTCCCTTCCACTTTAAAAAAGTACCAACTGCACTGAGACATACAAACGCCTCCAGCTACTTGAAACTCCCGTTATGAAATTAGATTCTTCCACTTAAAGTAATGAAATAGAAAACGACAGATCTAATGGGAAATAAATAATTATAATAATAAAAATATATATATGGGCACCCCTACCTCACTGTGCATGAACCTAAGAACACCCGTACCTCGCTTCCGCGACAATCACTTCCACGCACGTAGGAAAAAAAAAAATCACTGGGCACTCCTATCTCGCTGTGCATGAATGTGAGAGCACCCGTAACTCGGTTCCGCAGCAATCCCTACACGCACGTAAAAACCACAAAAACGTCACTGGACACCAGTACTCGCTGTGCAGGAAACTGAGAATGCCCGTAACTCGGTTCCGCGGCAATCACTACCACGTACATAAAAACAAAAAAAAAAAAACACCACAGGGCGTCCCTACCCCATTTTGCATGAATCTGAGAACGCCCGTAACTCGGATCCGCGGCAATCACTACCAGCCCGTAAAAGCCAAAAAAAAAAAAAAAAAATCATTGGACACTCCTAAGAAGAAAACGCACATAACTCGGTTAAATATACAAATAAATTTATAAGCTTCCAGCTAGGACAGTTAGTATAGTTCCACCAACAAACTTTTGGTTTCTTCCTATTCAGAGCAAAGGAGTGCTAAGATAGAAACTCGCAAGAGGGTAAGTGAAAAGGGTGTTAAGGTTAAAGAGTGCAGTTGGTATATTTCAAGTGCAGTTGGATAAATACGTTATATTCTACAGATATGATATTAAATTTCGGAGCAATATCGTAAAAGTTTTTCTGCAATTTTCGATTGTGACTGTTTATCAGTAATTGTGGATAAAAAAAAATAAAATAAATTTTGCTCATCTGAAGAATAAATTCTTTCATTGAAGAAGCACACAAAATAATTACTTACAGTAGTTCTCTCTCACGAATTATCCTAAATGAGCCTTGCAAAAGAATGTTACATAATTTTAATATCAGAGAGTGAAATTTCTCAAACGAATGATCATAAATGAGCCTTGCAAAAGAATGTTACATAACTTTAATATCAGAGAGTGAAATTTATTTTTCAAATAAAAGTTGAGAAAAATTGCCTATTTTTAAATGGAAATAAAAATAAAATAAAATAAAAAGGCTGAATTATATCTATTTATATATATATATATATATTTGAATTGTTTGTGATTGTTCGATGTTTATTATATACAAATATATATATATATATTTTAATCATAAACATAAAGGAAATTTAAGAAAAGAAGTACATGTATTAATAAAATCATTTTTTGGCTGTAAATTTCTCAGAATCAAAAAAACTTACCATATCTTCCTGTTTCACACAGAGTGAAAGACAAAAAATGAGTTCAGAAAGTTCAGAAAATTTTCTGTGTGTATTTGTCTGTGCGTGTAGTTGTATCTAGATGTCTGTTATGCTAAATTGTCTGGATATCACATGAGAACGGCTGAAAGGAATTTAACGCCACTTGAACCCAACTTAAAATTACATCTATCAAAAATTTCAAAATTTTCATTAGATTTAGAAATATGGGTAAAAACTCCTGTGAATGCGCTATAAGGCTTTTGTCAGTAAAATGCCTTTGAATGAAAAACAAAATCACGTTACCTTTATTTTTAAGACATCAGAAAACCCCAAAATAATTTCAGAATATTTTCTCTGTGTACATGGAAGGTGTAGAGGGATAAATATATATATATATATATATATAATTCAACCGGGTATCATGTAAAAACAGCTGAACCGAATTCAATGGCAATTGGCTGAGGTTTAAGTATGCACCCATCTCTCCATTGAACATTTTAAAATTTTAATTAGATTTACAGATATGAGCAAGGAAAACTTTCTGTATCCAATTAAAAATAATATCTAGGTATTTAGATACGTTAGAATGATTATATTTGACAAAAAAAAAAAAAAAAAAAAACTAAAAAATTTCGACTTTTTATTTGTTGTTTTTTTTTTTTTCTTTCATGTAAACTCTGCACGCAGATGATTTTCCCCCTCCCCCTTATTTTTGAAATTTCTTTTTTAAAATTGTATTTCCCTTTAAAAGTTACACTGCTTTGTATATAAAACATATTTTAACACAAACAACAGTGATTCACAGGCAAGATTTTATTATTATTATTATTATCATCAATTCGCACTTAAATATATATATATATATATATATATTTGTAAAGCGTTCAAAAATTATTATATTTAGTTCAAGAAATTAAATAAAAATTACATGTATTACATATCTATAATGCAATATTCTTTTTATAATAATTTATGACAATTATCCTTATCTCTCGATGATTATTTTAAATGAAAATTAAATTAAATAAATAAATATAGTTCAAAAGCTGAAAATGTAATGTTTTACACAAGTTTTCCTTCACCTATCATTTACTAAAAAATACTAAATAAATAAATAAATAAATAAATACAAAATAATGGCCAGTATGCGTTATCTGCCAAAACATTTAACCTTTCCCTGCAAACAGCTGATTCATCTTTGTCACACTTTCTTATATTCCCGTAAAAAATAAATTCTTACTCGACTTCATTAATAGGTCTATGCATAAATAATATTATACATTAGTTTCCACATTCTAAACAATTAGTAAAAGTACAAAAAATTTTTGTACCTTTATTAATTTTAAAGTAATTTGTAAGTAAAGTAATATTAATTTATCACAAAGAACTGTGTTCTATAAATTATTTCGGTACAGGTTTATTACAGCTCCCTCTTGCTGACAATTAAATTTTTGTCCAATTTTGGAAATGAATCAAAAAGGCTATTGCAGTTGCATTAGAAAAGACTTTGGCGAGAAATGACAGAGCTACTTCCGCGTCAAATTTCGAATTTCGCCAAGTGGGTCTGTTAAAGCTGTTCAAAAATATGATTATTTTCTCTGTTTTATAACGCATATATATTAAGCGATTCCCTGTTATCAATATCGAATTCAACTATCTCCATGTATTTAGCATTTGACGAAAATAGTAATATTTTTTAAAGCTGTTGAATATCGAAGAAGAGGTACAGATTGAATGTAAGACCCCCTTAGCGACTTTTTGTTTACTAGCTATTGTACCCGTTTTTCGAAACCTAAATGGCAATAGAAATTATTTTTTCTTTTTGCGTTGAGGAAATTTATGTTCAAATCAATTATGCAAATTAAAAGCAATATATATGAATCAGTGAAAATTTACAGATTGTACTTGTTAACTATAATAATCCGTTCTACACCTTCATCAGCATAGAAATCTTCAATTAACCTAAAAAGGAATTTTTTAATAACATATTTTGAATATTAATTAAATTATCGTCCCATACAGCACAGAATGTTTCAGTTATGTTGCAAAAAGCTTACAATCTTTCAAAAACGTAACACATTTAAGTATGCTCTCTGATAAGATAAATACTTTTTACTTTCTCAAATATTTTTAGCAACGTATCTTCTTATATTTGTTCATTTAAAAAGCTTTATTTTATCTAATCTAGTATGTATATTAAGAAAAGTAAATATCTGAAGAAAGATATGAACTGTTTAAGAATTTATTTTTTCTTCAATAGGATAAATAAATTTCTGATTTGTTATGAGTCACTTTATTTAAACTCTGCTCAAAAATATATTTTGTACTGTGACATAAATTTCGAATAACAAATTATAAATAAAACAGAAATCTGTACATTTATTTCCAAACCTACACAGACAATAAATATTTCTTCTTAGTTTTTATTTATTTATTTATTTATTTTTCTGGAATCATTTATACATCCAAAACACAAATTTTTGAAAACAACTTTTCGTACAGAAATTTTTCTACCTATTTCTGAATTTAAATATTTTTATCTCATAAATAATTTTTTTATGAAAATAAAAGTAAAATAATGTGTAGATTAAAAGAACATATATATATATATATATATATATATATATATATATATATATATAAATTTGTTGAGATAATAAGACATTTTAGTTTTAAGAAAAATACTATGCAAAAACATCACAACAACAAAACCATTTTGCGAAACCATTTCCATCTTCAAAAATTCAAAAAATGTATTTCATACGTCAAGATGCAAAATAATAAAAAAATACAAGCGAATACAAAAAAAAAAAAATATTTTGCATTTTAGACGTTTTTTTTTTTTTTTTTTTTTTTTTTTTTTTGGTGTGTGTGTGCGTATGTGTGTGTGTATGTATCTTAGAAGACGAAAAAATATTTTGCATTTTCTAAATTCCTAACATTTATACATGTATTATATTTAGAAATTTTATATTGAATAATTGTGTTTTGTTTTCAACTTAAAACACAGCTTAAGTTTCATTTTAATGGATATTTAATAAGAAAATATATCATTTTGATCTGATACAGTTGTATAATACCATGCTTTAAATCACCTGAAATATTCAATTTTCAGGTTTCCAAAAATATCTAGAAAATCACTTGAAAAGTTATTCTAAAAATTTCGGACAGTGAAAAACATGTTTTACGTCAAACATGTCATGGAAAATTTTGTTCCGAAGAAAAAAGGTGGGCCAATATATCAGCCTATATAAAGTAACGCTTGACATGCGTTGTAGTTGTAGCATGGGATAATGATATTACTATTTATGTATTATGCATTATAAAGAATTATTTAATTCTACATGCATTAATTTGTATCTGAAATGCATGTGTATTTAGAAAAAAATATGTAAAGCCTCAAGAGAAAAAAAAAAGTAAATGAAAGAAAATAATAATAATAATGAAAATACTGTTTGTTTTTTGAATAATAAAACGCAGATCATATAACCCGTTGACATTCCGTTTTAAAGAAAATTGATTCATTTTATTAGGCAAAACTTATTGAAATCGAAATGTGAGATGAAAATTAATGTTGAAACATGAGAATTTTTACTGTACAATGTATAATTTAACATTCACAAGCATTATTAACTTTTTCAATGTCTAATGTAAAGCTAGGACAGAGATAGGGGATATAGGGGTTTTTCGAGGTAAAGAGTAGAATGGGCGAGTTGCGATTTCAGGTGGTTGTACAACATCAATAGTGAAGTGCCTACTTGAATGTATATGTTGATTGCTTCAAGAGTCTAGGATATAACGTAATTATTTTGTCTCGTTTTCAAAGTAAATGCTTGAATTTTCATAGCCCTTCCTACGCATTCCAATACAATGGTAGTTGTACAAAATATTTTTTTTTTTTTTTAAATGATTTCTCATAAGCTACTGACCTAGACTAACGGTACGAACACCACGATTTTCTCTAAAACCGAATAATTATTTAACACCAGACTGCGCAATGTCTCCTGCCAAAATGGCAGGGTTTGCCCTTTTTCTATTTAGAACAGATTGCTCAATGATTTTTATAAAATTCTATACTAGTGAAGGTTTCGTAGCTTATTGGTAATGGCGCGACAATCAGAAGGAATTTGCTGAATGTTTGGAACCGTACCAGGAAATAACTTCAACAAAAGACTGGACTAGTTTAACCCATTCGAGACGGCTTTTTGGAGGCTGTTTCCAGAATCTGAAAATGAATATTATTAGGGAGTGGCATGATCGACAAAAGCCACACCTCTGGTGGGATTTACCTTTCGAATGCGAATGTTAGCCTGTAAAAAAATTATCATCAATTACTTAAATGTTATTGTAGGACATCTGTTTAGTTTTGCAATATTTTCAAGTATGGTACTCAAGTTTTGTGCAGCTGTCGACGGCTTAAACAGAAGCGATAAAACGAAATGTAAGCAAAAAATATACGCCTACTCAAAATTATTTTTAAGGACTGTAATCGTCTAAATTTCAATAAAATAAAATATATAAACGTAAGTGATTTTAAAATTAAAAAGAGAAGATTTCAAACCAACTGAAATTTAGGTTTTGCGTTTCGAACATTTTTGTGCCGAAGATTTTGAGGAGAACAAAAAAACTTTTTTTAATATAAAACTATGGGTGGATTCTGGTCTAAAAAGTGGGCAGAACTAGCAATGTTGCATTGCATACACAAAGTGCTACTCATTTTTTGGCTCGGAAATGCATTGCACACACAGTGAGTAATCCGTTTCGAATAGGTTAACTTGTGGTAGGTGATTACACGATTAGCTTCACCAACAAGAATTGCAAGTATTGTGGACAACAAGAAATTCGGTCAGGAAACAAGTAAACATTGAAGCTAAAAAGGAAATGTACTAAGTTTTAAGCTGAACGTGTTATCTAATAACTGTTATTTTACAATTATTTATCTTTATCTGGTCTTCTTCTTTTTTCTGTTTCTTTAATATTTTTTCGTTAAATAATTTTTTGTAATTCTTTTTAAATTTCTTTTTTTTTTAAATTTCTTTTTTTTTAAATTTCTTTTTAATTATTAAATTGAAATATCCACTCCTAATACTAAAATGTTTCTTTAAAATACCTTTACACAATGTCATTTAGATTCAGTTATTAATGTTAACAGTTTAAGTGTAGTTATAATTAAACACAATCTCTCTTACCCGTGTACGCAGTCTCTCCTACCCTATAAGGAGAGATTGCGCAAATAAGTTGTCTTTGTTTTATTACAGCTGTTATTTTAAATTATAGCAGAACAACAAAATAGTAATGAAAATGTATAGAAAGTTCAACTCAAAAGTATGCACCAATAATTTAGCAAAAAATTAATATTTGGATTATTCATAGTGTTTTGTTGAAATGTGCGCAAACTGCCTTAGCTTTACCTTATGTATCGTTATTTAACGAATGCGCAAATTTATTGCGCAGATAGATTACAATATTTTAGATTATGTGTGGTCTTCAAATCATCTTTTTGCCCCTAATAATAGTAAATTATGTAACATATTAAAAGAATCTACAACGGTAGAAACAATTAAACAAATAGACTTTAATTAAACTTTATAGAGGAAAACACTGTTTTAAAGTCACGTAGAATGTGTGTGTGAGTACTGTCCGGCAGGAATAACAAGTGGTTAAGATACCTTTTTAGAATTTGGAAAGATAAAACTTTTCTCTCATTAATTGGCTAATTTAGCAAAATGTGCAACTGACGGGTATAAAATTTACGAAAAAAAAATCGTTGAGTGGATTATTTTTGAAAAAATGTACACGGATTTTAAGTACTTTACGGAGACAGTAGAAACATTAGAAGTCTTTAGAGGAAGGGGAATAAGGGTGAAAAAAAATGCAGAAACAATTGAGCCATGATGCAATCATAACACACACTGATAAAGTTCATTTTAGTGTTTGATGGAAAAAGACAATGCTTCTTTTAGCGATTGAATTATTTAAAAAATCTTTAATAAAAAACCAGTATGCTGTGGCTATCACAATGCTTCATTTTATGTCATTTTTTTGTGTCGATGTAAAAAGGGAATCTCCTACCGTTTAACATAAACAAGTATTAATTCCTAGCTTCTCACAGCAGAAATTTTCCGCATATACTTTCTCGCAGTTTTAACCTAAAGATGCTGAGATACATACAGAAATATAGAAAATTTCAGAATGTGAGTAAAAGCAGAAAGAATGGTCAGCGGAAAAACACACAGCGTTCGTTTTTATAATGATCATATGACATATCGAGTTTAGTGCAATTGTACGTCATATTTGCTGAGATATAACCTTCGCGTATATGGATATTCTGCAGCGGGTTAGCATCATCTCGTTGCTGATATGTAATTAAATTGAATCAAATTGAATCAACGTAATGTTTCATGGCGGTTATCTTATATATTCTGTTTTATGCAGCTATACAGAATATAAACTGATATATAATCTTCACATTAACGGGGAACTCGCAACACAACTGTGCCCCCTATTGGAAATATTTCATACAGAATTCATACAAATATAAAGTATTATGGAATTATGTGCATTAATTATTATTAACACTTTTTTTTTATACACATACAGGCAGCCATTTTCGAAAAAAGGTCTAATAATTTCTAGACTTCACAAAATGAGTAAAAACATCAATAATTAAAAGTCGAAAATTTTTAAGAATCCAATGATTTATTCCATTGAATATTGAAGAAATTAATAAAAAAAAACAGTTTTGAAAAAAAGATATATGTACACATACATACATATATGGAAAACAAACTGACCAATTAACATGCAATCTGAACAAAAATGTAAGTCAATAAACATGTGAGTAATATATATACATACCTATATATATATATATATATATATATATATATATATATACACTAGCAGGCTTTGTCCACTTCGCTGGGCACTATTTAAATGAGTTGTCAAAATCTCGTATCATTATTAATACATTAAAGTTCCCATTGTGTACGGTAGAGATTTTTCTCGCTTGCAAATTGAGGAGTCCGAGTCTCTACTGCCTTTGACAGCAACTTACCCGCTTCTTACTTCCCATTCCCCAGCCGGTAAGTTCGAAGTTCTGCGAAACCCCGTAGATCCCATAGATTTCTCAAGACAAATTCAGCGCTAAAAAGGCGATCTCGAAATTGCTCCTCCGTAATCCCCATCGCACCCCCCCCCCTCCAAAAAAAAAAAAAAAAAAAAAAAAAAAAAATTGGAAGTATCCCAAAACAGACACATGACTGTTTTCAATACTTTTGTACCATTTTTAGTAAAGCTCTACTCAAAAATACGAAATTTCTGAAATTTCCACTCAAAAAACGATTTCTCCTCTTCCTTTTGTAAGAATCAAGAATTCCAAAATCGTACATAATGTTTTATTTATACTCAAGTCTAGTCTTCTCATGTGCAATTTCTTCACCGTGAAGTAAATTGGGGCCGAGTTATGTTCATAAACGTACTTTTGCTTCCTGTCCCGCAGGAGGAAGGGGGGGGGGGATTTCAATAAATCCCATTAGTTCAGGTGTCAGATACATATAAACAATCCAAGTACCAAACTTTGTGACTCTAGCTCTCATAAATTCCCCAGGACAAATTTAGCGCTAAAAGGGGTGTCTCGAATTTGCCCTTAGTAACACATACTACCTTCACCCCGCAAAAAACTCAAAAACTTGTTTGGGAAATATCCTAAAGAAGACGCATGAATTTTTTTCAACATCTTTGTTCCATTTTTAGTAGAATTTTATGCAAATTGTCCCACAAGGATCGATTTTTTCCCTCCCGCCCCTTAAAAATCAAAATTACCTAAATCACAGATAATGTTTTATTTGTACTCATGTATAGTCTCATTGTATGCAATTTCTTTACTGTGAGGTAATTTGGAGCCGAGTTATGCTTACAAAGGTGTTTTTACATTCTTCCTTCCCCCCCCTCCAAGGGGGAACGGGGATAATATCGATAAATTCCTTTACGTTAGGTGACATATAGAAAATCCAAGCACCAAAATTCGTGACCGTAGCTCCCATAGGCTCCTCAAGAGAAATTTAGCGCTACAAGGGATGTCCAAATTTTGCCCCATCGTAAACACCCCCATCAAAAAAAAAAAAAAAAAAAAAAAAAATACTGCGTTTTTGGAAATATTCTAAGAGAGTCGGATGGCTTTTTTCAATATCTTTGTCCCAATTTTTGATAGAGTTCTACTCGGCATTCATAGTGTGTGAATCGTGTAGATATCGCAAAATGTTTTGATTCTGACAAATTTACAGGCAAAAGTCCGATTTTATTAATATAGATGTGCGTGTGCGTGTGTATGTCCACTGATATATATATATATCCTAACACATAATCGTACCCGTACGCATCCCTCGATTCTGTAAAAAATTTTCAAAAACATTTTCGTAGTGAGGTGCTGCGTTCCTTTTTTACAGATCATCCGAGAAATTCGCTCATATACTTGAGACAAAATAACAAAACACTTAACTCCGAAAAGAATCAGAAGTTTAATTTATTCACTGCATATATATTTAGAAAACTTGAAATGAATTTATATATATATATATATATATTTAAAGATTAGAAAAACCAAAAGGTGACTTTCAAACCAATGCGCAAAATTGCAGCGAAAAGAAATGCAAGACTTAAATATAGGAATATATAAATGTAGGAACATTTGTGGAATGTTTTAGTTGAAGTGTTACAATATTTGAAGAATAAATAAAATAATGTCTATAGTATACAGTCGGTAACAAAAATCTCCGAACACTAGCAAAAATTCCTATATAAAAAAAAGTACACTTAATACAGTTTTGTTAAATAAATCCTTGTCGAATCCTATTTTTAGACTGACTAAGAACAGGATTCGACAAGGATTTATTTAACAAAACTGTATTAAGTATACTTATTTTATATAGGAATTTTTGCTAGTGTTTGGAGACTTTTGTTACCGACTGTACCAATTTTTAATGAACAAATATATGATGGTATGAATATAAGTGCATCCTATGAAATATAAACTGTTTTAATTCAAATATCACTTGTCGGAATTTAATAATGTTCAATTAGATTTAAAAAAAAAAAAAAAAAAATGTCCTTTCTTAATAAAGCTAGAAAAATTGATCTCTTATCATTAAAAGAAGAATTAGGGTTAGATACTCCCCCGAATTCTAAGATTGCAGATTTAATTAAAAAAATTAGTGGTGCTAAAGATTATGATGAAAAATTTGTTAAAGCTCAACTAGATGTAATTGTGGCAGAACGAAATGGAAAAAAAACAAGAAATAGAAAGGGATAGAGACTATGAATTGAAAAAAAAGTGGGTTAGAAAATAAAGTTAAACTTAATGAAAGTAATTCAGAAAACAGTTCTTCAGAAATTAATATAGTGTCCAAGCAACAAAATTTGCTTAAACTATTGTTAAGATTTGACGGTACAGGCGACATCAGTGTCTATTTAACTTTATTCGAAAAACAAATCGCTAGAATGAACAATGGCAGGGATTATTATGTGACTTACCTAATGAACCTTTTTACTTTAGACATTTTTAGTATAAATTGGGAACCTGATACTTTAGCTAACGATTATGATCATATAAAAAAGATTCTGTTAAAAAGATTCAAACTGACACCCGAGCAGTTCCGTCAAAAATTTTTTACACATCGTAAAGAACGTTTAGCATGTTGGCGTGATTTCGCCTTTGAATTAAAATCATTTTTTGATAAATGGATAAGCGGACAGCAGCTTTGATGAGTTAAGAGAATTAATCATAACTGAACAAATTAAACAGAAATTATCGAACATTTCTTGGACGACTTACCAGGATAAAGAATATTGAAACACTGGTAAACAAGTTAGACGATTACAAAGGATTTAGGAGGAATGCAAAGGAAATATTAAAAAAAAAAATATATATATACTAGCGTAGACAGTCTTAACAAAAAATCACAGAGTAAAGATTTTGAAAATTGGAAATCATTTCAACGTTCATCAAACTATGCAAAAACAAAAATAAAACAGGGCGATTCAGAATATAATTCTAAAAAATAGTGTCAAATGTTTTTCATGTAATAACCATGGTCATAGAAATGAACAAAGAAGAAAGAAGAAGAAATGAAAAAAGAAATCGTGCATAAAATACATAATAAAGGTCATTTTGCTGCCGCAAAGACTGAGGAAATACTGAAAAAGGAATTCTATATTCCTAAAGTTAAGAAGTTAATTCACATAGTCCTACCAAATTGTGTAGAATGTATCCTTTATAACAAAAAAATGGGCAAGGCAGAAGGCTTTTTAAACACCATACCAAAACATTATGTCCCACTTCACACATATAATCTTTATCACATAGGTCCACTTCCGTCAACAAATAAAAAATATCAATACATCTTGACCGTTTTGGATGCTTATACAAAGTTTGTCTGGTTATACCATGTAAATCCACCTCATCTCATGAAGTTATAGCTAAGTTAAAACTTCAGCAAGCAGTGTTCGGAAACCCTGCGGGCATAATTACACATAGAGGAACAGCTTTTACAGCCAAAGAGTTTCAGGAATATTGTACAAAGCAGAAAATAGAGCATGTAAAAATAACTATTGGAATACCTAGAGGAAATGGCCAGGGAGAAAGACTGCATAAAATTTTAATTCTTGTCTTATCTAAACTTGCAAAGGACGACGAAACAAAGTGGTACAAGTTCGTAGAAGACGTACAACGAATTGTCAACAGTACCAGTAAGAAGAGTATTAAATATACTCCAATTGAACTTATGATCGGCACAAAGATGAGAAATAAAGAAGATTTGAACATCAAACAAATCTTAGATGAGGAATATCAAAGTAACATGAGGAATGGGCGTTTACAGATGAGATAGGGGACCAAAAGAAATATAATGAAAATGCAGGAAGAAAATAGGAAACAATTTAATATGAGAAGAAAGGAAGCTAACATTTACAAAATAAATGACATGGTGGCCCTACAGAGGACACAGTATGGTTCTGGACTTAAGTTAAAGAAAAAAATTCTTGGGTCATTATAAAGTCATAGTCGTCAAGAATAATGATCGTTACGAAGTCAAAAAATTAGGAAGTCATGAAGGACCTAACAGAACCTCTACAGCTGGTGATTTCATGAAGGCTTGGACCACAGCTGTATAGCACTGTTAAAATATATATATATATATATATATATATTATATATATGTATCATCTAACATTCTTCTTTTTTTCTGTCTTTTTGTCTTTTTCAGATGCAGTGGTGAAAACTGATGAGGGCATCAGTCGCCAGGATAGGACGAGATGTGAGGAATTCAACTTTCCCACTTCAAGAGAAAACATTACCACTCAGCCTCTCATTCATTAGTTGATGCAGAATGGCAACAGTTGCAACCTGAAGCGAAATTTACGAGAAGAAGCGGGAGTTCTTCGCGAGATGTCAAACAGATCAGACGAGATCAGACATATGCTGTTTGAGTATAAGTGCTCATAACTTTAAGTTGTTCTCACTAGTTATGAAAATTAGCACAGACGGTGCTCAGAAGTTAATGTTATTTTCTAAACCGTTTTAACTGATGCATTGTATATACTAATTGTAAATTTGTGTTCGTCATTAAATGGATTAGTGTGTTATAGAATTTCAGCGTAATTCTTATAGTGATTCTTCGCTTTTCATTTTATTCTTGTGAATTAAATGGCAAAAATAGTATTAGCAACGATTATTTCACATTCTCTATTCTGTGTGAATAGTACTTACACACACACACACACACTCATATATATATATAATGTAGAAATGCAAGCAAAAAACTAATTAAACTAATTAATTAAAAATAAATAGTTCAAGATCCTTGCAGTAAATAAATAAATAAATAAATAAACCGCAAATAAGTATGCACAATAAGTATGTGAATCTGTTGTCTTTATATTATTTTTTTTAGTAATTATCAGTTTTTTACTTTTCAAATTATATATATAGCAATCAGAATTAATAATTAAATAATGTTAATCTCAAAAGCAAATGACAATTTTAATGCGACAGATTTTATTTCGAAGAAGTTATGCATTTTAAAAATATGCAAATTAGTAAATAAAAATCGCGAAAGAACTTTTTTTTTTTTTTTTTCTGCGCTTTGTTTTGCCACAAATGTACAAAGATGATTTTACATAAATAAAATAATTCTCTTGTACCTCAAGGAGTTGCGACAAGCTATACTAAATTACATTAATTAATCGTTAATTAAGTTTAAGTGTTCTGATGAAAGTATTTTTTTTTTTTTAAATGTAATCAAAATTAAAATACATTAATGTATTGTTTGTTCAATATTTCACTTTAGTTAAAAAAATCACATTAAATTTATTTTAAATAGGATTTATTTATTTATCTATTTTCAGCAAAAAAATTAAAAGAGATATATAAAAATCGTTGTTTTAACTTCTTTTAAACTATTACAATAGTCAAAAACAATAAATAAAATTTTAATTTCATTTCACTCATTATTTATTTATCATTTTTCTTTTGTTCATTTAAAAAATGAAATTTAAAAAAATGTATTAATAAAATAATATCTTATTGTGTAAAAATAAAATAATGTATTATCGTTTTTAATCAGAAACTAAAACAATATTAACTATCAAAATATATTTTAATGAAATACAAATTTTGTTGGTTGAAATAATTAAAAATTAAACCTCTAAATATGCTAATAAATTTAATTTAAGCTAGTATGTTGTGGCCACCACATGACTTTCTTCTATATTTCCCTATATAAATACATCCAGTAAATATAATTTATTTAAATATTTATTTTTAAAAAAAAAAGAAAGATTATCTTCCATGACAATGCAGATGATTTCCACATTAGTGAAGTAGTATAATACTAAATATATATATATATATATATATGTCGAAAAAGAAGTCGATATATATTTTTTTTTTTGTTAAAAATGAAAAAAAAAATCGATAACTTTATTTTAAATTATTGCAGATCAATGGTTCAACCATTTGTTTTAAAGGTAATGGCGATCTCTTTTGAAAGATACCCATCATGAAAATTTACTCCCCTCGGGGGGGGGGGGACTTTCTCCCCTGGGGGAGGCGAGGCTCCTACATGCACATTTTTTTTTCGGAGTTGACTATATATATTACAAATAATTCTTTTAAAATTCATAATGACTATTAAAAAGTAATCTCTTTATGCACATTCATACAAAATTTTGTCCTATAACACCATGTTAAAAATTTAGAAAAAGCGGAATGGCAACGCAAACTATTGGACAATTTTTACCAAAAGTTTATAGGCATTAATTTATGTCAATGTGTAACTACACACCAATTTGTACGAAATTCTGTGCAGTAGTACGTGAGATACAGTCGTCAAAATATGATGTCACACACACATACAGACAGACAGACAGACATTTTCTAAAAAGAGTCAAGTCATATTCTACAGCTCTCAAAACGTGTAAATCCATCAAAAACCCGAGGTCGAAAAATTTTACGAATCCAATACTTTCTTCTATTGAATATGGAAGAAAGTAAAAATTGTAAATCTCTCAGTGCCATAGTATATTATATTAATATGCTAAAATAATTACGCGCACATTTAAATAAATTATTTATTTTGAAACTCGGATAACAATTTTTTTAATTATATGTATATTATTGGATTGATAGTAATATTATAAATATTAAAAGTAATTGCAATTGGTTGTTTAGTATTGAATTTATAAACTGAGCACAAGTATCATAAAATCAATTTAGTTATTGAATCTGAAATTCTTAATGAGTTAGAATAGGGCTCACCTATAACAAATCGCACTTCCCTTCAAAAAAGGAAAAGTGTGATGGAAATTTGGAGTTTTCGTTAATTTTGCATATTTCTAATATTTATATATATATTTCCAGTCAACAATTTCTGACTGTCTGTTCAACATACATTATAAACTGATGGAGAAATATTTGGTCACATTTGAAATTAAATATTTTATAAAATATTTAAAAAGAATACTTAATGGAATTTAAGAGATGTTTATAACATGCTGTACCTCATGCTTTGAATGCGTGGTGTACTTCATACAGCATGTAGTTCATAAGCTTATACAAAGGTTTTTCTGTAAAGGCAAAAATGTGAGTAATAACTGAAATAAATAATGCCTGAGGCACATTGTAAGGTGATTCTAATGCTTCATTAAATTGAATGCATATTCATCGAGATATAAAAATTTCTTTTACAATACGGACAGTTTTTAAAATAGTTTTTCTTTATGAAATTCAGGTTTTTTTTTTTTTTTTTTTTTTTTTTTTTTTTTATAATTAAATACTCGTTGTTACAAAACTTGACATACAAGAATAGAGACGATATATTGTTATTATAATAAAAAAAATGTAAAAAAAAAATTTGAAAAAATATCAGCAGTTATACCAAATAACGCGTTTATTAACGAAATGTTTCGCATGATTTATAAACTAAATATATCGATTTTGCTCTATGGAAAATAAATCAAGTAATCTGAAAATTAAGAATTATATCTCCGAAAAGAAAACTAAATTTCAGCAGCTCTCAAAACAGAATAAAATAAAGGGTGTTTTTTCTAATATTTCTATTTTGAAACAATTAATAATTCTATTACAGTTTACATTGATTAACAATAAAAGGGTGGATAAAACCTATTAACGACATACTTCTTTTTCAAGCCGTCTCAAATATTTTTCACATGTGTTTTTTATTATTGTACAAATCGTACTTGGATGAATTTTTAAGAGTAACTCTATACGATTGTCTAACAAAATCTTCAAATGAAACTTTGTTAAAGAGGTATATATTCAACCGAACATCACCTATTTTAAATGTTCATATTTCTTCAGAAATTTAATATTCCTATACTTTATTGCCCCATATTTTCTTCACTGTAGTGCTTCAAGTTTCTAAAAATCGGGGATTTAATTAGTTTAATAACCATGCATGCCATAAAAAAAATCGATTTCATAACTGTCGATTATGACACAGCAATTAACATCTGCCATCAGTGTTAAATAATGAATGAATATTTTATCTAAGCAGAATGAAACTTAATAAAGTTAATCTAAAAATTTTACTTTTAACACTCCATGAATTGATATCCTTTTATCTACATCATTTATCCTTCTCCTACATCTTTTTCGGTAAAATTCGAGAGTAGAACGACAACCAAAATGCAAAAGTAGTACGTACAGTGATAAAACAGCGGTTCTCAGAACATGTCGCATAAAAGAGCTTTAGTTGCACATTTAGTTAAAGGTTTAATAATTTTGGCAGATATCAACTAAACTTTTCATTAAATAAATTTAAAAAATAATATTAATTAAATATAAAGTACGAATTTTTTAAAAATAATACGCATTTCCGGATGTATAAATATGTTAATAAAAATTAAACTTAAAAGTTGTGATATTCATTTCTTATATATATGATTTTATGTTGTATAAGGATATATAAGGATAGTCCGTTTTTCATTTCTAACCATCATTTCTTCAAAATCTTACTTCATAATACTAAAATGAACGGTTTCAAAAAATTTTAAATATTCAGAATATTTAATGAAAAGCTATCCCAAGTAATTGATACTAATAACTGACATAATTCTAAATAGTTGATCAGAGAGCTCATAATATAGAACTATAAGCCGATTACAATTTAAGTCCTGATTAATCAATGAACACAGTTAAACTGAATATTCAAGAATTCATTTCAAATTTAACTAAAGGTTTTATTTCGGTTCATAATACTACTATTTGTTCTGATAATTTTCAGACGATAAATCCATTACATGCCAATTAATTTTATTTGTTTCGTTTTTTTTATGTACTATCATAATTTTTTATAATTGTTTGATATTCGATATTTTAAAAATATGTCTAATTCTACATAAAAAATGCTCAATAATAATCACAAATTCAAAAATTTAAATTATGTGGAATAGAAATGATAACTATTTAATAATCATGTTATAGTTATTCTCGTTACGTTATTTTATTTTAAATGCATTAAGCGTAAATAATAATAATGATAATTATACATATATTCAAATACACTATCTACAAATAAAAATTTCGACCTTTATTATTAATACGTTTTTTCAAATATCTAGAAAAATTCTGCAGTAAATATCTTGGAACTTTGGAAGAAAAAAAAACATGTTATACAGCATATATTTCAGCAAAAGAGGACTAGTAAAAACATAAATAAAAGTCAAAATGTTTTCGACCACCCTGTAAAAAAAAAGAAAAAAGACTTGAAATTCATTTTTGCTGTAGTATGTGATTCGGAAATTTCTGAATAAAATGTATAAATTTTTAAGAAGCTAGTACACATATTCTAGGAAATATAACGGCTTCGTTAAAAAATTACAAAAAAAAAAAAAAAAAAAAAAAAAAAAAAAAATAAATAAAAATAAAAATGAATAAATAAATAAAAGTAAATAAATAAACACTTTTTAAATTATAACATGTAGGATATTAGATTCAATGCGAAGCTATTTTTAGAAAAAATGACGAACTAGAAGTTACACTTCATACTGCGATCTAAAGGCAAAATTATTAAATATCTTACAAAATATGAGAATTTTTACTAAATAATTATTTCCTTACACACGAGCAAGGTTTTAAAAAATTACATTTACATAATTTAATAGACAAAAGTATTGATCTACTTATATGAATGCCCTAAACAAATATCCTGTAAATTTATGAGGGATAGAATGAAAAATATTTCAGTTATTCTCAAAATAAAAGCTAAACTATAAGAGCATTTATTGTGATTTTAATTTTTATTCATTCAACGTCAAATGTTAATACAATGTTCGCTGATTGTAAATAAACATTGATAAAACTTCTTGCCATCTTCCTTTTTTTTTTTTTTTTTTTTTTTTTTTGAGAGAGAGAGAGAGTAACTGAAATTCTATTAATTCTATAGCTGATAAATTTTTGAATTCACAAGGTATATGTTGGGATTCTCTTATAAGTACCTCGATACTTTTAGCTATTAAATTATGCATTTTTTTAATTATTATTATTAAGCTTGCTCATGCGTAATTAAAAATATTTAGTTAAAATTGCTCATATTTCTACAATTGACAATGTGCACTGCAATCGAAAGGCAACAACGTTAACTATCTTTCAAAATATGAACATTTTTATTAAATAATTTTTCAAACGTATACGCACAATTTAACAAAATTTCGTTTTCATAATTTAATAGCTACAGTGCAGCCACATATCTGAAAACTAGCAGTAAGGACGCGTCCAACATGTTGGAGGAATGCCAGCTTCTCCGACAGTTTAAAATTTGGAAAACATCCAGTAATTCCGCGCTCTGTTATTGCTCATTTTCCCTGAGTCAGATGGCTGTCACCCCTTTTTTAGCATTAGGCTCCTTGAGTTAGCAATTGCGCAGATGCTTCCATGGTTTCATCAAATGTGGTCGAAGAATAAAAGTATTGAGCTACTTATATGAAAGCCACCAACAAATACACTGATGGAAAAAAAATCCCAACACCAGGAAGGAGCTGTGCTAGATAAACGAAATTTGGTAGGCGTGTTTATACATCTGAAAGATGACGTCGATTCAAATTTCGAGCTACGCGCATAAGTGTGGCGCTTGTAGCGACACTATGAACATGCAAATGAGGTTTGCTTTAAATAAGCGCTGTAAGGTTCGTGATCGTTATTTACAGTTGAGATTTGACGTAGTGGGTTAATGTTAGTCAAGGATGCCTCTAACAAGACGAAGAAGCCATTATCAACAGCTCACTGAGTTTGAACGAGGTCGTGTAGTAGGGCTACGAGAAGGTGGGTTTTCTCTCCGCGATATTGCAGAAAGACTTGGCAGGAATGTATCACCTGTGCATGAGTGTTGGCAGCAGTGGTCAAGAGAAGGTACTGCCTTAAGAAGTACGGGTTCCGGGCGGCCACGTGGCACTACTGATAGGGAAGACCGCCGTGTTCGGCGTATGGTTGTGGCTAATCGTACTGCGTCTGCAGCTGAAATTCGAGCTGCAGTTAGCACCACAGTGTTACAACGAACTGTTACAAATCGGTTACTTCAAGGAGAGCACCGAGCCAGACGCCCTGTAGCGTGCCTTCCACTGACTCCAAACCACTGCCGTTTGCGACGTGAGTGGTGTCAAGCTAGAGCTCATTGGAGGACGGAGTGGAGATCTGTTGTGTTTTCTGATGAAAGACGGTTCTGCCTTGGTCGCAGTGATAGCCGTGTGATGGTTAGAAGGAGGCCAGGTGAACGCCTGCTAGCGACCTGTCTACGGGCTAGACACACAGGGCCTACTCCTGGAGTTATGGTTTGGGGAGCAATTTCGTATGTCAGCAGGATCACTTTCTTGGTTATCCCACGCACCCTGACTGCAAATTTGTACGTCAGTCTAGTGATACAACCTGTTGTGCTGCCATTAATGAACAGCATTCAAGGGAGTGTTTTCCAATAGGATAACGCTCGCCCTCATACCGCTGTTGTAACCCAACATGCTCTACAGAGTGTCGACATGTTGCCTTGGCCTGCTAGATCACCAGATCTTTCTCCAATCGAGCACGTATGGGACATCATTGGACGACAACTCCAGCGTCATCCACAACCAGCATTAACCGTCCCTGCATTGACCGCCCAAGTGCAACAGGCATGGAACCCCATCCCACAAACTGATATCCGTCACCTGTACGACACAATGCATGCACGTTTGCATGCTTGCATTCAAAATTCTGGCGGTTACACCGGTTACTAATGTACCAACATTTCACATTTGAAATGGCTCTTCTCGCGAATGGCTCTACCTGTGATCTTGAAACTTTAACCAATTAAATATGTTACCTAGACAAATGTATTGCTGAAATTTCATTACTGTACAATAATTTTTTCTCGGTGTTGGGATTTTTTTTTCCATCAGTGTATCTTGTAAATTAAAAAAGTTATGAGGGATAGAATGAGCAGAATTTCAGTTCCTCCGAAAATGAAAGCTAAACTGTAAGTAGTTATACTCTCATCTTAATTTTGAATCATTTAAAGTCCAGTGCTAATAAAATGTTTGTTGACTGTAATAAAACTGAAATTCTGTTCATTCTATAACTCATAACTATTTCAATTTACACGATACTTATTTGGGTTTTCATATAAGTAGCTTAATACTTTTAGCTATTAAATTACGCAAATGAGTTTTTTTTTTTTTTTTTTTTTTTTTTTTTTATTTGCTCATGCGTAGATAAAAATATTTAGTAAAAATTTCATATTTCGTAAGATATTTAACATTTTTGCATTTTGATTGCAGTATGCTGTGTCTAATGTAGTACGCCGTTTCCTAAAAATGGACTTTTCACTACGTTTGATTGGCTAGGTTTATACTTCATAAAGTTTTTTTTTTCCTCAATTTTTAAAGAAATCGTTATATCACAATGAATATTTGTGGGAGCTTCATAAATATTTATACAAATAATTAGAAATATCTTCATAATCGCATGCTACAGCAAAAACCCATTTCAAGTATTACTATTTACAGGGAGATCCAGAACATTTTTAATTTTGTTGAAGTTTTTACTACTCTCCCCCATTTTTTTTTCCTCCAGGACAAAGCTTTTGATGAAGTATATAAGGTATAACGTGTTGTTTATACTCCCAAAGTTTTAAGATAACTCATTAACGGCCCTCTTCACTTACCGTCGCCGGAAGCCCGAACCAATGTTATTCAATGGGGAAATTTTCTATACAAGTAACTTATTAACTAATACATATTTTTAAATTCTGTTTTCACATTCAGAAAATTCCCAACTGTTAAATTGACGGACCTTTTTTAAAAAAGTATTTTTTTAATTATTAATATTTTATTTTGAAATTAAAAAATTAAAAAAATTCACATATTGAAAATTCGTATTTTGCAGCTTCAAAATAAAATATAAAAAATCAAAAAAGTATATTTTTTAAAAAGGTCCGTTAGTTTAACAGCTAAAAATTTTCAGAATGTGAAAACAGAATTTAAAAATATGTATTAGTTAATAAGTTATTCGTAAAGAAAAATTTCCCATAGAATAACATTAGTATCGGCTGAAGAGGGCCCTTTAAGAATTTTTCAAGATATTTGACAAGGCGTCTGAATTTGAAAGTGTCGAAATACTTCTTGATAGATAGTGTAAATAAACAAATTAATGGAGACATTTCCAGTTTTCTACGGGTTATCTAATTTTACAAATTAAATATTAGAGGAATTAATTTAAAACTGCAAGAGATTAAGCCGCGTGTTATATGTCACATATTTCGGCGATTGTGCTGTATTTATAAACAGAAGCAAATATTAATATATATATATATATATATACAACATCCTGTAGACATTCATGTTTAATTTTTTTTTTTTTCTTTTTATGTAAAGTATGAAAAGGATGCTAATTTAACTATATATACCAATTTGTATCGTAATTTTATGATTATTATAGTAATTAAGCAGATAAAAATTTATTTTTAATAAGTATATTTTATTATACAGTGGAGCACCTTTTATACGTTTCTCGTTTATACGTTTTTCTCATTTATACGTTTTTCGACTTCGGTCCCAAATCATTCCATTGAATTCTAATGTTAAAATATTTCGTTTATACGACACGAATAAATTCTTAATTTCACTTATACGTTTTTTTTCTCCTTGTAGAATCCCAAGTTCGAGTTTCATTCCAGGATAAATAAAAAATAAATAAATAAATAAAAAGAGAGGAATGCTCTTTATGTTTTACTCTTTTTTTTTTCGATTATTTTTTCTAAGAACTATGGTAACAAAGTGCGACTATAGAACAAATTGCGACCTGCATCGGTAGCCTGGGGCAAGGGGGATGTTTTTCAGAGATAAGCAGTTGGCGACTGGGTTGAATGGTAGGTGTACAAGTAGCCAGTGACCACTTGAAGACCTTCCACTTTCTCTTTTAATTGATTCCAGGGATGGGATATTAAAGGGGAAAACCCACAACTTTATAGGCATTTTGTAAACTTAAAGATTTATTACTCACCTCCATTGGGCGACTTGGAAGAGAAGTTGGAGAAACAAGGATTCTCCCCCCCCCCCCCTTCTTTTAATCGTTTGCAAAACTGTCATCTTCGTTTAGAGAACGAAAGGCTTTGTCTTTAAAGGTTAAAATCGAAATCTTGTGAAAATTTCTGAATTTCTGTATTTTTAATTATTATTTAATTTTTATTCTGCCTTTTAAAAATATTTTAAATTTAATTAAAAATATATCCTATTCAAATAAAATATAAATGTAAAGAAAATCATGAAAATTGATTAGACTTTTATTATTAATATGACACTTTATTGTGTATTAATGTTAAAACGAATTTTCAGTTGTACGTTTTTTTCAGTTATACGTTTTTTAGGAACGGTCCCTTGAAAAACGTATAAACGGTGCTCCACTGTACTTCATTTTTGCTTATAGTGTAAAATGTTTTCAAATATACGCAATGTATTTTTAAATATAATCCACATATTTCAATAGAGACAACATAGAGTAGATTAGGGGAAGTATATCGCAATTTTTTGTCAAATATTTTTGCAAAATGACAAGCTGCTCATAACTATTATTTATTGATATCTGATTGAAATATATACTTTTGAACACATATTAATAATATATTTAATTCCAGAACTTTTATATAAACTTTGAAATAAATGTTTTCCTTAACACTTGCTTTTGGCATCTTACACATATATTGGAGTAAGGTGGCTATCTGTATCGTGGTAAAATGACTTAAGGGATTTCAATGTAAAATACACACTTTTGGGAAACCTTATATATTTATTCTTAAGCGCAGGATTGGAATAGACTAAAGAAAACAGAAAAATATTAGCATAGACTAAACTAAAACAAAATGTTATCTGTTATCATATTTAATATTTTCATAAAATCAGTGCCCAAATGTAATTAAAATAAGAAAGAAGATAAGCCAGGCACCTTCCCTCAATGCAAAACTGGCCTCTTACTTTAAAATGCTGAAAAAGACGTACGGCCACTTATTAATTTACAAAAATAAAAACCGGCCTCCTTTAAAGGTTTGTCGGCAAGGTCAAACATCGTACTTTTGAAATATACCTGAATTATATTTTTCCTGTTACTGTTGGTTTTACAAAACCAACTAATCAATATATATATATAAATATATATATATATATATATATATATATATATATATATATATATATATATATATATATATATATATATATATATGTATATATTAATCTTATTAGATGAAGAGATGTGGATTATTGATTCAATCAAAGAAAATTCCGAAAAAGTAACATACGTCTTATTATTTACGCACCTCTTCTCTAAGTGACCGGCATCTAAAATGGTGGAAAATAAAAGATATAATCACATGATTGCCAGACTTCACTCTGCCCAAAATCACATGCTATGGTCAACAGAGTACAACCAGTGTTCTGGTCAGATGAAAATAAGTTTATTTTATATAGCTCATATGGTTATCGACACAATAGGCATAATATTAGTCGCAAAACTTTAGTTGAGGATTTACGATCGTGTGGATTTTTTTTTTCCTTCAGAATGATAAAACTGCTTTGGCTTCCCTAAACAGAAAACAAAAAGCAAATATGTACCAATTACTTTTGGAAGATAATCTATTGTCTTCTGATTCTGTCTATTGATTTCTGGAATAAACTGGATTTTTCAGCATAATAATGCAGAAATACACTTCAAAAAATACAAAAAGGTGGCTTGAGAACTGGCATGTGAATATTGTGAAATGTGAAGCCCGTAGGTTTAATTTAATTCCCATTGAGTATTGTTGGGTTTAAATAGTCTATAAAGACAGATATATATATATATATATATAACTATTGAAATATTAAAAAAAGAGCGAGTGTTTCAAAATTAAATCAGTTGCCAATGGAGTACTTGTAAAAAGTTGTTACGCCTATCCGAGAATTGCATTCAAAGTAATTTAGAAAAATGGGGTCACAAACCTTCTTTGAAACTTTATACTGCTCCTTAGCACCAGAATTCAATGTTCAGTTCTTAGTCTCAGTAATTTTCTGTTTTCAATTTTGTAATATACCACAGTAAAATTACATTTTTTTTTTTTTTTTTTTTTAATGAAGAAAATATCTATCTCTAAACTTTGAATTCCTTAGCTCCTTACCATAATTTGCATTTCTTCTGATAAAAAATACCAGAATTTACAAATTCATAGGTTTTAATTTATAACTTTGTTTAGAATTCACATAATGTTTTATTTATTTATTTATTTATTTATTTTTACTTTTATTTGATTTTATTTATTTATTTATTTATTTAAGTAATGTATTTTCTTAATTAATTTTTTTTTCGTTTTATTTGTATTCATATAGAATTTAGAAGTTTTTCTATAAATATTTATATTTATTTTATTACTGCAAAGCTATATTTTGCTATGATTTAAAAATATTTCTTTTTTCTGAGTTTAAAATTTTGTCCAGGGTTGTATACATGGTCTGTCCCAAAAGTAATGCGCCTCATTTTCTTCTGCCGCAACTATCTGTCGCACAGGGTTGCCGCTTGCACGGAAGGTTGGGTGGAGTCTTGGGAACACAGCGCCACCAGCGCCAGTCGGCTCCGAGCTCCTGCAGAGTGTCAGTGCCTGTTTCAGTGAACCCTTGTGTGAGTGCTCGGTCGAAATCAATATGGAACAAACTCTCGAGCAGAATTGTTGCAGTGTTGTGAGGACGATCCGACTGTTTTGGACAATGTGGTAAGTGATGACGAATCTTTTACTTTCTTGTACGACCCAGAAACAAAATGACAGAGCGCAGAGGGGCATACGACGTCGTCACCACGCCAAAAAAAGGCAAGAATGAGCAAATCGCAGGGCAAAGCGATGCTCATTGTTTTTTTTTTTCTTTTTTTCGAATCCAAGGGAGTGGTACATTTTGAATTTGTTCACCTGGCCAACCAGTCAACGCCAAATTTTACGTTGAAGTACTGAAAAGGCTAAAGCAAAGGGTCAACCACGTCAGGCGCGAGATCAAGAATTCCTAGAAGCTGCACTATGACAATGGTCCCAGCGTCTCAACGCTCCCCCAGCCGCCTTACAGTCCTGATTTGTCCCCGTCCGACTTCTCTTCATTCCCAAAGATTAAAAAAATCCTCAAAGGACAGAATTTGGGGACCCTGGAGAACATCAATGTGGCTACGACGAGGTTACTAAAGGACATATGTGATGGACAGCCAGGATTCATATAAAGCATGGAAATCGCGTCGGAACAAGTGTGTTGAAGCAGGACAGACGTATTTCGAAGAATATTGAGTAAGTGTACGAATCGGTTCGATAAATTTCTTAAAATAAAAATGGGCGCATTACTTTTGGGACAGACCATGTATATATTCTGAAGAATCACATTAAAATTGCTGATAGATAATTTTTTTGGTACGAAATATTCGTGCAATTACCAAACAAAACGCGTTGGTAGCCAGTCATTTCAAATTCTTTATTCTAAGTGGAACCATAAATGTTTTGCTAGATTCATATTATGTGAATTCGTGTGTCAGAACATGATTCAATATTCAGCAAAATCTTCCTCGAGCCCTTGACTCCTCGGTCGTTATGACATGAAAAAATAATCTGTTGGTAAACATTTTTAACCACCAGTCTCCACTGTTGCCATAAAAATGTGCACTTGGTGTGCAATGATGTTCAAATTGCGAACAAACGCCAGAAATTGTTCCATGTAGATGATGAATCCACAGATTTTAATATGACCCACGAAAATATCGCCTGTATCATATACCGCTGACCTCGTCCAGAGTGCAGTTAAAAGTGTAGCCAGATACTAGAATCTCCATTGTAAATCAGCCTATTCGTACTTATCTGTCAACTTTACTTTTGAGAAAAAGTGACTCGTCGCATTTGACAATTATCTTCATTTTTTTTTTCGCTATCAGCGATAACGTGCGTTAGTGTAGGGAAACACATCGACTACTGACTGCGTAGGTCCATATGCAGCAGTGTACGCGGCATTATGTGTTGCGACACACAGTGTTGGTCGCCACAGTTTCAACTGCTGGAGATTTCGGCAATCTTTCTATCATGATGAGCAACGAGTAACAGTCTCCAAAGCTCTCTGAAACCAATGCACCAAGAAAAGCAAACCGCTGGCTGTAGAATGGCCATTTTACCATCCACAAACCATTTTCGATAACCATTCACATCGTCTTCATATAAAAAACTTAGCAAAAGTTTTAAAAATGGCACCGAGCCATAACTAATCTAACCTTTCTCGAAATGTGATAAATGAGTGTGTTTTTGTAATTATACAGACATGCCAACATTTTTAATTATTCAACAGCATTTTCAGTAGTAGTCATTTTTTCACATCATTTTTTCTAAAGGGTATTTTTCTTAATTAATTGTAATTACATATATAAGAAAATTTCACTAGAAAGTGGTGTAAAAAAGAGGCGGATTCTAACAGTGCTCCGGGGTAAATAAAAATGTTGGCATGTCTGATTATATCGATAAACATCTTGTGACTGAAATTAGAATGCCCGGAAGCTTTACGTACTCCATCAACAGCTACGTATGCGCCATGGTTTATTGTTCGAAATAGCTCAATGCTCTAGGTGTGGGGCGGTCATAATTTAGTGGTTCTTTGGTGTGCGCATATATACATATATATATTAAACTTTTATTTATGAAACATAAGTATATATATATATATATATATATATATATATATTTAAATGTCCAAAATTTTCAAGTTTTCATTTCAAATCAATCGTGTTTGATTGGATAATTAATATTATATTTATTTATTATTTATTTGTTTATTTTTTAACGTAGTTCAGTTTATAATTGTACTTTTTTTTTCTTTCTTTTTTTTTAATATGAGTGCTTCATATCACGTAAGAGTACTTTTTCAAAATTCAAGTTAAAATATTATTAGAATTGTAATAAGTAAATGTAATTAAAATTACTTTTTACAATTAAAATATTTACAAAAATTTCTGTTACAGGTCAGAAAAAAAAAATATACATTCAAAATAAAAATTTTACATTTTAAACATTTTAAAAGAATCTTTCTATTTCGATTTTTTTTTTTTTTTTTTTTTATGTGAGCACATGTACTTGATCTTATAAAGTACTTATCACTTATCAAACACTTAATGGAACCTTTTGAACTTTTTATTAAGTACTATTCTTACAAGAAAGTGTTACGGAGAAAAATTTACGGTAAAAATGTGTTTTATTTCTCTGCCACTTGTCTGTTAATATTTAAAAAAATTTAAATGAAAGAGAATATTTTTACTTCAATTAAGACAATTTTAGTCTTGATTAAAAAAAAAAAATCGTTTTAGTTAAGGTGTCACTTTGCTTTCTTTGTGAGAAATTAAAAGTAAATTTAAATTATGTATATGTATATATATATGTGTGTGTGTTTCAGTCACTTCAATTTTTATTACTTTAAAAATAATAGCTAGATTTACTTCATTTTTTAATCCTTTAAATTTTTTTTTTAAAAATGATAATCAATTGTTATAAAGGAAAACAATATTTTATTTAAATATAAATATATAATTCATTAAACATAATGGATATAGAGATTAATCATTAGATAAACAGTAATATTAAGAAACAAAAATTTATACAGTTTAAAAATAAATGAATAATAAAAAAAATAAAAAATAAAATGTCTCTATTACTTTTGCCAGCTAATTGCAAAATCGAACATCTCCAAAAAAGTAAAAAAAAATAATAAAATAAATTAAAAAAAAAAAAAAAAAAAAAAAAAAAAAAAAAAATCTGATTCTGGTACACTTAGCTTAAAAATAATATAGGAACTAAGACTTTTAGTTTATAATCGTTAGGGCACTCAAAATAAGGTATCAGGGGCACATAAAGGGAGGGGGTTATTTAAATTTCCATTTCGTATTTGGACGCCTTTACAACTTACTTTGGAGTTGCTCGGTTTTGCAACAAACCAGAACTTAATTTTCACCAAGTTTCATGTGAATGTTGGATTTTTAGGGTTGTAAATAGACAAAAAGTTTTGTTTATTTAAATTGTATTTAAAAGTAACTTATCTCTATGTTAATTAACAAGATTCTGAACAAATCTGTGGTGTTTTATGAATTTATGACGTTCTAATTTTACATATTTAAAAAATTATTTAAATTAAAATATGAAAAAAAAAAATAATGAAGTTAGTATTTTTTTTTTCTTTTTAGATAAAGGTACAGTCGGTGACAAAAGTATCCGAACACTAGCAGAAATTACTATATAAAAGAAGTAGAGTTAATACTGTTTTGTTATTTATTTATTATTTAAAAAAATTTTTAAATGGAAGAGAATATTTTTACTTCAATTAAGACAATTTTAGTCTTGATTAAAAAAAAGAAAAATCGTTTTAATTAAGGTGTCACTTTGCTTTCTTTGTAAGAAATTAAAAGTAAATTTAAATTATATATATATATATATGTGTGTGTGTGTGTGTGTGTGTGTTTCAGTCACTTCAATCAATATAAGTCACTTAAACAATAAATAAATCCTTGTGGAATCATGTTCTTAGTCAGTCTATGAATATGATTCGACAAAGATTTATTTTACAAAACAGTACTAACTTAATCAATCTTGAGTGCATATTTCAAAGGGTAAACATTTTTTATTTAGAAAAGGAAGTTTCTCCTTAAAAAAAAGAAAAAGAATTACCATAAATATAGATTGAAAAAAAAAAAAAAAAATGTTTTTGTTGAATAAGCACAAAATTTAGGCAATAAAATGAGAGGAGTTGGACATTACGACCTATCACATTTTTAATAGTTGATAACAATATTATCAACTATTAAAACAATTTACTACTGCTAATAATATTATCTTTACAAAACAGTTTAATTTTCTTGTGTAAAACGCATGCTGTTTTTATGGTGTGTTACATAATATATAAATAAAATTTTTAATTTGCAAATTTTATTTTTAAAATCCCTGTTTTGAATATCTTTAAAAAAGCTTAATAAAATATGTAGTATTTGAATACCACTTTTTATTATTGAAATATGTTATATTTGATTATATTTATTTTTCTACGAACAGTCATAATGAAAACCTTTCTTCCGTAGAATAGAATTAATTTTATTTCTATCTATAATATTAAATTCAGAAAAAAAAAGTATTTTTCTCATTTTACTTTTAGATAAAATAAATATTCATACACACATTCAAAAGTTTTATACCGTTTTTTTTTTTTTTTTTTTTTTTTTTTTTTTTTTAACGAAAAATGACAGTAACAATTTTCATATTTATAACTACTGAATATATACGTCAGACTCGATACTTATTAAAATTTCCAATTCAATAGAAATAGAAAGAGTATATTTCAGTTTTAAAAATAAATACATAAATAAACATTAATGCATTTTTGCCGACGGATTTGATAAATATACTTCACGAAAGCATTTTTCTCTTTTACTCTGATTAATGTTGACAAAGAGAGTAATACAATTGCTATAAAACATTTTTAATAAATAGAGGAGAAAATCGAGCTATAAATAATTTTGATTCATTTTCTTTTTCAAATAAGTAAAAAAGGTTTCAGAGCAGATAAATATTTTAATGTATACTTTATTTTTTTATTACATTTTGCACATAGATAAAACATCACTGCCCCTCCCCCCCCCCCTTTTTTTTTAATTATACTTTATCTAACAATTTATATATTTATTTCTTTATTTACTTTTACATGTTTCAAGGCGATATACACATTGATAGGGATTTTGCAGTTTTTTGAAAAAATAATGTGCAACGCCGATTCCTTGATTCGATAAAGGAAATGAGGATGTGTTCTGAAAAGTGTTGTAAGAATGTCTAGCTTGGTGAGTAATTACCCTTTTGGAAATGTACTATGCGAAAATAGTTTGGGGATTTCATGGTATGCCGAGTTTTTAAGAAATTATTGGATTGGAGCGGGTTTTGAAAGCTTGGTGGGTGCACGTATGCAAATTCATTCTCCAGAAATATTATTTAAGCGAAGACAAAGAATTTATTTCATAAAATTTCATATATTTCATAAAATGCTTAATGTATACAATTGAAGTTTTAGAATTCTAAAACATACAATTTTACGATAAGGTTTTTGAATATTAAAACTATTTATTTTGAAAGCAAAATGTAAGTGGATAAATTATATATTTAAAAAAGAAAATGTATAACTGTGTTAAAACAACATTTTTGTTGAAAATGCATATTGCACTTAGAAGTAAAATGATATGTTATTGTTACGGTACTTCAAGCAAATAAAGATACAAAATTTTGTATTGGAGCATTATTCTTTGAAATGAAGGGGGAAAAAATGATAAATGCTTCAGGACAACAATGTAATATTACATGCAATTGTGAAAGAATGTATTATTTAGAAAAAAAGAAATATGTTTAAGAACTCACAGTACTTAACCTAGCCAACAGCGAAAAACCATGTTATTCTATTTGGGAAATTTGTTTCCATTGCTTAAACAAACCATACGATATACCAACATTGTCTGGTATATAATCTTTTATGAACGAATAGAGTGCCTTTTTTTTTCTGTATACAAAAACACGTCAGGTGTCACTCTCTAGCAGGAATATGGATTTGTCAATAAAATACATTCGATTCTAATCCTGTTGTGGAAAACAATTCTGTATGTACTATTTTCATAAGAATATATATATTTTAAAATACTTTAATTTTTTTAATCTTCTTTGAATATATATATATATATATATACCTGCTACTTTATTTGATTTAGCCACAACATTAATAATCATGCAGAAGTGTAATAACGATTAATGAATAAAAATAAATATGTAGAATTAAAAAAATAAATAAATAAATAAATAAATAAATTTCAGATCTATATTTTCTTTTTCATTAGACGACTATAGTAAGTAATAGAAGTATTGTGATCCATCAAAAATTACAATACCATTTATTTCCCTAAATGAAAGGTTTTAAAGTCTCTTGTCTCCAACAAAGTTGTATTTGAAAAGTGCTTAGAGAAATTTTAAAGGATTTTTTTTTTTTTTTTTTTTTTTTTTTTTGAAATTATGTCAATGTAATGAAATATTATAAAAAAAATAATAATAAAATACGTTTTTAAAAAAACAATTATTTTTAAAACTTTTAATTTTTATTAAAAAAAACCATTCAATATTATAAAAGAAATAAATTTTCTGACTATTAAAAAAAGCATCATAAGAAAAAAAAAATTGAAGATAATTAGATAAATATGTTTGTTTATTGTTTTTTTTCACTTTGTACGTATGTTTAGGAAAATTTAATTATTCACTATATAAAATTTCAATCAGCAACGGTATATGCAATGTTATATATATATATATATAATATGTAATTTAAAAATTAATAATTATCAATAACATATATAATGAATTATATATATATATATATAGATATATAGTACAAGATTTTTTTAATTGCAATATTTAGTTCGCAAATGCATAATTTGATATTAAAATTTCGTTTTTCAGAAACAGTTTGAGTTAAAAAAAATTTGCACAATTAATTAATGAAAAACCTTAAAAATAATTATCAATTTTTTTTTCATTGCGTTTAATCATATATTTACAAGGATAAATTCACAAATAAAAAACTCCTTTCATCCTCAAGGATTTGCGACAAACTGTAGTAAATAACTTTAATTAATCCTAATTAAGTTTAAGTGATCTGGTGAAGTGAAGACAGTTTTTCTAAATATTTAATTAAATTAAAAACATATTAAAAGTATGCTAAGAAAGTGTTTATTTTTTTATTAAAGAATATGTGTGCTTAAAAATTTTGTTTTGTTTATTTTCATACTTTAGCAGAAAAAGAAACAGAACAGCAGTTATTAAACTCTACTTATAACTTTCTTTTATTTACTGAAATCTTTCAAAACTGTGGGAATCAATTTTTTCATATTTAATTAAAATTAAAATGATTTAAATTGAAGAGTGATTTTATTTTAAAAATAGGCTTTTATTTGTTTAAAGTACATGTTTTTTTTTTTTTTTTTTTTTTTTTTTTTTACCATTTACATATTGATATCATGTTTAAAAAAAAATAAAAAAAAAAGAGAGAGAGAGAGAGAGAGAGAGAAAATATCATTCATTAAACTCACGCTATAATTTCTTTTTATTTATTAAAAGAATTCAGAGTTGTTGAAAGCAGTTGTGTCATACTTAAAATTTATTAAAATGATATTTGGAGAGGTTTTCTTTTTTAGCTAAAATATATGTATAAATTTACGTTCTTTCTTTCTTTTCTTTTTATTTACATATCAATACAAGAAAAAAAAATAGAATGGTAGCCATTAAACTCTACCATCCTTTACTTTATGACAATCACTCATAATTGCTTTAAGTATTGAATAGTTTTTGTTCCGATCTATTTCTTATTTAACATTCAGAATTGCTTTTGACCGTAATTTTCTCAACTATCATTTTCTAAAGTTTTTTTTTTTTTTTTTTTACTTAGTGTATAGTATTACTAAAAATTTCTATTTATTAGTAGTAGTGGAAAACGTTACGTAAACGAATTCTTTGAATTTTTATTTTTTGATATAATTTATGTTTGCTATATTTTTAAATGTATATTTCTATAATAATAAAATGGGTTGTGCACGTACCTTAGGAAGAATGAGTACTCCATCAGTTTAATTAATATCCTTTATTAAGTACAAGATGAAGTCTCTTGGCCGGGCATAAGGCAACTTAAAGTGGCGTTCAAACTCTGGAAACAGCAGAGCGACAAGCTGTTCTATTCGGATTCCTTTGATGTGTGATTTGGGTTGTTGCGAAGCTGGAAAGAAGTCTTTTGCTCTAACAAACCTCCTACTGCGATAATTGCATGGGGAACTAGGGTCTCTTTCGTAAAAGAGGAATAAAAAGTAATGTCCTTCATTGTAAACATGCACAAAATTTCAAGGGTCACTTTCGTACAATGGATAATTTATGACTTTTTCGCTCTACTTCTGTTGCTAGTATTTGAATGCAGCTTTTAGGCATAGTTTCGGAAACAGTCGTGCGACGGCTCCGATGGTCGGCAATTTGCCATAGTTTCGTTAGCAAGCTTTACATAATGAAGTAATATTTAAAGTAAGTCTATTAGTCAAGTCAATACAGGAGAATGTCTCGATTTTGTCGTTCTCTCGCTTAAATACCGCTTATTTTGGCGCGAACTTAAACTCTCTCTATGAACTCATATTTGACATTTAGCTGACCTAGTTCTGGCCTACGCTTTATCATTGGCCAGATTAGCTCACGCCTTTGATATCTACGATTAAGTAATACGCATTGTTTTGCCGGTAAAGCCGACGATTGCGTAATTTTTATTCTAAAAGTTGTTCTCAAATTTGATTCTCGTCTTATGACGTGCTTTGCTGTAAAACTAATTTTGCATGGGCTCCAGAATAGAATTTCCGTTGATATTCTTAAATTTAAGAGTTATTCTGAGATATTAATATTAAGCTATCATTTAATATTAATTTAAAGTAATAATTCAAAATGTTATTATTATTATTATTATTATTATTATTTTATCCTTTCATATATATATATATATTTTCTTGTTTGCATATATATGACTTGTATGCTTGATTTAAAAATGTAACTTAGTGCATTTAACTGGATTTTTTTTTTTTTTTTAATATTTGAGATTTATAAATAAACATCAAAATATAAATAAATTAAACTATACTTAAATCAAAACATACTTCAGTAGATTTAAATTTGTTTACAGGATGTTTTTGAATTATTAATTTCACACAATGAGCATGTAAGTATTGTGGTTAAATAATGATAAAATTAATTTTTGCACAAAAAGCAGGTATGGTTATGTTATAAATATCCTAACATTTTTTTCATGTATCATATAATATATCCTAAAATTATTCTGACAACATTTAATAATGGTGACAAAAATATTACTCAATCACTATAAACTAAACCGCAATTCCATTTGTTTGTTGTAGTAAAATTTCACGTAAATTTAGATGCTTGAACGTTTAAATTAAATTTAAAAAAAATGTATGATATTCATCAAAATTAAAAAAATATTCTTCCTGTACATAAACATACTCTAATATCTTTTTTTTTCTGTTTTCATATGGAATCAGAATATTCTTATGGAATCAAATTTATAGTTTTAATTTGCATTATATATATATATATATATATATATATATATATATATATATATATTATGCAACTGCTCATAATAGAATTTTAGTCTCTAATGCCGTTTTCTTGGGACAGGTGCTTCCCAAGATGCCTCCGCTACAGATGCTAATTTGAAACTGTGTTTCTATAACCAAATCTTCTGTGCTTCTAAAAGCAAAGTGATGATGCACTGCAGTGAATGCTCGTAAAAGTATTTTGAATATTTAAATTATGTAAGTTTTTGAAAAAAAAAAAATAATGTAAAGATTTCTAAGACTTCCAGTACTAAGAAACGTTCGTTTAGTACATTTATTCTTGTCTAAATGACGAGAAACTAAATTAACAATTCATTTTCACAATTATTTAGGACAAAAATACTTTTATTGTATCAAGCAATCAAAATATTACAGGATAGATTTATATTGGATAAACTGTATATACCTATGCATTTCTACAGTGTTTTGTTTTCATTAAATATACTTTTATTGACTTAGGTACATTTTTCTCATTACTTTAACGACAGCTATTTTAACCAAATTAATATAAATATTTTATTTTGAAATTTCGCAAAAAGAAATTATAATAAAAAATATTCCACAATTGAAATAAACCTCAGTAAATTTAATGAAATGTAGAAACAAATATATAAAAATTTTTTGGTACCTTTATGAAAAACGCAAAAATATTGCATAGGTTTGTAGATGTTATACGTACCAGTTTATTTTTATGCACAATTTTATTTTTCAAACAATTAATAAACTACATATTAAAGATTAATAAAAATAGAACAAATTAACAAAATTTTTAAGTTATATTCATTCCTACTTGTATATTAATGGCTTTGAATGTTAAATTTAAATGTTTTAGTATTCACAAAAGCTATCAAATAAATTTATTTCACGATACACCCCTCCAAAAATTGTAACCACCCATTCACCAGGTACATGTTAAATGATACATAGAATGGTGCTTTCTATTAACAATCAAGCATTTTGAAAATTGAACGAAAAGCTATCTCCTGTAGTTGATAATAATGTCTGACACTATTCTAACCCGTTGATTAAAGAGCTGATAACACAGAGCTGTGTCACGATTACAATTCCAATCCTGATTAACTGATCAACCTTGATAGCGTATTTAGATTGGATACTTAAGCATTAATTTGAAACTGAACTAAAGGTTCGTTATTGGTTGATAAAATTAGTGTTTGTTTTGGTATGTTTGTTTTGCAGAACATGCATAAATTTACATGGAGAGTATTTTCGTGCGTATTGTATGTTTTATGTGAAATAATAATATATAGCATTTAGGTAATGTATGAATGCAGATAAGAAAAGATTTTTAGTATCACAATTTACAAATTTTAAATTATGTGAACGAAACTCATCACCATGCTTCAGTAATTTATGTTATATCATTTAGTTTCAAATTACATCATTAAAAATATACGTAATATTTATCACTGTTTATTGCTTAATACAATATTAAAAAAAAAAAAAAAAGACATTTAAAATGTTAAGATATAATATTCCAAAAATGTTACTGATTAAATAAAAACACTTGATAAATGAAATTTAAGCACGTTCATTTTATCCATTTGCCTTACACAGTGGATTCTTAAAATTAAAATAATAACAATAATAATAGCAAAGATTTTTTTCTGACATTTTCAACAACAGCAGATTCTGTAAAAATTTAACAGTATTCGATATAACCAGAAATTTAATTTTAAAAAGTATCATTTATGAATTTTTCAATAAAAAAAAAATACATCTATCCTGTATTTACATTACTCTTAAATAATAATCTTTCATACATATAAATAAATTTCACACTGAATTCATGTTATAGTACATTAAATTTATAAAATAAATATGGAAATTTATTTTTAAAAATGCTTTAAATTACTATTGAAAATTACATTAAAAAAAAAAAAAAACTAGTACATTGTGGCTACCACATGACTTTCTTCTGTATCTTCCTCTACAATTTCACTCGATGAAAATAATTTATTAATATTTTTTTTTTTTAATTATCTTCTTAGATGAGTGCAGACGATTTTCCTTCTAGAGAAATATGTAAAGATGCCCAAAGAAAGTCAGTTTTATTCTTTATATGACATCTTATAAAAAAGCGAATTTTTTTCCTTGATAAAAATTTTAAAAATTGTTTACTTTATTTTAAATAATCACAGATTAATAGCTCAACAATTCGTTTTAAAGGTATTGACAAGTTTCTTTGAAAGATACCCAGGCGGACTTTCCTCCGGGGAAAGATAATTTTGCTACTTCTACATTTTTTTTTTCCAGTTGACTGTCCCTATTCTAAATATTTTCTCTTTAATTTTAATGATGATTCTTACAAAAATAATTCTCTTTATTCCTATTACTACGAAATTTTTCCTATACCGTCTTTGGTTCCTTTACAAAGTTTAATTACAAATGTGCCATCTTTGAAATAGAGCTTTTTTTTTTTTTCCTTGAATCATAATTAAAAATGCTTAAGTCGCAAACTCATCCTACTCCTTCTTTCATATTCAAATAAATTGCCATAAACACAGTGAATCTATTACAATAATACATTTCTTGAATGAAAAGTGTCACTAACAGTTTTCATAACTGTAACCGATGAATAGATTTGCCTGACACAATTCTGATGCAAATTTCTTATTCAATACAAATGAAGAAATTAATAAATACTGATGGCAAGTGTAAAAATTTAAGCAATGCATTTTTGCAGGAAGTATTGATAAATATACTTATGTGAATAATTTTTCTCTTTCCCTCAGATTAATGTTGACAACAACGGTATAACTGTTGTAACACATTTTTAACAAATTGTTGAATAAATCATGTTATCTATTTTTACTTGTTTTAATATCAATTTTTATTTAAAATCAGAAAATGAATTTCAGAACAAATGAATGCGTATTATACATTCTATCTTTATTTTATTTTCTTTGCCGGGAATAAATTTAACATTACCATATATTTTTAAAAATTATATTTATCTCACATTTTTATTTACTCATAAATGAATTTACTTTGCACATAGAAATATTATACAATATATAATAAAGCAAACAGTGCTTTTTATTAATATGTAAGAAAAATATAAATAAATAAATAAATAAAAATAATAACTGTATCACGGCTAAAATAAATTCAACACGTTCTTTCTTTCTTTTATTTCTTTTTCCTTTTTTTTTCTTTTAAACATCTTCCACTTACCAAAAACCTTTAGGCATACAGACTTCCTGCAATTCGTAATGTAAGTTTATTATCGGCAAAAGCGCACTTCTGTCGTTGAGTTCTCAATAGATTACCGGCAACCAACAGAAGTAAAACAATGCCGGTCGTTGTTATTGCACTGTTTACGTCTAAACTCGGCGTACGATGATGCGCCGATATGTGATATCTGGTAGTGGGCCGAAAATAATATGTTAATGGCGATCAGAATTTAGGACACTTTGCTTGAAGTTCGAATTTTTAATTAAACGTACGTGGCATGTTCAGAAAGTAATGAGACTGATTCTATGGAATTCGTTTATTTGAGGATAATTTTACAGACATATAATATTCTTCAAAACAGTCTCCTCCTACATTAATATAAAATTGGTAACGACTCTGCTACTCGTTGATGCCCGCTTCAAAGTCTCCAACTGAAATGCTGTTCATAACTCGCGTTACATTTCTTTGCACGTTCTTCAGATTGTCAAAACGATTAAAACAATCTCAAAGCAACTTCTTAGACTGAATTTAAACTGACAGAATAGAAAAAAATCTGGCAGTGTGAAATCGGAACTGCACAGTGGTTGGGTCAGCGTTACGGCGCTCTATTTTGCACTGGATCAAGAGCCTGGCACAAATTTTCTGCATTTAAAGTTTCTTAAGGACGATTTGTTACACTGTCCATTTTATAATGTTCCAACGTCTCCGTAGTCTTACGGACTCTCATCGAACGACCAAAGTTCAATAGCGATTTAATTTTATCCATATTGTCTGGAGTTCGAGACTACTTCCCATAGGCTTCTTGTAAAGTGGGCTTCTTGTAAAGTACGTCTCCGTAGCCGATTTGTTTACTTTTACCCAAAATTTTATGGCTTATCGCAGGTCGTTACTATGCTTTATTCTAAAAACCTGATTCCTCTTTCAGGCATGTGCCTGCTTCGTGAGCAATCTATGTGTTACAAAGGTTCAGGTACAGCTAAATTTAAGAGGATTATGTGGCTGACAGTCTCCACTATCTGTAACACCCGTCGCTTTGTCTTATGATTGGTCCAAATATTCAGTCTCATTATTTTCTAGACAGACATTGTACTTAAAAAAAAGATATATATATATATATATATATATATATATATATATATATATAGATAGATAGATAGATAGATAGATAGATAGATAGATAGATATACATATATAGGGTAAGTGCACCAGTGATTGTCACTTTTAGAGCAATTTGTGATGTTTTTTATGTCCTAGACATCAGAAAATATTTTTAGAAATATTAAGTTAGTACATATGGTATGAAAGACATTCAGAACCACATATATGCTAAAATATATACATTTGATAACAATTATTATTATTTATTTTTATGAATTTTTATTTGACACCCACTCAAAGTTCCAGTAATTGACACTGCCTTTCATTTTATCAGTAATTGGCCCCTATGTTCCAGTGTTTGACACTGCTAGTTATTCATTTTACCAGTTATTAGCAACCTATGCTTCAGTGTATGGCATAAAATGTTAAAATTCTTATTTGTAAAATATATAAATATATGATTTTATTATTTTTTTATTTATTAATTATTTCGGGATAGATGTCAAATACTGGAGCATGCCAATCACTGGAGCACCTACCCTATATATATATATTTCATGATTATTTAAGTATCTTATTTCTCACGAATATTTATGATTTATAGTATAATAAATGCGAATATTTCTCAAAATAATAATAATAATAATAATAATAATAATAATAATAAAATTAAAATATAAAATTAAAATAAATATATATAATCCGTTATTTTCTTTGAAAAGTCAAAGAAAGTCCACATATACACACACATATATGTATATATACATACATATATATATATATATATATATATATAGATAGATAGATATAGATAGATATTCTTTTTTTTTCTTTTCTTCAACTATTAAAATAATAATAATAAATAAAATAAAGATGTTTTAAAACTTTAATCAGTTACTTTATTATTACCAAACTACTAAAATATTACGATTAAGAATAAAAAAGTGTTTCATTCTTTAAGATTTAGTTATTGAATTAGATTAATTTTAATTTTCGAGTTGTGATTTAGACGAATTAAATTATTGAGTTTAATTTGAATATAATTTTTTTTTTTTTAAATATATATATATAGAGAGAATTTTTTATTAATACATTCATCAACCATGAATATTCATTTAGATAAATTGAAGTGTAAAGTTGAATTTTATAGAAACTAAGTGAAAAATGCTAGAGCCGGCAATCGAACCTGGGCACTTCGCTGAACGCGCGGATATTCTATCATTAAACTACCTTGACTGATAACATTCTTGGCATTTCTCACATAATACCCTTTGGCAAAGTCACCGTGTTTGCAAGTGCATATTGGTTGGCTTCGTCGTTGCACTGGTACTGCGCAGTGGATAATTGGCGACGGTCTTGAACGAGCCAATAAGGATGGTCCGGTGATATGACATCACAATTTTGATCCTCCACGGGGATAATAATATGTGAGAATATTAATCGTGGCACAACTCTGATAGACCATGAAACTTCAACTAGTTGAAACTTCCTGTAAATATATATGCAAAAATTTAATGTTTTAATTATTTATTTATTTATTTATTTATTTATTTTTATTTATTTTTTACATTTTGTAGTATATTTATTCTATTAGTTCATAAATTCTGTGTGATTGATTTATGAATTATGTGCAATATTATTAACATAAAGAGAAGTATTAAAGTCAAAATTATGTCAAAATCTTATATGTATAAGTAACTATAAGAATACACGTAACGTATTGCGTGTACAGATTTAGATTTAAATCCCAAATAATAATAATAATAATAATAATAATGTTTCAATAATGTGATAAGATTAGAACACCTTTATTAGGTTTAAAAAGTATTTAAAAATATTGAATTTGCATATTGTACAGATATTTATTGTTCTATGTAGATGTTAACTTTAAAAAACTAGTTATAATGTATAATTTTCTTTCTCTGAAAAAATAAGAAATAAGGAATTTCCTCAAAGTTTGGGGTCATGTGTTAACCTTATAATCTCAATTACAGCATTTCATTTCATAAAAATGTGTTAGCTTTTCAGAACGCCAATTATTTTCCATTGTACTATAATTAATTCTAAGTAATTGCTATTAATTTTCGTATATGTTTGCATCAAATTTCAGTGTAGAGAATTAAATTCATTTGTTTCTTTGAACATCATTTCTCTATTCATATCATCTTTATTCATGCTACATATTTAATTCATCAAACAACTCATTTATAGAAAAATTATAGATTTTACATAAAAAACATGTTAAGACCATTTTTCAATTACTTTTAAGAAGACCCATATATAGTGTAATGCATGCGAAATTGAAGGAATATATGTGCTAACTTAATAGAAAATGCATTTTACATTTTTATTTTATGTAATTTAATTTGTAAAATCTTAAAAATTTTATATTTATCTTTATACTGAACATTCATTTTTCATACATTTGATATATTTTATTCTTTAAAAAATTAAACATCGTTTCTGTGATTATTCAACATAGAGGTAATTTCTCAATTTTATGTCTTTTCCAATATAATTTATAACACAAATTTGATATATTAAACTCCGCATATAATATTCATTTATCAATATATGACCACATTTTTTTTTTAAGCGTAGTTTAATATAAGGATTCCTGTAACTCTATTTTTAAAATCATGGTTTATTTTTACATCGTATATTTTCCATTAATGCATTATGTAAATTAACAATACATTTAAAAACATTCTTAGCAACTAAGTTAATATTTTTTGGATGTTGTATAAGGTTTTATAAGATTGTATAAATTGTCACGTACTTAAATTAATGGTTTGAATTTATCACAAAATAAGAAAATATTCCATTAATAACATAGGAAAACATTGAAAATAAGAAAATGTACGGAATTAATTAAAATAATACATATTTTTACTCAAATCAACAATGGTATAAGAAACTGGCATGGAAAATGAATGTTTAAAGTATATGTATATATTTATTTCATATATAATAACAAAAAGTAAAGGATAGTAACATTTAAAATTCTTTTGTGATTTTTATTAGGTAAGCTTTAAAAATGAAAATCATAAAAATCAATATCGAATATAAAATATTATTATTAATATTTCAACAAAATTTACTATATAATTAAATACTTGGCAATATATAAGTTTACATAATACAGTCGAATTATTCCACGTTAAATAAGAAATTATTTCTTTAAGCATTGAAATTAAACCTGAGTTAAAACAAAAGCACTGTTTATTTGTTTAAGCATACGAAGGGCGATAAATGAGTTAATTAGAAATTACAAACTTTTTTTTTTCTTTTGCTTCCTTCATAAAAAAATTAATGCATTATCTTGCGTGCTTAAAAAATAGAAGAACAGTTTATTCATTCAAAGTCGGCATTTGAATAAATCGGAATACTCTTACATATTTTAAGCAGTCGTTCGTGTGTCAACTGTAACGCAAAACTTCATGGAATTACCTTAAATATATTAAAATATCTGTATGGTATACAGAACTGTTTAAAATATATGAATTTATTATATATACGAAAGAAAAAAACTTTATCTTATCATGAAATTATTTATCAAAATAGAAATTTTCTGCGTGTTACTAAAGTTACATTAGTACATGGAAGGTGACACAGTTTCGTTTGGATTAAATTTAACATACAAGTAACATTAGGCAAAAATAAAAATAAAAAATTGTAACGAATTAGAAATTATGCAAAAATGCGTAAAAGGGAAAAATCTAGGTTCAAGGATAACATACCTAAGTGGTTTAACTATAATAATAATATTTTTTTAAATACTGGAATACTTAAATAAAAATGTATTCATTGCAATATACAATAAGTTTATATTTATTTACGCTGATTTTTCTTCTTTGTAAGAACTTACAATTTAACAGTTTGTCTACATGTTGTACATTGTCTATCGCACATATCTGGACTTCATTTTGACACAGCGTTTTTTTTTCTTTCTTTTGTACAGTAATTACAACAGAAAATGAATAATGAAAAATATATAATATTAAAAATTAAAATGTTATTTTTAAAAAAATAAATGCAATTCTTTTAATCATGACATTAGCAAAATCTATGTAAATATAGAGCAATATTACGATATTATGAGAAATCTTTTTACATGCATTTTAGCGTACATTAGGGAAAATTTATTTTTCAATTATTTTTTTAAACCTTAAAAGCTAATGAAATGCATTTTAATTTAAATAAGTGTGAAAAGTCATGCAAATTGCATAGAGTATTAACATATTTCACCTGTGCGTAGTCATTTTGTAATTTAACATTCATTCTACTTTGCCTACTTGGTCAGACATCGGTCTGACAGAAAGACTGACAAATATATTAATTGAATCCATAAAAACTCTTAACCATTATCGTTAAGTGTTAGATACACTTAACACAAACAGAAATGCAATACCAATTCCATCAGTTTGTAATTAAAACCCTTAACGTATTTGAATGTTTTAGTCTAATCCTGTAAATCTTATTTTTAAATTAAAACAAGCTTAAGATTAGAACTATTGGAGATGATATGGACATTTTCTTCTATTTTTGTGCTATGTTTTTCATAGTAGAGACTGTAACTATAAGGCGTTTTATAAACCGCAACCAGATTGCTTTGAATATAATAGCACTTGATAAAGCATTCTTAAATCAGAAAATTATTTTTTCAGAGAACATAAAATAGGTCATTATTGACAACTTCGATAGTGGATACCCACTACTGGACACCTTTCAGATTTTTCAGATAAGGTGAAAAAAATGTAATCTGATTGGAAATATATATTTTGTTAATAAGTGGGATTTTCATTATTCATCATCTATAGGGCCAGTAACTGCCTCAGTATTTACTAATACAAGAAAATTTTTAAACACATATAAATTAAAACCGCTCATTTTTCTTGAAAACAAACTATCCAGTTCTATAAATTTAATGTTTCAAATATGTAAGCCCAAAAATAAAGAATACGTTACCATAAATTTCCTTACCGTAAAAAAAATATGGTACACTTTCACGAACTTAAAACAAAAAGTAAAATGGTACATTCTCAAAAAAAAAAAAAAAAAAAAAAAAAAAAAAAAGAGGTAAAAAGTAAGTTTAAGTGTAACAGAGTTTTTACGTTCTCTTTCTTCTTATATATATTTTTCTTTTTGTATATGATTCAGGAAAATTTAATTATTTATCGTGTCAAATTTAGTATTATTTTTAGTTACATGAATGCATTTGCTTTAAACAGGAATAGGAAACACATAATTATTGGTATATCTGTTTATATGAATAAAATCAGACTTTTGCCTGCACATTTCTCAGAATCAAAAAATTTCAAAATAGCTTCAAATTTCACATATCGTGAAGCCAAAAATGACTTCTGAAAATTTTCTATGTGTGTGCTTTTGGGTCATTGTTACTGTGTGTCTGTAAGGCTATATTTATTCGGGTATCACGTAAGAACGGCTTTCCGGAATTCACCGAAACTTGACAGTGATTTAGGTTTGTACCCGAATTAAAATTATGTCTATCGAACATTTCAATAATTTATTTAGATATATAGATATGAGAAAAAAACGCCTGCGCATGCGCCATAAGGCTTTAGTCAGCAAAACTTTGAATAAAGGAAAATATGCGTTATCTTTACGCTTTATACATCTGCGAAACCCAAAACCGTTTTAGAATATCTTTTCTGTGTGTATGGGAGAGTGGATGTATATAGAATATTTTTTATTTGGCCGGGAACCACATGAAAATGGCTGGACGTAATTCAGGTACACTTGAAAGTCTGTGCTTGTTCTATTGTCTGTGTTTGTTCAACAACACTTGGTTTACGTCTGTACCCAACATAAAATTTTATCCATCGAATATTTCAAAATATTAATCAGCTTTACAGGTATGAGCAAAAAATACTTCTGTAACCAAGTTATAATTATAGTTAGATAATTAGATACGTTAAAATGACCATATTTGACAAAAAATTCGACTTTTTATTTGCTGTTGTTTTGTTTTTTGTTGTAGACTCTTTGTTTTCGTACGATACTTTTTCACAAGTACGATACTTTTCACAAGTACGATTTCACAAGTATGTACTTGAAAATATCAAAAATGACTATTAATTTTTTTAATGTTTTTATCACAGGATGACGCTCATAGAAAAACTAATTTAACGCGTCCTCAAGCATTTGCAGCAAGCTGTAATAATCTAGTGCAATTAATCTTAAGCTTAATGCAATTAAGCTTAAGTGATTTCATGAAGGTAGATTTTTTAGTGTTCAATTACAGTAAAAATATATTAAAATGATGTTTGGAGATCGTTTCTTTCTTTATTTAAAAATAACCTTTTTTTTTAAAATACTGATAGCAGAAGAAAAGATATTAGCAGCCATTAAACTATTAATGTGACATCCTTTTTTTTTTTTTTTTTTTTTTGTCGAAGTCATTTTTCCATATATAATTTAAACTAAAGTGTATTAAAAGGCCATTAGGAGAGTGTTCATTTTTTATTTTAAAGATACTCATGCATGTACTTAATTTTATTATTATTATTATCTATTTACATTTTAATATTAGAAAAAAAAAAAAAGATTGCAACAATTAAAGAATTATTAATTTTTTTTCATTTAATATTTAGTAAAATCATGTAGAATTCGGAAAGCAGCTTTTTTAAATTAATAAAGTTGAAGTACATTAAAATAATTTTTAGAGTTTTATATTTGTCTGTGTTAAAAATATATATGTATTTACTTAAAAAAAAAATATGTTTCATTTATTTACGTACTGATTTCAAAGATTAAACAGAATAGAAACCGTTAATATCTCCTCGTAATTTCCTTTAATTCATTCCAAACATTCATTATAGCTTTAAATAATAAATAGTTTTTATCAATAATGAATCAGTAATTATTTATTTTTTGTTATTTAATTAGATTTAATTAGTTATTTTAAATAATAAATTAGTTCCTATTTGTTATTTAACTTTATGTGCTGCTTCTCCCATAACATTCTCCACTAATATTTTTAAAATTTTCTTTGTATAATAAATCGTATAAATGTATTACGAAAAATTCCTATCTATAAATGATTGTGGAAAACCCTTTGACAATTTCTTGTTTTAAATTACTATTATTATTATTATTATGAATATAAGTGTATAAATATAATTTTTTAAACATATACTTAAGACCAGTGTTGCCGGATCTGGCGGATTTTTTACTCAATAATCACCAATAACTTTTAATTATAATATTCGCCTAATCACTTCGAATATTGTTAGTCTATTATGTATATCAACTATCACTTCTCAAAATGATTGGTGGTTATTGAGTAAAAAATCCGCCAGAACTGGCAACACTGCTTAACACTTGTACGCTTGACTCGAAAATGTAGCTTATTGCATTTAACTGATAAATAAAAAAGAAAAAAAAAAAAAGAAAAAAAAATAATAAAAAGAAAAATCTGAAAATTTTAAATAAACAGTAAAATATAAATAACGGAGAATGTTACATATTTAGAATAGATTAAATTTGTTTACAGGAAGTTTTTTTTATTATTATTATTATTATTATTATTATTTATTTCGCTCATTCAACATGCTAATATGTTTGTTAAAAAAATAATAAAATGCTTTTTTGCAAAAAAAAAAAAAAAAAAAAAAAAAAGTAATACTAGTACGGCTATGTTGCACATACTTTGGCATTATTTTGAAATATCATATGAATTTTTTCTGATATTTTAATAATGACAGAAATAAATTTTGCTTAAATTTAAATGCTTCAATGTATAAATTGAATTTAAAAATATCTATGATATTTTCTATAAAATTACCGAACCATTCTTCCTGTACATTTTTTTTTTCACTTATTTAAATTATAATATTTTATATGAAACGGCTATTAAGAATGCAGTTTTTTTTTCTCATTAAAGCATATAAGTTGTAAAGTGTACTACACTTGTGACAGGTGCTTTCAAGTAAACATTTTTCAATATACAAAGCCTTTTATAATATATTTAACAATAACCATATCATACAACTACATTAAAACTGTGTTTCTAGCTGTGCTTTTACCGCCAAAGTGAAGTTGCACTACAGGGAATCCTCTTAATATTATTTAGAATATTTGTAGAATATGTGTCTTTTTCGTAAAAAATAAATAAATTAATTAAATTAAATAAACATTAATAAAAAAATTTCTTTTTAGTGTACATATTTGTATTATTTTAAACACCGAAACTGTTGGTTTAGAATATATTTGTAAATAATTTAAATGCCAAGAGATGAAATTAACAATTGTTTGTTTCGGTTAAGAAAAGATTATTTCTTCTAGATCAAGCAATCAAAATATTACATGATGAATTTCTAATTGCGGGATAAATTTTAGAAACATACATTCCTGAGAAAATTCTGTTTTTATTTATGTGTATTGCTTATTTACTTAGGCACATATATTTCTTGATGTTCAGATTGCTATTTTAACCAAGTTAATACAAATATTTTATTTGGAATATTCGTAAAAGAGAAATTATAATAAAAACTATTCAATCATAGAACTAAATTTTAGGAAATTTAATGAGCAAAATAAATATAATTAAGAAACATTTTGTTATCTCCATGAAAAAGGTAAATTTAAACAGATTCATTAATTTAATAATAAGTTCAGATGATGATTATTATTATTGTTATTGTTTTATGGAAGTAAAAGATTATATATATATATATATATATATATATATTTTTTTTACCGGTTTCATCAATATTGTTTTGTTTTGTAGCTATTATACCTGTTCATTTTTGTACCTGATCATTTTTGTAGACAGTTTTGCTTAAAAAAAAAAAAAAAAAAAAAAAAAAAAGAGATTATTAATACATTTATTTTATTTTTATTTTTATTTATTATTTATTTATTTATTTGTTTTTTTTTATGAGATGTGCATTTTTACTTGTATAATGATGTTTATGAGAATTAAATTTAAAGTTTTAATATTTATAAAAGTTAAAAATAAATACCTTTGATGAAGGGTGACACTCTTCCGAAAATTGTAACCACCCATTCATCAGATGCATGTTAAATGATCCATAAAATGTCAATTTCTATTAACTTTAAGACATTTAGAAAATTAAACGGAAAGCTATCTCTTGTAATTGATAATAATGGCTGACACTATTCTGACCGGCTCATTAAATAACTGATAACACAGAGCTATGTCACGATTAAAGTTCCAATCCTGATTAACTAATCAACCTTGATAACATAGTTAGATTGGGTACATAAGCATTAATTTGAAACTGAACTAAAGGTTCGTTATTGGTGGATAAAATTACTATTCGGTATTTTCAGAACAGACATAAATTACATGGAGTGTATTTATATGCGTATTGCATTATCATGTGAAATAATAATGTATAGCGTTTTAGTGATGCGTGAATGTGAATTAAAAAATATTTTTAAATTAAATTATGTGAATACAACTCGTCATCAATTCTGAATTATGTTTGAGTACCATATGTTATATCATTTAATTTCAAAGAACATCAATAAAATTGTACTTTATATTTAATGCTTTTTGTGAGAGAGTTATAACACTTATTCATTCTAAGTTACTAATTTAAATCTTAAATTATTAAATATATATTATTTTTTATTTTTTATTATAGACATAACGTATTATTAAGTTTCATTTTTTCTTCCTTTACTCAAATTTTTCATATCTAAAAATAAAGATATTAAAGAATAAAAAAGTAAAAAAATAAAATAATTTCTGGGTCGAAGCACTTTTTCTGGCATCACAGCCATCCTCGTGAGAATCTTTATCTTTACCGTCTTCTTTCATCTTCTTCAGCAATAAAAAGAGCCAACTTTGATCTGAATTTCTATTTGTTTCCAAGTCATTACAAGATCATTAATTGGATGTGAGTTTTATATTGTTTCATGGTTAATTTTAATAACAACTTTTTTTTCTTAGAGATGAGAGTAGTATAATTCTGTTTGGGTTTTTGCCCGCTTACATTGTGGTTAAGTTTGTAAATATAATTGGCTCCAAAATTCATGTATAATGTAAAACAGCATAATTGGTTGTCTAAAATATTTTACCATATTTTCGGGTTCCTTTAGTCAAACCTCATTTCGTTTTTAAATTTTCGCATTGTATTAACAGTAACGCAATGAAATGATACATTGAAACATTTCGTAATCTTATGTGAAGCCTTATGCGACAAGCCCAACTGTCGGCTCAACATAATCTCTTGACATCATTCGATATCCTGTATTTATCTTAGAAACATTGTCTGATTTTTCTTTTTTCTCTCATACGAATATAGATTCTACGAATAGATTTGTAATAACTTCGAATTATTTACGAACTATTTATTTACCTCTATATGCTTTTAATACTTTAACAAAGCATAAATAAAAAGAATTTTCTTTCTTTAAGGAAGATAATTTTTGCTGTTATCTTTTATATTTAGAAATAATTTCATAATTTTAAATCTGGTAATTACAGCCTTTTATTATGAAAGAAATTCACCCAGTACAGTTTAATACTTAACAAAATATAATTAAAAAAATCAAAAGGAATTAAAACAAGAAGATATAAAATTGACAAAATACTTCTGATTTAAAAGAAGAAAAAAATTTCATAATGAAAATTTAATAGAATTTATTTTATTGATTTGCATTATAAAGAGGACTCTAAAAGCTGTTTTTTATTTCTTATTTATTTATTTTAAAGAATTTCTTTTAAAGTTTCAACAAGCTCATAGTGTAAATAGGTACCTACGCGTAGTTGCCAAGTGCCCCTATTTCGGCAGCAGACTTCATACCACAAATTCAATACAGTAATTTTCCCTTTTCTTAGTCGCAGAAAAATTATACAACTCATATCTATAAAATAATAGTGCTGATAAATCTGATTTATAAATTCAGAATCTTGGTAAGTTTTCTTACGTAAAAATTTGTTTAAAACTCGATTTGTGTTTTAAACAAATCTTTCAATATGTTAAATTTGTTGTTTTCTGGTAGATTAAATAAAAACAAGTTAACTATGTTGAAAATTCATTTTTTTCTTATTCAGACAACGAAGCTGATATTTTAGATGTTTTTGGGAATCCCTTTTTGTAATAAATGCAATATTTTGTAATTAGTCTGTTTGCGTGTGTGTTTGTCTGTTAATACCAAATTTACAGAACAAACAGCCGTCGGAAGTTCAAACTCGGGATTCTAAATCTCTATCGCATAGTGAGACGACACTGAAAATTTCGGTGGGATCACGCAAATGGTTAGTGTACAGGGACATCCAAGTATATTCAAATATATTACGTCTATGGGGGGGGGGGATTCTTGGTAAGTATAGGGTAACATCCATAAGTTCCCCTTAACAAAACAGAATGAAAAGTTTTTTTTTTTTTTTTTTTTTTTTTTTTAAATCCATAAAAGCAAGTTTCGTGTAGATTGTAGCATGGAAATCATTCGTCATTCGTTTACATGATCACCCAAAATACTTGGATCCAATGGTGCTATGCTTGAAAATTGGTGAAGTGATTTTTCTTTTGTGTTGTAGGTTTTTAGAAGAGACCAAATTTTTGTATACAAAGTGATGTTCATATAGTTTATAGACAATATGCATGGCAACCCCAAATTAAGCTAAACGTCCTTTTCTGTTTAATGTAATTGACGGAGTTGCTTTGCTACATTTTGCTGTGTCGACGAACACTGCTCAGGAAAGAAAATAAATTTTTAATGCACATAAAATAAACAAAGTATTTTCAAAGTTTAAATTTCAACTATTTTTTTTTATAATAATATCACGTTTTGAGGTACCCTGTATAACTTAAAAACAAATAACTGCTAGAAATTCAAATTTGATAATTTAAAGTTCGTAATAGTTCGCCAATTCAAGAATTTAATCAAGATAGGCATGTTTGAAAGTAAATAGATAAATGTTTTGGAATTGTTTTTAAAATAAATTTAGGCAATATAAATGAAAAGTGAGATGAGAGGGTGGTAATTCCCCCTCACACAGAAATATATATTGAATAAAACTGTTCCTAAACATATTTTAGATTATTTTAAAAATCTTAACTTATTGATTGATTACAATATCTATTGGAATTGGAGTGACATACTAGATTATTTTTATCCAGTCAAAGGAAGTTACATTTTAAATAATCTTAACATACCAGAATCATGTTTTGTATTAAATGAAATATTTGTCTTCAAATTGTGGATAAAAAATAACTTAATTAAGAGTATTAAAATGAAAATAAGAACAGAAATAATAAATGCCTACAAAATAATAATAATAATAATAATAATAATAATATTAATTCAGTGAATCACTTTCTTTGATCGACTCAAAGAAAGTAATATTTCAAATATTTCTAAAATTCTATAATCATGCTTTGTAATAAATGAAACAGTTTGTAATTACTCAGTGTACAACAACGTTCTTATATCGTGTAATCGTTCATTATTGGTGTGTTTTAAAAATGTAAAAAAAAAACAGAAAACTTATTTAAGAATATGAGAAAGGATAAAATAGAACATAGATAACAAATAGAAGCGAAACTTCGTATAATTAATTTATAGACTTTTTCTAGACATGTATGAATATGAAATCTTGAAAATAGGAATTTACAAAAATTACAATAATAGTACGATAACTGCTTGGATTTATTTTATTGTCGATCTATCTGTTTATATACATATACATATAAATCTAAACCCCCAAAACACGGGAAGCCAACATCAATACTTCATTCATTTACAAAACTTTATTTACAATCTATACGAAACGAAACTTATATTTAATAATACAACTGATAATCTTATCGCAAAAATCGTTACTATAAATTATTATAAATATTTTATATCTTCATTTACAAATAAAATTAAAATTTCTGTAACTAGATAATAATTTAAATTTCTTGTTTTACATATGTATGCTGAAAACTATGAAATCTGTAGCAATTTCAGCCGTATTATGTTTAGTCTCTTGTACCTAGAAAAATATTTTTAAAGATAAATCATCTGTATAAATATATTTTTAAATGTATATAAATATGTTTTCAAATATAATTTTAATATATTTTTTTCATTTATTTAAAATCTTGTTTATATATTAATGTATATAATATTATATATATATATACATATGTTTGCCAATTTGGCTTACCATCAATATTCTAAAAGTTTACATGCACTTTGATTACAGCTGCAATGGCGCTTTTTCTGATGTGTATTATTTCAATTGTTAATCATATACAATGTTTGGCTGTTTGTGGATCTATGCATTTAATGGCTCTTTGATGTAGAACTGTTTTATCTAAGTTCAAAATTGGGATATTCCTTTAGTAGTTTATCGCAACTTTTTGTGTCATTCTTTCCTCTATGTTAAATTCAGTTCTATATTTTAGTGTGCTGTTATTGTTTTAGTTCTATTAATTGCTAAATTTTAGGATTAAATTTTATTACGTTATCTATTATTTATATTTGCATTTAAATTCTATCTGCTGCTTATGCGCATTAAATTTAAATGTATTTTGTTTAATATAAACAGTTTTTTCATTTATTTAAAATCTTGTTTATATATTAATGTATATATTATTATATATATATACATATGCTTGCCAATTTGGCTTACCATCAATATTCTAAAAGTTTACATGCACTTTGATTACAGCTGCAATGGCGCTTTTTCTGATGTGTATTATTTCAATTGTTAATCATATACAATGTTTGGCTGTTTGTGGATCTATGCATTTAATGGCTCTTTGATGTAGAACTGTTTTATCTAAGTTCAAAATTGGGATATTCCTTTAGTAGTTTATCGCAACTTTTTGTGTCATTCTTTCCTCTATGTTAAATTCAGTTCTATATTTTAGTGTGCTGTTATTGTTTTAGTTCTATTAATTGCTAAATTTTAAGATTAAATTTTATTACGTTATCTATTATTTATATTTGCATTTAAATTCTATCTGCTGCTTATGCGCATTAAATTTAAATGTATTTTGTTTAATATAAACAGTTTTTTCATTTATTTAAAATCTTGTTTATATATTAATGTATATATTATTATATATATATACATATGTTTGCCAATTTGGCTTACCATCAATATTCTAAAAGTTTACATGCACTTTGATTACAGCTGCAATGGCGCTTTTTCTGATGTGTATTATTTCAATTGTTAATCATATACAATGTTTGGCTGTTTGTGGATCTATGCATTTAATGGCTCTTTGATGTAGAACTGTTTTATCTAAGTTCAAAATTGGGATATTCCTTTAGTAGTTTATCGCAACTATTTGTGTCATTCTTTCCTCTATGTTAAATTCAGTTCTATATTTTAGTGTGCTGTTATTGTTTTAGTTCTATTAATTGCTAAATTTTAAGATTAAATTTTATTACGTTATCTATTATTTATATAAACATATATATATATTATAAATACATTTAAAAAACACAACTTCTTGTCGAAATATCTTAAAAAAAAAAAAAAAAAAAAAAAAAAATCATTATTTAGAAAAGTGGTTTATTAAATCTTGTTATTTCATCCAAAACTGTATTTTATTTAGGAATTTATTATGTTTTAAAGATCAAATAATGACAAAATATAATGTTATTTTATGTAAAAATACACAAGTCGTACACGTTGAGATAAATAAAAACTCAGTGTATTTAACGCATGCAATATAATATACTTATAAAGGCATTTAGTATGTTACATTTTGTAATTTTTTTTTCTAACTATGTTACCTAGTTAACCCATTTTTATTTTCTATCCCATAAAGTGTGTCGTATTTTATTGTGTGGTACAAATAATTCTAATTACTTTTAAAAGTTTAACAACAATATGCTAGTACGCAAAATACATTAATAGATAAAATTATTATTACATTATTACAAGCTAACATAATGAATATATCCCTCTTATAAATAACTTATTTTCCTAATCGCAATGAATAATGTTTCGGCCTCAAACGCTTTCTGGTCTGTCTTTCATATTTAAATGAAGATTCATAAACACTCTGAAATATTACAATGTTTCATTTCTTGAATGAAAAATATCACTAAAAATTTTTATAACTGTAAACAGTGAATATACTGGTCAAACATGATTCTTATGCAAATTTCTCATTGAATACAAATAAACAAATTAGTGAATGCTGATGACAAGTGTAAAAATTTAAGTAATACATTTTTGCAGAAAGCATTGATAAATATACTTCTCCAAATGATTTTTCTCTTTCCCTCTGATTAATGCTGACAACAAGGGAACACAACTGTTGTAGAACATTTTTAATAAATTGAAGAATAAATCAAGTTATCAATTTTTATTCGCTTTAATATCAATTTTTATTTCAAATCAGAAAATGAATTCAGGCCAAATGGATATTTATTATACATTCTATTTCTTTCTTTCTTTTCTTTACTGGAAATAAAATTAACAACCTATTTGCCATTGTAAGACTGTACTTATATGACATTTGAATTTTACACATAAACAAATTTATTTTACTCATTTAAATAATCTGCAATCTTCAATATAATCAGGAAAATTGCTTTTGTAATGAATATTTTTTAATGTATTGTGCAAAGCTTTTTTTTGTTTTAGCTGTATAATGGTTAAAAATATGTTTAATGTAGTTTTACCCATTTTTTTCTGAATCATATGTAATGAAAAACATTCTTTTATCTATAATGGTTCGTTTACCTTTATATTGTAGTTTTGTGACAAAAATTACACAATGAAAAATAATATTTGAGGATTTTTGAAGTTAAAGGGATAGTTTTGCAATGAAAATGCGCCGAAAATTTAGAATATAAATAAAAATATTATATTTTAAAATTATAAATAAAAAATGGAAACTTATTACGCAATTTGTGAATAAAACATTTTATTTTTCATTAAAATGCCCTTGCTTTTTCTAATTGCTGCATTTAAAACTTTACTTAATTTTGAAATTTAAAAGAAAGCTTAGCATGTATATATTTTTAACCAAATTAAATATATATGGCATTTATTTAGTAGTTTAGCAGAGTAATTAAAAGTTATTTTTTAGAAAATATATATAAAAAGAATGTAAATAACATTACTGAATTTCAGAGAGTACTTTGTTTTAACTCTATTTAACATACTTGTAAAAAAATGTCATTACTTATACAATATATGTTTTACAATAAAATTAACAAATTTAAAAATTGTATACAATATAATTTTCAATTTATTCTCATGAAAATTTCGAATCTGATTATAAAAATTCAGAAAATTGAATGCAATTTTAAATTTAAGTAAAAGAATTATGAAATATATATATATAGTGTATCATTACCAATTTAACTTTATTACTAATCTCTCTGAGGATAAACCAGCTGACTGATGTATTATACATTTTTTAATATTTAACATTAAATTTTAAAGCCTATTTTTACTTATAAAATATTTATTAATAAAAAAAAAAAAAAAAAAAAAACGCAAAATTCAATGAAAAAAACTTTTATGCGTTCGTTTAAACAATTATACTATTTCCGAATAATGGTGTAAAGTTGTTTAACCGACAGAAAAAAAAGACATTTAACACACTATGTAAATAATAAAACACATTCATTTTTACTCAATAATATCAAACATTTCTCTGCATGCAAATGAATACTTCCAATGTATCTGTGAAAAACTGATTTTTTTTTTTTTTTACATAAAATTATTATTATTATTATTGTGAGTTTAAAGACAGAGTGAAATAAATACGGAAAAATCAACACGCATGCATTCTAAAAAATAAAGCATAATTATTTAATTTATTATTTTTTTTTTTTTAGATCTACATATTAATAAATATTAATATATAACTTACATCTATATATTAATTTGAAACATGTTTTTGTCTGTCTCCACTATATTGAGAGAAATACTTGGTGTAAAAATTTGGTTGAGGTGTCTGAAAAAAGGTCTTGGTCTGTAGATGTGCTATGAGAAGAGAAATATAAAAAAAAGTCGAACGGTTTCCCCCCGGGATAAAAACACGTTTACGAGCTTAACTAAGCTTCAGATTACTTCAGGGTGAAGAAATTGTACATACGGGGACTAGAGTCGAATACTAAAAAATCATTTTCTGCGAATTTGGAATTTTCGATTTTAAAGGGGGGGAAAGGGGGAAAGTAGATTAGGAGGGGGGGAAGGGGGGAAATTAGTTTGAGAGGGAAATCCGTTCTAGACCCACGCATGTAGCACCTCATTTTAAAGGTCTTGAAATTTCATGTCGACTGGGGATGTTTGCATACAATATAGTGCGACCCCTAGTGGTGAAAAATGGAACTAGGTGATTTTGCTGCAGACCTTATCATGTTATATCTTATTTTAAAGGTCTTGGTATTTCCTGACCGTTGGTGATGTTCGTACAGAACACACTGCGCCCCATGGCGGTGGAAAGTGCAACTAAAGTATTTTGCAGTTGACACCACCATGTGACACGTTATTTGAAAGGTCTTGGAAATAAAAGGCGATTGTTGATGGAGGTCTTGAAATTTCATGTTGATTGGGGATGTTTGTACACAATATACTGCACCCCCTGGTGGTTAAAAATGGAGCTAGGTGATTTTGCAGTTGACCCTAACATGTTACACCTTATTTTAAAGGTCTTGGTATTTCCTGACCGTTGGTGTTGTTCGTATAGAACACGCTGTGCCCCATGGCGGTGGAAAGGGCAACTAAAGGATTTTGCAGTTGACACCATCAGTGACACCTTATTTGAAAAGTCTTGGAAATTCAAGGCGATTGGTGATGTTCGTATACAACATGCTGCACCCCTTGGTGGAGGAAAGTGGAATTTGCAACGCGTGTGTAGCATGCATGCCTGCTATACAGTGCAGCAGTCACAGGCAGAGGTAACACGAGTCAGAGGTTCACTCGGTTCAAAGTTAATTTTTGAGAAATTTTTCATGTTATTAGCGGCATGTATATACGCTGCCGCAGGTACCGGGTCACAAGCCCGAGTTCCGTTCTCTTTTAGGTTTTTTTTTTTTTTTTTGTGATGCTTTTATTTAAAAATAGAAATTCAAACAAAATCGAGTTAAAGATATAAAACCATACAAATTTAAGGTTCATTTAAGGTTATTATCATGGGCCCGGTCATTGCCGGGCGGGTTCGTTTGATTCCAGGTTAATTTTTTGGAATTTTATTACGTTATTAGCGGCCCGCGTATGTGCTGCCGCAGGCACCGGGGTCACAAGGCAGAGTTTCATTCGGTTCGAGGTAATTTTTTTTTGTTACAGCTGATTATTTTTTTCGTGATGCTTTCATTTAAAAACAGAAATTCAAACTAAATCGAGTTAAATGTATAAAATCATACAAATTTAAGGTTCATTTAAGGTATCATGGGCCCGAGCAACATCTGGCGGGTTCGTTCGGTTCCAGGTTAATTTTTGGGAATATTTTTATGTTATTAGCGGCCGGCGTATGCGCTGCCGCAGGCACCGGGGTCACAAGGCAGAGTTTTGCTTGGTTCGAGGTAATTTTTTTTTTTTTTGTTACAGCTGATTATTTTTTTCGTGATGCTTTCATTTAAAAACAGATATTCAAACTAAATCGAATTAAAGGTATAAAATCATACAAATTTAAGGTTCATTTAAGGTATGATGGGTCCGGGCAACACCGAGCGGGTTCTTTGGGTTCCATGTTAATTTTTGGGAATATTTTTATGTTATTAGCGACCGGCGTATGCGCTACCAAAGGCATCAAGGTCACAAGGCAGAGTTTCGTTCGGTTCGAGGTAATTGTTTTGGTTACAGCTGATTATTTTTTCACGATGCTTTTATTTAAAAATAGAAATTCAAACAAAATTGAGTTAAAGATGTAAAACCATACAAATTTAAGGTTCTTTTAAGGTTATTACCATGGGCCCGGGAAACGCCGGACGGGTCAGCTAACATGTAGTCTTAGTATTAAACGAAATAGAAAATGAAAGATAGGAACTGTTTATTTGGAGTCAGTTTGACGTCGCATTGACTGTACTTTGTTGAAAGTGATGTCATATATAATATTTCTATTTATAAGCATTTTTCTGACTTTCTTTTTTTTTTTTTTTTAATGTGAAATGTCGTAAATTATATTAGATGTTTTAACTCGAAATACATTTAAATAATGATGCGATGTTTTTTGAAACATTACGGTCAATAAAATGATCGTCGAATTCGACGGGTTCCAGCTAGTTTTGTAGTATACCTAAACTACTAGTTCATTCTGTGGGATAAATTTATGAAATATGTGTATTTTTTTTTTTTTTTTTTTTTTTTTAATAATGGGAAGTATTAAGTCAAAATTATATAAAATTCCATACGTATAAGTAACGTTATAAGAATACACATAACATAATGCCCGCACAGATTTTGGTTTCAATCACAAATAATAATAATAATAATAATAATAACATTTCAATAGAGTGATCAGATTAGAACACTTTTATTATTCTTAAAATAGTAAAAAATAATAAATTTTCCAAACTGTATAGTTTTTTTTTTTTTTTTATATATATACATGCGAACTGTTATAAACTAATTACAATGAATAAATTTCTTGTTCTAAAACGAAAAAAAAATGCTAAAATATTTTTTTTTAAATAAGGATTGTCTTTAAATTTGGGGGGGGGGGGGGGGCGTATATTCCCCTTACAATCACATCCACAGTATTTTACACAAAAAAGTATTAATTTTTCAGAATATTTGGTACTATGTAATTATACTAATTTTCGAATACTGCTACGACAACTTTTTTACAGTGTAAAGAGTTAAAATCTTTTGCTTCTTTGTATACTAATTCTATATTCTTATCATCTACATAACGTCTTAATTTATGCTTCCCATATTACTGATAAAAAGAACAGATTTATAGAATGGTTGTATATTTACACACACACACACAAAAAAATAAATAAATAAAATAAAAAAGGTTATGACCATTTTACAATTAGTTTTAACAAAACCCATATGTTGTGTAATGCATGAGAAATTAATATATATATATATATATATGTGTGTGTGTGTGTGTGTTATTTAGAGGTTAAAAGGTTATTTAGATTCTTAAATTTAATGTAAAAGGTAATTTAGATTCTTATTACATGCAGCTTATTTTGCAATCTCTTAAAATCTTTAAATTACATACGTTCATTTTCACTCTAAATATTACTTTTTACTAAGGCTTTTTATTCTTTAAAAATTAATTATTGTTAATGTGATTTTTCCGCATGAGGACAATTACTCAATTTTTATGTCTTTTCCAATATATTACACTCCGTATATTCATATACATTTATCAGAAAATGACCACATTTCTTTAAGTAAATATAACTATTCCTGTAATATTATTTTTAAAACATGGGTTCGTTTTATTTAATATATTTCCCATTAATGTATTATGTATACTAAAAACAAATTTTAAAAATATCGTTTAAAAATGTTGTTTATTTGCATATTTAATTGTTTTGAGGTTGTATAAGGTCGTATTGTATAAATAGTCATGTGCATAAATTAGACGTGGCCTGAATTTATTACTAAATAAGAAAACATTCTCATACATATGTTGAATTTCTCTATTTTTAATTTTTTAAATTTATTTAGGATCGTTTTTCAATATAAAATTTATATTTAGTAATCTGAAATATTATAAAGAATTTTTTAAAACAATTTACTAATAATAATATTAATAAAATTATAATTATTAATAAAATTTCTTTTAAAGCTTTTTTAAGATTAATTGAAAAAAAAAACTTTTCGCGCAAGTAACAGAAGTATTTATCGGTTTCATCATGCGAAACAGATTTCCTTTTATTATAATACAAAATAAGTGTTAAAACTATGTAAATATGTTTAATAAAACGCATGTGCATGATATATTTGTTTGAAATTTAATTTTATATAATTAATTAATAACATCTGAGTTTTTAATCATGAATAAATGGTGTCTTTCTTTATGAAGAAGGTATATATAAAGAGTGGTCAATAAGAAGATATTCATAAATTCGATTTAAAATTCATATTATTACTGATAAATTTTTTAACATTATGAATGTATTTTTTTGGTTGCGTTAGATTTCATAACGTTTTCTAGACATTTCAATAAAGTTAATGTATGTATTATTAGTCATTAATAGTTACTATCTCTTTTTTTATCTATAAAAAATAGTATTTTTAATGCTTTATTTCTTTTACTTAAAAACTTGAAGTCAAAATATTTTACTATCACTTCTACATAAGTATTTAAAAATTAGTTTTCATATCAACATACAAAATTTAGCTCAATGACATTTTAAAGGGTATATTTTGTTTTAGTCTGTATTCAGAAATATAAAATAAATTATTTTTTAAAACAAGATATGCTGAAGCCCTACATATTCAAAGCTGCCAATATTTTAATTTATTCCGGAGTATTTTTAGCCCCGCCTTTATTTCGTACCACTTATTTTTTTAAAGTGCTTTTGTCTTATTTTATCGAAGTTATATATGGAAAAAAAATTCTATAAATAAAGTGGGGCGAAATAAAGTCGAGGCTAAAAGTACTCCGGAATAAATTAAAATATTGGCAGCTATGCATATTGTACACACATTTATATACTTTATATAAATATAAATTAGTAAGAATTAAAAGAAATCTCGTTGACAAAAAAGCTTCAGGTTAATGCACTCGGGTAACTTTTAAAATATAAATTTGATTTTAATTGATTTTATATTTTAGTAAGGACAACTTTTGTTCTTTCTCATTAAATCTAGATAAGAAAATAATCCTGAGGTGAAACAATCATTTCATTGTTGAACGATTTATTGCAATCTTGTACGTTTAACAACATTTTTATTCAATCTTTATATCTGTAAACATACTTTTTATCATCCTAATTAATATGCCGTTGTGTTGTTAGTCCCGCCCCTTTTTTCACACCAATAAATTTTTAGAGTAATATTTCTCAAATGCAATCACGATTAAATAAGAAGAAAAATACTCTAAAAAGTTACTGGTGTGAAAAAGAAGGTGGGACTAACAACACTACGTAATATTAATTAGTATATTGCAAGTAAATCTATAAATCAATTTATAGACATATACATATATACTCATATTTGTAGACAAATAGATAATTAGGAAAATCATTCATTACATAATAACTTTGAATTAGCAAACTGGAACTCAAATATACAAATTACTACTTCTTCTATTATCTTTAGAATATATTTATTAAGATTTAACAAAAATTGCAATTATTCAAATGGAAAAAGAAATAAAGAACAAAATCTTTAATAATTTAAAAATATTCTTAAAATATATAAAATACAAGATGGAAATTCAGTCCTTAAATAACACTAAAATCAAAAGAGTGAAATGACACCTGTATTGTGGCCGAGTTTAAATTTTTAAATATTAAATGTGAAACAATTTTTATAACATTCAATGTTGTGCATTAAACACACATTTAAAATCGCAAATTTTTCCTTTCTAATATTGTTCCTACACAGCAGCTGCTTAGAAATTGAATAATCATTCCTTTACTTTTTCAAAAATGGCGATTTATTAAAGTATGAATTTACTTGTCGTTCGTAGATAGTATCAAATTTGTAGAAGGAGTTTACATATGACTATTAATTTTGTTATTTGTTTTTCCATATTTATTAATGTGCAAATTAAAAACTTGAAACGGAGTATTTATAAATCAATGCACAAATGCAGAAAAATAAAATACAAAACCGAAATAAATAAACAAACTGATGATAAATGTAAAGTAATCTAAAACACATGGGGGCCTTCTTCAGTGGAGCCCCCTCATGTAGGGAATGGAAAATGAGAAGTTTCTGAAGAAACATGTGCTTTTTAGCCAAAAAATACGTTTCTAGCCCCCGACTTCTCATAGATGAAAACAAAAATATATAGCAAACAAATTCAAGATTAGAATTGAATTAATACAAAGCATTAAAAAAAGCAATTAAATTCATAAATAAATTATGATAGTAAATATATCAATATAAAAATGTATATCTTTATTTTTGTATTTTTATATTGATATATTTACAATTGTACTTTAATTATAAATTTAATTGCTCTTTTTCAATGCTTTTTATTAATTCAATTCTAATCTTGAATTCGTTGGCTATATATTTTTGCTTTCATCTATGAAAATTCGGGGGCTAGAAAATTATTTTTGGACTACAAAGCACACGTTTCTTTAGAAACTTCTCATTTTTCATATCCTACATGGGTGGGGGGGGGGAACTCTCCTGAAGAAGGCCCCCCATGTGTTTTGGGATTACTTTACATTTATTATCAGCTTGTTTATATATATATATATATAAATTTTAATTTATCAATTTTTAAGGATGTAGAAATTAGTGTGGTTACTTTATAAATTTATTGTTTACATTTATAAAACATAGAAACAATTGACTTTTATTAATTTCATTTTATACGTTTTGCTTATAATATATTTTAATGCGTCTCACTTACGCATATTTTTCCGCATTTTAATTTTCATGTGTCTCGGGGAGTGTTCATGTCATACAGCCAGACCCAAACAAACAATAGCTACAGAAATGGACATGGTACATCATTATTTAAAAGCCAAAAATTCAACTAATTATATTTTATTTTAAAAATAATGTAAATACACACACAAACACATATATAATAACGAAATATCAATTCAGATAATAAATATTAACACTAAAATTTGTTTTGAGATTTATAAGAGATAAAATGTGAGAAAGCGAATCATAAAAATCAATCAAAAATAAAATATTAATATTAATAATTTCGTAAAATTTACTACGTACTTAAATACTTGACAAAATATAAGTTTAAATATTGCATTCGAATTCGATGTCGGAAATATATGTATATATAATATATATTTGGTATTCATTGAATACTAAACCAGAGTTTAAATACAAGAATTCTAATTTGTTCTTTAAATATATCAAGAATGATACAAAGTTAATAAGAAATTATAAACTTTTTTTTATTTTCTGTTTACTTCGTTAAAAATTTAATGCATTGTTGAGCATGCATAATGAACAGAAAAACAGTTTATTCGTTTAAGGATGACATTTGAGCATGTCAAAATACTCTGATGCCTTTTAAGCAGTCATCACGTGAGTTAACTGAAAAGTAAAATTGCACGAAATCATCTTGAATATATTAAAATCTCTGAATAGTATACAGGACTGTAAAAATTGTGTGAATTTACTATTTATCATTAGAGAAAAACTCTGTTTTATCTTTAAATTATTCATCAAAATAGGATCTTTCCTGCGTGTTACTAATGTTACTTAAGTATGTGAAAGGCAAGCATTTGCGTGTGAAAGAAGTTGTCATACAAGTTACACTAGGGTAAAAATATTTTAGGAACAAATTATAAATAATGCAAAACATAGGTAAAAAAAAAATCTTAAATTAAAAGTAGTATTTTTGTATAGTTTAACAATATAAACTGTATTTTATTTAATAGTGGAATACTTAATTAAAAATATATAATATACTGAACATTTATGTTTATTAATGTATTATTGTTCTTTTTATAACAGTTTACAATTTAGCAAATTGTGTAATTCTTTTATTTTTAACATTTAAAAACAGAATATTTTGAACTGTCGTCATTTTTTACAGCATTTAAAAATTTTAAAAAGTTAATAAGAAGAAAATGGGTAACAAAAAACACATATAATAACTAGTAAACCCGTGTGAAATATTTGCATTTTATTTCTTTTCTTATTTACTTTAAAATTTGAAACTCATAAATGTTATACCAATTTCACCACCTAATTGAAATTTTAATTTACCAGAAGTCAAATTATTAACAAAACCAAGTTAATATTGTACAATAGTGAAATCAAAATCATTGAAAGAAAGGTTTCCAAATAAAATTCATGGTTCATGATCCAATTTTCCTACTTCCACAGGCAGTACATACAGTTTTAATATAGGACTCCCACGAAGCCTTTTAAATATTTGTCGTCATGTTGCGAACGGCTTTTTATTAATTTTCGTATATATTAATAAATAAATAAAATAAAATAATTCCTATTTTGATTATATTTTTTATGATTGTATTTTTTAGTCAATTTATGACACAACATTTCATATTTTGTATATATCTTTAAAAAAATGCTAGTTTTAAAATGACGCTTAGAAAGATTCTGAAGAAACAACTGTTAAAAATACATTTTTTTCGTAAAATAATCTCATCAGACAAATGTTGCCATTTTTTTTTATTAGTCCATTGAGCTAATTCCGCGTGCTTAAATATTGTTCATATATAAATATTATTTTTTTATCCTCGCGTATCGTATCATTTCGACAAAAAATAATTGAAACTGGTCCACGTTAAAGAAATATTATATAGATAATCACTAAAATGTTAATTTTATTTTTAATGAAAACTGTTCCTTGGAATTATGATATTAACATAATCTCTGTAAAGACAGAGGAACATTATAATAATACACTATCTGCCAATAATTATTTGGAAACTGTCTAATATAAACGTTTTTTGAAATATCTAGAAAATTCTTTCGGAATTCTTTTGAAACTTTGGAAGTATAAAGAACATGTTATAGCTGATATGTTTCAGCAAAAGTTTTGCCTTGAAGAGAATAGGAGGAACAGTAAAATATTAAACAAAAATAAAAATGTTTTGGATCATCCTCCAAAAAATAATGCTTAAAATGCGTTTTCGATGTAGCATGGGATTATGAGAATTATTCTAATTGTTTTTATTAAAAAAATGCATAAAATAACACGACATTTTTAATTATAACACGTAGGATATTAAACCAAGGGAAAAGCTATTTTTAGGAAACGCTGCTCATTACACCAGACACAACATACTGCAATCAGAATGCAACTACATTAAATATCTTTGAAATATGAGCATTTTTACTGAATAATTTTTGACTGCGCACGCGTAAGCTTTGAAAAAAAATAATTTTCATATTTTTGTATTCAAAAATTTTGAGCTACTTATATGAAAACCCCCAAAAATATCATTCAAAAAAAAAAAAAAAATATGGAAGATAGAATAAACAAAATTTTGGCACCTCCTGCCCCCCCCCCCCCCCCCCAACCAAAAAAAAAAAAAAAAGGAGGAGATGATAGAGTTTTTTATCAATATTTGCTTAAAATCAGCAAACATTGTATTACCTTTACTCACTGATTGACTGGAAATAAAAATGTTAATAAAACCCATTATAACAGTTTGGCTTTTATTTAGAGGAGAACTGACTGTTCATTCTGTCTCTCATAATTCTATCTCTTATTATTTCTCTCAAGATACATATCAAAATTATCTCCCATATTTTAAAAATTGTTGTAAAGTTTTAAAAATTCTTACAAAAGCCTGAAAAATCATTTAGACATATTTATGTATAAACATCTAAGTGTGAGAAATACTATGAGAAATAATAAATTTCTCAATTTAAAGCACTTTTATAAAGGGGACGTCCATTAATTACGTAAGGCGGTCTTCACGATTTTTTGACATTCTCCCTCCCCCCTGGTGAAATTTCGTGAGATATGGCTCTACCCCCTCCCCCCTCCACTAATCTCACGTGAAATTTTTCAAAATTCGTACTTGTACTGTAAGTGCGTATGATTTATTTCAAAAAACAGAATTTGCTTTATTATTTTCTTTGAAGACTTAGTTTTTAAGATTGCATAGATCGTAGTCTAGAATCACAGTAATAAAGTTGAACAAGAAATTACTTAAATAGAAACTAATCTGAGTCGTTGTGTAACGAAATATTTACGGACGTAAACAAAGCAGGTTGGAACCTGTCCGTGAGTCGCTGTTACTCAGCTCGTACGCTGCAACGTTCGTAGAGTCGCGCGTTCGGATAGCCACGATAAATATGATTGTGTCAAATTTTGATATATCTAAGTCAAAAAACATATTTTACTTGAATTTAACCCAATTTTCTCGCAATTTTAAACTGTTTTTTCCGGGAAAAAATTACGTGATATTTGCCGAGACCCCCTATCCCCGACGTGAGATTGGGTGAGATTCGGCTTGACCCCCTTCCCCCCTGGACACCTCACATAATTAATGGATGCCCTCATAGGGTGTAACAAAGGGTGTAAATAATGTGTTTAACTATTTTGAATAGATCTGAAATTCACACATTATACTTTTTTTCAATTAGAATGTAAGGGATTTTACACTTTATAAATATTAAAAGTATGATATTCTATAGTTTAGACACTTTTTAGACATTTGTAAAAGTTTGCAATATCTATATACGGTTGCCTGTAAACGTCTTCCTCCATGGTTTGGAGCTCATCATGATGATGTAATCTGCTGAGTGAAAAATTTTAATTTAAACTTTTTACATATTATATTTATTCTGAGAGATTTTAAAAGCTAAAAGTTATTTTAACAGAAAATATAATGCCAAGGTGTTTTATATTATTTTATTTATTCATGTAAAAATATGTTCTCTGTTGTCTGAAACTGACTAATACTAAAATTTAGGTGATCCAAAATGGCGACATTTTAGTTGCTTAAAAGTTGTAAAATGATTTGACGTTTAAGATACTTTAAGTGTGTACAAAAATAAAACTTTTTTAGGTATTAAAATTTAACTATACCTATCAGAAATACTTTTGCATAAATATAAGATAATTGTATCTATAGAATAATTTTTTTTTTTTCTGAACTGAGATTACTTAAAGCACCAATTCATTAAAAATTCATTAAAAAACGTTAATTGACTGTTATATTTGCAACTCAAATGCAATTATAAATAATTTTAATAATACATACTCAAAAAAATTATATTTTTCTATTATCTAGAAACAAAGTTTAATCGAATAATTACACAAGCATATTTGGTATACAATTTAATTGAGACTGTTAAGATATTTGCAGTTCAAACAAAATGATGAATAATTGAAACAATGAATACTCAACAATCATAATTTTCTAATATCTAGAAACAAACTTTAATCATATTATCACCCTTGCGTGTTTGGTATAAAATTTTACTTGAAATATGTTTTTTGGAATGCTGAGATCGTACGCGCTTATCGTCAATAGATTTAAGTAGTGAGAAATTAGCGACGATCTGGATTTCATCGCAGGGGACTTGGTAAAACAGAAGTTTGATGAAAAGGCTTTCTCGTTTTGCTTTCTTCGGAGGAAAAATACATTTATGTAAATAAATCTTTTGATATTTCTAATATAATTTTTGAAAGTATATACATGCTTAATGCATTCAGTGTAGAATATCAGACATCATTTATTTTTGGATTAAATGAGATGAAAAGAGAAAAAGAAAATTTTTAATTATTATTTGGTTAAGCTGAATAATTAAAAGAATTTTTTTTTCTCCTTCCTTGTTAAGCTCGGTAATATTTGTGTTCTGAAACTGGCATCTGAAGGAGGATTGAGGCATTTAGGATGCCACTAATTAATTAGAAATAGTAAATTTCTAATTGATTAGATATAGTAGATGGAGAATTCATTTAGCATAATGCAATAATATTCACTATATATATATATGTATTCACTATTTATGTCAAGGAATTTAATTTTTGGTGAGTACATTATTACATGATTCAAGTAAAAGTATTATATTTAGTTGAAATATTGAAATAATCTGGATTATTAGAATAAAATGGTATATTATAAATTAACCAAATCGTTTATATTTTAAATGCGAAATCAATTATATCGATTATAAAACTTAATTGATTTTATTCTCCTCAAAATTGAAATATTTATTAATCTAGTTACTACTGTCTTTAATGTATGCAATATGCCCCCTTCATATAAAGCATTTTAGTGAAAATAATTGTATATCCAATAGGTTCTATGTTACACCTTTAAATAGGAAATACATATTTTAAATTGAAAGAGAGGAATAGTTGCTAAAACTAATATTTCATTAATAAATGTTTAAGCGTGTTAATTTAACAAACATGCTTCTCCTACTTCAGCAGCTTCGGTAATTTTCCTTCACTGAAATTGGTAATTGAAGGAGAACTGCGGTACTTAGTAAACCACTAATTAAATAGGCGTAGTCAATTTCCAATATATACCAACTGGTAGATGGATAATTTATCTATCGTTATAAAATTATTTTCATATTTTGTCGTTTGTTGCAGTAACTCATTTTATTTTTTTCACCATTTCTATAAAAAATATAATTTTATAAGAAAACTAAATACGATGCATTTTTCTTTTTTTTTTAATGCACATTAAATATTTTTAATGAACTTTAAAAAATGATTAATGAATTATTTACTTTTTATCTTTCATTTAATAATAAAATTTTATTTTGAATAATTTTTTTAAGCTCATTAATTAATTTATGTATATTTACAATTATAAAAATGCATTTGTAAGCTTACACATATTCATAAATAGCGTTTCAATTATACCTAAAATGCTTTTGTATATATATAAATATATATATATATTCAATTATCTTTAAAAATAGCTGATTTGTTTGAAAAATCTTCAACGTCTTGTACGTTAAAGCATAAATTTAACGTACGTGAACAATACATTTAGCGTACCGTCTTTGGTACACTAAATGCTAGCGAAACAAATACCTGATACTTATTTTTTCTATTTGGCATTCAAAACGTTGAAGATTTTTTCTGGTTTTATTTATGTCCTTTTAATATTCTTAAAAATTGTCAATTTTTGTCACAGTCTATATAACAAAATACTATTTATTTATTATTAAATAATGACGACGTTACTGCAGAGATAATTCATATTCAAAGAATAAAAAAATATATAGCTATTTGCAGTACTCTTTCTTATATATGCGAATATATACATATTATATTTGATATTATATGATTTTTTCCTGTTTAAACAGGCAGTCGACGATATTCATTCTATCTCAGCTTAAAAAAAAAAAAAAAAAAAAATGGTTTAGGATATATTATGAAAGATATATCAACATGGCTATGTATAGTTTTAAAAAGGGAAATATGGATGAAAATTCAGCATAAAAACAATATATACCCCGCGACAAAAATATAGGAACAAAGGGTTATTTCTTTGAGTTTTCAAAAAATAACATTATCTAAATTGTGCTTATCATTTATTATTATTAAAAAATAACACTATTCCTAAGATTAATTTAGACTTTATCTAAGACTAATTTAGAAAAATTTTAAGACTAAAATTTTTCTAATTTAAGACTACACAGCGCGACAAAAAGATAGGAACAAAGGTTTTTTTTTTTTTTTTGAACATGATTATTTTGAATATGAATATTTTGAATATGATTCAGATATTTAATATGTTTTTCATATGATCATATTTTGTTATGTTAATAAATGATCAGCACAATTTAGATAATGTATTTTACGAAAAATAAAAAAAAAATAAAAAACCTTTGCACCTATCTTTTTGTCGAAGAGTGTAGTCTTAAATTAGAAAAATTTTACTCTTAAAACTTTTCTAAATTAATCTTAAAACAAAAATTAGTCCAGGAATAGTGTTATTTTATAATAATAATAAATGATAAGCACAATTTAGATAACGTTATTTTATGAAAAATCAAAGAAAAAACTCTTTGTTCCTATATTTTTGTCGTGGAGTGTATATTGCACCAATCACGACATAGAATGCGATATTTTTGCGACTAATAAGTTATATTCCTATATCATTATAGTTTAAAAGTTGAGGAAAAAAAAATACGTTTTGGAAAAAAAAATTATATATATATATATATATATATATATATATATATATATATATATATATATATATATAATCATGTATTTTTTTTTTATTGATCGCACACGCGCAGTTAAAACACTTTAAAAATTGCTTATGTTTTATGAGATACTTAATTTATCTGTATTCCGAAAGCAACATATTTATTTGAAAAACGCTTTTTAATTTATCTAAAAACGGCAAAGATTTTCATTGAAAACTATGCAAAGTATAAAGTAAAATAACACTTATTTAAAAAAAAATATAAATAAAATGCCCTTTCTTAATGCACTAAAAATAATAAAAAAACTTTTTCTGCTCAGTACCGAAGAACTGAATACTTGCATTTTACTACTATTCCAATACAATTGCACCTCAAACGAAAAAAAGGGCTGCTTAAACCCAATACTAAATTAAAATTTTAAATTAGTTTTAAATTATTATGGATTTATGAAAATATGAGCTGAAAAGAGCCAGATTAGAAATTTTGGTGTAAAATGGTTTGAGCCGCACTTTTCTTCGTTTGAGGTGCAATTTTATTGGAATAGTAGTAAAATGTAAGTATTCAGTTCAGTGGTACTGAGCTGAAAAGGTTATTTTGTTCTTTTTAGTGCATTAAGAAAAGGACATTTTATTTTATTTTTTAAATAAGTGTTATTTTTACCTTATTCATGTGTAACAAAATATTTTTTAAATACTTATACTTATTTCGATTTATTAGTTATTATCTTAATTTTACATTCATTTACTTATTTCTCTCATTTTCATATTATTTTTTCTCTTTTTTTATAGCCACGAGTAATTCATTTCAATATTTAGCCCTAAATTATAATCAGAATTCAAAATACAGCTCTTTGATGCCCATAAAGTAATATTTTAACTTAAATTTTCCTAAAATAAGCTGTTAAGTCACACAACTGGAGCAAAAAATTAAATTTTCCAATTTCTAAACCCTTAAATTATGATCAGAATTCAAACTTCAGCTTATTAATACCCATTAGGTAATATTGTAACTTAAATTCCCCCAAAGTGGAAATATTTTATAACGAGAGTAATCAATAATATGAAACAATATTTCTTACAATTTATATTGCGAAAATATACATCTGGCAAGTACATTTTCCTGTTACATTTTTGATTGGAAATACAAAAATCACCAAGAACGCCAGATATCAAATCTATACTGTAACGACTCTTAGCATTGCAGAAAACATTTTTTTTTCTTTTAATAAAGTCATCTGTATAAAAAAGGTACAGCTTTAGTATGGGGCACCCTCGGCGAATTCATATATTTTTCGCCATATTGGTAATGAATTGAAGCAGCAATCGCAACTGCATTAATAAATATCATAGCGAGAAGTGTCTGAACTACTTCGGTAACAAATTTCAAATTTTGTTAAGGGAGACACTATAATAAAGCAGCGCCCAAAATTGTATCTGCGATCAGCTATAAAATACTTATATCTTTCGTCGCGATCTAGAATAGTTGATCATTACATATTCTTGTTTTTCGGAATAAATCTCGGAATACTCTTTGAGAGGCCAGGATCTTCGAGGGTATAATTTTACAGTTAAAAATTTATACCCTCGTTTAACTATTTACTTACTTGCTGCTAAATTTGTTTTCGGTGTTATTTCGGTGCTACCTAGATTAAAATCGCTGTTGCTAAATTAAACTTCTTGGAGAAAAATGTTCGGTGTACTTCAATGCAAAAATTAAAAAAATTGCCCAGGACGATCTATAAATAAAACTGATTTTAGTACAACATATATTTGCATCGTAAATTATACTAGCAATTATTATTTTTTATTGTTCACGTTTAGATAAATGTATTTATTTTCCTGTCAGAAAAAAAAAGAACTCTTATTATTATTATTATTATTTTTTGCAACAATTAAATAATGAATAAAATTTAAATCCTAAATTTTTGCTATTATTAGCTTATTATTTTGATATTTTTACTAATTAAAAGAAAACTAATCAATTATTATTACTATTATTATTATTTCTTAAATTGTAGTGTCAGACATGACTAATATTTTAGTGAAAATCCGAAGTCTTTAGGTGGTCTGATTGCTGAGATATAAGCAAAAAGATGTGTCACATTCGGACACCGCCGGTGACAGACAGAGCGCATATAAGAAAAGGGCTAAAAAAAAAGCTTTTTTTTTTTTTTTTTTTTTTCTTTTTAACATGACAAATTTCGCTTAGTTTTTTACCTGCCTTCAACTATTTTCATAACCTAATCTTCACTGAATAGTGTAAGGACGATGCTGTTCTTTAAATACCCAGTGATTAAAAACATTTCCATAAGAGATAAAATTGAAATTGAAAAAAACTCATCGTTTGTAAATATTGCCAAACTTTATAGCAGGAATGTATTTTTAATTTTCCCCTAAAATATATACATTTTATTAAAAACAGTTTTCTTTTCGATCAATGTATGTGAGAAAAATTAATGTTAGTGTAAATAACGGATGAAGACCCAGCGCCCAATACAATAAACGCACACACACACACACACACACACACACACACAAAAAAAAAAAAAAAAAAAAAAAAAAAAAACTTTTTTTTTTTAATTATTATTATTATTATTATATTTAAAAGAAAATACTTTATTACGGATTTTATTTTCTTAATGAAGAATAAATTGAATATTATTCTGCATTAACATCAATAATTCATAAAATGTAGGAGAAAATTCTTTTAAAACTTTGTGGATATTTTTAATACTTTTTCACTTTGTTCACTATAATTTTTAAATGACGAAATTATACGAACGGATTAATTAATGCCACGGGTGCAAAAAGAGAAAAGAAAAATATTACAGGATACAAACATATTTAATCATACGTCAAATGCAATGAATCATATTTTTTTTTTTTTTTTCAATTTATGTAATACTGGGTAATATGATTTTATCTAAGTAACATACATAAACTTCCAAAGCACGCCTTCCATGATCTGAAGCCTACTAAGGAGTAATTTCACAAAATTTACCTCCGGAAGGGCAGGAGGAATAGAATATATATATGTGTGCGTGTGTGTGTAAGCTTCTTCCGATTCTTGTTTTTAAATTTAACAAACAAAAATGTATGCTAAATAATTTTATAAATTTTAGGAATTCACCATGCATACGGTTAGATGAGGTATAACATGCGTTCTCATACCCTTTCATATTTAAAGGAAAAATAAATAGATATTCATAAGACATTTGCTTCGAATAACTAAATATTACATTTAGGAATTTCAATATTTTGCTCCCAAAAAGGGTAATTAATATCTCTCACATACTGTATACTCTCACATACCCCATGTATGAAAGAAAAAAAAAGAAAGAAACATTCATAAAATCCTTGCTTCAAAATGTAAAACATATAAATGCAGAAAAATAAATTTCCTATATTAATTGTCAGCTAAGATGGGAGAGGAAAGCACATATCCATTCATGTTAATAACAAAACATTTCTATTTATTGTCCGTATTAGCGTAAAATTCTACTGAAGAAAAAATGCATTTTTTAATGCATTACTAGAAAATCATCTACAAATTATAATTAATTTATTTATAAAGTACATATTAGATATTGATATTTCAAGCATCAATATATTTGAAACCCTTTCGAATCCGATTTATTTAGATTCGATTTTCTGACATAAGTTTATTTTCCTGCAATCACTGATTAATTAAAAAAGTACATGTAAAAAATCAGAAAATCTAAAAAGTAACTATTATCATTAAACAACTGAAAAAAAAATCATTTTTCTTTTTTTTTTTTCTTTTTTAACTTCACTCACGAACATAAAACCTATTAAGGGTTCTTGTAATTACCTAGATCAAATTCGCGAAAGAACAGTTTTCTTTCTTTCTTTTAAGAAAGGGAACAAAGTGTTTAACTGTTGTAAATTTTTCTAGACTTGCTTAATTTTTTATTCAATTTCCTTGAAATTAAAGTGAGAGTATCTTTCATTTTAAGATTTAAAGCAGAATACATAGTATAATTTATTTATTATTTAGAGAAAATTATATACGCAATATTATGAGAGAAATGATACAATAATTTCATTTAATATAATTAAAATGTTAAATAAGATTCACTTTTACAATTAAGTTCAAACATTTCAGTAATATTCTCGTAGAAAGTATAGTTGTAGAATGACGATATTGCTACATTTTTTACCTTATGCAATGTTATTTTTCTTACAATAAAATATAAAATACCAAATTTATTTTAAAATTTCCTTTTCTCCTATATTACATAAATTGTTATTAGAGTTCCAAAATGAAATAAATAAGAAAATAAGTAAAATAAAACAAAGAATTAATAAAGTTTTGAACACAAAGAAATTTTACAGCTCTAAATTTTGCTTTATTATAACGCACCGTCATAGACTTCAAAACATATTAAACACACGTTAAAGTACCTTGCCTTACGAAAGCACAGATATCCACAATGCATCTTAAGGATTGCCCTGGGATGTCTTTCTATCCACTGGATATCCTAAGGTGACATTTGGAGAAAATGCGTTATTAAGGACCGTGTTCATCAATCCTGCTCCTTCAGATTTACTACTTGTTTTGCTCGATTGCACACGTATTTTCTAAGCAGCACTTCAAAACGTATTAAGAAGTGGAATGTGGTCTGTGAACGGTATGCCTCCAAGAACGCTAAGCTCTATTGGGTCGGTATTCACAAATTACCTGAAAGATGGAAAACAATGTAGCTAGTGTTGGACATTAATTTGAATAAAATCATGTGCAGATTTTGTTAAAATTTTCTTAGCTTACAAAATACGCAGTATTGCCCGATATACTTAATAAACAACGAAATTCACCTGTAATGTACCTCTCAGATACGCTCTCTCATTGCAAGATTAAAACATGTAAAAGAAAAGTTAAATCTAATAAATCGTGAACATTTTATAAATTATACACGTTAATGAAAAAAGCAGTTCAGTTAAAGAGAAAGTTCTTAGAAATGTTCTTCTATTTTTTCTTAACCCAATTTGCAAACATTAAAAAGATTATTTTATGTATTGTATGACTTGTAATCTATCATGTGCAAAAATATCAATAGAAAAAACAATTCAGTATTATAAGAGTAATTGCCTTATAAGAATAATTCAAAGTAATATACAATTTATGCAGTTTTAATAAACTCTATATAATTAGTTATCTTTACAAATATATTAGGTTTTATATAAAAATCCTGAAGGTATGGAAAATTTTAAAGAATTTGAATCTCTTATTGCATTTATGGAAATTATACTACCTCTGACATTTTAAGGAATAGATTTTTCCTATAACACAAACTTCTGTAATTTTGAAACACAAAATTAACTATTCGAAGAGAAGCAGAGCATTTTGGAAAACTCTGATTAAAGAGGTATAGCAATTTTACAATTTTAGAAATCTTGTAAAATTATGCAATATTATGCAATTAAGAGTGTAAAGTGTTTTTATTCCCTTATTTTTTTCTGGAGCTTATAAATTCTACAATAAAAAAGTATTTGGATAATAGGAACAAAATACTTGTTCCAATGAGAATGCTATTTATAATCATAATCATGTAACAATAATGACCAAATAACAATCATAAAATTTTACAAGATTCCTTGAAAAAACAAGCTTGACTTAATTCAGATTTCTTAATATTGTATTTAAATAGCTGTGTCTACAACGGACATTTAAGGACACTTTTTAGATGCGATGCTCTTCATTTAGACAATGAACCTCTACCAGTATTCGATACTTCTTTTTACTGCTCAATACATGAGTGTACTAATACAAATGCCATTTAAAAGAATATTTTATTATTTTTTTATAGAAAGCTTAAAATTCTTTTCCCCTTCCCACAGGAAAAAATGGACACTTGAAACCCAGCAGTGAGTTCATCAGATATACACATAAAAACTTGCAGATACACCAAAATCTCAAAGTCGGATTTTTGACATAGTTGCAATTTTTCCCTTACAACTATACGTTTAGAAAATAAAAAATGCAAATTTCTTCTCCGAATGTGGATGAAATCTTATGTGAATATATCGAAGTATTCTGACCTAATTTTTTATAGAATAATATCCTATATCAAAATGTGAATGTGGTATAATATGACTTTGAGTACAGTACTGGTTCACCTACCTTAAAATCAAATGACCAGTAGTGGAGGTGTGCTTTCCCCTACTGGCAGTAAAAATATATTGCGGTACCATTATTTAAAGCCTATAATAACTTTTTATTCTATCACAAAGTCATACATACTTTTTCCGTTAGTATAAAATGAATGGATAGAAGAAATTAGTTCCACATAAGCATATTCAAAGCAAACAAACTTTGTCTTGCCACATTCAGAGCTTCAAGAAACGCCTAAATTTTCGCAATGTTGAGTAACTTTCCATTTCTTGAACTCATGGATTAAAATCGTCATCTTTCAATGTGTTAATAATAGAGAGTTACAACAGAAAATTTGAATGTAAGGCGATATTATGCTAAACATGAAAAAAATATTGTTAGAGTTTAAGTTTGAATGTGGAAATTACTGGTACAATGTCGTCTCTGGTACACTTTCCTAAATACATGCTTTTATTTTACTTCCATTTCTTTTTTAAATAAATATAGATTATTTATGAAAAACAAAATAGAAGAAGAAACCATTTTTCATGGTTTGTTCTTCTATTATATCTGCAGTTTTCAAATTCCAATATGTAAATAAATATTTTCTTTTAAGAGATATACAAACATATCCTTATCTTAACAATCTATTGCATTTCCTACATATATGGGTGAGCTTCTCTAAGCTGAATAATTTGAACTTACATTACATTATTTATGGTTTAGTGCATATATATTTTACTGTAATAATTTAGTAAAATATTACAGTAAGAAACATCTAAGAAAAAAAAAATACAACCAGGAAAAAATTGTTTTATGTTTTAAATGAAAATTAAAGAAAAAATCCCAAATGGTTCCGAATTACTCTGAAACGTAATTTTGAATACGTAAATCTTTCAGGCACTCTCTCCTAACATTTAAATTTTAATTAAGGAAGTCAATAATTTTACAAATCCGTTTTTTAAGGTAACTCTTTTCAAAATATTCAATATACTAAGATGGACGACCGGTTTCGCAAATTATATCCCTGAAAATTGCAAATCACTTTGAAAATGGAAGCTATATGAAACTAAATTTTTAATAAAAAAAATTATAACATAAATAAATAAAAAGAGTAATTTAAGGAATATATTAAAATTAAACTCATACCGAAATAAACCAGAAATTTTACTGTCACCATTGAGTGTGATGATTCAATAAATATATAATTATCTATATAAGTAAAGCAAAGAGTTTGTCGGCGGAACACATCCGGGTGGACCACTCCTATATTTGATTGGTCTAGATTTAACCACTTTGGTAATGAAGAACGGCTTTTTTTTTTTTTTTTTTTTTTTTTTTTTAAGATACTGCATAGATGTTATACTTTTTTAAAACAGCTCTGAAAACTGTTCTTTTATTGTGAGAACACAATATACATCAAGATATTTCATTGCGAAGTTTTGTTTTATTTAATTAAAATATGAAAATAATAACCTCTTAATAGCTTTAAAATTTGCCATTTAAATATTAGTTCGAATTTAATTTTTGCAAATATATATATATGAGCTTATTTCCTTCGACATAAAAATAAATATATTTAAATAAACGTGAACATAAAAAATTGAAAAAAAAAATATATATATATATATGCAGCTCACAAAAATTGATGTCATTATCACTTTAAAAATTTTATACACATTGATACAGTGCTAATGTAGTTGTATAGCTACAAGATTCAACATAAAATTAAAAAACATAGCATATAAAATGTTTTCTTTTTCTTTCTTTTTTTTTTTTTTTAAATCTTATAATCTATATATATGAAATCGTTTGTCCTGAGTGAGTGACTGACTGACTGACTATTCATCATCGCCCAGCCCAAACCTCTGCACCTAGAAGCATGAAATTGTGTGCCAATGTTCCTTCTGTTATGTAGACATCCACTAAGAAGCGATTTTACAAAATTCTCCCCCTAAAATGGGCAGGGAGGGCAAAACGTGATTTCACAAAATCCTTCATATCTTATACAAAAAAAAAAAAAAAAAAAAAAAAAAAAATCCCTTTTCGGCAAGCTTAAAGGCAAATGTAGATTCCTTTACGTTAATGTTACAAATGTAAAGAAATTTTACATATGCATTAATACTTAGCCAATGGCTTTGTTCTCACACATTTTTTACGTCGCTATTCTGTTTTCAAGAAATTTAATTTTCAGCTAAAAAAGGATTTTATTCAATCTACTTTAAATTTTAGGCTAGATTTATTGTTCTGTAAATGCTTCAATTTTTTTTTTTTTTTTTTTTTTTAATTCAAGCTCATAATCATTCAACAAACAGAAGTCTTAAAGATATCCAGCAATGGTGAATCCCGGAGGGGGCTTTTGGGTTACACCCCCCTCCCCACCCAAGCTTAATCAAAATTATAATTATTATTTAAATTCCATATAACTGAAGTTCAATATCTTTCTTTTAAAGAAAAAAAAAATAATAGAAACGTGAAAAGGCACTTGTGACCTCACTATGATCAAGCACTGGTAAGGCTGGCATTACTATGATGAAGTCAAATACAATTAAGTGGTAGCGGGTTTTAGACAGTTATTTCATTGTAATTTTTATTGAATTATTGAAAGTTTTGTATTGTGTTTTTGTGATTCTTATTGTCCGATGAGTAAAAATTGTAAAGTGAAATTGTTTTGGTTCACATAAGCTGGAACATTAACATTAGTTAACATTGGCCCATTTGGCACCGCTGAATTTCAATGTTCATTGTTATGAATTCAGTAAACTATATGATTTGGCGATATTTTGGTGACAAAACTTGCGACTTAGCAATGAAATTTGTGATTTGGCGGCAAAATTTGATAGTTGAAGACGACATTTTTGACTTGGAGACAAAATTCGTTGTCTGACGACAAAATTTAGCGAGCATGGCGATGGGGAAAGGCAGCTTTGGCGTCATTATATTTTCTTTCCACGCGAAAAACTCATATCTCTTCATAGACCAATATCTTGTTTCGACAAGATAAAAAGTCAAAGAAAGCTGTAACGTATTACTCTCAATTGTAAGTTTTAAGTTCTTGCCTAAACCGACATTCTAAACTATTCACCACAAACGATATTTGTATTAAGCTTGATGTATTATTTTAATTTTATATTTTTAAATGATTAATTAAAGCGTTTAACATGGTTTTTAATTAACACACTTTTATTAACTTGATATGGTGCAACTATTAATGTATGTAACGGAGTTTTGCAATTCAATTTTCGGTAACTTCTTGTCGTCCGAAGAACCTGAGATTTTGCACACGGCTTCATAATCAATAACAGTACTAGATACAAGTGTTTCCAGGCACTTCTCTCATCAGGGGCAGGTTCCAGGGGCAAACAAAAAATCTATACTTATACAAAACTATCGTATGTGACACAGGATTTGGATGCAATTTACCAAAATAAGGGAATTCGAGTAATGAAATCCTTTATTTAAATTTAAGTTTTTATGAAAGTAAACTTCAACGGAAAATTCATTAAAATCGTCTCTAGTTTATTTGTCAAAGGGATAATACCTAAATGTCCCCAAATTTATTACTTCTTCTATCATGCCAGTTTAATTCGTTTAGCATCGATTTACACGATTTTTTTTTTTTTTTTTTTTTTTTTTTTTTTTTTTAACGATGACATTTATCTTTTACACTATAGCATTCATATCATAAAGCTAAGTATAAATCTGCTTAGCCCTAAGATATGTTGATTTTACTTACATATTTATTTATTAACTTTTATTTTATTTGTTTACAATCACGGATAAAATTTTATTTCATTATTCTCAGTACATTGTTGTAATTATGACGTCATATTTTCTGTTAAATTTAACATTTTTTTTTTTTTTTTAATCAGATTATTATATTGTTTAAAAACATTATTAAAATTTTATTATATTTTGAGTAATCTTTTTTATTATCGTTTACACGTGACATATGCATCAGATTATAAATTTTTGCCATAGTAAATGTCGGCTATATAGAACAATTGACGAAAAATCACTTTTTAGCTTGTAACTTCTAAGCAATTGAAGCTATCGAAAAAGTTTAAATACAAAAATTGTTCTTTAGGGTAAGGCGGTAATTCGTCTGATTTGAAATTTTTTCCTATTTTCAATATTAAAGAAATTATGGGCAAATGAAAATTTCCACCCCCCACCATTTCCACCCCCTTTGAGCTGGATACCCCATCTACGAACTCGACCGAGATTTTTACTGTCCTGACAACATATCCCGAGCTGGTTAAATTTAAATAAAAATTACTCCAGTTATCGTGTTCACAACTTAACATGGGAAAAAGCGTTATACATATATATATATATATACCTATATATATATAAACTTTTGAACGGAGGGTGGTTTGGGGTTCTAGGGGTCATGATCGGTGAAGATATGAAGAAATTTTCCAGAAGTCGTGTCATGAGAACCATTGCAATAGGTAGATCTCCTATAAGGAATCTACCTAAAAAACAGTTGTCCGTAAAACTTTTACTTTAAAATATAGATAACACAAATATATAAAAAAACAATTTCTGGAATTTTAAAAATTCGGTCCCTAAGAGTGAGAAGGAATCAAAACGTGATTTCACATGCAATCTCAAAAAAAAAACAGACCTACGTGAAATTTTTGCTCTGAAACACAGCTGACATACCTAAAAATAACAGTTCTGCAAGTGTGGCTGGCATATATATATATATATAGGCAAAAATTAACTTCAGTCGTATGATAGTAAGTGGTTTAATATTTGAAAACGTCATCAGGAGTTGTGGGCGGCTCAAACTAAGTCAGTTACTTCTTCATTGAGTTATGCATTTATACAAAATTTTAGGTCAATCGGTTATTAGGAAATGTATGAAAATTCAACTCTTGCGCAGATAAATGAACAACATGCCAAGTTTAAAAAAAGTATGGTATAGAAAATATGACTACATAATAACACACTAATACACATAAAACCTAATAGCATAAACAACATCGAACAATTTTTTTTTTCTATTAAGCATACGTATCGAAAAATAATGCTTAAAAGAAGGAATTAATTTTGTGGCCAGCATTGAGCTAAATTTAAATATATGATGAAAACAGATCCAAAAGCAATTCTTAATTATTAGTTTTTACTAATTAACTGTAACATTTTACACATAAACAGTTGTAGACAAAACTCTTTTGTTTAAAATTAAATTAATTGTAATAAATAAAGTACTATATATTTCTAACGGATTGTCTATAAAAAAAAATCATGTATTTTAATTAAATAAGTAAATAAATAATATTAATCTTCATTTTGGGTATTCGGTATTGGGTAAAAATGCGTTCATTGAAATTTAATTACTCAAAATAAATGTAAACCCAACATTCGTGTACTTTAAATTATATCCTTTAAAATGAGATTAAAAAAAAAAAAAAAAAAAAAAAAAAATAGAAGATGTCCAATTATTATTTATTAAATAATATCTGGGCATCGCTGTAAAATACCCGTGAGAATTAATTAAAATTAATAATTAAGATTCGAGGGAAATTTAAAATAAATTTTAAACTACCTCCTGAAATAAAAATAAAGCAAATCATAATAACCTTTAAATTGCTAAATAACGATACATTAATTTTAATTAAGAAATATTTTATTTACGAATAATTAATTAAAGTATTAAATTATCAAAATATAATTAATTTCTCCGACTACATTTTCACAAAATTTATTCCTCTGAGCCCGAGACATCAAATTGATCAATTATTTTAAATAGTAATTTTCCACAATTTTAATATCAACTTAAACTAACAAACTCAGATTAAAAAGGTAAAATTGATGGTATTCTCACCATTTTCATCATTCACTCTAGGCTTCATAGGCGTCCATGGTCAGATATTCATAGTGTATAATACACCGAAATCAGGGCACCACCAACACAATATTAATATAATTGTATTTAACTTTTATATTTTGTATGACTAGAAAGCGATATTTAGTACTCAATTAAAAGTACAAAATCAAAGAAGGTCCCACGTTAGACAAAGCTTCTGACTGGACATGAAACTAGAAGTAGATTATCTTAGGGAGCATCTTCCAAGTTAACAGAGCCTTTTTGCATAACAAAGTATCTTAAATCAGAACCTTAGAAACATAACATCATCTCTGGAATCTAAACATCATCTACAGGAGCGTAAACATAATTTTTCTTATTGAATTTCTTCAAGGAACATCTCTTGTGAAAACTAGCATTTTATGTAATAAAAAATGGCATTTTATGTAATGAAAACTAGCACTTTATGTAAACTAGTCTAATAGGAATGATCCATCTTTGATTGGCATTGGTGCATGCTTCTCATTGGCTTCTTTTCTAAACCGGTTGGTGTCTTTCCTTTCCTTTTCTGGAAATCGGCCCCTTGTGGAGTATCTAGGGGTATTTTGTGGGGGGGTTCCTTGCTTAGGTCTGCTATAAATTCAGTCATAAATTGTCATGAAAAAACAGACAATTTATCGTAACTTACATTTCTTTAGTTTTGGTTTTATGGAACCCTTTAGGCGCCGTTTCCATTCTTTGCGCTTCTTTTATGGCTTTTATTTTCTAATAACAGCTGCCTTTTAAATACGTGCATTTTAAATCAGCATCGAGAAAAGTAAAAATAATGGTGTGTTTTTATATCGTTTTCAAATATTACGAGAATATTACCATTTTCAGAATAAAAAATATTTTAAACAAAAAAATGAAGGGCAAACTATATTTGATAAAATTTAAGAAAAAATATAAGGTTTGCCCAAATTAAAAATGTACACGTGCGATTGTGTCAAAATGATTGCAGCTATAGAAACATCACCGAACATGAATATAAAGGGAGGTATTAGGAGTGTACCGCACTCAGCGTTCAACAGAGAATCTTTTTAGTGCTAGAGGAAATTTATCATAATGAAAATTCACACTATGCATGGATTCCTCAAAATCGGAAAAAAACGCGCTATAGTACGGTTTTTGCTTGTGGAAGGTGAGCGTAATTTGGAAATCTTTTTACGAATGGATGCAATCTATGGCGAGCACTGTTTAGGTCAAAAGGCATAATGTAAAAGTTTTCATTAAGAGTGCCAAACGATATCGGATCTGCCACGACCGGACCAAACAAACATCATAATCATTAATAACGTCATTGACGCCGTTGTTGAATTAATCAGAGCTAATTAACGAGTTCAGACCCATGAATGATGAACTCAGCATGAGTAAAGGGACATCTGACACCATAATCCGCCAACATATGCAGTTCAGCAAAATATGTCAGGTATGTGCACCAAAACACTTTACCCTTCATTATGAGAAACAACAAATACTGTCGGCAGCAAAAGTATCCGATCACTAGCAAAAATTCCTATGTAAAAAAAAGTACTCTTAATACATTTTTGTAAAACAAATCCTTGTCGAATCCTGTTCTTAGTCAGTCTAAGAACACTATACGACATAGATTTATTTAACAAAGCAGTATTAAGTGCACGTTTTTATATAGGAATTTTTGCTAGTTCTCGGATATTTTTGCCGCCGACTGTAGGTCATTTGGCCTAAACAGTGCTCCCCACAGACTGTATTATTCGCCGATAGATGTCTATATTGCGTTCCCTTTCCCTAATTAGAAACTGATCGGCGCGTTGTTCCGATCTGGACGCATTCATGTATTTACTTTATATCAATTTCCTCTAACGCGAAAAGGCTTCACAGTTCAACGCCGCATGCTGTGCCTACTGCCTTTTATACCCCAGTTCGATGGCGCTGCTATGACCGTCATCATTTTGATGCAATCATAAATGTCTTTTTTTTTTTTTTTGCAACACTCGTATACTAGTACTCCAACAAATTACTTCTTAAAGAAGTATAATTAGCAGAGAAATTCAAAATATAAAATTTAATTTTTGTTAATAAATCAGATTTAATATGAATGAATAAAAATATGTATTTTATAATTGTAAATATTTTGTATCTTTTATTTATAAGAAATAATGCTATGTTCATTATAAAATATTCAAACAAAGTATTATTAAAAATTAATTCAAAGAGCATATATCTTAACTAAAGATCAACTAAACTAATGAAACCAAATGCAATTGTTTCAATAACTGCCAAATTTAAAATAAATATTTCTCTAATTCTATTTTAATGAATACATAAATATTACTTCACAGTTAATTATGAAAACATACTAATCTTACATGTCGTTACTAAAACATCAAATCTCTTAAACTTTAGAAAATTAATTAAAAATGCTTTTTTCGAGTTACTATTTCAGAATACAATTTAATTAAACCTCATGTTACACATTGTGGTATTTTCTTAAGCAGCTTTCATCAATACTGCAATATGAACAGTTGCATTGTTCATCAAAAGAATAACTTAGAAGTGAGATGTTTTTCACTTATGTACTTAAAGATATTGTGACGCAGATTAATAATAAGTAGTGTTATTTTATACCTGTTGTCAAACTGCAAACGATGGCGATTTTTTAATTTGAAAAAGGATTAAATTATTTTGTTTAGTACACCACTGTATTATTATATTTAATATATGTATAGATACATAATTAAGTATATTTATATCTATATTTCTCTCTCCCTCTCGAAATATATATATATATATATATATATATATACCTAGAATTAAAACTACGAGAAACAAGGCCAATATCCAAACATATTAAACTGAAAAAACAGTAAGATGCTGCAGATGTCACCACGGTTTCAGACAGCTAGAACGGGTTAAAAAACTTTTAACGGCGCGAAACTTTCCCTGAAACCCTCTGCAAGACTATATGATAGGGCGGAAAAAGTTGATTTTTTTTTTTTTAAATTATTATTGTTATTATTATGTGAAAAAAATAGTTTTTATTTATTGTTATTTATAAATCAACAATATAAACAAAACCATACGTATATATTATGATTTAAAATAATAATTGATATTTATAATTCAAATTTATTTAAGCTAAATCAAATATTTGTTTATATATTATCCACTCTGTACTGCTATACTTAATGATGACATATCTTAATCATAAAATACTACAAGGATATTTGAAAAAACTATGGAATCATCCATAACCAACATCATGATAATAGGATGAAAAATAAACTAATGATACACACAGCAAAAATGCATTTCTCCTTCTACTGTTTTGAATGTTTCAGTAGCCCCCAACTAACCACGTCGAACAACGCAACCCATCCTCTGTAGTCATTCAACTACCCACCCATCCTGGACTTTATTTTTTCATTTTTATTTAATTTTATTACTTTTCGAATATACATATGTATGGAAAGTTTTGTTTCTACAGCACATCTTCTCCAAATGTCATCCTCAGGATGTCATATGAATGAAAAGGACATCTATGGGCATCCTATGGACGTCTTCGGATGTATTACAGGCAAGTGTGTTGTTAGGGATATCATCTTGAAAAATATAATCATTTAGATTTTTATGCTTTTACATGCTTAAATGCTTAACATGTAATGCGTGTAAGCATGTAAGCATTTAAGCAATTAAGTTTTTACATGCTTACATGCTTAAATAGTAAAAATTCATTTTTGCTATTTTTACAGTAATGTATGCATGCGAGTTTATGCATGTATGTGTGTATATGTGTATCAAAATTATGATTTTACAAAAGTTTATGTACAAAACCAAAATATTTGCATTTCACAAAGCACAAAATTCCTTTATTAATCTATATTCTTTCTAGTGTACCTGATGAGATCAAATACATGATTTTCTATTGATAACACGAGATTATGGAAGAATATGAATACCGTGTTTCCTCGATTGCTGACTTGAGTTCCTTTACTGAGTGATAATACCTCAGATTCTTGTAGACATCATATGAGAGTATTCGCCAGATCTTCGCTATCGAATTGAGATCTGGGCTTAATGCTGAGCAGTTCTTCACACTGATATTCTGAGATTTAAATTAAACTTTTGTACAACGGGAAATGTGTTTTGATGTGTTGCTGTACTAAGCAAAGCATCCTTATGTATGGCGACATGAAATTTAAATTCATATTGCTATTGTTAAATACCATTGATATGAGTGGTTTACTATAAGCATGTAAGCATTAGACAACATGCAATGCTTTATAAAACTATTATTTCAATGTTTTCTCTTTAGTAAAAAGTAGAAATATTAGGGGCTTTGATTCACTTCCTTCCTGAAAAGTTGAAAACGAAATTTAGTTTGAAGACTTCCTAAATTTTGTCAATATTCTAGATCTAGCCTACAGTCGGTAACAGAAGTGTCCGAACACTAGCAAAAATTCCTACGTAAAAAAAGTACACTTCATACGGTTTTGTTAAATAAATCCTTATCGAATCATGTTCTTACACTGACTAAGAAAAGGATTCGACAAGGATTTATTTAACAAAACCGTGTGAAGTGTACTTTTTTGATATAGGAATTTTTGCTAGTGTTCGGACACTTTTGTTTGTACACAAAAACAAATTATTTCAAAAAACAAGAAAAACAATGTGTTATTATGTAGGTAAAAAGTACGTTGTAGCTTTATCGAAAATGCAAGTATAATTAGCTGAAAAAATAGCTAAAAAATGCTTTTAATTTAGGCAATTTGCATGACTTTTCTTTTTTGTTTGAAACTTATTAAAGTTGGTTTTGCATTGAAATACAACTTAAAATTATATTTGGATGTTATATGGTTTTCTAGTCTCCCAAACACTAGCATTTTATCACACATACATATCTCACTATGAATGACGTAAATTGCATTCATTCGCATTAATTTAAAATTAGCTGTACTTGAACAATAACTTGAGGGGAAAAATAAAAGTTAAGACGAAGTATTTGATACGTAATTCATGTAATATTATTGAGTAATGAATATTTTATGTATATAAAAAATGGATTAACAAAGGTTTGTGTGATGACGTAATAAATTTACTACATACCCAATTAAAAAAAGGATAAATAAATTATATATATATATATATTTAATTAAAATTCATGAATATATTTTAAATGCAAAATAGGGTAAGAAGGATTTGTATTTCTAATAACGTAATCTCTCGAATATTAAGTTCGGAAATCCTTCTATGACTAACCTAGAAATGCGTAAAGCTGATTTTGTCTACTTAAAAATATATTTAAAAATTATAATAACCTGAAAGGTATTCTGTCGTATTTTGTGTCGCTGACTATTTTTGAATTTTATTAGTACCCACATTTTCCCTTGTATTATTGTGATATATCATCAGTAAAATTAGCATGGTGTTTTTTTTTTTTTTTTTTTTTTTTTTTTTTTAAGTTACATTTTCAATTATTTAGCAGCATATTTTTTGTATTGTTTTGAGAGAAATTTAAAATGAATCATTTACATTTAAACTAGCTTACCCGTCGCACGTTGCTGCGATCTGAGAAAAAAGGAAATTCAAGGAAACTCGTTATGATAAGATTCAATTTACATTTTGTCATTTTTACTAAAACTTATTCATTTTCATATGGAAAACATTTCAAAGTGTCGTTTTAATTCTATTCATTTTTTCGAGGGCTTGTGGGTACACGACATTTCATCTGGTGCGTATAGGAATAAATCAGAATTGTTTCCGACGCGTGAGCTGGCCACATACAGTTAACCATGTGAGAAGCATGGGTTCTCCAAATCTAGCCCACACACTTGTAGCGATTGTCCTTGTACATTTTTGATGGTCAAAGAAAAGCAAGTCTCACCGAAAACTGTAAAAGTTTGAATTTAAATGGCATATTTGTTGAGACCATTGCAAAAAGAAGCAACAGTATATCTCCTTCCTTGAATTTACCATTCAAAATTGTAGCTACGATGAAACAGTTCAAAATCTTTTTCACTGAAGGTCTTGTACCATTGCAAAGTCATGGAGAATTGATGTGAAAATAGGCACGCCAATTTTCAATGTTCAAATGTGCGGTAGCATACTACCTGGCGAATTCAGGATTTCCGTTGAGTAATTGACAACTTCGTCTTAATTCATCACAGTATCGATGTACTTATACGTTGTCGCTCCGCCTGGTATTCCGTTTTGAATACAGAAATTGACGGCATTGATATCGTTGTTCGTAGCTGCTAATATAGCGCGTGCACTGTTCCATTGATGGTTTTTATAATTCCGCAGTGCGTACTCGACCGGCTTCCAATCTTGATTCTCGTTGCTCGTTCATTTGAGACACACGGACTTGAGCAGATTGTAACCGAACAGCTTCTAATCTTGCTTTTCGATGCTCGTGTGTTCAAAATGCTCTTAATGCCATTGTGCTTCACATGTCGATCGAACAATCGATGTGGGGCATAACTTTCGATGATGCTCGTGAATTCGCTGAAATTAAATATATTAAAAATAATTAGTATTCGAAAGATCATGAGAATGGAAATCGAATAGTTTCACGGCGAAATAAATAAATTGAAAAAAATTGTGAAAAATAAAGGAAATGTGAAAGATATGTTTTATTCCCTTTATTTTGTCCCCCGCCTGCCCCTTGGTGGCTGAAATTAAAAAAAAACATTCTATGCCAGAAGCCTTCGCGTGAGTGTACTCAACAATTTCCCAAAGTTTAATGACGATCGGATGAATGTTTTTATAATGCATAAAATGAAGGGAAAAATAAAAAATATTTTTACTCCCATCCCCCCCCCCATGGTGGCGAAATTTGTTTTTACATATTCATGTTTGTAACAGCTTGAAGTTAGAACCATCGGAATGTTTATATTTTTCTTTGAGAAATTAAATAAATATGAAAAATACGTTTTAGTCCCGTTTTTGCCTTCCTGCTTCCCTGAGGCGGCCAAAATATATATATATATATATATATATACGAAAAACTTTCACGGAAGTGTATTAAACAACTTCCCAAAGTTTCATGGCGATCGGATGAATGGTGTAGTAATCACTAAAGGACAAATAGACAGAAAAACATTCGTTTATATATATATAGAGATTTTTACCCCCTTCCCCCCACTTGGAGGCGAAATTTGTTTTTAGATATTCATGTTTGTAATATCTTGAAGTTAGAGCATTTTCAATATTTATTTATTTATTTTGTTTATTTATTTACTTATTTTTTTTTTTTATGGAGAAATAAAGGAAATCTGAAAAATATGTTTTAATCCAGTTTTTTGCCCCCTGTCCCCTGGGAGGGGCCTATATTAAAAAATATTTCATGCCAAGAACCTTCGCAAGAGTGTACTCAACAACTTCATAAAGTTTCATGGCGATCAGATGAATGGTATAATAATGCATCAAGGATAAACACACATACACTAGCTTTCATATATATAGATATACATTTGAATTTGTGAAAGATATACATGGAATTACAAGAAAATACGATATTATTCATAAATGCAAGTAGTTGTAACATATTCATTAAAAAATTATTTATAGCAGAAGATATTGAAATTTTGATCATATTATGAAATAAATAAGTTAATTTATTTAATGTTTTTTGCAGCTTTTGAATATTCATTTTAAGTATTTTATAATAATTATAAACAAATTTATTTTCAATATATTTATATTTAAATTGTGTCACTTAATGTTGCGTACGATCATAAGTATGTTTAGGGCCAGCAGTGCATCGAAACAATGTTACGAAGACAAATGTCACCAAGGATCTAAAATTTTAACCAAAATTACACACTTAGGCGACAAATTTGACGCCTAAAATATTGTTATACATATATTTTTTCTGTTTGTACTTTGTAATAAAAAATGGAAACAATCACAACTTGATATTTACGAAATATCGGTTAAAGTAAACATTTTTAGAAAGGTATACCTTTCAAAAAAAGCTTTTGACAACAACTTTTGGATTTTGCCTCTTAGCCATGGTTTAATTTTAATATTTCAAATTAAGGTTTATTTATTTATTTATTTATTTATTTATTTTTTGGCTTACATACTAATATACTAACTTGAGGATGGTTGATTGGGAAGCTGCAATCACATTGTATTCTTTTTTATACATTTTTTTTCTTTTTAAGTGAAGAGCTCAATTGTTTTAACCTGAAACAAGAAGTACATGTATTTACACAACAATCCTATTTATGGCTATTCGTCTTTTTAAAACTTTACAAACCTAAAAGATTTTAAACAATACAGATATAAACAAAAATTTTGTTTTATAATATAAAATAACCATATTGATTTGGGTTTACGGATTATGTTATTTGTTGAAGGGCTTTGAACTTATTAAACAAAATGAATGAATGGTTTCACCAACCGATAGGCACAATACTTGCATAGTGTTATCTGAATAAACATTTAACGACTTTATTCTAACGGATCATGCTTAAGTATTTCGAATTCTTATAAATAAGCAATTATGCGAAACAAATTTCGGACCAAAGTTCACGCTACTTCATAGCATAGACAACCATATATTCACACAAAGGTGGCATAAATTTTACTAGGGTTAAAAAGGTGATTTATTTATTTTTTTTTTCAGGATATTAAGTATTATATTGGGCGGAAGGAAAATAAAGCACTTTTTACGATGTTAATCGAAATAAATATATATATATATATGTCTTCTAAAAGTTAGAGTACTATATAACACCGTCTCCTCATAAAGTCTTGTTGTAATTTGTTTTACAATCTCTTGTTTCATGTATTTGTACAGTTATCGCATCTCAGTACAGCATCTCATTTACTTTCCTCCCCACAGTTCCCCCAGGAAAGCATTACCATTTATAAGTCCTAAATTTGTCAAAAAAAATAAATAAAAATAAATAAAAATAAAAAAAATACAAAAAAATAACGCGTCGTATTATTCGTAATGTTTATTTGTTTGTCACAAAATGACGCCACTAGTCACAGTTAATTTTATTAAATTCTACCTCAAAGAAATGCATAAAGCATAATTGAGAAGCAAACATTAAAACCATGTTTAAAAAAAAAAAAAAGAATTAGTGATTTTTCTTTGCACTTCACATAAATATAGTATATCTACATATCTTTGTACATATGTCGACATATCTTCCTGTCTACATATTTTCCTAGTATCTTGTAATACATCTAAACAAACGATAAATACGTTTTAAGTTTAGCTGTTTTTTTTTAATTTCTATTTCCCATAGGGTCTAGAAAAAATTGTTTTAGGGTCAAATTTTCGAACGTGAGTTTTTGTTATATTTACACGTTCTGAGGTCCTCTGAATACGAAAATCATGTATTTAGCGAATGGTCTGTGTGTGTGTGTTATCAGCATATCTCAAGAACAAATAGTAGCAGAAATTCTAAACTCGGTATGCTAAATGTGTGTCATATAGCGATGCTATACTAAGCTTTTCGTTGAGATGAAGCAAATGGTTCGTGTACAGGGACACTCAAACGTATTCAAATACACTACATCTATGAAGAAAATTGCAGGTAAGTAGAGTTTAACATCTATAGACAGCACTAAACAAAATGAAACGAATATATATTTTTTGTAATAGCGATAGTCAACTGGGAAAAATGTTTTGTTTATGTAGGAGTCTCACCTCCCACCCTGAGAGGGAACCCCCCTCGAGTGGAGTAAATTTTAATGATGGGTATCTTTCAAAAGAGCTCGCGAATACCTTATTATGTTTTAAGCTAAATATTCATAGCTAGTTTTTTTATTATTATTATTATTATTTGCAGGTTTTGAGGCTTCCTGATTAACGTAGTCAAGTTTTTTAACGTTTGATCTTTGTCTGTGTAACTTAGAGTACCTTAAAAACGAATAATTTTAGGAGATCCAGATGTTGTATTTTGAAGTTAATTAAAATTTGTTGCTGGAAAAGTTTGATCAAGATTTATAAGTTTCAATGAATGTTGCGTGTGAAAATTGTCTGTATAAATTAAATGAAACTTTAATTTTAATAACAGAATTAAATTCTATATAAATGTAGGTGCATTAATAAAACGGGGGGTTGAGGGGGCGGTACCCCCCCCCCCACACACAGAACTAATTATCATATAAAACTCGTCCGAAGCCTAATTTGAATTGTTTAACATAGGCTTACATAACAATACTCGTTATCTTACTTCTTAATCTCCAACCTGTATTTATAGTATTAAATTTCAGGGTAAGAGAAAGTCGTGTGAGTAACACACCAGATTATTCATTTTGTTAGATTTTCTGTCGTCTGGAAAATTGTATCCAAAGGAGAAAACAAGGTTTGAATGTTTGCTCCTAAATTTATGAGAGCAAAAGTGTTTCGGTTTTCGTGGCATATACATATCAATATTCTTGTTTATATATCATATACAATAATTTCTATTTGCAATTTTACTTTTAAATACAATCTTCGTTTAGTAATAAAGGTTTAAGAATCTTCTCATCATTAATTTTTTTGTATTTTTCACCTTTTTTAAAAAAAAATTCATTTTAATTTCATTTAATTTAACATATTTAATATATTTTTTAATTAACTTTATTATTGTTATTATTATTATTATTATCTTTTTTTTTTTTTTTTACAATATCACATTTTTATCAAATGTCACCTCATGTTGTTAAAATCCAGCAATGTTTAACTTATATTTTAATATTCATTACTAAAATAAAACCTTTCTACATTTGTGAAATTAACATTAATAATTATAATTATAATTTATGCTGACATATTTTGAACCACTAAATGATGACCTTGGTATTCTTTCTACATCACTAATTTTTCCTTGCTAACGTAGACTCATGATATATATATCCTTATATATATATTTATATATATATATAAGGAAAAATGTTAATTCTTGTAAATTTCCAGATAAAACATAAAATATTTTATGAATTTACTTATACAAATCTGTATTATATTAGAAAAAGATATAATTATCCGTCTAAGATATAAGCGTAGTTTAATTTTTTTTAAAAATATGCTGTATCCTATCAATATTATTTCCGTTTCCTAACTTAATACTTTCAATTCCCAGAAGAAACCACATTTCTTTCTTTTATATCATCTCTATACAACTTATATCTTTTGTAGTAAAATAGCCTTTGAAAGCCACTCAAAGTCCTTTTGACGGCATTACTTTTTGTTCTGAAAAAGGACATATTTTGTATTATTTCTGAAATATATTAGACTCTTTTATTTTCTTCCAAGATGTTAAAACTTTCAAGTATTTTATGACATAAGAGAGCTGTTTTCTATAAGAACATGTTGTAGCAAAAAAGGTCAAATAATGAAAGCTCATAAATAAATCGTAGTGCTACTTTGAAGTAAAAGTAAGTTTAACTAAGTAAAAAGCTGAGATATTTTTAAAATTTTATTTTCAAACATCAAAATTCAAAAGTTCAACTTTTAATACATCAAATAAAGATGCTGCCTTTTTATTAGATTGATGAATATGAAAGGTACACGTGGACATATTTAATAAGTCCTGTATTCCATTGTATCGCGCAACTCTAAAAAATACGAAGAAATATCAATAATAGTGAACATAAAATGTACGTCTTAAGATTACATTGTGACTCTATGTCTCCCAATAATAGGGTAACACCATTAATGAATAACTCTATTTTTACAAATTATTATGCAAAATGACCTTCTAAATTCGAATATGACACTCATTTTCCCCTGTCACCCACCATTTTGTGGGGACGCCCACTATGTTTATCACTTTTGGTAATTTTATGGCTATAAGTCTGATTTTTAGAGGGGGAAAGGATTAATTTAACTGTTAAATATCTTCTAAAGGGTCTGCATAAGTAACAAAATCTAAAACATGAACATTTGCAGCAAAAGGAAAGTTTAGGGGGACGGAATTTGCCACTGAAATTCTGAACTATATTTATTTTAAAACAGGAATAAGATGTGATGAGATATGTCGATAAGCGTGAAGATGTCGTCAACGTAACGGGTCCAAAAAGGAAAAGATCACAATATTGACCATGTCTTAGAAACCTTAAATTCAATTGACAGTAATATCCAGTTTACATATGAAATAGAAAATAATTTCTCCCTTCCATTTCTTGATACCCTCGTCTCTCGCACTGTAAATGGATTTTCAACCACTGTCTATCGTAAAAATTTTGCAGTCTCCCTTCCTCCCCATGCACGTTCATGTCACCCACCTAACCAAAAAATGGCTGCTTTCTATACTTTTGTAAACCGTGCCCTTAATATTTGTTCAAATCCTATTTTATTGAAATCTGAAATTAAATACCTGAAAGCCATCGCAATTGACAGAGGTTATGACCCTTCCATTATAGACAAAGCTATCCAAAAATTACAACTCCCTCGTATTTCGTCTACTAAATCAGTCACATCGAATATCAGTATTGTTTTACCCTATTTTTCTAAAACCAGTCAAACCATAGCTAAAATTCTCAAACAATATGATTTTAAAATAATATTTTCGCCTTCCAATAAACTCACCTTTTCTCAGTTAAAAGATCCTATTGATATGCATAATTCTTGGGGCATTTATAGTATTTCCTGTCAGTGTGGTTTATCATATATTGGCCAAACTAAACGCAGTCTTAAATTTCGTCTAAAAGAACATATGAATTACGTCCGCAAACAAGAAACCAATAAATCGGCTATTTCTAAACATTGCTGGGAGGAAAATCATAATTTTAAATTTAATTCAACTAAAATAATTTGCAAACCTAAATCCATTCATGAACTCGACTTCTTTGAAGCTTTTCATATTTATAAAAATTTTAAAAACCTTGTAAATTGTGATTTCGCTGTTCCCTATTTGTCTGATTGTTGGAAATTTTATATTCAGTCCACATTTCCTTAATTTTTCTACTGTTTACACAGCTAGACATTCCTTAATTCCTATTGGCCACACTCCCCACCTCTTCCGTAATCCTATTGGTTGAACTAAATCCGGTCCCTCTCCTATATATACGAGCACTTCTCAAGTTTCAGAATTCTCTTTGCACTGATGACGGTACGCTTTAGGCTACCGAAACAGCTGTATGCACCTCAATAATTTTTCTTTGGCGTTTCTGACGTAGTAGTTTATTCCTGTTTTAATATTCCAACGCCAAGTCTCCTGCTATTATATTTATTTTAATTTATTTATCAATGTTTATTATAATTTATTATACATTATGTATATATATATATATATATTGAATTATTTAGTACCATTGTATCACTCAGTAGACAAAAGATAGATAAAGATACCAACATAAAATAAATTTTAATTGAGATTTATTTCGATTAAAATTAGTAAAAGCAAGTTAAAGTACTTACGCAGAAGAGAAATGGCACTGACATAAAACATAAGGCCAACGATGAGAGAATTTGCAAAAACTATGAATTATTAGTAACTGTCAACATTTGAGAGAATAGAGAAAGGATAAAATCACCAAAGAGGGGTAAAAAAATGGAATTCATGAATTGAAAATTGGAATTTTAAATGCTGAAAAATAGAAATACAGACATCAGGAAACTTTCATTTCTATCAGCATATGCAAGATTTCGTTAAACTGTATAGCTAATTCCGGCAAATATACAGCTCAAGTCTCTATCTTGCAACAAATCAAAAAATCAAAAAATAAAATAGAATTTAAATGGAAAAGGAAATTAAATTAATCAATAACACAAACCAAAATTTAAACAAGGAATAAGTAATTTAAGCAATCCACATGTTAATCGTTACTTACGCAGATAGTAGAAATAAACAGGTTGCCAAACGAACATTAGTAAAAAGAAAAGTTTAAAAGCTTAGAAACGATTAACCGGTTTAGGTTCTACTGAAATACTTTAATTGGTTGCATTAGTTGTTAGATATTAAACTCTAAAATCTTTTAACTTTTTAAAAAAGGCGATTTTTAACTTTAACGTTAACCTTTTTCAAGTTCAGTTTATTTTTATCTTTCAATGTAGCTTGAGCAAGCGCCATTTCACGTGATAAAAGAGATTTACTTTTAGGTAAACACTTAAAAGGTATGGTTTGACTTAGAAATTTTACTTAGTTGAGTTAAATTTTTAGTCTTAAGCTATCTCACCCAAAGGCCAACCTGTCATGATTAAGACATGATTATTTGTGAATTAATTATTATTATTATTATTATTATTATTATTATTATTATTTTTTGGAATTTCGAGCACTTTTTGTAACATTACGCACAGTGTGATTAATAAACCTGTTTTTGTAACCAATATCTGCACTAATTTATCTTGTGTTCTTGCCTCGTTAGCGCTCATACATGATGTCTCCGCCTATATGATTATGTGTAAAAATAATTTATCTCTATATGTCTGAACTACCCTTAAAGTTTTTCGGAACTCTTCTGAAACACCCTCTATTCACTTTTACGGCATTAAAAAATTATTTACGAAAGCACACGTCGACACATACATGAAACGAACGATCGTTGTTGAAATGTGTTAAAAATTAACGACCTGTGTTTATATATGGGTATGTTTTGCTTAATTTTAATCATTCATTTTTAAATAGTACATACTAATTTTAGAAATATTTATTAGGACTGAGGGCCTATTAGTCTCAGACAGCAATTTTTGCGTTGTCGTTTTCGATAGTTGGACATTTGTCGAAATCATTTTCGATAGTTGGACATTTATCGAAATCTAAAATTTATCGAAAATATAATTGAATAATTTGAAAGCGATGTTATAATTGGGAAGAAAAAAAAACTAATAGCCCTCCGTCCTAAACTAAATTCTGCTTTTGCCAGAATTTCATCAAAATCTTTTTTTTTTTTTTTTTTTTTTTTTTTTAAGAAAAAGAAAAGAAAATTTATACAGTATCGTTACAAACGATATCGAAAAAGTTTTTTTTTTTTTTTTCGTATCACTTTGAAAATTTTATACATATTGATAAAGTGTTAATATAGTTTATGGTACTATTATATGTTGTTCTATTTTTTTTTTTCCCTTTAACTATTGTAGATTTTTACTGTTAAGTTGTTATAAAAAAAAAAAAAAAAAAAAAAATAAAACATGCCCATGACGTCACATTTGACTGCGTAGCGTTTCTTTACTACAATAAACTCTATGAACTATAAATTTATTTTATCAGTTTTATTTATAGATCATACTGGGCGATTTTTAAATTTTGGCGTTCAAATAAAAGGAATGTTTTTCGCCAAGACGTTTAATTTAGAAATAGCCATTTAAAGAAATTAAACCGAAATAGTAGTCACATAAATGACCTATTTTTCTCTGAATAGATAATTTTATAGGGGGAAAAATGTAGTTTTAAAAATAGAAAATTTATTTCAAGTACTATTTTCAGCCTAAAAACTGTTAAAAATATAAACAGAATATGAAGAATTCATACAAATTTTCGAATAGATATTCGATAAAAGTATCACGAAAATACGATTCCACCTTTTATGCAAGAAATTATATTAAAGAAAAAAATCATCACTAATATGGTGACAAAAATTCAAAAGCCGCCAAGGGAGAAAATCAATAAAGTTGTGTAGCACGGTAATGTTTACATAGTATTTATAATTTATTTAACAGGATCGATTAACATATATCTTATTTTCTCTATTTTAGTAATTATTATACTTAAATACATATAAAACTTGATTTACTAAACGTGGCATTACCATTTTCTCTTTATTTAGTAAATTATTTTAGAATGTAGGTAATAGTTATTACAAAAAATTCAATTCATATCATTGATTAAGTTTTTGTTTAATTCTCAATTGCATACGACATTTAAAGATTCTACATAGCTTTAAAGCAAAAGAATTCGTTTGAGCATGCAATATTTTATGCAATATTTTATTTTCGAAACACCACGCTCTGTGCTCATCACGTACGATTCGAAAAAAAAAAAAAAGTAAATGTCATTGGAAAGTAGACAGAATAATGTGGAAGTTATTTATTTCACTTTCAGTTAAATTGTGTTATAAGAATCATTAAAACACAATAAATTATAAGTAAAATGTATGTCAACAGCTATAAATGTCACATAATTTCATACTCTTTTAGAAAAAAAATTAAATATACAATTTTATATTTTCTGATTTAAAACAATCCTATATTTTTATCACACACATGTCTCGTGTAAATTTTATTTTTAGAGACTTAAATTTTGTAATTAAGTACGATGCGAATTATTATAAGATGGTTAATTTTGTTTAATTTAGAAATTATTTGAGAAAGTTAAGGTTAAAATATGACCATATCTATTTAAAATGTCCTTAAAGAAAAAGCACAAAATACACGCACACAAAAAAAAAAAGGAAAAGAAATCTTATAAACTCGTTTATTTTCATATTTGTCCCTATCGACTTATAGATTGGGGATCTTGGGTAATCGTGACAATTTTAGAATGCGTATTTTTTACTTTTTGTCACGCTTTCAGGTATGAAGAATACTAAAATAACAAAATTGATGGATATCAGTTTGTTTGTCCGTTCGTATGTTATTTTGGGTGTCAGTGTACACTATATCGCAAAAACAAATAATTGCAGAGACTTTGGGACAGTTTTAAGATGTTATTTATGCCAATGTCAAAAACACTATTGATTTTGAATATTCTAACTAAAAAACTTCGAAGTTACCCGAAATTTGCGACATGGACGAGAAAATTTTAACATGGAGACCAGGACAAACTTTCGCTTAAACGTATATTAAAAAGTATTATTTTAACTATAGAAATGTAAGACCAGATTTAAACTATCAGTTATCAGTCTGACATGAGCTAAATTACCTATACAAATTTAACTCGGTAAGTTATTTGAAATTTACTATTTTTTTTCAATTGCGGTTTGATGACGTTATCTGCAATGTATAAAATAAATACTTTTATAATTAAAAAAAAAAAAAAAAAAAAAAGAAAGAAAGAAACAGTTACTGAAATTAAACTGTTTCAATGAAAGAAGAATTTTTCTGTTTCTATTTCCAAGTGCCTAACGGACGGGAAAGAGTATTAAATAGCAAGCAAACTAACGATATATATATATATATATATATATATATATATATATATATTTGTGTGTGTGTGTGTGTCCTAGTTAACTGGGCCATGTCATTCATGTTTGCAGGGAACTCTGAGATAAGTTTTTCGTATGACTGATTACGTAAGTGAGGGATCGAAGCGCTCCTATATTTTTATGATCGTTTTATTATACTTTTACTACAATTTTCAAAAAGAAAATTTTCTTTAAGGTTTTCATAGTAAAATAGCTCAAAAACCTGAAAGAAAAATTTCCTTCTAAAAATTATGGGCAAAGTACAATAAAACGGTAATACAAATGTAAGAACGCTGCAACCCCTGGGTAAGTTCTCCCTTTCTTTACCCCCTTTTAACTATCTGACTACTTTTTTAAATGGCAAAATTGTAACGATATTTTCACTGCATAATTGTTTCACTAAAATAATGCTTATTTGAAATTAATATTAAAAATGTAAATGAACATGTGATTATAATCATTATAAGTAATATTTAAGACCTTTAAATTTAAAAATCGATCTAAAAATCCATAATTATATAATTGTGAAGTATAAATGTATTGCAGAAAAATAACAGAGCAGTGACCGCATAAATCCGTTAGCGGCGGTCAGATGATTAAAAAACTTCATGATTTTTTTTTTAATCTTTCATTATTTTTATCATAGAAATATTGACCGAAAGGTATTATAGCGTATTTCATGGAATATCTACTCCGGTTGGCTTAATTTGGAGTATTAATGTAACTCGTAATTGTCAAAAATTAAAATCCCCTTAAATAATGATTAAAAAAAAAGTAATAGAAAACAATATCTGTCAGCCTGAGCGCGCCAGTGTTTTTCTAAAATATAACATATTTTTATTAAGTGGTTGTACTGAAAATATTTTTAAAATCCATTAAACATACTTTTTAGATTGGTTGAAATTTGCTTGCACAAATACTATTTCAACTAATTTAAGCTTAAATCTATTTGTAATATTTACAGTTCAGTCTTATGTTTTCTAGAACTATAACTTTGTCTAAATTTTTTTTTTAGTTAGTTCTAATTTTTCTAAAGCTAAAGTTTTATAATAATATCTCTTCATAATAATTTTCTTTTACAGGGGAAAACTCTCTTTTTTCATATTAAAAAAACTCTATTGGTTTAAAAAAGTCTTGGGGGATATTTTGTCAATTAAATTTCCGGTTAAAATAACATATGAGTTATATTCATAAAGACAAAATTGCAGAGTAGTGCTGGAAAAGTAATTATATTTTTAACTTTTATACAGCTGAAATATTCTGCAAGAATATATATTTACATGAATTTTATTTTCCAATTTTACAAGAACCAAAAACATATCATTAATATCAAATTTTCAGTACTCTGGGAAATTGTTAGAAATGGTATATATAAAAACCACATTTTCTTAACTTTTTTACAATTTCCATGCTTTGTATTTTTAAACTTCCTGTATGGTAATTCCTCAACCAAGCTCACAATTCTATTGGCTGTTATGTCAGCGAAAAAAATACGCTGCTTTCTTGTTATATTATATTTAGAAACAATATCTTGTTACTATTCAATCATGACGGTAAGCTTAACACTACTGAAACTGTAGTATGCCAATTGCATTTTTTACTTTAGAATTTTTAACATTGATTTAAATTCACCTTACTGTACCTATTACGCTAAGTGAAAGTTTTATACAATATAAAATGTTACACAGGTCTACGAACTCGTATTTTTCAAAAAAATTTCTGCACTGCGTTGGGTGTCTCTAATGTGTTTTGATACGCTGAATTCAGAAATTATTGTCTTTTCTTAGCATCAAGGAATTTTTATAAAGTATGAATGAATATCGGAAGAATTCGCTCAGAGGCTATTACAAGTTCAATTACATGTAAAATACATCAAAATGGGATATTATATACACATTGTCTTTAAAATGTGTTTAATTACATCAAAGCTCCCTTTAGAAATTTTTACCTTGTACACGGCTTGAGAGCCTTGTGGAGGAGTTATTCTCTATGTAGCGTCCATTAAAAACCTGCTAACATATTTACACTCCATAGTCCCTGATACCTCTTCCACATTTTTCTGATGTCTTGATGAAATAAGTTTCCTTATTCTTTTACTCACATCACCCAAATTTTTCTGGGGGAAATTTTAAATAGGAGTTGAAAAAATGGAACATATGATCTAATAATCCCATTTTTTGTCAAAACTGTATGTGATGCAAATTTTTGAGTGGTTTTTCTTTAATCAGCATCCAAAAATACCCAAGAAAAACATATCACCTTGAAGAAAATTATTTCATTGTCGACCTGTGTAACAAATTTAAAATCATATTATTATCTACATTGATTTACATACCTTATATACATTTAGTCATTCCTTTTACAAAATAAGCGAGAAACTGAAAACAATTTTTTTTCTCTATATGAAACTGATTTTAAGCACCACAAAATATTTAGTTTTTGCAATTTTAGAAATTCACAAACTGTAAACTTCCTGCTTAAAAAGATAACTTTAAAAAAATTTGCTAAACCCGTTTATAAAAACGTTTCCACCTACTATAATAAATGAGTAAAATTGTGTAAAAAATGTTATTAACGAATATTTATAATTAATTTATGAAGATTATTGGCCAATAAAATATGCTGTTTATTCAACTAAATTATTTCCTAAAGATAGCATATAATAAGAGATTATGGGGATATGAATGAATGATTTTCAGTGTAAATGAAGTTTCGTTTAATATATCACACTTAAACTACCTTCAAGAAAATTGTGTGACAGTATTCCGTAAATAATTCAATAATTACGTTTCACGTCGAATAAATCTGCATATTTTATAGAATATATATTCATTTGGGTAAAAATTATTAGTAGACGTATTATTGTTATTTAGGAATAAAATTATAAATTTTCCCACGGTATTTTAATATTATGTAAGATCATAAAAGCTTATAAAACATTTTCACAGTTTAAAAATAACAATAAAACCATATGCAGTCCTATTTATTTATTTATTATTTTATTATTATTTTTTTTTTCAAATTCTTATGCACTCGTTCAAATCTGGAACGGAAAGTTCGTGAATTTCATCGTTTGAAATTTCATTTAAAAGCGGTAGCAGCGGCAAGACCGTTAAAAGGGCCATATAAAATAAAAGTAACGGTCCATTTTTTGCAGAATTGGTACCTTAAGATAGGAGCATTTTTTCTGAATCCAGGAGTACAATTCGCTAATCCATGCGACAATTAGAATTTTTTTAACTAACTAAACTAATATTTCTAATGTAAACAATTGGTTTCTCAATGTTTCATTCCGGACAAATGTCTAGGAAAATAAATTCTACAAAATCCTTTGGTGTTGTAGTTGTCATGTTGAAACTTTATTTTTTCCTTTCTTCTATATTCAATAAGAAAGCATTAGATTCATCAGAAGAAAGTATTAGATAAAAATTTTCTACTTCTAGTTTTTGATGTATTTACACGTATTTAGAAGTTCAGAACCCGATTTGACCATTTTAAAAAATGTCTATGTGTGTGAGACAAAAAATTTTATGGCAACTGTATCTTAGGAACTAGTGCACATAATTGCATATAAATTTATACTCAGATGTACTTTCACTTAAATTAATGCCTAGCAAATTTTGGAGCCAATTGCTCAACAGATGACGCTGCTATGCCGCGAGGCTATATCTCAGGAATTACTGCACAAATTTGCATATAAATTTATATGCGGATGAACTTTGACATAAGTTAGTACTTACTAACTTTTGGTGTCAATTGCTCTGCAGGCGGCATTGCTATACTGCAATTTCCACAATTTTAGGTAAGATTATGTCTCAAGAAATACTCTACAGAACTGCGTATAAGTTTATATGTAGTTGTTCCTCGACATATATTAGTGTCTAATAACTTTTGGTGCAAATCGCTCAATACGTGGCGCTGCTATACTTCGATTTCCGCAATTTTACGAAAGCCTATATCTCAGTGCATATAATCAAATAAAAATTGAAATGTAAGAAGGCTGTAACGAACGATATGTCGTCGCCATGCTCATTTCACCTATGATTGAAGCTGCAACTTAATTACTTAATTAAATTTATGGAGTAATGACAGAGTCAGATATATAAAATAAATGAGCTTTATTAAGAGCTTAAAGAAAAGGTGGGCGTTGGACTATAATGGCATTTAATAACTTATAACTTAAGATGGCAGCCTTCTTAAATACTTTAACATCAATAAATAACCACCATTAATCTCAATTACTTTATTTAAATTCATTAACTCTTACTGCTTAGTAATCTTTCGTATGTGGAAGGATTCCCTGACACCACTATACTACTCGACTTACTATCTTCAACTATCCTACTCTAAGCAGCTACCCCAACAGCCCTCTTACTCTAAACCGCCTTCTAAGCCACTAACATCTAACTTCACTTCATCTCGGCTACCTCTCAACTATCTCTACTCCAACTAACTCCTTACTATGAAATACATCGCCTTTTATCCATCTCATTTTCCAAGCTATTAGCATATGGCACATTACAATTGCGTTTATCATTTATCATAGGAACTAACTCTATTGGTCGACTGCATCCTAAATTCTTCACATTCATGTTTTACCCGTAAAGTGCGAATTTTAATTGTAGCTACCCAGCAAAACCGCCAACACGAGGCCAAGTGCTGGTTGCCAACAGTAGCTGCAGCTGGGCCGCCGGTTCCAAAAGTTACGGTGCCGTAGGGAATATGATACGCCGGCCGTCAGTAGGCCATATTCAATCGATCCACTGTTGGCAGCCTGCAATAAGTTAAAAATAAGTTAGTGGGCCAGTGAATGGATCTCTGCTGGCAGCTAGCAGTATGATGAAAATAGGTAATGGGCCACTGTTGGTAACCGACATTAGGTTGGAAATTGTTAGTGGGCCAGTGTTGGACTACCTGGTGGCAAACATAATTTTTCTATGTTATTGCTGGCAGCCTGCAGTGATCCAGCTGTGGCAAACATAAAAAATTATATTACTGCCGGCAGTCTTCATTGGTCCTTTATATTTTCCCATTAAAGGCCCGCTTCACTCACCGTCGCTGGAAGCCGAAGCCAATGTTATTCTATGGGAAATTTTCTTTGCAAATAACTTATTAACTTATACATATTTTTAAATTCTGTTTTCATATTCTGAAAATTCCCAACAGTTAAATTGACGGACCTTTTTTAAAAAATTATTTTTTTATATTTTATTTTGAAGCTGCAAAATACGATTTTTCAATATGTGAAATTTTTCATTTTGCAAATTCAAAATAAAATATTAAAAATAAAAAAAAATACATTTTTAAAAAGGTCCATCAATTTAACAGTTGGGAATTTTCTGAATGTGAAAACAGAATTTAAAAATATGTATTAGTTAATAAGTTATTTGTAAAGAAAATTTCCCATAGAATAACATTGCCTCGGACTTCCGGAGACGGTAAGTGAAGAGGGCCGTTAATAAGCCAGCAGTGATTTTGTTATAGCTAGTATATTTATTTTATTGGCGATACCTTTAATTTTATTAGTGCTTTTTTCTTTTTCTTTCTTTCTTTCTTTCTTTCTTTTTTTTTTTTTTTTTTTTTTCCTCTCTCTTTTTTCTGATGAAGTAGCAGCCAGTTTTTTCTATGCATCCAATATTTAATTTGATTTTGTACATATTCATTTTTAAATACTATTTACAAGTATTTGATTCATACACTATGGTTGTAAATTCAGGATTTCTAGTGCAGCATATAGGAAATATTCAGTTGATCCATTTTCCTTATGATAAAAGTTTAATTTTTTGTTTTCAGTGCAAATATTTCTCTATATTACATTTTTTGGAATAAAGGAGATTATGTTTTTTTTTTTTTTTTTTTTTTTTCTTAAGTGTTCAAATTTCAATATGTTTAACTTTGTTACGCTATTTGATATAAATAAATGTAACTTTACATGTGAAAATTATAAAATATTGAAACAAAAATTGTTATAAAGTGAGCATTGTAAAAAACACCATAAAATAAAAAATAAAATAAAATAAAATAAAATAAAAATTGCAGCAATTGTTTCCGGTTGAAATAGCACGAAGACCCTTTATCAGGCGAAACAATGTGGGCACGAGTGCAGCAAAAGTAATTTGCTGCAATCGTGCTTTTTGTTAAACTCACGAAGGGATGTGCTATTATTTCAACCTAAAAGAACTGATGCATTTTTTTTTTTGGGGGGGGGGGCGGGGGGAGGCAATGATTATGTTTATTTACAAATTTTTCTATTTATTACTACAGTACAAAATCTCAAATCCGGAGTCGTCTGGACCGTGGCCTTTCCGGATTTCAGATTTTTTCGGATTTTAGGTCACTTTCTGATTTACGGCAATAAAAAAAATACGGACATCTCCATTCCGAACTCCCTTTTAGTTAATAACTAGCTTACGCCGCCCGAGGGTGCGATTTCTTAAGAAATTGGAGTATACTCTCAAGTAACATGTACAATACTTTGAATAAACACCATAAAATTTTGCAAACAAAACGCAGGCAGAAACGCTTACGCTTTGTTTGCCGCATTCGTGCCTACTTCGTTTGCTTGATGACGGATCATGTTTTCTTTCCATCCGAAACGATTGTTGCGAGTTCTTACATTTTATGGTGTTTACTCTTTTTACTTTTAAACACCAATTCTGTGGTGCTTTTTTATTATAACTCTCAAGTATCCAGAAAATCTTGAATATTTTTCTTTTCCCCTACATCAAATGGTACCCAATTGATATTTGTTTTTCCTTTTTAAAACAGCAGGCAGATGATCAAGCTTTCTTTTTTTCTCTTTGTGTTTATCTTCAAAGTCGCACATTTGAAACCACAGAAATTATCACTGAGAAATGTAATCCGCTATTTAGAATTAATTATCACAGCTGTCACCAGGCCGCCACAAAGAACTTTTTCTTGTTGTTGATAGTCCAATGGGATCTTTACTCCCTCCCCAACTCTCTTCAATGTCCATGAGTGAATAATTTTCCGACATGCGATAGCTAAAGATGATTTTGCAGTTTTATACAGATGACGTTATTTGAACTTAAAAGCGAATATTCAGCATTTGACCTGTGCCAATTTATTTTCATTAGGTTTGGAAAGCAGATTCTGTAAATGTTTAAGGCAGTGTGTTAAGTAGATCGAGAAACAGGGTAAAAGAAGAAGGGAATACAATTTCAGCTGAAAGAAAAAAAAATATATATCGTTCGGTTAAGTAAAGAGATAACGGAATTAGGGAGAAAAAGGAGAGTGCATTTGTCTTTGTAGTTGTAAATATTTGAGAGTTTTTATCCGCCAATTACCTATTTTAAAAATATTTTTAGAATTCCATAAAACTCATATATGTTATACAGGTTTTCGAGATTTACTATAGGACGCTTGTCATAAAAAGTTGTACAGGTAACACAAATGGTTTCAGTATAAAAATTCATAAAGTAATTTGGATACATTACAGTTTAAGAGAAACTTCTTATCAGCGCACGTAAAAATCTCTATACAACGCAAAAATACAGATCAACATAAATTTTATAGATGCAATAAGAAAAGGTTCCGATCAAAAATGATAAAATAAATATTTGTGGTTCATTTAATAGTGATGCACAAAAATATTCTTATACGTTACGGGAAATTGAGGGGGAAACTATTTCAGTTTCGTAAAAGTGAAATTATTTTTCTTACTTGCATTTAAAAAATAATAATTAATAAATAAATAAAATAAAACAGTTTGTTATGACTACCACTTTCTTTTTTCTTTTCCTATAATAGTTTATAGAAATTACATATTAAAATTATTATTTTCTATGATGAAGGTAGGGGATTTTCATTTAAAATGCGTACAATATACTAAATTTCGAAAGAAAATCCATTTTATAGTAATATATATATATATATATATATATATATATATATATGAAGAAATTTTTCGACATTCGGTTTTCGATTTATTTGCATGTTTTGAGATTCCTGAACACGATTTGACCATTTTTAGAAAGTTTCCCTCTGTAAATGTGTATAAAAAATGTGTGGACGCTGTATCTCACGAACCAATGGACGAAATTTAACCAAATTTGATATTTAACCAATCTTGATTAAAATCTTTCCCGAATACATTCGTGGATTATTCACTCAACACATGGCTCTATGTTTCTACTTCTTCGTAATTTTCAATATGACACAGTATAGGAGGAAATTTCATATAAATGATTTCACATAAATGATAGTTATTATTATTATTTTTTTTTAATTTTTATTATGAATTAAAAAATAAATATTTAAATAACTAACAACTAACCAGAAAATTTTTTTTGCATAAGTTGAGGAATCGCTCGCCCTTCCCCATGAGGGGATAAATTTTCAGTGGTGGTATTTTTCAAAAGAAACTCATCAATAACTTTCAAGTAAATGACTGAATTAAATTTGTGGTAAATTAAAACAAAGTTATAAATTATTTTCAAAAAAAAAAAAAAAAAAAAAAAAAAAGAAGAAGAAGAAGAAGAAGAAAGCATTTTTTCAGAAGTTGGCACAAAATTGATTTTATTATTATTATTATTATTATTATTATTATTATTGACAAACACTGTTCTAAAATGAAAATCGATTCAGGAAAATGATTTTAACAAATTATTTGCACTACGCGAATTTACATAATAAAAAATATAGAAGAATGTTTTGTGGTGCCACAACATACTAGTTTTTGTTAAAAATATTAAAATCAATAAATTTGCTTTAAAATATCACAGATGTATAATATAATCGTTCGTTTAAAGATATTGACGAATTCTTTTCAAGAATACTCATATTGGGATCCGGACATAATATCGCGGGACAAAATCTCGCGTCAAAAAAATAGTAGGATATATTTGAAAATTTGATTTTGTGTCACGTGTGATCTCTGGAGGGGGCCACAGGGCCTTATAAATATTAATCAATTAATTTAAATAAATAAATAATTAAATAAATAAATCATAGAGTTGAATTTCATTATTCTATCTAAGTTTGTTTTTAAGTTATTTTATCTTTTGCTTTTCACTATTCAAAATACATTTTAAAAATCGTGTACATCACTGCTGACATTAAAGCTGAACACTGTTCACAAACTTGAATTAAAATTTTTTTAATTAATTAGCACGATTGAATTCATTATGACTAATTCTGACAAAAAATAAATAAATATAGTTTTTAAACTTTTTTAAGTAAAATTTATAAAAAAAATTATTGTAGGTTTGTCAGAATGTCAGTGCTCTGACTAAGGTATGTGTTGTCATGAAATTTTATACAACATTACTAATAATTACCAACTCATTTTACTTTCTATTCATTTACGTCGACGATATTTTGTCCTCACGATATTTTGTCCCGAGAGGTTTTGTCCCCAACCCCTCATATTGGAAATTTACTCCATCTGGTATACTCCTCCCTCAAGGGTGGAGGAAGCGATGTTTGCACATTAAACAAAAAAAAAAAAAAAAAAAAAAAAAAAAAGCGGAAGAAGTAAACTTTTTAGACTACTATCACTTTCATAAATTTTTGAGCGCACACAAAAAGACAGACAGACAATTTTTCAAATTATGTTCATGAGAACAACCCAAAATGTGCAAAATCTATCAAAAACCGGATGTCGAAAATTTTCCCGAATCTAATGCTTTCTTCTTAACTACACTGAAGGAAGAAAAAATAAATAAAACATAAACTATAAATAGTTATGATTGTTCTAATAACTTTCTCCCGTCCATATAATATAAATATATAAATTGAGATCCATAATTTTTATTTTATTAAATCAATTAAAAAAATAATAACAATGATAAAATATTAGAAGGTTAGCGATTATCATAATTTACTAAAACGGATCAACTGGATAATTGTTATATATTTCTATAAATCATTTTGTTATAACAATGGCTTTAGAGTCAAACACTTTTAAAAATAGTATTTAAAAAATAATACAAAAACAAATTAATAATGGAATTACTTACTCATATATTCTTTTTACGAGATTTTCAACCTCGAAGACGCACCCGCAGACTACAATAACGAACAAGAACTTCGTATGAAATGGCGGACAGCGAGGGAATTTCAAATCAACAGAAAAAGAATCACAGCGCCCTCTATGCATACAAATTGGTTATGGCATAATAATTTGTGGCCACAACATGAAAAACATGAGGTTGGCCGTGTGGTGATAGCCTGCATAAGGCCATCTGTGTGCCACCTCTGGGCCACCGACCATTATGCTTTAGGCTTCCATTACTGCTGGCAGCCATAAACGGCCCACTGCTGGAGTTATATGGGGCAACCGACAACTGATGGCAAGTGCAGGATGCCAGAAGTAGGCCATAACGAGCCCGCCAGTATAAGTTTTACTGGGTAACTTTGCTATACCTCACAAGGCCATTATATGACATTATTTCAATTAAATTAGATGCATATCAGCCAATAAATGACGGTGCAATATTGCAATATTCCCTGAGAACCAGAAGCTTATATCTCAACTTCTAGGGCATATAACAGTACGAAACTTGGCACATGAGATAACCATTATGAACATGCGTTTTCCAATACTTTATTTGCAGAGACTAAAACTGTTTTTTTTTTTTTTTTCTTATGTTTAGCGTTAGTACTTTTCTAATATGAAAATCATCTGCATTTATTATGGTAAATTATTTTAATACATAATAGTTTTAATAAAATATATTTACGGAGCAAATTACTATGGGAAAATATAGAAAAAAGTCTTGTGATGACCACATCGTACTAGTTTTTCTATTAAAAAAAAAAAAAAAAAAAAAAAAAAAAATGGGCGAAATAAATAAAATTACTGTCATACTTTAAACGGTTAAATGAATAATTTGTGATATTCCTTTAAGACGTTTAAATGTGGCTGAGGGAATATAAAGGTAATTGCAACTAATAAAAAAGACTGCTATTTTGGACCACTGTCTTTTTGCAGAGCGTAGAGTCTTTTGAAAACACATCATCTCACCACTCTTGATGTATAATACTCATATGATACGTTTCACACGACTGTTTCATATTTAACACAAGGAAAATTGCAATCCTTCATATTAAAAAATGTTGAAAATATAGATTTTTTTTTTAGTAAATAATCATATACCCTAAATTAATTGTTACTACTTGCGTGTTATCTCTATATATTAAAAAAGTTAGTGTCGCTGCCATCAAATTTTGTTATCTGCGACAGCATCTTCTCGCAGGGGGGGGGGGGAGGTCCTTTGCGTCAATGTGTTCCGAATACTCCAAGGGAGACATTTCAGCTTTTTAATTAAAGAAGTTATTAACTAAAAACGACAGGTTTATGAAGGTACACTATTTGCCACCTTGGAAGAAGTTTCTCCCAGTGACGTTGTTCTACCGTCATGAAGTCATTTTACACGGGAAAATTAAAATATGATTCAATGGTTGTAGGTAAGAAGGTTGGGTTTAGCGTCGCACCAGTACTGCGCTATGGGTAAATGGCGATGGTCTGCGACACCCCCCTAGGGATGTTCCGAAGACATGCCATCACAATTTTGATCCTCCACGGAAGGGATGGCTCCCCCGCTTTGCTGATCACCAGAGTTATCGTTTTGATGGGAACATGGAGGGCTCGACTCTTTACGTACTGGGGTACAACGGCCCAGAATCATGGTTGTAATATATATATATATATATATATATATATATATATATATATATATATATATATATATATATATATATATATATCTTAAAAATAAATAAAAATAAGTAATGTGCTATTAAATATTATATATTTCAATCTGACATTGAATATGGGGATTTTTATAATAATTTTCTGCTTTTGTCATGTGTAATGCACTATTAATGTTCCTATTCAGTGAAAGAAAAGCAGCGAATAGGCGGGTAGAGCTCTGCATGTGTGGCTGCTAAGTAAAGTGAGTCGGGGAGAGGCGAAGCTTTCCACGGGGGTTGGTGAGCGGAGCGAGCAAGGGGCAGAGCGCTCTAGTATTATGGTAAAATAAGAAACTATAGGTTATATTTTTATTGTTATTTAATTAACTGCTATTTATTTATTTATTTTTTAATAAATATTATATTTGTAAATACTATTATGGATACAATGACACAAAGCAAATTTTATTCGATTACTTTTTATTTATCGAAAAGAATAACTTAATATTATAATGAAAAAGTGCCTTTACTGATTTATTTCTTAAAATTTAAAATGCAGCTTTTTAAACAAGATGTTCATATAAAATAAAATTTAAAGAGGATATTATTTTGAACACAAATGATTATTACTTTTTAATTTGATAAAAATATTACAGTAATACATTTACATTTGTTTTCTTCTATAAACATTTTCACAATTCCGTTTGAGCTCATAGAAACCTTTGTTTAGAATGCATTGTTTGAGTTAATTCTCAACAAGCAATCAAATACTTTCCGATAATTTATCAAAGGATCACATTATATTATAAAACTAATTAACTTCATCGAAAAGCTTTTCGAATTATACATTAATTAAATTGTTTAACTGCCAATAATACGTAGTAACACAGTCTCTGCGTAGAAGTTTAAGTGAGTAATCTCATAAAGGTACCTTAATGTGAATGTAATTATGCTATTATCATAATTAATGAGAAACATTTCATTCTATATGCATAAATGGATTTCCAGACAGTGTCACATTTAAATTTCATTTACTCATGAAATAACAGTTTCTAGAGTTATTTTTCCGCGTATAAAACGATTAGCAATTTGAGTAAATCTCTAGCTCATTTTAGATGTTAAAAAGGCATTCTATGCTTTCAATACTGCCATGTTAAATCATACAGAAAATTAAATTATAAACTGTGTGTAAAATATATTTGTTTTCGCTACATTTTAAATTTAAATATGATATTTTATATTTCTTTTTAATTATATATTTAGAAACGTTGTCAAAGTTTATAATACAAAAATCTAGAATAATGATAAATTTATAAGGGTAATCTGAACAGTTAATAATCCGTTGCTGATCCATTTCTTAAATTATATTGCTAAAGAAACGACAAAATATTACAAGCACAATGATTTATTTACAATGAAAATTTACGTGTCTTAAATTCAGACACATAAGTGTCTTAAATGGGTGTCCGTATTTTCACACACAAAATCGTGTGTTAAACTTTTAGACACGCAAGATGTGTTAAGTTAAGATATGAATGTAACTGGATTTAAGAAACTTGAAGTAACTTAAAGCAGCCCTTTTAGTACCCTCATTTTTCATAAATAAATTATTATATATATATATATATATATACATATAAGAATGCGTGTAGTTTAGTTCCTAGTTAAAAAATGGATATAGAATTTCCTAGAATATATTAAAATGCTTACGGGAAAATATGACTCGAACTGAAGAACTATGGATTCTCAAACCACCGACCAATTGACTGCACCACAATAATCGACATCACACCGTCTTTGATTAATAGTATAGATATGTAGCATTCGTCAAACAAATCGTAAATTTATCTTTTATTTATTTATTTATTTATTTATTTATTTAATAAAATTATTGACAAAATACCTAAAGCTTAATATGATGTTCTTTTTTAAATTTCATGCTTATATTTTTAGTACTTTCTTTTGTAAAATGTATGATAAATGTTCGAAAAGTGTAACCTATGATAATTCGAAAGCGGTTTCTTTTTTCTTTTTTCTCTCTCTTTTAAATTTATATTTAAAGCCAAAAAAAAAAAAAAAAAAAAAACTATTAACATAAAAATCAGAAAATTGGTTGTTCTACACTAATATGAGGAAGTCATGCGGATTTTTTATTTATTTATTTTTTATTTTTTTCAAATTAAAAAATTATACAGCAGCGGCGTACAAATCCTTCAATATTGCTCGTTTACAAATTCTATTGATTTTTCTTTGAAAATTCCTTTTCATTAAGCTAAAAAGATCTAAATAGCTTATTATATAAAACTTATTACATAAAGCTTATTATATAAAAATACTTATTATATAAAACATTATTAAATGGAGCGGATGTGAAAAGAAAATTAAAGACAATATACATATTATAGAATCCGCGTAAAATTTTTTTTAAGTTAATACAAGTGCTTGAAATTCTAAGTGTCCCACTGTAACATGTCTGGATTTCTAAGTGTATGAATTGTAATATGTATTAACTTTCGAGTGTAAAAACTGTAATGTGTCTGAATTTCAGACATATCGAAATTATTCAGACACTTAACTTAGTCTATTTTTATAAAGACATTTATTTGTCTTAAATTCAGACGTATGAGGTGTCTGAAAATTTGTATCCTTACGTGTTTCAGACATTTTTATGTCTAAATTGGTATTTCAGAGACATTTTTTTCTGAATGTAATCCACTTCTATTTGCTGTGTATTTACAGAATTTTGTAATTATTCAGTGTAATTAAAAGAAAATAAACAATATAAAAAATTCTATGTGATATACTAAAAAAATATTTTATATGTTGTTTAAAAGATTTTTTAAATAAACTCATCATAGTACAATTGAATTATAATAAAATGTTGATATATTTACACATTTTTAAACATCTTGATCGTAAATTAAAATTGTGTGTATCAACAAAATTTTATGAACGCTGTATCTCATAAAACATGTTAATATATATATATATATATATATATATATATATATATATATATATATATATATATATACATATATATAATAAATAGTATTTGGTCGGACTTTAACATAACATTGCTACTGAATAATACTTCAGATGTGTCATTCAGGCAGCAATGCTTAAATTTCTCCCTTTAATGGAAAGCGATGTATCAGCTTCTATAGTGTATTAATGCACAAAATTTTGTATGTGCAATAGATGTTATTTATAACTAAGCTGGTTAATTTCGGGTGGATATCAAACCAGAGGTGGCCTGTTATGTGCAATTGAATCCTGTTTACAGAAGTTTAATATTTCAGATTCAATGCTATGCAATCACATTAGTGTCAAGTACTTTCTGTAGAAACTTATCTAAATTTTTATATTTTTTGTGTTTACAAAATTTTATTATTTAATTCTGCATTTGTATCCAGGTTTATTTAACCCAAACCTGATCTAAATTTCTTATAAAAATAACAGAAAAATATACTTTCTTGACAGTTTGGGACATTGTTAATTAGGAAATGTTTTCCTGAATTTTTTTTTTTTTTTTTTTTTTTTTTTTTTTTTGTTATATGTCGTCTTAATATTTTTAAAAATCATTAATTTATTATACAAAAAATTGTAACAGAAAAACAGTTTTTACGGCAGTGTTAGTATTGAAATACATTTAGAATAAATATTAAGGGAATGGGCGCACATTTTTATGTAGACTTACTTATTTGCTGGTTCACAACTTTGTATGACATTAAGACGTTTTTTAACTAAATATACAGTAGCAAATATAAGATACTTAGTCATTCAGAAAACTAACTGTATGTTAAAAATAATAAATAAGATGAAAATTATAAGCGTATATGTACGATTGTCTAAAATAGTTACCGATTCCTGAATTAAAAATTAAGCCCAAAAGAAAAACAATTTGTTCAAAATGACTACTATTGTTTCGTAAATATCTCATTAAATATTAGTTTTAAAAATAAGATTTTTTTTAAGGACTTTTTTAATGTAGGACTTCATTTTACTAATTTTTTTTTTTTTTTTTTTTTTTTTTTTTTTTTTTTTTTTTTTATACAGAGTCACACACACACACACACACACACACACACACACACACACATATATATATATATATATGTATTGTATATAGTCTTTGGCTTCTTAAGTATTTTGACTAAGTGGTAAGTAAGTATTTTGTAAGTATTTTTGACTAAGTATTTTCGTGTGACTAAGTGGAGCACTCAATGTACTGAATACGTTGCTCATGTTTATCAGTAGAGAAACGGTTCAAGCAGATAGGATACATTGATTTATTATCGCCTGTATCCATTGACTACATATATTAGAATATACCACAAACTAGTAGCCTATTTGTTCCCGAATATCACATCCCCACTAATCCACCAATTCATTCTCCAACCTGGATTCATGTCCCTATTCACCATTAACTTCAACTCCCGGTTCAATGCAAAAACTTGAAAAGTATCTAAAGGTAGGGTACAACTTTCCAGCAAAATTTGGCGCGCTGTTTGTGCTATCTAGCGTCGATGATTTCATATAATCTTTAAATGGTTATTTTCTCCTAAAAAAGTCTGAAAATAAATGTGCCGCTAGATGACAGAAACAACACGGCAAAATTTGCTGAAAATTTGTACCTCGCCTTTATACGCTTTTCAAATTATCATGTTCAACCGGGAGTTGAAGTTATTTGTGAATAACAAGCTCAGCCGCAAAACCAACATTCCACTTCCACCAAAGCAAGTTTCATGAACCTCCTGCTGTCACAGAATTTCTGTGCTATGTGACAAGAACCATTTGCTAAGAAATCAATTATTTTCAAAAGAAGGCGCCTATTCATAAATTTTCCAGGCACTGTCATATAATTTGAAATTTAATTAAGGCAGTTAATTTCAGAATTTCTGCTTTTTTAAGAGAACTGTTTTCTCAAAACATTCAAGATACGCACATGGGCTATAGATTTCGCAAATGATATATCTGGTAATTACGTATTACTTTGAAAATTGAGGCGATATGAAACTAAATTTTGAAGAAAATGTTTAGAACATAAATAAATAAGAAGAGTAATTTAAATGATATATTTAAGTTAAACTCATATCAAAATATACCTAAAATTTTACTGCCACCATTTAGAGTGATGATTTAATAGAAATGTAATTATAATAAATAATATTTAGGAAAACTACCAACATTAACCACTATAATTATTTATAAGTGGATAGATTTTTAGGTTTTCAAAGAAATATCTGTTCAAAAAGTAAAATATTTTAATGTTAGGTGGTGACGACAAAAAAATAAAATAAAATAAATAAATAAATAAAATGAAGTAAAAATGAAAATAAACTTCTACGTTGATACTGAATGGCAGTTACTTCAGCAGAGATTAATACATTTTTTTTTTTTTTTATAAACAGATTTAAATATTATTTAGTGTCAGCTACTTCTAATATGCTGGGAAAATACATTGGATGTTTCATATCATATTGACGTATTTTATGATAAATTCTAGCACTAGATATTTATAAATTTTTTGCACATATAATTTTAAATATTCAAAATATATATGCATGATGTACATTGTTTGTTTCTATACAACATGGTAGTGGTTATCGATAAGCTGAATACATAGATTTAGATACACTTTTACATAAACAGTGTAAATTATTTTTTGTGCAGAAGACGAATGATAGTTTTTATTTTATGTTATATTATTTCACATTTTTTATGAAGCATATACAAAGCTATTTTAAACCATTGATTCCGGAATAATTTTGTGATTTACACTGAGATAAAACTTATTTAGTTCAAACGTTTCACTTTTTCTTTTAAGGGATTCTTAGCTGATATCTGAAAATTCTAAATGGATTTAAAAATATATAAATAAATAAATAAATAAAAATAAAACTAGCATGTAAGTTTTTCTGTTAGTACCGATTTATATATCTAATTAATTTTATTAAAAAAATAGCATTACCTAATTTTTTTTTTCATAGTTTTATTTAAGTTTCGAGGTATTTAAAACCAAAAAAAAAAAAAAAAAAAAAAAAAAAAAAAAATGCTTGTGAAGTTTCGTTTAAAAATAACACCTAAATTCAGAATAAAAATGTAAAAATGATTGTAGTCTTGCCGTTTCCCTAATTCATATTAGGTTTTATAGACTTTCAAGAGTAGAAATTCAGAGTACAGTCGGTAACAAAAGCCTCCGAACAGTAGCAAAAAATCCTATGTAAAAAAAGTAGAGTTAATATTGTTTTATTAAATAAATCCTTGTCGAATCCTGTTGTTAGTCAGTTTAAAAACATGATTCGACAAGGGTTTATTTAACAAAACTGTATTAAGTATACTTTTTTTACATAGGAATTTTTGCTACTGTTCGGAGACTTTTGTTACCGACTGTATATAATCCATTGGAATCAGGCCACCACAATTAGAATAATAACATAATTGCGTATAAGTTTTATATTTCTGTGTGTCTAGATAGCCGTATTTAATACTCAATTAAAAGAGCAAAATCAAAGTAGATCTCATACAAGACTAAGACTTTGAGTGGACTTCAGTCTAGAAGTAAATTATCTTCATTATTAGAGATCACCTTCTAAGTTAACAGAGCTTTTTTGCAGCTCAATAAATCTTAAATCTCATCTCAGAAGTCAAACATCATCTCTGGAATGTAAAATATTATCTACAGGAGTCTGAACCTCATTTGTCTTATTGAATTTCTTCAAGGAACCTCTCTTGAGAAAACCAGCATTTTATTAGTCTAGTGGGAGTCAGAGATGAGACGGGCTCAGCCCGAGCCCTAAAGCCCGAGCCCGAGCCCGAGCCCGAGCCCGGGCTCGAGCCCGATCGGGCTCAAATTTTACGCAAGTCTTCGGGCTCAGGGCGGGCTCGGATTCAAGCTAAAAGTTCCGTTTATTTTATTCTTCACTAACTGGAAAATGTAAAAAAAAAGAAAAAAGAAAAAAAAAGAAATTTTATTCATTTTGAGAGCACTTTTAGTAATGTCATAATAATCATGATAGGTTATAAATCACAAAACAATCTTGCAAACCTTAGTAGCTTTGACTTTCCTTTTTCTAAATAGAACTTTTCTTTCAACGGGATGCATATTATGTCATAGTGTTATACAGTAATCCTTTCTCCTTCGTTATATTGGGCCTCATTATATCACTCATTCGGATAAACTTTTTGTCCCCCGATATGCGCGTTATAAACAATGGGCTGCACTATAAATATATATTATATAAATATATACATGTATACAAAGACACAGACATTATAAATTGTTATAATAACATTTATAGTTATTTAAATTGAGGATTGGTAATAAGAAAATTAATTTGAAAATTAAAACGGTATTTAATTTTACTATTGTGTATGCGTTGCATAGCGTACCACTTTCAATATCGGGCTCGTGCGGGCTCGGGCTCTGATCACACAAAATTTTTTGGGCTCGGGCGAGCTCAGTTCAAAAATGTTTCGGGCCCGGGCGGGCTCGGATTGCCAAAATAGAGCCCGAACTCACCTCTAGTGGGAGTGACCCATCTTTGATTGACTTTTGGTACATGTTTCTCATTTGTTTCTTTTTTCCATTGGTTTGTGTCTTCCTTTGCCTTTTCTGGAGATCTTACCCTTGCGAAGTACCTGTACGTTATTTTGCGTGTGGAGTCCTTCGCCTGGGTCTTACTGCTTGTTACAGATTCACTCATAAATTGGCATAATAAAACAGGCAATTTAACACCACTTGCATTTGTTTAGTTTCGGTTTTATGGTACTTCTTTGGCGCCGTTTCCCTTTATTGGCACTTCTCTTATGGTTTGTTACTTTCTAAAACAGCTGCGTTTTAAAAGCATGCATTTTAAACCAAAGTCGGAGAAAGTATAAATAATGGCGGATTTTGCTATCTTTTTTAAGTATTTCTAAAATATTAACATATTCAATATGAAAAATGTTTTAAACGTAAAATAAAGGGCGAAATATAATTGACAAAGTTTTATAGAAAGTAAAGGGAATTCCCAAATTGGAAATAGACACGTGCAATTCCGTCAGAATGACTGCAGCTCTAACAACGCCACAGTGAAGGGCTGCAAAGGATAGTAGGAGGTGTGCTCCGCATACGGAGTTCAACAGAGAAGCCTGTTCGTGGTAGAGAAAATTGTTCGAAATGAAAATTCATGTTATACATGAATGCCTCAAGATAAAAAAAAATTCATGGTAGTACGGTTTCCGATTGCGGAAGGTGAGTGTAAAGCGGAAATCTATTTGGGAATTGTCGAATTCTATGGCGAGTACTTTTTAGGTTGAATGGCTGTAAACAATTTGTGTAAAAGTTTTCGCTAAGAGCAGCAAACGGTAGTGCATCTTCCAAGACCGGTCCAAGTAAATATCGGGGTCGTTAATTACATCATGAACACCGTTGGTTACATAATCAGAGCTAATTAAAGAGTTCGGACCCGTGACACCACCGATGAACTCAACCTGAGTAAAGGGGCGTCTAACACTCTCGCCAACCAGCATCTGCAGTACTGTAAAATATGTGAGAAATGTGCACCAAAACACTTTATCCTTTATGACGAGAAACAACGAATATAGTCAGCAGAAAAATTATTCGAGCGCTAGCAATAATTCCTATGTTAAAAATGTCCACTTAATACAGTTTTGTTAAATAAATTCTTGTCGAATGATATTCTTAGTCAGTCTGAGAACATGATTCTACAAGGATTTATTTAACAAAACAGTATTAAGTGTACTTTTTTATATAGGAATTAGTACTAGTGCTCGAATAATTTTGCTGCCTACTGTAGGACATTCGACAGTGCTCGCTATAGACTGCCGCCACTCGCCGATATATGTCTGCATTACGCTCACTTTGTTCAATCAGAAACCGTACTACCGCGCGTTGTTCCGATCTGTACACATTCATGTAAAGTCGTACCTCTATTTAACGAAGTCGCAAAATGCATCAAAAAAGTTCGTTACATGGAAAATCCGTTAAATAGAGATTCATACTTTACAATATTCAAAGACAATTATTAAATTTATACATACTGAAAGTCATGTAAAAAAGTATTAAATTACACTCTTTTTAAATGCATCACATATCTTTTTGCTGTAGTTTATTAAAAATAAATAAATAAATAAATAAATAAATAAATATAGAATAAATAACAAATAAAGATAAAACAGCATTAAAGTCCTGAAAATACATCTCCTTGTTTTAAGCATATTTTATTATTCTTATTATTTTAAAATACTTTATACAAAAAATTATTTTCTTACAAAATTTTATGATGTTAACGTCAATATTGAGCAACAATTATTAAGAATACATAACAATTGCATTCTTCATTTTAATTAGTAAAATAGTCCGTCAATTTCCTCTGTGTTGTTTGTTTGAAAAAGTATTTGTTTTCATAAGTCTCGCATCTTTGCAATGCTTTGAAAACTTCTTCTGGTATATTTTCTATAAACTCTATTCCATGTCAAATTCTTTCAAAATATTTCAACATTTCATTGCGTAACGTTCGTTTAATTTGAACATTATCTTCATTTAATTCTTCACAACTATCGCAATCCACTTTTTTTTTTTTTTTTTTTTTTATAATACTGTCCAAAATGTAGAGTTACCAACGTCTGAATTTCAGAATCGATTGAAAGAAAATCAGAAAACTGTACACTGTCATCAACTATTTCTTTTTCATTCAGATGCATCTACATTTTCTTCGTTTCTTCTAAAGGAAAATCATCCACATCCTCATTGTCCTCTACTGCAGAATTTTCAATACTAACAATAAATCCAGCTTTAGTTAAACTGTTACGTATGGCACGGTCCGTCACATCATAATTCCATGACTTTGACATTTCGGATATGCTTTTCCGTAAGTTAATCTTAGGCATGGATTGAATTCTTTCTATTGCAGTAATAACTTTCCGCATTATTCTTTTGCGATACTGCATTGTTGATTAGGCTTTTGAAAAATCCCGTTGTAGCTTACTCATTATCACAAATTGTCTTTGAAATGAAGAAACTATTTAGAGAATGTAGGTGAAAACAGTTTCAGATCATAGAAAACAAAATCGTTAAATAGAGAATGCTCTACCCTATCACTTCGATATTTGGAGGTTATTTTGCAAGGAAATTCTTAAAATATTCATATTTCCAAGGAAAAGTTTGTAAAATGGATAAATTCGTAAAATAGAGGTTTGTTAAACAGAGACCCGTCTATATTTATATTTATCAATTTCCTCTACCGTGAACAGGATTGACAGTTGAATGCCGTATGCGGTACACACCTTCTACTGCCATTTATATCTGTTCGTTGGCGCAGTTATAGTTGCTGTCCTTCTAGCGAAATCGCTAGTGTCCACTTTTAATTCGGGCAAACCTCATGTACCAGTACTCCAAAAAATAAATAAATAAAATAAATAAATAAATAAATAAATAAATAAATACTCCTTAACGAAGTATAATTAGCACTAAAATTGAAAATATAAAATTAAAATGCTTTTTTATAAACCAAATTTAATATGAACGAATTCAATATTTTTTTATTGGAAATATTATCTAGCTTTTATATATAAGAAATAACGTTATGTTCATTTTTAGATAATTATGGGAAATTAATTCAAAAGACAAATATCTTAACTAAAGAACAATCAAACTAATGAAGCCAAATGTAATTGTTTCAATAACTGCCGAATTTAAAATAAATATTTCTCTAATTCTATTTTAATGAACACATAAATATTATTTTACAGTTAATTACGAAAACAAACTAATCTAACATGTCGTTAATAAAACATCAAAACTCTTAAACTTTGGTAAATTAATTAAAATGCTTTTTTCGAGCTACGCTTTTCAGAATACAATTTAATTAAACCTTATGATACATATTACGGTATTTTCTTAAGAAGTTTTCATCGATACAGAAGTATGAGCACTTGTATCTTTCATCAAAAGGATCACTTAGAAATGAAATGTTTTTCACTTATATTCTTTAAGATATTTTCATACAGATTAATAATAAATAGTGTTATTTTATATATGTTGGTAAACTAGAAACTATGGTGGTTGTTTAATTTAAAAAGGATTGAATTATTTTGTTTAGTAAATCACGTTGCAGTTCAACCACTTTGTAAACCTTTAAAGAGACAAATAAAATAAATAGAATGCATTACTGTTTTTTTTTTGTGAAAAAAAGTAGTATATTTAATATATGTATGTGTACATATTTTAATACATTTACATATCTCTCTCTCCGTATATATACCGGGTCCCACAATTCTGTAAACATTTCAAAAATTCAAAAAAATTGAAGGAATTGGTAGAACTGAACGTTGTTTGCAAAAAAGTTATTATCATGAAAGGGGATTTTCTTGGTAAGGGGAAAAAAATAAAAATAAAAATAAAAGTTTCGTCGATAGAGGACGTTGTGCGGATGCGTAACATGAAATATGCAAATCAGATTATAAAAATTGCGCAGTTTTACGATTAACTTAATTTATTTCCCTTTTTACTTGCGCATACATAAAATGTTAATTCCGATGCTGACTTGGTGTTATGATTAAAGTTGTTTTTCTCAGGTAAGAACCGGCTACTGAAGCTGCAGTTAGTGTTGTTGTAATTCGTTTGCAAACTGTAATACGTGATAATGTTGGACACATAGAATAGGATTTATATATCTGTAAACATTTGCATGTGAATAAATATAGATTTTTACGAAAATGTGTAATCTTATCATGTATAGCACCCTCTATTGACTAAAATGTTAACTAATATTTTCTCTTTACCAAAAAAAAAAATAAATAAAATCCCTTTCATGACATGAACTTTTACGCAAACCGCGTTTAAAATTCCTTCAATTTTTATGAATTTTAAAATGTCTCCAGACTTATGGGATACCCATATAGACCACATAAGAGTCTCAACCAAGTTTTTCCGCCATTTTTAACAAAGTTTCGGATATCCTAAACTGACCGGGGACACTTGAAATCAGGCTACCAGTTCAGAATTCATAACTACGATAACTTCCGAAATAATACTCCAATTTGAATAAAACTTGCACAGCGAATTTATCTCAGAAACTTGGATATGTTCGTTAACCAAGTTGCTCCACCACTTTGTTAAGGAACACTTTTCAAGTGGAGGACATAAGAAAATTTCAAATTTACATTGTAAAAAGCGTATTTAAGACCGGATTCGCTTGAGGTTTCATGTATATTAAAACCATATAAGGATCTCAACCAAGTTCATTACTGAACTTTATCCACCATTTTTGATAAAGTCTCGAATGCCTTAAGCTAAGCTGGATAGCTTAAAATCAGGCTGCCACTTAAAAATTTATAATTATGATAACATTTTAAATTCTGATTCAATTCCAAACAAAGCTGGATGGATGGATGGTTGGGTTTTACGTCGCTCTACTGCTGCGCAGATGAACAATTGGCGAGGGTCTTTGACACACCCCAAGAGTTGGTCCGGAGACATGCCGTCACAACTTTGATCCTCCACGGAAGGGATGGCTCTCCGTCTTCGGTGACCCCCAGAGGTATAATTTTTGATGGGAACATGTGGACATTGCGGCAACGACAGATTTTACGTGCACCAGACACTATTAGTGTACACGACGGTCTTTGGTCGGCTCGAGTACCGAACCCGCAATCTTACAATTAAGAGGCCGGCGCTCTAACGACTGGGCTACCGCGGCGCCAAAGCTGGACGGTGAACTTTTCATGCAGATATTTTGGATGAGTTTACTAGGCAACTTGCTCCGACATTTAGATTCAAAGTTGCGGCAATTCGAAATCCACCTACTACTCGAAAATGTACCATCACAATAACTTTTGAAATACTAAACTGATTCAAATTTACGGTTGGAATATTTTGGAGAAGTTTGCTAGGTAGGTTGCTCCGTCATTTTATTTCCAAGTAGCGGTCATTTGAAAATTTGTCATAATGATATTTTAATATACTGAATCAATTCGAATCAAATTTGGGTAGTGGATTTCTCATTCAAATATCTCAAATAAGTTCTCTGGGCCTCTTTGCTTTTTTGTTTCCCATTGGTGGCCTTTTGAAATCACGGTGACACTTAAAAATATCTTATTACGATAACTTTTGAAATGCAAATTTAGTTTGAACAAAAGTTGGACAGTGAATGTTTCATACAAATATATGGGATGAATTTGCTTGGCAAGTTCCTCCACAATTTTGTTTCCAAGTTGCGCAAATTAAAATCAGGCTGTCACTTGAAAATTTCTTACCACGATAACTTTTGAAATATTGAATTAATTCGAAACAAAGTCGGACAGTGAACTTAATCTTTTAAATATTTCTTTATTATTATTTAACTACGAATTTTAAAAAAAAATCAGTCTTAAGAAAGAAAGCATAATAATAATAAACGAATTTTCGTCACCACAAGATTTTTTTTTTAATCTTTTATAAACAGTAAAAAGTTGTAGAAGCGTATTATTTTAGAAAGTCTGAAAGTTTTAGCATAATATTACACCAATAATAACAAATTATTTTTTATAATTTTAAACTGAGAAAAAAAAAATCACACACAAAAATATTTATATTAAAATTCTAATGTACAACATAGCGGAAGCCTGATAAAGCACTATTTTTCGGACATACTATAACCACAATTTAACATTAAAAACAACATATCATGTTCACTATTATTGAATTTTTTTTCGTATTTTTGTTACGATTCCGCGATACATTGGAATACAGGTTTTATTAAATATATCCGCGTGTACTTTTATACTCATCAATTTAATAAAATGAGAGAATCTTTATTTAATATGGTAAAACATAAACATTTGAATTGAGATGTTTAAAAATAAAATTTAAAAAATATCTCAGCTTTTAACATAGTTAAACTTACTTTTACTTCGAAATAACACAATGATTTATTTTTGAACTTTCATTATTTGATCTTTTTTACTACAACGTATTTCTTATAGAAAATAGCTCTCGTATGTCATAAAATACTTGAAAGTTTTAACATCTTGGAAGAAAATAAAAGAGTATCTTTCAGAAAAAATACCAAATATGTCCTTTTGCAGAACAGAAAGTAATGCAGTCAAAAGGACTTTGAGTGGCTTTCAAAGGCTATTTTACTACAAAAGATATAAGTTGTATAGCAATGATATAAAAGGAAAAAGGTGGTTTCTTTCGGGAAATAAAAGTACTGAGTTAGGAAATGGAAATAATATTAATAGGATACAGCATCTTTATTAAAAATTAAAGTACGTTTATATATTAGACGATAATTATAACTTTTTTTTCTGAATTAATACTTATTTGTTAATTAATTATTAAATTCATAAAATATTTTATGTTTCACCTAGAAATTTACGATGTTTAGCATTCTTCCTTATATATATATATATACATATATATATCATGAGTCTACGCTAGCAAGGTAAAATAAGTGATGTAGAATGAAAAACCTAGGTTATCATTAAGTACAAAATATGTTAGCATAAATTATGGTATTAATTATTAATTTTAATTTTATAAATGTAGAAAGACTTTCTTTTAGTAATGAATATTTAAATATAAGTTAACAATTGCTGGATTTTAACAAATTGTGATGATATTTAATAAAAATGTGATATCGTAAAAAAAAAAAAAAAAAAAAAAAAAAAAAAGTAATTAATTAATTAAAATTAAAAAAAAAAAAAAAAATGTTCAGAAGATTCTTAAACCATTATTATTAAACGAACAGTGTAATTAAAAGTAAACTTGCAAACAGAAAATAATGTATATGATATATATAAGTAAGAATATTGTTATGTATATGTTATAAAAATAGAAAGAGTTTTGCTCTCATAAATTGAGAAGAAAACATTCAAACCGTGTTTTCTCCTTCGGATAAATTTTTTCAACTAACACAAAAACTAATAAAACAAGAAAGAAAAATCATGCAGTACGCATCGATTAGTAACACATTCCAACTGTACGCAACTGTTGTATCGAATAACTATTAATATTTTTTCCTAACGTTATCGCACAACAGACAGAAGGACTGAAAAACATACGGATAGACTAATTGATTTTTAAATTACTCTTAGGCATTTTGGAAAGTGTTAAAAAGGCTTCACGCAAAAGAAAATGCAGCCGTTAGATTATAATTACAGCTTTTAAACTCTCTGAATATTTTACTGTAGCCCTGTAAATCTGAAAGCTAATCATATCATATTCGATACAAAACAATATTTTAGAATATTAATAATACATGTCAATGTTTTTAAGATTTTTGTAGTAGAAAGTTTTTTAAATATAACTTTTAAAAAATTCTGTCCTAAAATGTAATACATTAGCTTTTTTTCTATTGTTGTTGTTGTTGTCCCTGTAAACAAGCTAGTTGCACAGGATCTATAAATGACATTTTAAATAGGGAACATTCGATAGGGAACATGAGTGTATCATTTTTTAAAAAATCTCAAAATATTCACTGATGACAGGATCCGGAGACAGACAGATAGAAAGGTAGACAATCGGACAGACAGATGGACAAATTGAAATCATCCCAGCAAACACAGAACTATCATATTGACACCAAAATGATATCTTACGACAAACATGTAAGGTATCATTATGATGCCAGCGATTCGTAACTTTTCTGTGTCGAAACTGTCCGCGAAATCGATACCCGTAGCGATACGGGAATAGGTGTCGGTCCGGCATCGCGTATCTGATACAGATACGAACGCCACCGATAGCTCCGATACAAAAATGTTAAAAAAACGACACTTTATCGATACCTTTATGTTGCCATTTCGATGCTTATTTTTGACGCATATATGATACATATCGGACTTGTGCCAAGCTACCGACAGTTATTCGAAAGTCGGCGTTTCCTGTCAATTTTAATATGCAAAATTTTAATATTTTCTATACATAAACACAAAATAATTATTTTTACAGGTATCGATTTCTTTTCTTTAAAAAATATATATATATTTAACTATATTTTAACGGTACGGTCAAATGGTGGTAACTCTGACAAAAATAAATTAAATAAAAATCAGCAGTTTAAAAATATTTTTACTTAAAAGTTTCAAAAAATTATGATTTTCGCAATTGACGATTAAAGAAAACCATAATTTAAATTAAATATATATATATATATTTCATTATGGCATGTAATTACTTTTTTTTTTTTTTTTTTTTTTTTTTAATTTTAAGTAGTCCCATTTGAATGATTTACTAAATCAAAACTAAGAATTTTTAAAAGTAAATCCATTTTAAAAATTCTGTTATGGACAATCTTAATTGTATTTAAAAAGCAACTAATTAAAGCTTTGAGTTTATCCACTAAAATATATATATATATAAATAGATCTATCAAAGCATTTTTATTTTCTTTAAAAAGAAATTCTTTGATAAATTATTTTGATTTTAGTATATTATTAGATATAAATTCTTCTTAAAAAAAAAAAAAAAAAAAACCTTTTATAAGTTTTATTTTTATTATTAATTATTATTCTTTAAATTTGAACAGTCCATAAAAATTTTTTCATAAAAGGCATATTTATATATGTGTTAGTATGCAGTGTTTCCGATATTCCAGATCATTGCACAGCATTCTCCACCAGAAAATCACTCTCAATTTATTTAAACCACAATTTAGTATTATACAGAGATTTCTTGTGAATAATGCTACGGAATGTTTGCAGTTCTTTTGTTACACACTAAGTCTTCACTACTGAAAGAGAGGAATATTACATCAGAGGACAAACAAGCTTAGAAACAATCCATCCCCCCCCCCTTCCAATGTGACTTATGATTTTAAATAAAAAATTATTGTTGGTTAGTGCAATATAAAATAGGGTAGAGTGCAAAAATTGTACCCCCCCCCCCCTTTTAACAGGTCAAGATTAGATATGACCCTAGAAAAAGTTTCATCTGTCGCTATGAGAACAAATGAAACACACAGTACAAGAAAGTGGGGTGTAGTATTTGAGTGTTTGATTTATGTGTGGGAGGTATTGAGACGAGTCTCAGCAAGGTTTTCTTTTTTAATTTGAACTAAAAATTGTTTACATTTTTAATTAAATTATTAATTAAAAAAATATATTTAATACATTACAGATTTTTTCAGCAAAAACAATTTTTTTTTTTTAAGTTTTTAACAAGAAAAAATTTGTTAATTTTTTAAGATAAAATAAATGAATAATTTAAGGGAAAATACTTTTATATTACATTTAGATAAAATTTCATTACTGATTTGTTTTAATGTTTTATGCAAATTTTTTATTGAATTGCAAATAAGTTTTGATTATCTACTCTTAATTGATTCTTATTCATGCTACTTATACATAAAAAATCCTGAATCATAACAGCTGTTGCTAAACTGTTTGACATAACATTTAACGTCTATTTCAATTATTTTATAATTGTCAAATTTTGTGTTTTTTGGGAGAACTGACAGTAAAATTGTGCACAAGGGTTAAGCACAAATTTTCTCTAGATGATTTCACTGATTTATAATTATTTTACACTGTAAAAATTCTCAAAATAAAACAATCTATTCAATGCACCTACTCAGCAGTTTTTTTTTAAGTTTTAATTGCATTATTTGCAATAAAATTTTTGACATTATCCTTGAAGTTTTGCTTCCCACATGGCAAAGAGGTTCTGCTCTTGAAGTTGGTAGACAGGAAATACTGGATTTGATTCCAATCTGTGTTTAACAACTTTGCTGTAAGTTTTCTGAGTTTTTTTCTGAAATTCGATTAAATACAGGATAAAACCATTTAGAAAGACCCTCACTCTTCCAAATCCTATGACCTTTGTGTAGTCAACCAACTTTAATACTTTATTACATTGTTTACCTAAACCATTGTATAAAGCACAGCACTATTGAAGCCCTAAGCCTACCATGAGATGTAGATGCTGAATCAAGACACTGCATGCCACTCACATCTATGCCTAGCACGCTTGCCAGACAGTTTGCTATAGGAGATACTTACCATGAATTCCTTTGTATTCTGGTTTTCTTGTCACTCACAGAAAAAAACATTGAATTTTTCTTCGGCAGAAGTTTCCAAAAACAATTTAAAGTCAGCAATTAAAATTTTTCATTTTCTTCATTTTTTTGGGGGGTAATTTTCTTCCTTCAACATTTGTACAAAAAGATCATGTTTCACAGCTTGATTTTTACACAAAATAAGTTTTTTTGAAATGCAATTCGCATGTTGCGGCTCCTAATTTGCAACACCAGATACATTGGTTTAACAGAGAATTATTTAATAATTTTTTGTTTCAAATTCTTAGATTATTGAAAAAAAAAAAAAAAAAAAAAAAAAAAAAAAAACGAAGGATAAAATAAATATGTGATGCTACAAATTTATAAGAATTTTCAGGAAAAAACTTTTTTTTTTTTTTTTCCTGTCCTTACCTTCTGCAGAGATTGGGAGAGAGGGTTGTTTATTTGTGAAAAAGCAAATTAGGATCTAGTGAAGTGTATTTTTATTTCATGTGGAAATGACAATATTTATTTTAGTAAATTTATGAATATTTCTTATAAAAATAAACTTGTTAGCCATATTTGAAACATAACAATTGTTACTGGTGCAACCAATGTAATTTTTTGAAGGATTAAATCTTATAAATGAGCAGGAAAAAAAAAATAATCTAAAAAAAAAAGATTCTGAAAAAGAAACTTTTTTATCAGTGTCCTAAAAAAGTAGTAAATAAGACAAAATTTTCTGTACTCAAACCAATTAAAAGGTAAAAAGCATTCATTGATGATAAAGTGTGTTATTATATAGTAGAATGTAGTCATCAATGAATGCTTTTTATCTTTTAATTAGTTTGAGTACAGAAAATTTTGCCTTATTTACTACTTTTTAGGACGCTGATTAAAAAAGCATTCCTTTTTTTTATATGTTATTATTTTTTACTTGTAACTTAAAAGCTAGCCCCTCATATTCATAGGGATGACCCTAAAGTCAAAATATAGCAGAAAAGTGGCTCGATGACACACCGGCAGAAAGAAAGACAACCTGGCTCAATATAAGGCAAAATTTTCTGTACTCAAACAAATTAAAAGATAAAAAGCATTCATTGATGACAAAATGTGTTATAGGATTTAGTCATCAATGAATGCTTTTTATCTATTAATTGGTTTGAGTACAGAAAATTTTGCCTTATTTACTACTTTTTAGGATGCCGATAAAAAAGCATTCTTTTTAATTAGCAATAAACAATTTAGAATTATACAAAAAACATTTTTAAACACTCGCCCTCGAGTGGGTTCGAACTCACGACCTTTGGATTCATAGCCCAGCGCTTTTGCCTCACAATCACGATGTTCACAGGTGAAACCGCTTTCGTTACATTTTTGCTTCCTTAAGCTCAAAATATACCAGAAAAGTGGCTCAATGACAGACAACCCGGCTGAATAAAAAAGCATTCTAAAAAGTCCATATTGTATTGTGGCCTGAAAAGGTCCCCATATTAGAAATACTATATTGAGATGAAGTACAACAGTTAATTTACAGGTCTACAACTTAAAAGACACTTATTTTTGTAAAATCAACCATGATATATAATATACTTACCAAATTTGAACTCAATTGACTGCAGTATTCAAGATATATTACGGCCTTTATTTATATAACTCTTTATTTGTAAAACTAAAAGAATTCTACAAAATTTCATTATGATAAAGAATCAGTTAAAGGACACAGAATTTAAAAAAATTATTTCCATAGTATTTATTTTATTTTTTATTTTTTAAATCGCACAAAATAATACATTCACATAATTTAAAATTTTGCTTCGTTCAGTCACGTTCTCTGCCAATAGCACTTTGTCCATATTTGTAGGTGAAGAAGAAACCCTAGAGAAATATTAAGAAAAATATAAATAATTAGTGCATTTAATATAAAATAGGAACAAAAAAGTTCAGCTTTCACTTTTCAGAAGGAAAAAAAAAAAAAAAAAAAAAATGAAATATAAAACACAAATAAGATTTTGTTTTCTACTGTCTTACCAACCAGTGGTCTGGAAAAAAAAAAAAAAAAAAAAAAAAAAAAACACCCTTCACACCAACATCACATTGTCTCCCAAGAGGTTGTACGAAGCACCATGCTATTGCAGTGTTAACTCCACTGAGCTCCACTGTAACAGGAGAGCTGTGCTGGCAGTCAGCCGTGTGCTAGACGAATGCATCCGGGGCAAAAAGCAAAATTTAGTCCACTTGACTATGCGTTTGACATTATGAATTCTCGATTGTTATTGTTTATTATTTCATTATTCTCCAACATATTGTTAATAAATAAAGTGAATTTGTGACTTTAAGTAGCAGAACATTTTAATATGCATTTAGTTTAATGGTTACTGGAAATATATTTTATAAACTTGCTTATAAATGGAATTGCTTATATTCCACTGAGCCCCATTGTAACAATTTGTAGCTCAGTGTTGTATTCGCAGAATCTTTTTATTAAATTCAAGTTATCAGTTTGATTTCCAAACTACTTTATCAACCCAATTATTTTTAGTTTAAATCAACCACATTTTTCTTTTTTTCATATATTATAGAAATTATTTAATATCACACATTCATTGTTAAAATAAAAAGGGTTGTTTTATTTATTATTTTGAGGGAGGTGGTCATTTAAAGGATTGGTTATTTACTTTTATAATATTATAATAAATAATAAAAAAAATTTCCTTAAAAGTTAGATTTTTAAGATCATAATCTTTAAATAACAGAACATTTTAATATGCATTTAGTTTGATATTTACTTCAGATATTTTTATATAATTTGCTTAACTGCTTATATTCCACTCAGTACCGTTGTAGCACAAGTATGTAGTATTAGCAGAATCTTTTTAAATTCAAATTATCATTTTAAGTTCCAAACTACTTTTTCAACTCAATTATTATTTTATCTTACCTGTAAAATAGAGAAAATATTGTTTTGGGGTCAAATTTTCAAAAGTGAGTTTTTGTTCTATTTACACGATTTGGGGTCCCATGAATCCAAAAATATCATATTTTTTCACAATTACAATACTTCCCTTACATAATGTATGCTTGGAAAGTAAAAAATAAGAAGAAAATCATTTTAGAGAGGTAGAAAATTCCAATTTATAAAAACTATAAAATGTAAAAGCACAATGCAATCCAAATGACTAATATTTTTTGCTAGGATTTAAGTTGCAAAAAAAATCCGATTGAAAATAAGTTTTCTTTTCTTTTTTTTTTTTTTTCTTCTAAAGTTTTAATTGCCATATGTGATAGTGAGAAAAAATAGATTTTTATGTACTTTGCATTAAATAAGTAAAATGAGACATGTTTTCTCCCTAAATTCATTAAAATTCTTACAACGGAAAGTATTATAGCAAATTCTACCCCTCTCAGTTTTCAAAAACTATGTAAATGACTTCTTTACCCTTACAATATTTTTTTAGACAGAAACAAAGTTGATTTTGTGTAAAATTTTCTTATCACTTTATTTTATCTACAATTAAAGAGATTTTCATCGTGTCCCTGTAAAAAAGCTACAAATGCTAGACTACTAAAATCTAAACAGTTTGTGCAACAGTGAATTATAATAATTGTACAAATTTTCAACTCAGTTGGTAGAGATTTTGTACCCTATCGCACTTTAAATAATTTGAGCCCCTGTAAAAACAAGATTCTCTAAAATTCATACAATTTGTGTGAAAGTGATCTGTAACATGCATACAAATTTTCAGCTCAATCATATAAGGCATTTAGACGCTATCACACTTTAACAAGTTTAGGCCCATAGACCATAATGTTAAAGAATTTTTTTTTTTGTGTCCCTGTAAAAAAAGAAAAGTGCTAGATTGATCAAAATCAATAGGCTTCATGCTATAGTGACAGACTTATAATGTATGTACCAACTTTCAGTTCATTTGAACAAAGCATTTAGACGCTATCGTGTTCACTCACATCATCGTCAGAATATTAAAGATGAGTTCAGATGACCTGGAAACATTCTGAAACACCAAACTCTCAAATTTTGATTTTTAACATGATTACAGTACTTTAGTAAGGAGAGTATTGTAATCATGTCAAAAATACACAGTGTTCAGAAAGTAAAAATTAAATTAATAGATGAAAAAAACTTGGCGTTTACGAAACATCGATTTTTTCACAAAACAATTTATAACTCAAAATCTTTTAGAGATAAATCATTTCTTTCTTTTTTTTTTTTTTTTTGTATATAGATCTTGGTTAGACGATTCACATCTCTAAAGACTGAAAGATTTTTTCAAAAACTGAATGAGTTATAAATTTGTTTATTTTATGCATAAAACCATTGCATACCGTGAATTCTAATTATGATTATATTATTTTTAATGCATCATTCGAAAGATATTTTAAAGTACATTTATATTATCGAAAGTGGAATTCGAGATTTCACCTGATTTACACGTTTTGAGGTGTCCTGAATCGGTTTTCTTTTGTATTTCAGCTACTAATTAAAATAATTTCATCTGTAATACATCATTTGAAAGCTTTGGAAAGCTTTGTTGATATGGAATTGAACAGTAGATTACAAAAATTTCTACCACCAGATGGCGCTGTAATATTTTAAAATTTCAATATTTCAAATTCTAATTAAATTAATCATTCGAAAGATATTTTAAAGTACTTTTATATTATCGAAAGTGGAATTCGAGATTTCACCTGATTTACACATTTTAAGGTGTCCTGATTAGGTTTTCTTTTGTATCTCAGCTACTAATTAAAATAATTTCGTAAGTAATACATCATTTGAAAGCTTTGTTGATTTGGAATCGAGCAGTAGATTACAGAAATTTCTACCGCCAGATGGCGCTGGAATCAGTGTTAGAAATAAGCAGTCGTTACTCGTATTTTGCAACCAGATTTTTCATTTTGACGCCTGGATTTTTCCTCATCTAATAGTTTTCCCGATCCCATCAGACTATAAACAAGTCTATTTCATCGTATTCCTCAATACTGCGACTGGAGTCATAGATGATTGGCTGTTGAAATCGAGCTTACAACAGTTTTCAATGGAAGGCTGTGAGTGGTTGTTAGAGAACAGAGCTCACTAAGGCTCTTGAGTTCTAGAGCTCACCATGCTTAGATTACTCGTCGATGTAGCGAGCAACCATTGAACATATTATGGTTTGGAGCGAGTAGCAGTGTTTTCTTATCTTGAGAATTTTAAACTCTTACTTCTCCACACCACTCATCAGTTTAGTTTGCTGCTCCACCGAGCGGGACTTTTCTAAAGTCAGAAATTTGTAAGATCATAACATGGTGAGAGAACAGACTGTTTCAGGTATTGAAACGGGAAGAGTGCGCCGTGGGGGCTACCGAGCGGGAATTTAGTGCAATTAAATTTTTCATAAAAGCTATTTTCACACTATGTCAATAAGCTGTGTTAAGACCTGAAACAGGAAAAAGGTGCCGCAGGCGCCACCGAGCAGGAGTTTCGTAAAGTCGGATTTTTCAAGGGTCACAAACCAGCTGGTCGCCGAAGGCGGCTAGTATATATATATAAATTGAAAAAGCACTACACAACTGGCGATAAAAAGTAATAATTACAAAATTTTGAATAAACACCATAAAATGCAAGAATTGGCAACAATTGTTTTGGGTCAAAAGAAAACGCAACTTTTTGTCAGGCGAACCAAGCAGCAATGCACCTTTCCAATATATTCAATATTAAAATGATGAATATTGTAAGGAATATATAAATAGTACTTGTTTTTATGTAATTTTAGGTGTTAGTTTATTTTCCGAAGTGAGACCCTTACACGTGGTGTGGAGATTCTGCAAAATTCAATTTTTCCGGAACCGAAATTACATTAGTGCGGCCCGTACGTGAATGCAGCCCATATGCTGGTTTTTACAGTATACAGGGGTTAATGCAGGTCGAGTTTACTACCTTTTATGGGTACCTTCACAAAAATCAACCTGGCAAAAAAGGTACCTTCACAAAAATCAATCTGGCAAAAAAGGTACCTTCACAAAAATCATTCAGCTAAAATCGGTACCTTCACAAAAATCTTAGTCATCCCAGCAAAATCTGGCATCTTAAATGAGCACAATTTCGAAGAAGAGTAAGTTATTTGTGCATTTCTGTTGATGTGATTCACTCACAAAGCAAGAATCATACACAATGTTGGTTTTAATCTACACACGTGTTTTCTACGGGTGAGAAATGGTGTAGCATAAGTAAACAAAATGATCCTCACATGTATCTGTACAGACACACTTTGGAGTTGTCGCCATAGTGTACTGTTTGCTGATTCGTCAGGTGGTTTGACGCTTTGATGACTGTATGATGATGTGTCTATCCTCCCTTGTACAATTCATGTGTAGTGCAGTGATAATAGCACAAATAAAAACAACTCCTACTTACATTCTCTCTACTGAACTGTTTACTTCAGAGAGAAATAAGTTTTGATTCCTGTTCTGCTATAAGCCTCACACCAATTGTTAAGCGTTATTTTTATTATGTTACTTAGTTTGAACTCCCCCCCCCCTCCCACACACACACAGAAAAAGAGTGCGCTGTAGTTTTTCACAAAAATAAAATATAGTTAAGATTTTTCACAAAAATAGGTATTAATTTTGAAATCCTGGATTGGCCCCTGGTATATATATATATAAACAGTAATTGTCTCTCAGTAAAATCACGTTTGTTATGAGCCAAAGTAATTTTATTTTAAGCAGCTGATTTTTATATCCGACAAATATTCCCAAACTGTAGAAAAAATATTTCCTCTACTAATTTGGAAAGAAATTTCAAAATGTAACAATAAGTGGAACTAATAAACATGATTTAAATTTCAAAAGATATTTAACTAATTATTAATTGAAAATTAATAAATTAATACTGTATAAAATTAAGAAACACATACTACACATCGAATTAATTAATATTTCTATTAATTAAATATTAGGCTTCTAAAAAAATTATTAGTTTTTTTTTTTTTTTGACGGAGAATTAAGCGTTTAAATCTTTACAAATATTTCGAAATTGCTGGAAGTGTATTTCATTTTGTATTAGTTTTTTTTTTTTTCATATAAAAATAAATTTAAGTGCACAGTGTGAAGTGCATATAGTTTATAAACAAACACAGGGCTATCCAAAATTAAGTTAAACATTCTTTTCTATTAGATGTGCTGCTCTTTTTGCTAAATTTTACTACGTCGATGAACACTGCTCAGGAAGGATAATTAATTTATTTTACCCATACTATAAACAAAGTATTTTTTTTTTTTTTTTAGTTCTATTTTCATCTCTGGCTTTTCTTTTTGTTTAATATCATGTTTTGAAGCACACTGAATCTGAAAAACCAATTTTTAGCAGTTGATGCGTATCTGTTATCAGTATAACTTCAAAACTAATAACTGCAGGAAATTCAAATTTGGTATTTTGAAGTTTGTATTAGGTCGCTACTTTTAAAATTTGATTAAAATTGGTAAGTTTCAATGCAAATTAATAACAGTCTTATTTATATATACATATATAGAGGGAGTAGACATTATAATTGAACCCCCCCACACACACACACAATATTAATTGTGAGGGGGGCTGAATTTATAATTTGACCAACAGTTTTTTATTATTATTTTTTTTTTTTTAATTAATTTCTTAATGACATTACCTGAAGAAAAAATTTACAAAATTTGATAAATTTCATCTTTGGAGAGCCATTTTATGGTTCAAAATCTTAATTAGAGCTGAACCGAGAGTATATACTATGTATATACCTGGTACTCGTCCAAATTTGGGCTAAGTATTTGGCCAATACAGAGTAGTACTGAGAATTTCATTATTTTTATGCATTATTGAAAGAAATGTGTTAATGAGAGACATTTATTTTATAAACAAACTACAAAATTATGAATATATAAATACAGAGTCATTATAATTAAACTATTTGGTATAACATTCTGCAGTTAAAACGGCAAGTAGATTGCCAGCAAACTTGGTATAAAGACGATTAATGATAATGAAATATTTAAGAAGAAAAAACCTTAATGTATTTTTTACAGAAAATTTTAGTTATACTTTTGTGCAAATAAAAATAAGAAAAGAATAATTTTGAATTTAAAGAAAAATATATTACTCTAAAATGACATTCAAGCTCCCCCTCAATGGTCAGGAAAATCGGGATATATTAGGAAGGGGTGGCTAAATGGTAAAAATACAGAAATTAACATGCATTTGTGGTATAAAAAAAGGTTTAATAACAAAGCATATACAGTCAAACCTCGTTAACATGAATTAATTTTAATATGAACTGTTTCCACAGTCCTCATCAAAATGAAGATTAGTTTATACAGTTGAACCTTGTTAATGCGAATCTCAAGCAGTGGCATCTCCAGAAAAAAATTCAGGGGAGGGGGGGGTGAAGGCAGGCACAGCCTGAAAATAATAATAATAAATAATAACCACTTCACTGGCCACTGTAGCATGTGGAAGGCTAAGTTTCCCCCGAGTTATCTCGGGATGGTCGGTGAAGTGGTTAAATAAAATTCTGATAGCATAGTTTGATAGTTTTAAAGTTAAAGGGGGGAAAAAAATGCCTATTAGAATTTTACAGGAGGAGGGGGGGGGGTTGCCCTATTGTGCCAACCTATGATTTCAAGAAGAATAAAAAAAACTGTTCATATTATCAGTAGCTCAGAAATTAATCTTCATTTTGACAGGGTTTGTGGAAACAGTTCATGTTAAAATTAATTCAAGAAAAATGCTTAATGCTCCGAGGGTATATAAGTATATATCAAGCCAGTGCATGTTTTGAAACTTAATTTTTGTATTTTTTGATAAATTTGTATGAAATTTTGATACAACAAAAACTTTTTAACATATTGAAAACAGAAAAATAACAGTAATAAAAGTTTATGCATGAATATTGAAACTATTGTGATTAAATTTTAAAATTTCATGAAAAATTCTCAGTGTTCCAAGGAAGCATAATAAGTATATCTGGTTGATGAATGTTTACAAACTTAATTTTCTTGTTTTTTGATAATGTTATATGAAATTTTGGTAAAATGCAATCACTATAACATATTGATAACAACAACAATAATAATAATAAATAATATATGTAAAGTAACAGTGATAAAATTTCATGCATGAAAAATTCATATAAATTTATCAAAAAATAAGAAAATTAAGTTATAAAACATCCATCAGTTCAACTTACTTATTATATACCCTCGGAGTGTCATTTTTATCAGAAACATCACTAATTTTTTCATAAATTCTTATACAATAAATCTTACCAGCCTAATAATAAAGTTAATGTTATATTACAATTTATTCATAAAATTAATTTAAAAAACAACAGAGTGATTTCAAAAAATATTTTCACACCTTCAATCTATTTAATATTACTAGCAGGCTTTGCTGGTCAATACATTTAAATGAATTTTAAAAAGAATCAATATTTTTTATACCATTCTACTAATTAAAACTAAAAATAAAATACATTGAAATTGCTTAAAAACTACGCTTCAGGCATTCGCTGACTTCAGCAGTGACTTCTTAACCACAATGTCTTGGTACTGGATAATTTAATTTATAGAAATGTCAATAATACATGAAAAACTGCATTAGTCATTTTCTTTTTGATAATAAACAGAATGAAAAATGCATAGGATATTTTATATGAAGATAATTTGCATAAATAGACAAATTTTAAAAAATGCTTTACCTTTTTTTCTCACTCGCATTACAAAAATATTTAAAATAAAATTGAGAAAAATTCTGTAAAATCATTGAATGAAAGAGCTTGGACCTTTTGGCAGAATTTGAAATTTGGCACTGAAGTAGCTAAGACGTTTCTCACCAAAATGTTTACTTATGCCATTGCGATACCCATATCAACTCATCGCCGAAATGACAAAATATTAAATTATATATAACTAATATTTATTTTCATATTTTAATTAATTAAAAGAAAATTTTGCAATGTAATATCTTCAATAACTTGATGCATATAATGTTCACACAAAAAATGAACAATTTCTAGAGCTCTTTTAAAAAGTATAACATCTATGCAGTATATTTTTTAAAAAATCATCAGTTTTTACTAAAAAAAATGGCCAACTCTAATCATCAAAGTAGTTAAATTTAGACCAATCAAAAATAGGAGTCGTCAACCCGGATGTGCTCCTGGCAAACTCTTTGCTTTATTTATATAGATTGTTATACAAGGTTTGAGAGATTAAAATAAAATAGCCTGAAATTTTAATAAATAAGAAAGTTAGTATAAAAAAAGACAAACTTACCAGAATCATGCCAATGTCACGCCTTGTTAATAAAATTTACTTCACAGCATCTAAGATTTGGAAAAAAAAAAAATGTGGTAAACAAACATGAAAGATCCTGGTGCCTTTTTACAAGACTTAAAATTTCACTTATAACATTAAAAAGTTTATTTACGACTAGCAAATAGATTGCTGTAATTCATCTTTGGCTTAAAATTTTACAATATTGCGATGCAATAACAATAATTTTAAGCTTATCCCCGAGTAGCCAGTTTTGACACTGATCAAACACATTATAAATATTACTAAACATATAAAATTGAAAATTCACATCATAATATATTGTACATTTTAGACAAATTCTCTCATTATCTTATTAATGTTGTCTATACCATCATCTGTTATCAAGGTTTCAATACGATGAATATTGTCAAACTCAATTTTAGTTCAGAAAGTATAAATGAATAGTTTATGTTCATCCATTTGAATGAACAATCTTAGTTTCATACTTAATTCGTATTTATCACTGTAATTCAAAATACAATATTTTCTGATTTTTTTCTTATTTTAAATTTTATAATTGAACATTGTTTATTATATTCGCTGCAAAATATTCAATGCGGATATGAATAACTCACAACATTTATAAAAGATAACGATATCTACAATCATTACATTTACTACTTCTGCAAACGAGTTAAAATAGTAGGTATAAATAACTCGCAATTTCTTTCTCCTAAGATTTTGGAGCTTTTGGCTTTTATTATTTATGAGATATGAAAAATACGTTCCTTACAGAATAACTATGCAACACTGGCTTGGAAAATAGTAACTAAGCCTAACACTATGAATATTTTTTTACCTTCTATATTATTTAAACTTAGCACCGGAGGGTATCACAAAGTTTATAATTACAATTATATTCTCCAATTTATATTAAAATTAGTGAGTACTTTGACTTTTTAAAAATCAAAATGCATTTATCATACAGATTAAGCCTAAACGTGCGAATCATAAAATAACAAATTTCCGAAGAAACATTCTTAACTGAAGTAAGTATGAAACACCAAACATATTTATAATTTTATAAAAAGTCAATACAATATTCTCTTTTAATTTTTTTGAGAAGTATGAGAGCATGTAATAAGAAGAAAATTCCTTACCTAAATGAATTAGCAACCGATTAAAAGATATGAAAATATCCAAAACAAAATCACTGCTACACGAGCTTCGCTTCTGGCTTGTAAACAAACAATGCGGTTGGTTCAGTTAGCGGTTACGGGTTACGGCTAGCAAAGCAATGTCTGATGTTTATTCGATAACATTTCGATACTTCAAAAAGAATGTCAAAAAATTAACATGTTTCTGATATCAGATTAGTATCATATTTTGGACAGGTTAGTGTGGTGTCATAAATATGTCATGTTTTAGTTATCGTTTCGATAACAAATATTTATACAGAAATTGCATGTCATAAAGTCGGTATGTTTTCGATATTTTAAAGACATCGATTAGATGATATAACTTTTTTTTATCGTGAAAAGGTACCTAAATGTTACGCGAAAATCGATACATCTGACAAGTCTGACATATCTGACATCATTTTGTTATGTTTCCGACACGGCTGTGTTTGCTGGGATATTCCCACTAAAACTATAAGAAAGTGTTAAAACGCTCATGTAAACAAAAGTGCAATTTCAGCAAATTTTTATTAATACCTATTAATGTAACTGATTATTTTTGTGTGGCCCTGTAAATCTAATGCTAACCATACTATATTACATAGAAGGCACACTCTTTTGTGCATACGAATAACATATTTCAATTGCATTAAGCTTCGTGGGAGATAAAATTATTAAAATTTGGTTTATAAAATTAACTCTCATACAACACAATGCTTTGGAGTACTTTCAAGTACACAAACCAGTTAGAAATGTACACTACTTTACATAGGAAACATCCGATAGGGAATTGAATAACATGTTAAAATTTCATTAAAGTTTCTATACATTAAAGGTATCAAAATATGATTTATAGAAACTCCTCTCATAGAACCCAATGCTTTCGAATACTTTTGGATGACCCTGTACATAAACCAGAAGAGGTATCCATTCCATTTTCAATATGGAACATCCGACAGTGAACTTCAATAAAATATATCGGTTTAAAGAAATTCCATAAATATTTACGGGAATTAGAGCGCAGAAAAACAGACAGAGAGACAGACAGACGAACAAAAGAACAGTCAGACATATACACAAATTGAAATTATACTCACACTAAAAAAAATGATAGAAAGGGTCAAAAACTCTTAATGTAAACGAAAGTACAATTCTAGCAATTTTTTATTAATAGCTCTTAATATAACTGAATATTTTTGTGTCACCTTGTAAATATAATGATAACTATGCTATATTCTATGCAAAGCATTCTTTTGTGCATATAAACAACATATTTCAATTTCCTAAAACTTCGTGGAAAGTAAAGTTATCAAAATTTAATTTATAGAAATATCTCACAAAGAACGCAAAGCTTTGCAGTACTTTTGAGTGTCCCTGTACATAAACTAGTGGTGGTATGTAATCTATTTTATATAGGAAACATCCAACAGTGAACTTGAATAACATATTTCAATTTCATGAAGATATTGTACAGTAAAGGTTTGAAAATATGGTTTATAGAAATACCTCTCAAAGAACACAATTCTTTGAAATATTTTCGGGTGTAATTGCACACGAAACAGTAGAGATATAAACTCAATTTTCAATAAGAAACATCCGATAGTGAACTTGAATAACATATATCAGTTTCGAAAAATTCCATAAATATTTACGGGAGTTAGAGCGCGGGCAGACAGACAGACGGAGAAATACACAAATTGATATAATAATTACACTTTAAAAAATTTTACGAAGTTTTAAAAACGCTTAATGTATACGAAAGTAGAATTCTAGCAAATTTTTAATAATAGCTCTTAATATAACAGAATATTTTTGTGTCATCCTGTAAATTTAATGCTAATCATGCTATATTCTATGTAAATCATTCTTTTGTGCATATAAATAACCTATTTCAATTTCCTAAGACTTCGTGGAAAGTAAAGTTATTAAAATTTGATATATCTCTCATAGAACGCAATGCTTTATAATACTTTTGAGTGTCCTTGTATATAAAACAGTGTTGGTATTTAATCGATTTTATACAGGAAAAATCCAATAGTGAACTTGAATAACATATTTCAATTTTATTAAGATATGTGTACAGTAAAGGTATGAAAATATGATTTATAGAAATACCTCTCATAGAACACAATGCTTTGAAATACTTTCGGGTGCCCCTGTACACAAACCAGTAGAGGTATAAACTCCATTTTCAACAGGAAACATCCGACTGTGAACTGGAATAACATATTTCAATTTCATTAAGATATGTGTGCTTTAAAGGTATGAAAATAAGATTTATAGAAATACCTCTCATAGAACACAATGCTTTGAACTACTTTCGGGTGTCCCTGTATACAAACCAGTAAAGGTATAAACTCCATTTTCAAAAGGAAACATCCAGTAGTGAACTTGAATAACATAAATCAATTTCAAGAAATTCCAGAAATATTTACGAGAATTAGAGCGCGGAGAGACAGACAAACGGACAGACAGACAGACAGACAAACCGAAGTCATTAACACTTTTCAACCTTGTTGGGAAGTGTTAAAAATGTTAGAAAGTGTTAAAAACGCTTAATGTAAACGAAAGTATACTTTTAGCAAATATTTATTAATAGCTCTTTATATAAATGATTATTTTTGTGTCACCCTGTAAATCTAATGCCAATCATGATATATTCTATGCAAAGCATTTTCTTTTGTGCTTATAAATAACTCATTTCAATTTCATAAATCTTTGTGAAAAGTAAAGTTATTAAAATTTAGTTTTTAGAAATATCTCTCATAAAACGCAATGCTTTGGAATACTTTTGTGTGCCCCTGTACACAAATAAGTGGTAGCATTTGCTCCATTTTATACAGAAAACATCCGATAGTGAACTTGATTAACATATTTCAATTTCATTAAGATTTGTGTACAGTAAGGGTATGGAAATATGGTTTATAGAAATGCTTCTCATAGAACACATTGCTTTGAAATACTTTTGTGTGTCTCTGTACACAAATCAGTGGTGGTATTTACTCCATTTCATACAGGAAACATCCGATAGTGAACTTGAATAACATATTTCAATTTCATTAAGATTTGTGTACAGTAAGATTATGAAAATATGGTTTATAGAAATGCCTCTCATAGAACACAATGCTTCGAAATAATTTAGGGGGTCCCTGTACACAAACTAGTAGAGGTATAAACTCCATTTTCAACAGGGAACATCCGATAGTGAACTTGTATAACATATTTCAATTTCATTATTTTTTTTGTACAGTAAGGGTATGAAAATATGGTTTATAGAAATGTCTTTCATAGAACATAATGCTTTGAAATACTTTTGGGGGTCCCTGTACACAAACCAGTAGAGGTATAAACTCCATTTTCAATAGGGAACATCCTATAGTGAACGTGTATAACATATTTCAATTTCATTAAGATTTTTGTACAGTAAGAATATGAAAATATGGTTTATAGAAATGCCTCTCATAGAACACAATGCTTTGAAATATTTTCGGGGGTCCCTGTACACAAACCAGTAGATGTATAAACACCATTTTCAATAGGGAACATCCGATAGTGAACTTGAGTAACATATATCAGTTTCAAGAAATTCCATAAATATTTACGGTAGTTAGAGCGCGGACAGACAGACAGACTGACAGACGGACAGACAGACAGACAAAATCAAATCATAAACACTTTTCAACCTTGTTGGAAAGTGTTAATAAAAATGAACCAAACTTAAAATCTAGTTTTCGTTTGTTTAGAGGCAGTACTACACTACTGGCTATTAAAATTGCTACACCAAGAATGAATGATAATAACGGAATGAAATTTGTTGGACACATACATTATAGTAGGAAGAACAATTGATTAAAATTTCAGGAAATTTGGAGTAATATGTACTGAGAAAACAGTACATACAGCAGCGACCTCTGTCAGCAATAACAGCACATATCTGCCTAGACATTGATTTGAACAGCCATTGGATGACATGTACGGGTAGAGCACTTCATGAAGTTTTAACATGCTGTCACAAATCATCGATCGAAGTTACTGGTGAGTGGTGGGGGGCCAGTCGCTTTTCAACGATTAAAGAGTCATTTTCTTGGTGCGAGATCAGGAGAACGCTCTGGCAAGAGGAACAGTCGAACACATTCGGCATCAATGAAGGTCCAGACAATATGGACAACTTGCGGTCGTATTGTCCTGCTTAAATGTTGCGCTTCGGAGGCCTTGAACATAGGGCAGAGCGATGAGCCTTAACTCGTCAGAAATGTAATGGCTGGTATTCAGAGTGGCGGGAAGGAAAACAAGAGGTGCCGGGACGTGTATCCAGTGGTACCACATACCATCAATCCAGGTGGCGACTAAGTATGCGACTACCAAAATTCTGATTACCCTCAAAACTGCATCACTGATATGGGCTCCATTAATGTTAGATCAACGATGAACCTGGATGCAGGAATGCCGTGAAGTCACTTTTCAGACAAATAACAATCCTGTTTACAGCATCAAGATTGCCTTATCCGTATTTAACGGCATTATGAATAATGCACATTGCACACTGGGATTCGACATCATCATACTGTCCATCATTTGCAATGATGTTATGGGTTCCCATTGGATACACGTCACGATTACTTCATATTCGTATTCCTGGCACTCTCAACAGCGGCCATTAAATTTCTGATGAGTTATGGCCCGCCCCTCTGCCCTGTATTCGAGGCCTCCGTAACGCAAAATTCAAGCAAGATAATGCATGACCGCAAGTTGTTTGTATTGTCCGGACCTTCTTTGATACACAATGTGTTCGACTGTTGCTCTGGACAGCGCGTTCTCCTGATCTCGCACCAATGAAAATGACTGTTTAATCGTTGAAAAGCGACTGACCCCCCACTACTCACCAGTAACTTCGATCGATGAATTGTGGCATCGTGTTAAAACTTCATGAAGTGCTACACCCGTACATGTCATCCAATCGCTGTTCGATTCAATGCCTAGGCGGATATGTGCTGTTATTGCTCACAGAAGTCGCTGCTGTATGTACTGTTTTCGCATTACATATTACTCCAAACTTCCTGAAATTTAATGAACTGTTCTTCCTACTATAATGTATGTGTCCAACAAATTCCATTCCGTTATTATCATTCCTTCTTGGTGTAGCAATTTTAATTGCCAGTAGTGTAGATACTAGGAAAATATGTAGACGTATGTATTAAGATATGTAGACATACTATATTTATGTGAAGGTCAATGAAAAATCACCAATTTTTGTTTTTATTTATATATATATATATATATATATATATATATATACATATATATATATATATATATATATATATATATATATATACACTCATGGACAAAAAAATTAGCGCACCAAGAAGGAGTCATCAAAATGAAACGAAATTTTACATACGTAATGACAACTTTGATATAAGTAAATGATTAGAAAATCAAAGAAAAAGAATATTTTATTTCAGAGAAAAAGGCAAAAGAACGGAGGATTTAATACCCTGTTGGACCCCCTCTAGCGCGAATGCACGATGCGATACGATCGGGCATTGAGGCATACAAGTTCTGTATGATGTCTTGAGACACTTCGTTCCATATTTGCTGTAACCTTGCCTCTAGTTCGCTCAAACTCGTGGGATGCCCAATTCGCCGTCCCAAATAATCCCAGATATGCTCGATTAGAGACAAATCTGGGGATCGGGCAGGCCAAGGAAGGGTAGTAACAGTGCGGAGACAGTCTTGTGACAGCCTTGCCGTGTGAGGCCGAGCATTGTCTTGTTGAAAAATAGCTCCTGGGAGCCGTTGCATGAGTGGCAACACATGTGGTTGCAGGATGTTATGGACATACCGCTGGGCTGTCATGGTGCCATGGGTTAATACTAGGGGTGACCGTGTATTGTAGGCAATGGCACCACATACCATCACACCAGCTGTGGATGCAGTGTGCAACTGTAAAGAAAAGGCAGAATTGAGGTATTCCCCCCGTTGCCTCTACACACGTGCATGTTAGTCATCCCTGCCCAAATTGAATGTGGATTCGTCGCTAAGCACGACGTGGTTCCACTCGGTTGCTATCCAACCCCGTCGAGTGTGACACCACTCCAAACGGAGCAGAGGGGGTGGGTATTAAAGGCGGCACATGTAATGGACGCCGCGATACCAAGTGTCTTTCAGCCAGGCGCCTTCGTATGGTTCAAGAGGACACAGGGGCCCCTAGTGAAGGTGCTACTTCTGCCTGGATGGCGGCCGATGAAGCAGTTGGCTGTACGCGTGCATTTCTTACGATGTGGCGGTCTTCTCGACGACTGGTCTGTTGAGGGCGTCCTGAGCCTGATCTTAGTGTACATGACATCTCTCGGGTCCACTGGTCCCAACACCTCCTCACAACACAATCAGAGCGGCCTAATTGACGAGCTACTCGCCTAGCTGACAGCCCAGCTTCCATCATGCCGATGATTCTCCCCCCTCGCAAACTGCGACAGCTGCTTATATTGTCTTAGAAAACAACGTAATGGCATATCTACCTCAGCTCTTCCTTTGTAAACGAGTCAGCACACTCAAATAAGCTTTGGTTACCTTTTTTATACTCCACAGAGAACGACAATAAACGCCCTCTACCGGCTGTACGTAATGCGCAATCACGCTGCATTTCTAATCATTTGCATATCTCTCCGACATGTACATTCATGCCAAGTTTCGTTGCGATCCCGCAATTATTTCTTGGTGCGCTAATTTTTTTGTCCATGAGTGTATATACATATATATATATATATATATATATATATATTAAGAAAACATGGTTTGAATGTTTGGTCCTAGATTTTTTTTGAGATAGAATATGATAAAATTAAATGACACAACTGGTGTCATTTTCTCATAAATAAATATTACGAAAAATGCGACGAGTTCAAAAATTTTTTTAGACAAATTTAGGCTTGATAAATGGTAATGCTCTCCTGAAAGAACTAAGGGGAGGGAATTAAATGAGATACGGAAATCGATTGTCACACAAATACATGAAGCAAGAGATTGTCCAGTAAGAGATTGTAAAACAAGTTACAACAAGAAAGAATTTATCAGAAGACGGTGTTATATTGTTCTCAGATTTTTAGAAGAGAAAAAAAAGTCTTCCGATTAACATTGTAAAAAGTCCTTTATTTTCCTCATTGCCCAACATAATGCGTAATATCATCTTGAAAATAATAATAATAATTAATAAATCATCCTTTTTTACCTAGTAAAATTGTGCCACCTCGGAGTGAATATATTCCTGTCTATCCTATGAAGGAGTGTGAGCTTTATTCCGAAATTTGTTTCTGCATAATTGCTTATTTATAAGATTCGGAAATACTTCGTCATGATCCTTTAAAATCAAGTCGTGAAATGTTTATTCCGATGACACCACGCAAATATTATGCCTATCGAATAATAACAGGAGACTTGGCGTTGGAATATTAAAACCCGAATAAAATACTACGTCAGAAACGCCAAAGAAAAATATTTGAGGTGCATACAGCTGTTTCGGTAGCCTAAAGCGTACCGTCTTCAGTGCATAAAGAATTCTGAATCAGGAGAAGTGCTCATATTTATAGGAGAGGGACCGAATTTAGTACAACCAATAGGATTACGGAAGAGGTGGGGAATGTGGCCAATATTAATTTAGGAATGTGTAGCTGTGTAAACAGTAGAAAAATTAAGAAAATGTGGACTGAATGTAAATTTTCCAATAATCAGACAAATAGGGAACAGTGAAATCGCAGTTTACAAGGTACCTTGTAAAATATATATGTTCAGGGCACCAACCTACGCAAAATCCCCAACCTGGAGGGCCAGGGTGTATCTTTTCGTCGGGCACCCACTCTTCAACCTGTCCGGCTTCGGTGACCCTGCCAGTAGCTAAACTACCACCAGCATAGCTCTCCGGGTCCTTGGTGCACTCAAGCTCCACCCCAATCGCAAGTTGATACTTAACAATAAGCAATTTCAGTGTAAAAATCCTAACATATATGTATATCATATATCTATATCATACATGAATATCATATACCCATATCATAACATATATAAACATTATATTTATGATTAATTTCATTAGGACTTGCAAACCATTAAATTGCGCGAATCATAATTTACAGGAAAAATAGTTTTGCGTATGTAAATCATTTATATTAATTTCGTAATATTGCGCGCAGAAACAGAACATAAAATTTTTATTTAAAAAAATACCATTCCACAACTATAATTCATCAAATTCTTTTTTCATTTCATTGCACAAAGCAGCTACGATACGTATGTAAACTACACTGATGGGAAAAAAATCCCAACACCAAGAAAAAATTATTGTACAATAATGAAATTTCAGCAATACATTTGTCTAGGTAACATATTTAATTGATTAAAGTTTCAAGATCACAGGTAGAGCCATTGGCGAGAAGAGCTATTTCAAATGTGAAATGTTGGTACATTAGTAACCGGTGTAACCGCCAGAATTTTGAATGCAAGCATGCAAACGTGTATGCATTGTGTCGTACAGTTGTCGGATATCAGTTTGTGGGATGGTGTTCCATGCCTGTTGCACTTGGGCGGTCAATGCAGGGACGGTTAATGCTGGTTGTGGATGACGCTGGAGTTGTCGTCCAATGACGTCCTATACGTGCTCGATTGGAGAAAGATCTGGTGATCTAGCAGGCCAAGGCAACATGTCGACACTCTGTAGAGCATGTTGGGTTACAACAGCGGTATGAGGGCGAGCGTTATCCTGTTGGAAAACACCCCCTTGAATGCTGTTCATGAATGGCAGCACAACAGGTTGTATCACTAGACTGACGTACAAATTTGCAGTCAGGGTGCGTGGGATAACCACGAGAGTGCTCCTGCCGTCATACGAAATTGCTCCCCAAACCATAACTCCAGGAGTAGGCCCTGTGTGTCTAGGCCGCAGACAGGTCGCTAGCAGGCGTTCACCTGGCCGCCTTCTAACCAACACACGGCTATCACTGCGACCAAGGCAGAACCGGCTTTCATCAGAAAATACAACAGATCTCCACTCCGTCCTCCAATGAGCTCTAGCTTGACACCACTCACGTCGCAAACGGCAGTAGTTTGGAGTCAGTGGAATGCATGCTACAGGGCGTCTGGCTCGGAGCTGTCCTTGAAGTAACCGATTTGTAACAGTTCGTTGTGTCACTGTGGTGCCAACTGCAGCTCGAATTTCAGCTGCAGACGCAGTACGATTAGCCACAGCCATACGCCGAATACGGCGGTCTTCCCTCTCAGTAGTGACACGTGGCCGCCCGGAACGCGGTCTTCTTGAGGCAGTACCTTCCCTTGACCACTGCTGCCAACACTCATGCACAGTGGATACATTCCTGCCAAGTCTTTCTGCAATATCGCGGAAAGAAAACTCACCTTCTCGTAGCCCTACTACACGACCTCGTTCAAACTCAGTGAGCTGTTGATAATGGCTTCTTAGTCTTCTTAGAGGCATCCTTGACTAACATTAACACACTACGTCAAATCTCAACTGTAAATAACGATCACGAAACTTACAGCGCTTATTTAAAGCAAACCACATTTGAATGTTCATAGTGTCGCTACAAGCGCCACACTTATGCGCGTAGCTCGAAATTTGAATCGACGTCATCTTTCAGATGTATAAACACGGCTACCAAATTTCGTTTATCTAGCACAGCTCCTTCCTGGTGTTGGGATTTTTTTTTCCATCAGTGTATTTTCAGTAGGGAAGATGACATACTATACTTTATTAGCAAATATAATTTGCATGTCATTCTAAACATATTTACGAAAATTAGTCAGTAGACGCACTGACTAATGAATAGACATGCATTTAGACGAATCGAAGTGTGAAAAATGCAAATCAAAATGAGTTCAAGGAATTTGTAGCATACTTAAGGGTACTCTCTACTTACCGTCTCCGAAGGCCGAAACCAATGTTAATTTAGGGGGAATTTTTGTTTCTCTGTAATTCATATCTAATGTATATTTTTTAATTTTTATTTTCACATTAAGAAAAATAACAACTGTTATATAAGTTATCGCTTTTTAAAAATTAACTTTCTTAGTTTTTAAAATAACTTTTTAATTTAATATCTATTCAATATAATTTTCTTTCCCAGGATAAAACTCTCTTTTTCTAAAAAAAATCTATTGGTTTACAAAAGTCTTGGGATATATTTTGTTGATCTAATTTCCGGCTAATATAATGTGAATTATATTCAGGAAGATGAAATTGCTAAGTATTACTGTGAAAGTAATTATATTTTTAAATTTTATTCAGTTGAAATGATCTGCAAACCTAAATATTTACATGAAATTTATTTTCCATATTTACAAGAACCGAAAACATATCATTGATATCATTTTTGTCGGTACTCTGCGAAATTGTAAGAAATGGTATATTAAAACAAAATTTTCTTAACTTTTTACATCTTCCATGCACTGCATTTGCAAATTTCCTGCGGGCTAATTGCTGAACAAAGCTGCTCACAGTTCTCTTCGCTGTTACGTCGGTGATAAAATACGCTTCCTTGTTATATTTTGAAGCATTAACCCTTCTTGCTGTTCTGCAATGATGGCGGCAATCTTAACGCTACTGAAGCAGTAGTTTGCCAATTTGATTTTTTTATTTTGACGTTTTTAACGTTGATCTAAATCCACTTTACTGTATCTATTACGCTGAGTGAATTTTTTTATGCAATATAAAATGATACACAGTTCTACGAAATCGTATTTTTAATTATTTTTTTTCTACACTGCGTTGGTGTCTCTAATTTGTTCTCATACGCTGAAATCAGAAATAATTGTATTTTCTCCCCACCACGCATGAAACTTTTACAAAGTAAGTATGAAGTTCTAAAGAATGCACTCAGACGCTATAACAAATCCAAAACAATTAATGTATAAAATACATCAAAATGGGATATTAATTACACATTATTTTTTAAATGTGTTTCTTTACATCGAATCTCCCTTCAGAGCTTTCTACCTTCTGCATGGGTAAACAGCTTTGTGGATGTGTGATTCTCTATGCAGCGTTGAAAAATCATCTGCTAACATATTCACACTCCATCGTCCTTGATAACTCTTCCACATTTTTCTGATGTCTTGATGAAATACGTTTCCTTATTTTTTACTCACATCACCGAGATTTGCTGAGAAAAATCTTAGATAGGAGTTCCAAAAGGGGAACATTAAGCTCGAATAATCCAATTTATTTGTCAAAAGTGTACTTGATGTAAATTTTTAAATAGTTTTTTCTTAATCACCGTCCGAAAATACTCCAGAAAAAAAAATCCCCTAGAAGAAAAAAATAAAAAATAAATAAATAAACAAATAAATCTTTGTCGACATGTGTTATCCATTTAAAATCGTATTATCCATATATATTTATTTGGTCCTTTTTTTGTAGAATAAGAAAGAAACAAAATTTTTTCAAAGCGACACAAAACGAGAGAAATATAGGCATTTTATCGAGAAAAATTATTTTCCCGATATAACACTTAGTTTAAGCAGCAAAAAATATTTACTTCTGACAGTTTTAGAAAATTCACAAACTTTAAACTTCCTGCTTGATACAACGACTTTCATAAAAATTGTGAATGCCTTATAAAAATGCTTTAACCTACTATAATAAATGAATAACATTGTATGAAAAATGTAATTAACGAACGTTTTATAATTAATTTATAAAGATTGTTGGCCAATTAATTATACTGTTTATTTATTTAAATTATTTCCTAAAGATAGCATATAATTAGAGTTTATGTGGCTATGACAGAATGATTTGCAGTGTAAATGAAGTTTCGTTTAATATATCACACTTAAACTATCGAATATTATGTGACCGTGTTCCGTAAATAATTCAATAATTATGTTTCACATAGAATAAATCTACATACTATATAAAATATTTATTCATATGGGTATCAATTATTAATGAACATGTTATTGCGATTTAGTGAGAAAATTATAAATTTTTCCACGGTATTTTAATACTACTTAAACTCAAAAAACACTTAAAAAATAATTTTGCAGTTTAAAAATAACGAAAAATTCAAATACAGTTATTTTTATTTATTTATTTTTTTAAGACTAAGATTCTAATTTCATCAACTTATACTATATTTTTTAATAAATTAGCTATTGTAATTGTTATGTTGATACTTTTTTTTTTTTACTTCCTTCTATGTTCAATAGAAGGAAGTATTGGATTCGTAAAAAGTTTTAACTACTGGTTTACGATGGACTTATACGTTTTGAAAGTTCCAGAGAACGATTTGGCCATTTAAAAAAAATGCCTGCCTGTCTGTGTGTGTGTGACAAAAATTTAGTGACAACTGCATCTCAGGAACTACAGCACAGAATTTCATAAAAATTTATACGCAGGTGTACCTTGACCTAAATTAGTATCTATGAACTTTTGGTGCCAATCACTCAACTGCTATACTGCGATTTTCACAATTTTAGGGAAGGCTATATCACAGAAACTACTCCACGAGTTTTTAATAATTTATATGCATGTGCATATGTCAGTTGTTCAACAGGTGGCGCTACTATACAGCGATTTCCACAATTTAATTGAAGTCTATGTCTCAAGAACTACCGCACAGAATTGCGTGTAAATTTATTTGTAGATGCGTCTCGATATAAATTAGTGCCTAACAACTTTTGGTGTCAATCTCTCAACAGGTGGCGCTGCTATATGTCAATTTTCGCAATTTCAGGGAAAGCTCTATCTCAGTGCATATAATCAAGCAGAACTTGGTATGTAAGAAGGCCATTATATGACATTATGCTGATTTAATTTGGATGCGTATTAGCCAATAAGTGGCGCTGCTATACTGCAATATTCCCTGAGAACAGGAAGTTAAATCTCAACTTCTATGGCATATAACTGTACAAAACTTGATATATGAGATAATCATTAAAAAACGCATTTTTTAAGAGGTTTTTTTTCTGATATTTAGTGTTACATTTTCTAATACGAAAATCATCTGCATCTATTAGGGTACATAATTTTAATAAAATATTTTTACGGGGTCTATAGTAAATGTCTAGTCTATAGTAAAATATAGAAGAATGTCTTGTGGTGACTAGAACATACTAGTTTTTCTATGTTATAAGAAAATGGACGAAATAAATAAAAATAGTGAAATACTTTAAACGGTTAAATGGATAATTTGTGATATTTCTTAAAGGCATTTAAAGGCGGATGATAGAAAATAAAGGTAAGCTGCAACTAATAAAAAAACTACTATTTTTGGACTACTGTCTTTTATACAGAGAGTAGATTCTTTTGAAGTAACCGCATCTCATAACTTTTGATATATAATACTCATATGATGCATTTCATATGATTGTTTCATATTTAACACATGGGAAATTGCAATGCTACATATTAAACTAGTATGTTGTGTCCACCACAAGGCATTCTTTTGTATCTTCCTCTATAAATTCACTCAGTTCAAATAATTTACAAAAAACATAATTTATTAAATTTATCTACCATGATGAATGCAGGCAATTTTCCTCTTAGAGAAAACTAACATTAATATCCAAAGAAACACAGTTTAACTAACATCTTAAAAAATGCGTTTTCATAATGGTTATTTCATTTATCAAGTTTCGTGGAGTTAAATGCCATAGAAATTTAAATGAAGCATTCCCGTTTACGGGAAAAACTGCCCTATAGCAGAGCAACCTATATGTATTGTAGATATACATCCAAATTGAATCGGCATAATGTCTCATAATGGATTTCTCACATACCAAGTGTTGTTTCATTATATGCATCAGAACCTGAATTCCCTTAAACTGAGGAAATCGTTGTATGGAAGCGCCACCTCTTGAGCAATTAGTACCAAAAGTTGGCTCGCAGTAACATATGTTATTGTGCATCCACATATAAATTGTTATGCTATTTTGCGCAGTAATTCCTGAGATATAACCCTCCCTTAAAGTATGAAAATCGCTGCACACCTTTTGATCCGCTGTCCCAACGATTGGTAAGCACTAACATATGTCAAGATGTATCTGCACATAAATTTATATGCATTTTTATGCAGTAGTTTCTGAGATATAGACTTTTTTGACATTGTGAAAAACGCTGCATAGCAGCGCCACCTGTTATCCCATTTACATCAAAAGTTGATTGGCACCAACTTATATCAAGTTTCATCTATATATCACTTTATATTCATTTTTGCAGTAGTTCATGAGATATAGCTTCCGTTAAGTTGTAGAAATCACTGCGTAGCAGCGCCACCTCTTCCGCGATTCACACAAAAAGTTGATAGGCACTAATTTAGGTCACGGTGCATCTACATATGAAATTATGTGAAATTCTGTGCGTAGTTCCTGGGATACAGTTTCCACAAATTTGTGTCTCTCTCTCACACACACAGACAGACATTTTCTAAAAATAGTCAAATCTTGTCCTGGAACTCTCAAAACGTGTAAATCCACCGAAAGTTAATTTTTTTAACGAATTCAAAACTTTCTTTCATTGAATATAAAAGAAAGTAAAAATTGTTTAAAATATAGAATGTTTATTTTGAAAATAAATAATTAAATACCCTAATTGGCCTAATTCGTTTTTACTACCTGCATATATTATGGTAAATGAAGGAACTATAGTTAATATTTTTATTAGTTAATGCACTATTATCTTTCCTTTACAAATGTTATATTTGTAAATGCTTCGGATATTCATCGATACAAAGGATACAAAGCAAATTTTATTCGATTTTTTATATACATTGAAAAGGACAATTTAATATTTTAATGAAAAATTAACTTTACTGATGTATTTCTAAAAATTGTAAATATTGTTTTTTAGACAAAATATTTATATGAAATATGTTTTAAAAGAGAATATATTATTATTATTATTATTATTATTATTATTATTATTATTATTATTATTTAACACAAATTATTATTTTGTTTTAATTTAATAAAATCCTGTAGTAATACACTTACATTTATATTCTTCTATAAACAACTTCACAATCCCGTTTCAGCTCAAATAAACCTTTATTTAGAATGTATTATTTGCGTTAATTCTCAACAAGCAATCAAATACTTTCCGATAATTTATCAAAGGATCACATTATATTATAAAACTAATTAACTTCATCCAAAAGCTTTTCGAATTATACATTAATTAAATTGTTAAACTGCCAATAATACGCAGTAACACAGTCTCTGCGTAGAAGTTTAAATGAGTAATCTCATAAAGGTATCTTAATGTAAATGTAATTTTGCTATTATCATAATTAATGAGATACATTTCATTCTACGTATAAATTGATTTCCAGGAAAGTGTCACATTTAAATTTCATTTACTCATGAAATGACAATTTTTAAAAATACTTTTCGGCGTATAAAACGATTAGTAATTTGAGTAAATTGGTAATTCCTTTTGGACGTTAAAACCTGAATTTTATGCTTTCAATATTGCCATGATAAATCATATGGAAAATTAAATTATACAGTATGTATTAAATATGTGTTTTCGCTACATTTTACACTAAAATATGATTTTTTATATGTATTTTTATTTATATATTCAGAAATATTGTCAAATTTTAAAGTATAAAAACTACAATAACATTCAGTTTTTAAGGGTAATGTGAACAGATACTAATTCGTATCTCAATATATAATCTTTTTTTTTATTATGTCTCCAAAGAAATAGCAAAATATTGCATGCATAATAATTTAAAAATTTTTAGAATTTTGTAATAATTCAATGTAATTAGAAGAAAATAATTTATATAAGAATTTGTATGTGGTATACTTAAGAAATATTTAATATATTGGTCAAAACGCATCAAATTACAATTGAGTTATAATAAAATTTTTATAGATTTCACGTTTTAAACATCTTGATAATAAATTAAAAACTTTATGTGTTTATATGTGCATCAACAGAATTTTGTGACTGATATGCCGGGTGATCCAAAAGTCAGGACGAACTTTAAAAATGAATAATTTGAAAACGAATCAAGATACAACGATACGGTTTGCACCAAATGGATGAAAACGAAACCAGATTTTGTGTGGCAATGAAAAAAAAAAGTTCTGTTGGCGACCAACAGATGGAGCTATAGTGTTTTATTTCACCAAAAGATCATTTACAAATGAAAAAATTTTGACAACTTACAAGTCAGTTTAACTACAGTTAATTAGTACTACTACAATAACTGTTCAATGTTTTGTCCATCATTCAGAAGTACAGCTGTGAGACGATTCACCACATCGTTCACAGCATTTAGTGGCCTTTCTCGCATTATAGCAAACACATTTTAGCGGATGGCATCTTTCAGTTCCGCTAGTGATGCCGGTTGGTCGCGGTACACTTTTGACTTCAAGAATCCCCACAGCCAAAAGTCACAGGATGTCAGATCGGTAGATCTTGGAGGCCATGCGTGATTAAAGTAGTGACTGAGAATGCGATCCTCCACAAACGTTGAGCGTAGCAGGCGTTGCACAAGCAGAGCAATATGCGGTGGTGCTTCATCTTGCATAAAGGTGACTGTTTGGAATGCTTGTCGCGCTTGCAGTTCAGGAATAATGTTGTTCTGTAACATTGCTGCATATTGCTGACCAGTGACAGAAACTGTTTTGTAACCTGTCTGTGTGACTTTCTCGAAAAAAAAAAAAAAGGACCAATTATGAAATCAGCAGTGAAGCCACACCAGACTGTCACTTTAGGCTGTTGCAAGGGTGCCTCAATAAAAGCATGTGGATTTTTTGAGGCCCACACTCGAAAATTGTGCTAAAAGCGCCAGAGAGTGTGAAATTCGCTTCATCTGTCCAAAGCACAGTATGAAGCCAGTCGTGCTGCTCTTCAGTCTTATTGAATACCAAATTCGCAAAATCTCGGCGAGAGTAGAAGTCAGGAGGTTTCAGTTCTTGGTTATGTTGCAACTTGTAGGGATACCGTTTTAGAGTTATTCGCAGTGCTCTACAGACAGTTCCGTACGACACTCCTGTCTGCCTCGAAACATATCCAGAAACCGCCGACATGGATTGAACCGTCTGCTCCACTGTCGTGGCAACAGCAGCAGCTGTTGATGGACGTCCACTTCTTGCACGTGACTCCAAAGAACCTGTAGCTTCAAATTTCTTCATCATTTTCTTCAGTGCAGAAGACGTTATTGGTCCTTTGCTATCTCGCATACCCTTCATGTAGCGATATGCTCTAAATTCCGCAATGGCACTTTCCGAATTCTTATAATACAGTTTAACTAAGAGGGCTTTCTCAACTATGAACAGCATTTCGATGCATATCGACTACCATTACCTGCTGCAGTTGCTCCTTTTAATATCTTTTGTTGCTTTCCATAATCCTACATCAGAAATCCGACAGCGCCATCTGTTGGTCGCCAACAGAACTATTTTTTTTTCTTTGCCACACAAAACCCGGCTTCTTTTCCATCCGTTTGGTGCAAACCGTATCTTTGTATCTTGATTCGTTTTCGAATTATTTATTTTTAAAATTCGTCCTGACTTTTGAATCACCCGATAATTCATAAAACAATGTTAAAAATTTAACCAAACATGGTCCAACTTTAACTTAAATTTCTACTCAATAATGTTTGAGGTATATAATCCAGCTAATCATGCTGAAGTTTTGTTTATTTAAAGGAAAGCTATATTTCAGATTCTATAATGTATTAATGCACAAAATTTTGTATGTGGAATAGATATTATGTATAACTACGTTGATTAACTTCGGGCAGATATCAAACTAAAGGTGGCCTGCTATGATGCAATTGAATCCTGTTCACAAAAGGTTAATGTTTCAGGTTCTATGCTATGCAATTGCTTTAATGCGAAGCATTTTGTGTAGAAACTCATCATGCAAATTTTCACATTTTTGTGTTTCCAAATTTATATTCTTTAATTCTACATTTATATCAAGGTGTATTTGACCCAAACGAGATTTAAATTTCTTATAAAAAAAAACAATATTATATATATATATATATTGACATTTTGTGACACTAGTAGTTATGAAATGTTTCCCGAAAAATGATTAATTTTGTATAGGTCTTCAATAGAAATTTTAAAATTTATTTATTTATTATTCAAAAATAGTAACGGAAAATCAGCTTTAAAACTTAGAAGAAAGTATTACTACTTCAGAAAGGTTACAAAAATATTACAATGAGATTTAGGACTTTGTGAAACATTTATTGACAATTAGTAATAAGCTAATAATTTTTATATTAGTATTAAAATACGTTTCAAATAAGTAATAAGGAAATGCATGCACATTTTTATGTAGGCTCAATTATTCGCAGGTTTATAGTATTTTTTGACAGTAAGATGTTTATTAACTAAATATACAATAGCTAAAATAAGTGACTTAAATATTCATAATACTAAATGTTTGTTAAAAATAATAAAAAATAAAGAGATAAAAGTATATGTACGTTTTAAATTAGATTCCTTAATTAGAAATTTTTAATGGAATTCTTAGTCTCCAGAAGAATAAAAATTTCTCCAAAAAGTCTATTTTTGTATCATAAATTTCCCATTAAATATTAGTTTTAAAAATATGATTTTTTTCCAATGACTTTTTAAAAGTAGGATTTCATTTTACTAACTGGAATTTTTTGTATACCAGTCACACAATTATTATTATATATTTTTTTAATGTATGTCCCTTATAAATTGTACAAAATAAAATCGAGTTGCAATTCCATAGAAAATATTTGCAAGTATATATATATAAAATATATGATAATAGATAAAAAATTAGCATACTTATCAAAACAATTAAAACACTTGACATATTTAAATTGCATAAGATGTGTGAAAAAATGATTATTGCATGAAACATATTTATTATGGTATTCATGAAACAGAAATTCTTTTTTACATCTTTCATACGCTATGTACAGTCGGGGAAAAAAAAAAAAAAAAAAAAAAAAAGCAACACCCGCTGTAATTTCGTTATTAATTGACGCAGGAACATCTAATAGACATCATTCAACAGGAAATTAAAAGCACTTTCAGAATATGTGGTCAAATTTTGAATTAGGGGTCATCAACATATTGAAATATGCACCAGTTTTGACTTCATTTTCGAATTTGTGAGAGTCTGGCTGTGCGGAAAAGTATACTGTTTGTATACTTATCTTTAGTATTTATAGAGTTATAATCAAAAATGTGTTTGGGGGTTATTTATAAATGTAGAAAAATAAAATTAAGATCCTGTAAGAAATAGAGAAAATTTTAATGTTTTACACCGGAAATCTTTCAGGAAAAAAAATTATAGAAATTAATAAAACGCTGCCTCATTTCTAGTTCCTTAATAATCCTGAATTCATTTTTTTAGATTTGTATATACTTCAGTACTTTTTTAGATAATTTTAGGTCTGTTTAAATACGTTACACTTGCGATTAGTCCATGCACTCTTCGAAAAAAGTGCAATATTTTTCAAGTAAAAGTGTCTATTATGTCTGTACTGGTCACCAATAAAGCTTAAATTTTCTTTCGTAGGTGTAACATAATATACGAAATGAAATAAGATATATATATATATATATATATATATATATATATATATACAACAACGCATAAACTAAATCTTTTCGAATAAATTATTGTAAGCGTTCATGAAGTAAATATTAAACAATTTTAATCGCACTTACCAGTTTTGGGTCAGTTGAATTCTTTGGAACTGTACGATTCGTTTTATAATTTCTATGAAAATATAATTTCTTAATTAACCCTTTCGCGACTGCTTACGTAGATTCAAGCCATTTGAAAATCTGTAACTCTGTCAGTGGGCGTTTCTTTCGTAATTTGTGTGTTACATATTTCTTAAGTGTGTACCCAGTGTTTATATTTTTGCAATAAAATATACTATGGATAGAAATATATTGATTAGAAAGAATATAATTATAATGTATATCCAATTGTAATATAATTGTTTATACAGAAAATTTGTTCTGAAATATTTTATTTTGAGTGTATAACGCCCGTAGGCGGGTTTTACTGTCAAAGAGACAAAATCCTGCAGTCGCCAAAAGTGTTAAAATATATTTATAAAAGTTAAAGTATGTTTTTAAAAATGTATAAAGTTAAAATATAATAATAAAATTTTAAAGCAATTTTTGCAATAAAATATACTATGGATAGAAATATATTGATTAGAAAGAATATAATTATAATGTATATCCAATTGTAATATAATTGTTTATACAGAAAATTTGTTCTGAAATATTTTATTTTGAGTGTATAACGCCCGTAGGCGGGTTTTACTGTCAAAGAGACAAAATCCTGCAGTCGCCAAAAGTGTTAAAATATATTTATAAAAGTTAAAGTATGTTTTTAAAAATGTATAAAGTTAAAATATAATAATAAAATTTTAAAGACTAAAGTGTCCTTAAAATAATACTCGTCCCCCTACAAAACAAATAAATAAGTAAATAAATAAAATAAAATAAAGCAATATATGAAGCAAATGATTAAGCCTTTTTTAACTATGACGGAAGTTAAGAAACAAGTCTGTCTTGCATTCCAATTCCATTCGTTTTTTATATTTGACAATTTCACATTAAACATATTTTTCTATTTAAAACAGTAAACCCCGCCAATTTAGTTTTTTTTTTTTTTTTTTTTTTTTAGTGTTTGTTTAAAAGATTCAAAATTGATCACTAATTAATCGATGAAGTAAATACCACTTGTGTATATTTTTTTTCAACATAAAATAAGGGGTTTAACACGAATACTCAATGTCACATTTACTTTTCTTTTCTGTATTGTTTTGTTTTGAAGAACGATGAAGGCGGGGCTTGGCTTCTTTAGAAAACAGGAATTCTTGATGCTAACACTAATGTCTAAAAATCATCATTTTTGATTCATTTCTTTGCGTTTGACGTTGTTGTTATATAATCTGACCCGTAAATAAAAAATAAAAATATTTTGTTTAATTTTCTTTGTTATTTTTTAAGATTTGATTCGTTATCTCGTGCAAAACTTTATAAGAGACGGCCCACTAAACCACTCCAAAAGAAAGATTTCTTTATATCTCGAAAACTAATAACTGGAATGAGCTGCAAATTTGCACACCCATATTTTTCAGCATTAGGATTCATATTATGTAAAAATTAATATAGGTCATAATTCATAATTTTATGAATATGAATTTATTGATATGTTTCAGAATTAAAAATATTTTCCAGAATCAAAAGTAATGATGGATTATGTTTGGGTTTATTCACTGTATCTCGTAATATATATATATATATATATATATATATATATATATATATATCGATCAAGTTATTTTTTGTGAAGATATTAATAAAAGATTGAAATATGAATTTAACCCGGTAGCGCTCGCTGGGGTGACTGAGTCACCACACCAGGGACAATTTATTAGAATAGGTAGCCGGTTCCGAAAAATCGCCAACATGGCGCTTTTCTTATCGTGTCGAAAAGTGAAACCCTCCACGGCCAACGTAAGAGAGTGAGAGTTACGTAAAACAGAACGCTGAATACATGTGGATTAGACTAGAAAGAGTTTATTAGTGTCGCTCTAGAACTGCCCCACTAAAAATAATCTTAAATTAATCTTTAAAAAAAATCTACAGAACATCTTAAGTTATTTGGCCCACTTCTTAAGCCTACATATTCTGCAGATTTTCTTCATATTTCTGAAGAAAATTTACAGAATATAATCTTAAGATTTTTTTCGAAATATATAGGCTTAAAAGTGGGCCAAATAACATAAGATATTCTGCAGATTATATTTTTAAAGATATTTTTAAGAGGTTTTAGTAAAATCTACAGAAAATCTGCAATTTTTCACATACATGGTAAATAATTACAAGAAATATAAATAAATAAATAATAAAATACAAATTTTAGTTAATTTATTTTTTATTTAACATTCTATCCGCTTATATATTAGTTAAAAAAGCTTTTTAAAAACGGTGCTCGATATTCAGAATAAAATATAATTAAATTGTCATGAATTTTTTCTTTTTTTGAAATTTTCTATTATGAAAAATAACAGACGAATAATTCAGATCTGTTTATACAATAAAAGATAAAATATAAATTGTAAAGTTAATTAAAAGTTATCAGTTAATCAAAACGTTTAAAAAGCCGTTAAATAAGTTATACATTCAAAATTTAACTTGTTTTATTTAAATATTTTTAAGCTAGATTTAAAATTGAAAAAAAAAATCTTAGAAAATCTGATTTTATTTACACTCATAACAAAAAGGGAAAGAATTTTTCAAAAACATTAATAGTTATTAGCAAAAATTTAGTTATATAACTACATTAAAAATGCTTAAACAACAACAAAAAAAAAAATAGCTTTGTAATAAAAATAAAATCATGAAATTTTTGAAAGTAATTAATAAAAAGTATCACAAACAATTGACATATTCATCATTCTAAATGAGTTTTAATCCCTATATGTTACTATGAGACATGCTCTACAAAATTCAGACTATTTTGTACGTGTGTGTGTCTGTTTAAAAACTTATGCCAATGCTTTTATTTTGATCTTTATAAAAATGACCTTATTATGCAAATTTATACATGTATGTGCACAAAAGAAACATGTAATTTACTTAAACAAAACATGCCGTGAAAGTAGTTTACTGTATATTTACAAAAAAAAAAAAAAAAAAAAAAACCCTGCTAATTAAAAATATATATATATACTAATCAAACTCCAATTTATATCTATTTAATAATGCTATCTGTTATTTTCTTTAAAATGAAGCAAAAAATAAATAAAAAATTAAATGTATCAATTTTTGAATATGAGCTCATATCAGTTTTTGGCTTTCGATCGACACAGTATCTCGAAATGTGAAACCTAATTTGTTAAAAATTTTTATAAAAAGCACCATATTTTGCTTATTTATATTTCAATGCACAAAAGGAACATGAAATTCATCTGAAGTGAAAACATTTTCAAACCTTTTACTGAATATTTACAACAAAACTTACCAATAACTGCTAATTTTTGCGAAGCGCTAAAAGAATTTTTTTTTCACATTTGTTTCACAAAAAAAAAAAAAAAAAAACGAAAAAAAAAATCATACTGAAAATGCAATCTGTAACTACTCTATCCTTTTTTCTATTACATTCTTTAAATTGAAGCAAAAAAAAGGTTTCAAATATATATATTTTTTTAATATGAGATATGAGATTTTACGTTAGGACGACATTGTACCGCGAAATACAAAAACTAATTTCTTAAAAATTTCCTTCAAAAGCCCCTTATTCTGCATACATATACTTCAATGCACAAAAGGAACATTATATTCACCTAAAGTAAACACATTTTAAACTTTTTACAGTATATTTACAATAAAAATTACCAATAATTGCTCATTTTTGCGAAGCGCTAAAAGGATATTGTTTTTCACATTTGTTTCACAAAAAACAAAAAAAATCATACTCAAAATGAAATTTATATTTACTTTATACTTTTATCTATTATTTTCTTTAAAATGGATCAAAAAAAAGTTTTTCATATATATAAATTTTTGAATATGAGATTATATGAGTTTTCACGTCCAGGCGACATTGTACGGCGAAATCCGAAAAGTAATTTCTCAAAAATTTCCCTCAAAAACCCCTTATTCTGCATACTTATACTTCAATGCACAAAAGGAACATTATATTCACCTAAAGTAAACACATTTTAAACTTTTTACAGTATATTTACAATAAAACTTACCAATAATTGCTTATTTTTGCGAAGCGCTAAAAGGAAATTGTTTTTAACATTTGTATCACAAAAAATTCGTAGTCAAAAAGCAATTTATATTTACTTTATACTTATATCTATTATTTTCTTTAAAATGGATCAAAAAAAAAAAAAGTTTTTAAAAGTATAAATTTTTGAATATCAGATATAAAAGTTTTTGCGTTCGATCGACATCGTACCTCGAAATGTGAAACTTAATTTGTTAAAAATTTCCCACAAAAGCCCCTTATTCTGCATATTTATACTTCAATGCACAAAAGGAACATTATATTCACCTAAAGTAAACACATTTTAAACTTTTTACCAAATATTTACAATAAAACTTACCAATAATTGCTAATTTTTGCGAAGCGCTAAAAGGAAATTGTTTTTCACATTTGTATCACAAAAAATTCATAGTCAAAATGCAATTTATATTTACTTTATACTTTTATCTATTATTTTCTTTAAAATGGAGCCAAAAAAAAAGCTTTTAAATATATAAATTTTTGAATATGAGATTATATGAGTTTTCACTTCCGGGCGACATTGTACGGCGAAATCCGAAAACTAATTTCTCAAAAATTTCCTTCAAAAGCCCCTTATTCTGCATACTTATACTTCGATGCACAAAAGGAACATTATATTCACCTAAAGTAAACACATTTTAAACTTTTTACCAAATATTTACAATAAAACTTACCAATAATTGCTAATTTTTGCGAAGCGCTAAAAGGAAATTGTGTTTCACATTTGTATCACAAAAAATTCATAGTCAAAATGCAATTTATATTAACTTTATGCTTTTATCTATTATTTTCTTTAAAATGGAGCCAAAAAAAAAGCTATTAAATATATAAATTTTTGAATATGAGATTATATGAGTTTTCACTTCCGGGCGACATTGTACGGCGAAATCCGAAAACTAATTTCTCAAAAATTTCCTTCAAAAGCCCCTTATTCTGCATACTTATACTTCAATGCACAAAAGGAACATTATATTCACCTAAAGTAAACAGATTTTAAACTTTTTACCAAATATTTACAATAAAACTTACCAATAATTGCTAATTTTTGCGAAGCGCTAAAAGGAAATTGTTTTTCACATTTGTATCGCAAAAAATTCATAGTCAAAATGCAATTTATATTTACTTTATACTTTTATCTATTATTTTCTTTAAAATGGAGCCAAAAAAAAGCTTTTAAATATACAAATTTTTGAATATGAGATTATATGAGTTTTCACGTCCAGGCGACACTGTACGGCGAAATCCAAAAACTAATTTCACAAAAATTTCACTCAAAAACCCCTTATTCTGCATACTTATACTTCAATGAACAAAAAGAACATTATATTCACCTAAAGTAAACACATTTTAAACTTTTTACATTATATTTAAAATAAAAATTACCAAAAATTGCTCATTTTTGCGAAACGCTAAAAGGAAATTGTATTTCACATTTGTATCACAAAAAAACAAAAAAATCATAGTCAAAATGCAAATTATATTTACTTTATACTTTTATCTATTATTCTCTTTAAAATGGAGCAAAAAAAAAAAAAAGCTTTTAAATATATAAATCTTTGAATATGAGATTACATGAGTTTTCACTTCCGGGCGGCATTGTACGGCGAAATCCGAAAACTAATTTCTCAAAAATTTCCTTCAAAAGCTCCTTATTTTGCATATTTATACTTCAATGCACAAAAGGAAAATTATATTCACCTAAAGTAAACACATTTTAAACTTTTTACAGTATATTTACAATAAAACTTACCAATAATTGCTCATTTTTGTGAAGCGCTAAAAGGAAATTGTTTTTCACATTTGTTTCACAAAAAACAAGAAAATCATACTCAAAATGAAATTTATATTTACTTTATACTTTTATCTATTATTCTCTTTAAAATGGAGCAAAAAAAAAAAGCTTTTAAATATATAAATCTTTGAATATGAGATTACATGAGTTTTCACTTCCGGGCGGCATTGTACGGCGAAATCCGAAAACTAATTTCTCAAAAATTTCCTTCAAAAGCTCCTTATTTTGCATATTTATACTTCAATGCACAAAAGGAAAATTATATTCACCTAAAGTAAACACATTTTAAACTTTTTACAGTATATTTACAATAAAACTTACCAATAATTGCTCATTTTTGTGAAGCGCTAAAAGGAAATTGTTTTTCACATTTGTTTCACAAAAAACAAAAAAATCATACTCAAAATGAAATTTATATTTACTTTATACTTTTATCTATTATTTTCTTTAAAATGGATAAAAAAAAAATTTAAATGTATAAATTTTTGAATATCAACTCATAAAAGTTTTTGCGTTCGATCGACATCGTACCTCGAAATGTGAAACTTAATTTGTTAAAAATTTCCCTCAAAAGCCCCTTATTCTGCATATTTATACTTCAATGCACAAAAGGAACATTATATTCACCTAAAGTAAACACAATTTAAACTTTTTACCGAATATTTACAATAAAACTTACCAATAATTGCTCATTTTTGCGAAGCGCTAAAAGGAAATTGTTTTTCACATTTGTATCACAAAAAATTAATAGTCAAAATGCAATTTATATTTACTTTACACTTTTATCTATTATTTTCTTTAAAATGGAGCCAAAAAAAAACTTTTAAATATATAAATTTTTGAATATGAGATTATATGAGTTTTCACGTCCAGGCAACATTGTACGGCGAAATCCGAAAACTAATTTCTCAAAAATTTCCTTCAAAAGCCCCTTATTCTGCATACATATACTTCAATGCGCAAAAGGAAAATTATATTCACCTAAAGTAAACACATTTTAAACTTTTTACAGAATATTTACAATAAAACTTACCAATAATTGCTCATTTTTGTGAAGCGCTAAAAGGAAATTGTTTTTCACATCTGTATCACAAAAAAACAAAAAATTCATAGTCAAAATGCAATTTATATTTACTTTATACTTTTATCTATTATTTTCTTTAAAATGGTGCCAAAAAAAAAGCTTTTAAATATATAAATTTTTGAATATGAGATTACATGAGTTTTCACTTCCGGGCGACATTGTACGGCGAAATCCGAAAACTAATTTCTCAAAAATTTCCTTCAAAAGCCCCTTATTCTGCATACTTATACTTCAATGCACAAAAGGAACATTATATTCACCTAAAGTAAACACATTTTAAACTTTTTACAGTATATTTACAATAAAACTTACCAATAATTGCTCATTTTTGCGAAGCGCTAAAAGGAAATTGTTTTTCATATTTGTATCACAAAAAAACAAAAAATTCATAGTCAAAATGCAATTTATATTTACTTTATACTTTTATCTATTATTTTCTTTAAAATGGAGCGAAAAAAAAAGCTTTTAAATATATAAATTTTTGAATATGAGATTATATGAGTTTTCACGTCCAGGCGACATTGTACGGCGAAATCCGAAAACTAATTTCTCAAAAATTTCCTTCAAAAGCCCCTTATTCTGCATACATATACTTCAATGCACAAAAGTAAAATTATATTCACCTAAAGTAAACACATTTTAAACTTTTTACAGAATATTTACAATAAAACTTACCAATAATTGCTCATTTCTGTGAAGCGCTAAAGGGAAATTGTTTTTCACATTTGTATAACAAAAAAACAAAAAATTCATAGTCAAAATGCAATTTATATTTACTTTATACTTTTATCTATTATTTTCTTTAAAATGGAGCCAAAAAAAAAGCTTTTAAATATATAAATTTTTGAATATGAGATTACATGAGTTTTCACTTCCGGGCGACATTGTACGGCGAAACCCGAAAACTAATTTCTCAAAAATTTCCTTCAAAAGCCCCTTATTCTGCATACTTATACTTCAATGCACAAAAGGAACATTATATTCACCTAAAGTAAACACATTTTAAACTTTTTACAGTATATTTACAATACAACTTACCAATAATTGCTCATTTTTGCAAAGCGCTAAAAGGAAATTGTTTTTCACATTTGTTTCACAAAAAAACAAAACATTCATAGTCAAAATGCAATTTATAATTACTTTATACTTTTATCTATTATTTTCTTTAAAATGGAGCCAAAAAAAAAGCTTTTAAATATATATATCTTTGAATATGAAATTATATGAGTTTTAACGTCCAGGAGACATTGTACGGTGAAATCCAAAAACTAATTTCTCATAAATTTCCCTCAAAAGCCCCTTATTCTGCATTCTTAGTCTTCAATGCACAAAAGGAACATTATATTCACCTAAAGTAAACACATTTTAAACTTTTAACATTATATTTACAATAAAAATTACCAATAATTGCTCATTTTTGCGAAGCGCTAAAAGAAATTTGTTCAACATTCAAAATTGTGCAAAACATAAAAATCGTAAAATATCTGTTCACTTTTATTTCACAAAAAACTGAATTTGAATTGTTTATAAAATTTGTACATGTATTTCAAAAGTGAATAACAAAATCCATTTTTAACTAAAACATTTCTTACTAATGGTTTAATTCCCATGAAAATACCTGTATTATTCTATATTTCATCTGAATAAGGCAAAATAATCATGAATTGCACTTCAAATATGCCTATATGAACATTTTTACCATTTGTTAACAAATAATTTGCTCAACGTTACAAATTTTTACAAACATAAAATTTTGAAAGTGTTTTGTTTACATTTTTTGAAAATATACTGAAAATTCATGAATAAAACTAAATTTTAGACCTTCAAAATACAGCTATGTACTATTTATTTCAACATTAAGCATTAGCATTCATCTTTATCAAAAAAAAATTCTCACTTATGGTTAAAAATCCATATTTTCAAACTACGGAATGTTGGCGATGAAAACCAAGTATTATATTTTAGAAGTTTCCACGGAAATACCTGTATTATTGCATGTTTCACCTTAATAAGGTAAAACAAGCATGATTCATGCTTCAATTAAACCTATAATGAATATTGTAGATAAATTTTTGCAAGAAATTTGCTCAACATTAAAAATTATGCAGGACATAAATATCGTAAAATATCTGTTTACTTTGTTTCCCAAAAAACTGAAAATTCATCAATAATACTGAATTTTAATAGTTTATACAACATATTAAATACTAAATCTTATGAATGCAAATGTAATAAACATTTACACAACACATGAAACACAAAATATTTTTAATAAAATACAATCGAGCAACTACGCTAATCGCCATTTTAGCTACCCCTAACGCCATCGCCAGCACGCTTGCTGTTAGTAAACAAACATTTTTCATTTTTACCTGGTCACATCTTCGAGTTGAGTTGTAATTCTCTAAACTTGAATGTATTCCATTGCAGGAAGCAAAACATATGGTCGTTGTTTTTTATTTATCTAAATTTTAATAAAAGCAAAGAAATGGATTATCATAATTCACACACGCACCACACACACCGCACAAACACGTACGTACAAAGCTGTTTATGATTCAAAATGCCCACAAAAGTTCTACAGTTATTTTTCAGATTTAATTTTAACTTTTTGCTTATACCTAAAATAATAAAAGTGTTCGTGTTAAAACTTCAAAAAATCTGAAGTTATTTTAATTATGAAACAAAATCTTTATAATGCCTATAAAACGTCGTAAAAAAAATCTGTGGTTATTTTAGTGATAAATCTAAATCTGCAAAATTTATTTAGATATTTTTAATATTTCTGTAGAAAGTTGAAATTTTTTAAGATTATCTCAAGATAATTTTTAGTGGGGTGCTTAGTGAGCTGTTTGAGACAATATTGGTTTCAAGCCTAGGGTTCAAAATACTTTTGGAAACAATTTATTATATATACATATACATGTTTTAATTACATATATATATATAATTTAAACATTATATATAAAATTTAATACACATAATATTATATGTAAATAATATAACATTTTAACCCATCCTTTAAAGTTAATCACAGACTATCGCTAATATCCCACTGCGTAGTTCTAGTTAGACGTTAAACTCACTCAACCTCATTCTTGATGAAGAAAAGAAAAAGAGAGAGAAAAGAAAAACTCCTCCAAACGTCATTTTTTAAAAATAACTTTTGGGGAAAAAAAGTTTAAAATCGATTATACACTAATCACTATAAGCATATAGTGAGCATCTTCAAAACACGCGAAAAAAAAGAAAGAAAAAAAGAAAAGAAAAGAAAAAAAAAGCTAAATATTTAAATTTAGTTATAATATATTACCTTAAGAGTCCTCTCCAGTTATCGTCCCCAGAAGCCAGAGCCAATGTTATTCTATCGAAAATTTCTCCACATTATAATTCGTTGCTTCATATATATATTTTTTTATTTCGTTTTCAGATTAAGAAACTTCACAACTATTAAACAATTTATCGCTTTCTAAACTTTATTTAATTTTTTTTTAAATATTTTATTCTGGGACTGCAAAATGCGAATTTTCACAATGTGGAATTTTTAACTTTTGAGCTTAAAAATGAAACCTTAAAAATTAAAAAGATCAATTTTATGAAAGCGATAAATTGTTTAAAAGTTGTGAATTTTCAGAAAGTGAAAACGGAATTTAAAAACATGCATTAACGAATTATAATTGGGCGAAATTTCCCATAGAATATCATTGGCTTCGGCTTTCGGAGACGATAGGTAGAGAGTCCCCTTAACTTTTTGGGGAGAGGTAACCTACTTGAGAAGGGCCGAACTGATAACTGGAAGATTGAAGGTTCGATATTTGTGACAACCAAAGAGCATCATATACAATATTAATAGCTGGTGCACCATTAGTGTGTATGACGAGCAATCTTTAGTGGTTGTTCCATGTTCCGAGATTGATATTTCTTGCAGTTATCAAAACAGGTAAGCCATTCCCACTCAGAGGATAAAAAGGGTGAATGATAGACAGTAGCCGGGCACAGTAGTTCGGTTGGAACAGCGTTGAACTCGTAGTTGGAAGGTTGCGGGTTCGATACCCGAGTTGGACAAAGATCGTTGTGTACACAAATAATGGCTGGTACACATAAAATCCGTTTTAACTGCAATGTCTTCTATGTTTCCATACAAATTACATCTATGGGGGCAGCCGAATCGGTGAGACATCCCCTTCGTGGAGGATCAAAATTCTGATTACATGTCTCCGGACCATCTTTAGGGTTCACCCAATTACCCATAGCGCAGTACTAGTGTGACGTTAAAAATCAACTAGCTTACTACAAAGCGTCTCCAATTACCCATTACGTAGCATAACGCAACGTTAATCTCGCTCAGCGCGGCTCTCTTAAATTTTATTCACTAAAATATCATTATATTAATTAGACCGGTAGCACTCGCGTGGACCATCATACCCTGCCAAACCACTGAGTCATCACAACCTGCTAAAACTTTTTATTGTAGAATTTGTACTTGTTTATTAAGGGGTACATACAAATGAAACACTTCCAGTTGCAAAGCCGTTTGCAGGCGTTCCAAATGTATGACTGCAGTCGGCAGCAAAAGTATCCGAGCACTAGCGAAAATTCCCATATGAAAAAAGCACACTTAACACTGTTTTGTTAAATAAATCCTTGTCGAATCATGTTCTTAGACTGACTAAGAACAGGATTCGACAAGGATTTATTTAACGAAACTGTATTAAGTGTACTTTTTTTACACAGGAATTTTTGCTAGTTTTCGGAGACTTGTTACCGAATGTACTATAAAACTTTTCATCCTACACGGAGGAGACAGATCATACCAGAGATTCATTTTGAATGATCGTCATAAAAGAATTTCAGGTAAAATACTTTCCAGTCCAACTACAACGAAGCCATAATTTCGATAAAACTTGTAATTCTATTAAAAATCGCATTTCCATTTGGAACTTCCTTTGTAATGTTTTAATTTCATTTAATACTTTCATTTAACCAACACAACAATTCAAACTACGTAAACCTATATAGATTTCACACGGCAGACGTTCATTTCAAAATACACCTTCAAAACTGTTCCATAAATATGATGCACTGCCTAAATCTGTTTGCGAAGTAAACGATGACGTAAACTGAACAGAAAGAACAACCAACACGAGAGTTTGCTATCGTTGGCGAGTTAGCACAGTAAAGGCATGAGGCAGCTCCAACTGAATTCCAACTTTTCGAGGGCTAGTGCACGCCTTCTACCGGGTTAACATTAGCACCTTCAAACTTTGAACGCTTATAACTCTGTGAAAAAATAAGTAAAATATACAACCAATATACTTTTTCGGGTTGTCGCGATCCCAGGAATTCAAATATAAAATAAAAATAGGGTGTTACCTTTGAAAAGATCAAAGTTGGTGTGCGTTTTAATATGTAGGCGACCCCCAATTAAAAATTTCAGTTCATTTTCTGAAAATACTCACAATTCCCCTTCGAATGATACATATTACATTTTTCGACATCGATTAGCAACGAAGTTACGTTAAGTGTTGGGTTTTTTTTTCCTCGACTGTACATTTATATTGTACATAAATTTGTTTCTCATAACACATTCGTTGACATAATTTTGATTCGCACCACAATAATAATAATAAAAAAAAACATTCTTCATTCGCATTGTTATACAGAGAATATTTTCTATCTAGTATAAATTGCATTGCATAATAAATTAAATTTATATATTTCTTTTTATTATCTGACATAAATGTTTTTTGCGTCAACACAAGATCGTTAAAACATACAATACTAGATTTAGAATCACATATTTAATAAATTGGCAAAATTTAAAACAAATTACAATCAACTACGAACAGAACGTTACAGACTTGTCGCTTCCTATATTATTTTCTTATCCAATTTAACGTTTGTGTTTCGAAATATTTGAAATAAACAAAGACATCAATCACATAAAGGTCTTTCGAAGAAACAATATATATATAAGGTAAATTACCTAATTTCGCCTCTAGTTAATTTTAGGTCCTTAGACATTATAATGTTCCTTGATAACCTACCAGATTTGGATTTTACATTCAATAACTATTTACAAACATCTAAACATAGCCAAATTGATTACAAAAATATTTTTATTAAGTCGAAAAACTGTGTTTCAAAAAATACCTGTATTTGACTCATATAAAAAATAAAAAGTGGTCCCAATTTCAACTCCTCAAAGCATCCAATTAAAGAAATCTTTACTTACAGATCAATTTTTTTTTTCAAAATGAATAAATGTACAAAGAACTGTAGCAATAAATTTAAAAATAACGGAACGAAATATATATTAGGCATTTAAATGTGTATAACACACACACATATATATATATGTATGTATTGTTTTTAGTTCCTGAGCATATTTTGTGGGACTAATGCAGCACTCAATGCGCTGGACACATTGTTCTCCATCTTTGTCAGCAGATAGACGGTTCAAGCAGATAGGGCACATTGCATCATTATCGCTTGTATCAACATAAGGAGTGACAACTGAAGAATGACTTTCGCCATCGGAGTCACTGGATAGTTCAGAATTTTATTTTTTAGATGACGGATTCTTATCATTTCAATTAAAAGTGATGGGTTCCAGTAAATGTGTTTTAGCTAAACGTCTTCTTTGTCTGGGAATCTTTCACTTTTTTTTCTACGTGGAGACCAAGTTTCCAATGTAGCTGAACCTCTATTTTTAGAAGTTGATGGTGTGATCACTCGCACTTTCCTGATATCTTTAGGGCTGATGGCTGCAGCAGTTTTCTTTACAGGGACACTTGATGATAGTTGATAAGTTACCATAGAATTTTCGTAGGAAGGAGGGCAATCTGGGGGGGACGAAGAAGGACGAAATAAAAAACTACAAGGGGGATGAAATTAGGGCAACACTATTTCCCAATATGACGAAGATTCTGTTCTTGTAAGATGTACTGAATGTAAGAAGACCGACTGTAAGCTACTATTAGCATCTTACCAACATAAATGTGTGTACTCTATAAGAAAGAATGACATACAGTGCACAAATAACATTCAACAAAACACATAATAAGAACTCACCTCTTCTAAAAACAGGAAAATCCAAGGGATATAATAGATGTACAGTCGGTAACAAAAGTGTCCGAGCACTAGCAAAAAATCCTATATAAAAAAGTACACTTAATACTGTTTTGTTAAATAAATCTTTGTCGAATCCTGTTATCAGTTAGTCTAAGAACAGGATTCCACAAGAATTTATTTGGCAGAACTGTATTAAGCGTACTTTTTTTATATAGGGAATTTTGCTAGTGTTCGGACACTTTTGTTACCGATTGTATGTATCTTGACAAAAGAAACTTTCACTACTGACATGTTATACCACTCGTTTTTTCTGCCTTGAGTGAGAGGTGACGCCACTCAAAGATGGGCAGAGAAGTAAAGCTGGCGTAATTAGGGAAGCGAACGAAAACGAAATATATATGCATAATATATACGCATATTAAATATATATGCATAATATATATATATATATATATATATATATAATATGCATTTATATGAAATCTGTAAAAAAGTTGAAGCTATTTGGGAATTTGCATAAGTACACTAAATAGTAAATAGGTATTAAAATTCACGTTGTACACAAATGCCAGTCTTAGATATTCATCTTGAGAGCAATAAACTTTTAGAAGCTTGCACTAATTAGATAAATCGGGTCAGTATGAAACAGGTAATATTTTCTAATAACTGTTGAATTAAATCCTAATATTAACGAAAGTTGTTATTATATTTAAAACACAATTTGCTAAGTAAATGAACTGTGTAGTAATATGCTATTAGTAACATAATGCAAAATAATTACACTTTTACCAAAATGTCTGTCTAAAATTTAGAATAATAAAATCTAATAAATTAACACTGTTTACAGGTTTTCCTCTTGTCATTTCCTCAACTTTGTGCTTTATTGCTTAATACGCAACTTCCTGCACTTTCGAAACATACAAATGTCAATAACACATGTGCTTCCCGCGACTAATAAACTATAAAAGACTTTAACTGATAAGGTTAAATTTTGTAACATAGAAAATATTTTATAATGAGTTTGAATTAGATGACACATTGAGTTAAACTGATTATTATTATTTACTTAATACCAGATGCGATCATAATTATTGTATACAATATTTTAAGATCTGCAAGCCAGTGAAAGCGCTTTAAAAGTTTAACCATAAAACTAACTTAATAAATATAAAGAGAAATTCTTTAAAATTAGTATTGTGTCAAAAAATCTTTCGTATCACTTCCTTGGTGTTTCAATTTTCTATTTCTTTTTTTTTTTTTTTTGAAACACGCAACGGGAACAATTATCAGTTTCCAGTATACTTCCAGACAGCAGTGAAGTTTAAAATACTTTCTTTGTTCGCTGATGATATCACATTGCTAATGTCTTTGCTCTCATGACAGTAGAAGCATGACTGAAAAATTTAAGCCGTTTTTGGAAAGTCCCAAGGTAGTATGTATTAAGTATGAAATGTCAATGCGGCGTAACCTACTATCATTTGTTGCCTTCTTAAAGGATTTATGGTTTGTTTTACTGTATATTTTTTTATGATATTTTGTACTAGACTTAGAAGCTTAAAATACAACCATAAAGGGATTCCATTTGTAGGCTTACTACCTTAGCGTAGCGTCCTTAAAACCTATAACAAACCTACTAGACTTAGAGGTGTATCTTTTTTTAAGTAACAGGAAAATATAGCAATTAAATATATAATAATAAAAAAAAAAAAAACCTAAAAATTCGTACCTTTTTTTTTTTTTTTTTTTTTTTTTAAATGTTAAAAATTACTTTTTCTCCTCAGCATTTAGTCCTTTTGAAGAATTAGTAATTTTCAGTTACGAGTGTTTCTCGTGAGAGCAACGATTTTGAAATAAACGAAATTTGATACATGAAGATAAAATTATATAACTAGTGAAAGCGAATATCAATCTTCTTTTATTATTATTATTATTTATTTAACGTGAAGTTATGTGGACAATTTTCTTTAAGAAATGTGGTCAAGAATCGATTGGACAAATCCTCATTTTCAAGGAAATTTGTGTTAATTGTTAAACTTTTATCCGCCATTATCAGTTTATGTCAGAAATTCAGTTGACTTGGAAAGGGATCCAACGCTTTCTATAATAACTTACGTAGGACATATATCACAAAGGACCCATCAGACTTATCCTCATCTTTTATAAAATGAGCCTTTACTGTTAACCCTCTCTTTGTCCTCTGCAAAATATTATATGCTTGTTTTCTGAGAAATTGACGTAACGATTTTGGTAAGAACATAGGTTAACAATCCGTCGGGCGTGCTTCAAATATTACTCCATGGGGCGCGTTGAACATGACAGATATATTTCAAGATTTGAAGTCAATCGTAAATTTAATAAGATTTAAAAAAATTTTTTTTTTTTTTTTGGTATTAGGTTCCTCTTAATCTACATCCAGACCTTACTTCTCCTTTATTTCCTTTTACTCAATAAAAAATACAATTAAAATATTAAAATACATTATAGAAAATTACAAAATGAAATGAAAAATAATACATAGTATCAATTTTACGAATATCTTTTAATTTCTCAATTTTTTGGGGGGGAGAAGAGCATTTATTAGTGTAGTTTTAATTACTATTTAACACTTAAAGTATTAAAAAAAAACAGCCATTTTGAGTCTGAATTTTCTCCTACTTACCACAAATAAAGTTTAGTGCTAACTAACGCTTTGGCCTGGAATAAATTGCAGAAACTTAATTTTATTCGAAAGTACTTAAATGATTTTTATAATAATTTTGATTTAGTGTGTTTTTGTAACGGTATTTCGATCTGAAATACCTCATATTCAGATGATTAGAGTGTTTTCGTAATTAGTACATTATCTAGAAGAAAATAGGGCAGAAACCCGTTTTCATTGAAAATTGATGGACAGACTGAAAAAAAAGTAGGTGTAGAGATTTCCTTTAGATTAAAAAAGTGATCTGACATATCTTGTTCGGGAATGTTAGTAGTTACTGGTAGCTCGTACTTTGCTTGGAAAAGAAAAAGAAAACTGGTTTTCTAGAAAACTGCCTGAATAATTTTGTTAAAAAATTTCAGTTAGTCTTTTGAGATGATAATTCTAATTTTATTTTCCTTTTCTACATGATAATATGTTTTCACTGCGGCAACCCATGCTCCACCCATGGCAAACCAATAAGAAAGAAATTTTCTAAAAAAAATAAGTGTTTTCACACTACAAATAATTTTTTACATTGACACCGTCTAGATTTCATCATCTAGGTACTAATGCAAAAAAAGTATGTGTAAGCAAATATAAAAGAAGAAGCTTATTTTTCAACTTCATTTCACTTTCAGTTTCTGTTATTGCTAAAATAGTTTTTAAAAATATGACTAAAATTATCTATCGCTTAACATAATTTTAAATGCGAATACAAATAATAATAATAATAAATAAATAAATAAATAATTTTTTTTTTTACAAATCTCTTTGAGTGTTTAGGGCTTCATTGTGCTTTATTGTAAAATATGATGCAATTTTACATCTGTAAAATTCGATTTGATTTTCAATTCTTTTGGATTAATTACGTTAATCATTATTCTTTTTGAAATATCTGTTAGAAAAACTTAATCTTAGATATATGGTGTGAATGCAATTCGCATTTCATTTGTCAGTTCATGTAAAGGAACCAATTTTATAACAGAAAAAAAATCCCAAACATGTGGCTTGAGCTTACTTTAAGCTATTTATTTATATGTTAAAATTAATTTATTTAAAAGAGTGTCAGGAAAAAAAAAATAAATGTCATTTATGAAAAATGCATTCACTCATTCTTCTTTTTGTAATCATAGGCCAAGTATATTAAATGAATAGTTCTAATTTTAAAGGCATTTTTTTCATTCATTCATTATTTCTTTCCTTTCTTTTCTTTTATTGAAAGAAGACACTATTTATTAAGATATTTTTTTGATTAAAAGTAAAAGCTCGAAAACTTTACCCTGTAAAATTTTGTTTCATATTTTAATTCCAAAATCTTAAGCAAAAAAAGTAGCTTAAATTCGTTTTTCATACTTCTTAATTTTATGAATGTCGTATAAAATTCAAAATAATTTTTCTCACTAGCAAATAGTTTTTTCAGTGTTAATTTTCGTTTAATATATAATAAAATTAATTAAATATTTTATTTTTTAACTATGTGTGATCTGCGCATACATAAAAGTTAACAAAAAACTAAAATTAAAATTGACATTCTTAACACACACACATATATATGTGTGTGTTTGTAAGAAACGTTACATGAAACACATTTTTTTTTTCATTTAAATTCAAATGTGAGAATAATAGATATAGGAATTTATCAAAAAGATGAATTTTTAAAAGTAATCGTGCATTTTCTCCAGCTTATATATATTTTTAAATGCTTTAAAATTTCTAAATTTCTGCTTATGTTACTATTTTTTATATACAATACCTTAAAATTATCTGCTTAAAGACACCCGCTTACAATCTAATCTCACTAAAAAGATAAAACCTTTTATTTCCAAAGTTAATACAACTCCGTGAAGGCGAATAATCAGTACAAAAGAACTATTTACTAGGACTTAAGTTGTCTCTTTATTTTTATTTAGCTTATGTCTTTACAAAATGACATCGGTGATACATGTTTCTTGTAAACGTCATTCATTAGAAAGTTGCAGTATATTTTATTTGGGTTTAAAAGGATAACTGGCAATCTTGAAACACCAAAATATTAAAATATCTTCAAAACAAATATTTAAATTAGTTGATGAATGTACATTATACACTTAAATGCATAGCAGTTAAAACAAAACGTGTAAAACGAAAAAAGCATTTGCATTTTTATGATATATATTTTTGTATGTTTAGATAATTTTTTATTGAAGTTCTGAAAATGATTTCATAATGTAAATGAACATCAAGTTTCAAGTTTACAATTATTTTGAATTTTTATTCTTTACATTTACATTCGGAAAGTTATCATTTTAGACAGCTAGACATGAAATTCAATTTTGTAGTAACATGTTTATGTACATATTTTGATTTGATTCAACGAAAATTATATGATACATGATTTTAGAAAATATCTTTTAAAAAAATATCCTTTTTCTTTAATTATCTTTAGTCTAAACACATGTTGCAGGCACTCTGTTAAATTTATTAAGGCAAGTTAATTAAAATTTCAGCTTTTTACAAAATGTTTTAAAATATGGAAAAAACAAATGCGTGATCCTGTTACCCCTTTTTTGAAACTTTAATTATAACGAAAATAATAAAATAAAAAATCTATCTGCTTACAAGATTAGAATAGCTAAATTTCCTCAGTGAGGCCTGTAAGTAGTTAATTAATCAATGTCAAATTTATGAAGAACAAAAATATTTCGTATATTATAACATGCTTGCATGTAGATTTTTTATTATTACATGAAGTTACAAAAAATGTAATAAATTGTATATGTTGTAACTAACAATGAATTTTTACAAATAAAATTAAGTACATAATTTTATTTCAATACGCATATTGCAATGCCTTTGCAAAAGTTTGTTTTCAATTAATAATTAACTTGATATTAATTTCTTTTTAAATTTTTCTTTATATTCAATTCTAAAAATAAATTACAAATTGTTTATTAAAATTATATATTGAACATTTTTTTTTACAGTTATGATTACCATAATTGTACGACTTTTTTCACTTCGATTACCAGACTATTTCAAAAAATAAAAGTATTGAATTCGGCAAAATTTTTGAAATCCAGTATTCACCATGTTTAGATGTTTTAAGATCTCGAATGTCAAAAGAAGATATTTTTTTAAAAAATTGTCTGTAAGTATGTGTGTGGGTAATATTCTGACTACCATACACTGTAAAAATTTTCTATAAAAATAAAGCGCACTTTTTTAACATAAATACAGCATAGGTTATTGTATATTTTTACAGCTAGTTCTGTAAAAATAATTGAAGACTGGTTACTTCACATTGTGTCGTAAATCGGTAACAAATTTTTTCCAGAAGTCTTTTGGTGCGTATGACATGATTTATCAACCAGTCAGTGCTGATGTTGACCTTATCTGTTTTTGTAAAGAAAAATCATTGTGAACCCAACTGCGCTATTCGCAAAGTGCTGGCCTCTAGAACAGGAGATTGTGAGATCGAACCCCGGGCTGTCCAAGACCGTTTGCTCCACATGAAAAAATAAATAAATAAAATAAATGATATGTATAAAAGAATAAGTAAGTTGCTTAATGTTGTGGATTACTCCTTGCTCGCATGCGTAATAACTGCAGGAAATACTTTTAAAGCATACTGTGAAAATTACAGCACACCCGAGTAAGAATCGCAGCAAATAGTATATTTTACTGCACATTGTAAAAATACAGCACAGTGAGTAGGCAATACTTTTACCGGCACACTGCGCTGTAATCTACTACAGAAAATGTTTACAGTGTAGCTCGAAAATAAATAAATAAATAAAATAACGAAACTTCAAATTTACGACAGGTCCAGTGCGCAGATTACGTTGAAAACTTTTAGTGAAAATTAGTGGGATTTTGAACACCGAAAGTAGGACTATTATTCTATAATTCAAAATAGCACTAACAATTTTTTTAATTGCTATATAAACACCTTTTTAAATCTCCTTTTACATGTATTAATAAATTACTTTAGGAATACTGAGTCTGCATAAATAGGTCAATTTTTGTTTTCTTAAATGTGTAACTTAATACAAGACTTTACGGATTTCACTTAAAACTCGCTCAATTAACTTCTGTTTGGACACCATTTGATATATAACAACTGTTTTCAGGTGAATATATTCTTTTGCTAAGTTTTAGTACAATTCGGCTGTGGGACCAAAAATCGGTATCTCAAAACATCGCTTTCTTCAAAATTTCCACATAAGCATCTTTTTAGCTATGTTTCGCATGCGTATTTTGATTACTGCAGGGAACTTGGTTGGTGTCCGAAATACGAAATTGGGTGATCAATTTCATAACTCGGAAGTTCTTGTTTAAAAAACATTCTCTAATGATTCTTCCTTTTTTTTTTTTTTTTTTTTTTTAACTCATGATATACTCTTTTGCATAGGTCTTTTATCGTATGTGTTAGTTAGATCTTAAATAAAAGCTGTAAAGTTCTGATTTGTGAAGTGATACAATCTCGAAAAAATGTATATAATCTGCGTATTATTGAAGAATATAAGTTTCTTGGTTGTTACATACCAGATTTTTTTCCCGATTTTATTTAGTCGTATACAAGTTGTATGTGTTTACACCTACACGTTTACACCACATATCGGCGTCATTTTAATTTATACAGTAATTTACAGCTGTGTTTAGTATCTACAATGTTCATCATACTATTTTATTAAAAAATTAAATGTTATAATAAAAAATCATAAATCTTATGCAAAATTACGTTTTTATTACTATGTTTTTTTAATTATATTTCTATATCTCTCTCTCTCTCTCTCTATATATATATATATATAATACAATAATACTTTTTCCTGAAGATAAAACAGAATTCAGTTACGGTGGTTCTAAGATTCTATGACGGAAGGTGGCCGCTCACCACTATGCAGCGGTTTTGAGCGATTTTAATGCGGTGATGTATATTTGTAAAATATTGCTTTTCTTTGAGATGACACTTTTAGTTAATCATTTTCTAATGAGAAACATATGAAGCGATTATATAATGATGCAACGCAAGTTTTAAAAAGATAATTGATATTTATTACAATATTGTAGTTTTATCAGAGTTTAAAATGCCCACTGTTACATTTAGTATTGAATCAAACTTTTCTTTAGCTCTGACAATTACACCAACAACGTTTATTTGCCATCATATAAATGAATTGTGATCTTTAAAGTATTTTAAAAATATGATGGATTAAGATATTAAGAATATTCTACATTGACTTTTTAATCCCATCATAAACCGAGACAGTATGAATAAAAAAATATACAATTTAAAACATTAAAACGCACAAAACATAAATTTAAATGTTTCGAGCCTTTCACAGTCACCTCATCAGTAAAAACATCAAAAAGTAATCGCTGAGAAGAACAAGAGACCTCTTTTAACGAGCCTCTTCACTTACCGTCGCCGGAAGCCGGAATAATGTTATTTATGGGGAAATTTTCTTTACAAATAACTTATTAACTAATACATATTTTTAAATACTGTTTTCACATTCAGAAACTTCCCAACAGTTGAATTCACGGACCTTTTTTAAAAATGTAATTTTTTTTTTTTTTAATTTTTAATATTTTAATTTGAAATTGCAAAATTAAAAGAAAATCACATATTGAAAAGTCGTATTTTGCAGCTTCAAAATCAAATATAAAAAATTAAAAAAAAATGATTTGTTTAAAAAGGTCCGCCAATTTAACAGCTGGGAATTTTCCGAATGTAAAAACAGAATTTAAAAATATGTATTAGTTAATAAGTTATTTGTAAAGAATAATTTCCCATATAATAACATTAGTTCGGCTTCCGGCGGCGGTGAGTGAAGCTGGCCCTTAAGAGAGTGCAGCGTATTCAGCGGGGACTGAGCATGCCTCATTAAGCGGTGAAAATTGCTGTTTCGTATACCAGCCTTCGAGGAAAATTCTTGAAAAAAAAAATGTAAAATAAATTCTTGTAAATTTATGTTTTGTGCGTTTTAATGTTTAAATTGTATATTTTTTAATGTATATTGTATCGGTTTTTGATGTGATTAAAAATTTAATATAACTATAAGAGACGTAATGATTTTTAAATATTTTAAATTCTATATTGCGTTGTTACGTTCACACTGCATTGACTACTTTTCGACCTGCCTGATAAAGTATCGGTCATAATTATTTCAGTCTAAAACACTTGTTATGCATTTTTTCAATTTATAGTAATAGTCTAATTTCCTGGTTTTCTCAACAGTTTTTCAATGCATTTTATTGGTAACTGTTAAAATTTAAAGTATAAATTAAAAGTACTATTTATCGAATTTAAAATATTAACTTTTGAGGAAATACGTAAAAATAAAAGAGAAATACGAAGTCATTTTAAGTTTTAAAATGTTTAAATCAGTTTTTATTTATGTCGTAAAATTATGTATAATAAAAACACAATTATACATTAAAATTAAGTTGCAATACTTTTTCAGATCTTTTAAGTTAAGTTTTTCGACAAGACACCTGGTTATCTTTAGAGATGTTCTTTGGCTTGTGATTGGCTAGTTCTGTTCCTTGGCTAGTTCTGTTGATTGCTCTTAACTGGCACATGAAACGTCATCTGTAGTCCAAATACTAATCAGATTCTACATCATTGCAGCTACGTTCGTTGGCAAGTATTTCTGCTGTTTCTTGAGTTATTGCGTAGTACGGAAGTTATATATATATATATATAAAGTTGTTATCTATTTTGGAATTTCTATTTGTTTTGATTATAGCGGTAGTGATTCTTTCAAGATTTACATCGTGTTGCCGTTCTATAATTCGATTATTGATTCTGCGTTTGGTCATTCCAATCCTTGTATACGTATTTCTTTCTTTCTTTTTTTTAGCCAATTTCGTGAATGCTGGCTGTATGTATACGCTCTATGGGGGTCTGTCTGTCGCTACCATTTCTTCAATCAAGACCAATCAGTAGCTAACAATCATCACAAGTAAAAGAACGTCTCTGAAGATATACAGGCGCCTGGTCGAAAAATATTAAGATGGACATTTAATTTTAAAGTAAATATAGCTCTTTTTTACTTAAAATATAACATTTATAATATATTTTTCAATACTTTTATATTTTTGGTCTCTTTGGTCAATTAATTTTCCATTGCAGGCGTGAAAACTTGAAACAGAGAATTTTTTCTAATAAATTTGTGCTGAATTATGAAATAAACTTATTATTTCTTTTTAAGTTCCCTCTGCTAACATATATAATTTGTACTTCTTTGTAAATTTGTAAATTATTGCAAAGTAATTTAGTAGCTTAACGATACGAACTATGTTATGAATAGACAGTAATTGTAACGTTCTACTCGAAATTTTCCTGCTGTCACTTATTAAATGTTGTGCATTATAACTGAACATTCATTATTAAGGTATTTAAAATAAACAAATGTCGCAAATGTGCTTCCAGAGAAGAATTATTTTTCTGCGAATGGAATTAAATTGTTTATTGTAAAATAGAGATAATTTCACAATAATTGCAAATTAAAATGTATTATTAATTAAAAAATATATATAATATTTTTTTGTAAATATGAGTTTCTAAGATCAATACATTGTGCAAAAATAGGATTTCTTCACTAAAAAAAAGAGTGTAAACATAAAAACCGTTTATTAATTAGATTTAGAAAACAAACAAACAGATAATTTTTGTATTATTTACTAAATTTCTAACAAATTTAACATCGCAGATGAAACTTTCTTCATGTCACTTAATAAACGTTGCGCTTCATCACTTAGCATTTGTCTTTAGAGATACTCGAATTAAACAAATATCGGCAACAGATGTGCTTCCCAAAAGCAATTAATTTTAAAAGACTTTTGCTGACGAGGTTAAATTTTGTGATATACAAAATATTTTATAATAAGAGTAAATTAATTATATATTAAATTAATGTCCTTATTATTATTTATTTAACACTTAAATAATTTGTGCTTTATTATGAGATCTGTAAAACTAGAATTTACAAACTGTTTAAACAATATACTGAAAAAAATTATTAATTTAAATTTAATACAATACAAGGAAATTCCGTTTTGTCATTTCGTTGGAAATACACTTTATCAAACAAATCCGCTTTTAGATTAAAAAAAATAATAAAGAACTATTAGTCAGAATTTGCTTCTTAAAATTAAGAATTAAAAAGAAAAAAATATATTTATGAGATTAAACTGTGTATTGTTAAATAGAAAACATTTCATAACTGGAGAAAAAGTAATACAATATGTAAAAAGCCAATGATTTTTTATTCCTCATACATTTACGCATTCTACTTTCTGTTTAAAATTATAAAATTGGAAACAAGAGTATTGATAGAAAATTGCATAATTAGCGTTTATGATTGTTTAGGACCGGAAGTTGTGTTTTGATATATTATGAGGTATAATTGAATCCAAATAATTTGACATTTGTATATTGAGTATATATTGAAAATATTATCTTGTTTACTAATACTCTATATGGCGCATAAATAAATTTTTGAAAAAAAAAAAAAAAAAAAAAATACAAGCATATTTTTATTCTTTAATGTTTTTTAAAAATAAAGCTATAAAGATAGCTTTAAACTATTCATAATTTTTCTTCTATAATTGACAATAAAGAAAGAGTTACCTCGGATATAAAATACATCTCAAGTAACTCAACTTAAGGTGACAAGGTTTAATTAAACCATTTTAAATATTGCAAACTTCTCAAGCAGAAATAACTCCTTTACTTACCATAAAAAAGCGTAATAGATATTAATACATATATTATGAATGTAATATTTAAATGAAGTGGTGAATGTTCTTGTTTTTCATATAATCTACGCTTTTAAATTAAGCTCATTAAATTGTAAAATTATAAAATTGTAAAGTTCTAACTTAATATAAATTACGCATTTATAAAATAATGCAAAAATCCAATCGTATAACTGTATTCTTACTAGTTTGACTCAAAGTTGCCTATGTTCAGAATGTCATGAATTTAAAAATGTCTACGCAAACTATTAAATTATACTGTGCTACAAAAATTAAAGGATAATTCCCTTTATTCCCAAGACCTTAGTTTAAAAATCTGGAGTGACATCTACTCCACTTTCTGAACATTAAATAATTAACGGTTGTATAAATGGATTAAAGTAAGAGAACTCAGTAAAACACTAGATGATGGAAAACGGAAGGCCAACTGGTGGCTTCCTACAGCAGGAACTTCTGATCCACTAGTGGCAAAAGATGGTGAATATAATATGTTACGTCGAAAATTTTTTTTATGAAATATGGTAAGGGAAAATTGTATCGAAGGGAATATGTTACGCCGTCCATAGTAGGACACAATCACGGCCAACAGAAAACTGAAAATAATCTAAAGGACTAACATTGGCCTGGCAGCAGCATATATAATGTTTTTATATTATTGTTGGTACTGTATATTCTGCCATTAGATGGCTAGTAGTGGTTTATATATGACTCTTTTTTTTCTGTATTCATGTTTTTTTTCTGTATCCTAAATTTAATATATTCTACTTTTTATGTATCTAATATTTAATTCAATTTCGAACTTATTTTTTTTATAATATTTTAAAGGCTTTTTATTACAGCCTATGATATTTTAAACTTAAAATTTTTATTAGTGTGGTTGAAATATTTCGTTTAGCCCATTTTCAGTAACAAAAATTCTAATATCGTAAGTTATTTTAAATGGAAATATTTCGACATTATATTCTTTTGAACGAGAAGAAATCTATTTTTCCCTACACGTATTAAAATTCCCTGGTAAATAAATGATTTATATAAATATATATATATGCATACGCACATATAAATTTATACGCACACGCACACGCACACACACATATATACATTCATTACCGTAATAATGGCAAAAATTTAATCAGTGGACATCAAAGTCAAACTCTACGAGTCGTATTTCGTCATGATTACAATTCTTTCTTTAGATATATTCAGAAAGAAAAAAAAAATGTATATATATGTATACATACATACATACATATATATATATATATATATATATATATATAATGAAATTCTTGTATAATACATGAAAAAAAATATTTCATATGAATAAGCTTACTTCCAGTGAAAGACATTATAGCATATATATTAATAAAAAAAAAAAAAAAAATGCAAGCGATAATAATATTCAGGAACTAAAAATGTGTATATAATACTTATAGGGATTCATTTTTCTTTCTTCACACGCACACACAAACATATATATATATATATATATATATATATATATATGTGTATGTATATATATGTAAGTGGATGCTACATTGTGAAATTTATCGTTAACATTATATGATAAATGATGATCGCTAAATACATATTTATGCATGAATACATTACATATATATATATATATATATATATATATATATATATATATGTAGATATATACATATATATTTCTTCAATTTTAAATTGTTCTTAGTTTTCTTCACTCATATTGACATAAATCACACGTTTCAGATAACATTATCAATTTATACATGAAAATTTAACACGTTACTAAACTCTTTTCTCGGAGAAGTACCACGTAAAAATTTAAGCTAATAAATAAATATGTAATTGAAACTAAAAAATACAAAAATACAACATTAGAAAAATTAATATTGCATTTTTTTATCCTCTATAAAAGCTACATAAACTAGAGGAAATTATTTTTAAGGCAGTCAAATAAGTTAAAACAATGCTTATGAAAGAAATATGGAAATATGGAAATTCATTAAATTCCTAAAAAAGCGTACTTATAAAAACTTTATTACAGACATCATTTAATTAGGAAATCAACTTATAGAATAAACTATTATATCATAGCAATACCTCTGCTGCGGGAAATTAATTAACATAGACACAAAAACGCTTATTATTAACTTTTTACAGCTACTCTAGAGGTTATGAAAAGGATATAAAGAAAATTAATGATATGATATAAAAAGAATAATATGTAACAAATTTAATGTTTATTATAACAAAGTTTTCATTAGAAATACTTTCACATTCGTATAATTAATTTTGTTAAGAAAAAAAATTGACAAAACATTTCATTAATTATCAATGAATAAAAAATTGCACCGTATAAAAGATGTCTTATATGGCTTCTAAAAGAAATTTTGAATAGTTCCACTCGAGTTTCCGAACATTTAGTAGCTATTAGAAATTTAAACGATATTTGATCAGTTAAATGTTCATTAAAGAAACAACAGTTACAAGCTCTATAATTAATTGCATCCAATATTGAATTTCTGCTTCCAATTTTTGTCTGTTCCTATCAAATAATTGAAATGATAAAAGTAAATTTTCCAGGAATTATAATCCTGTAGCAAAACTCTAAAATTTCTATCAGTACAAATCAGTTTCACATAATGTAATGAATTTCAGATAAATAGCCACATAGAATGCGGTATATGTAAATTCTTGCTTGCTTCTCTGTAAAGGAAAAAAATATATATCTGGTGTGTCACTCCCACGAATTTCCCTTACCCTGCGTTTCAATATTATTTAAGTATTCACATATAAAATTTGAGCAAGCAACAGTTTTAACATCTTCTGTATGCTGATTTTTTTTTTTTTTTTTTTTTTTTTTTTTTATTAACTTCGATCATTGTTTGCTTGTTTGTTTGTTTGCTTGTTTCTTTGTTCGTTTGTCCAGTGCAAATCTTGCAATCGATTTTTAACTAACTTCCCGACTAGCTAGACATTTGAAACTTTCAAAATAGCTCAGAACACGGTCACAATGCATTTTTTAAATACTTTTAGTCAACTGGTTCGTGTCCCCACTGCCCTCGTCAGCGTTTATATGATTTAACAGAGAATTTATTTACCTAATTTCCCGACTAGTTAGACATTTAAAACTTTCAGAATAGCACAGAACACGATACCAATGTATTTTTTAAATACTTTTAGTCAGCTGTCTCGAGTTCCTGCTGCCTTCTGCAGCGTTTATTATATGATTCAACAATAATGTAACTTCCCGACTAGCTAGACATTTCAAACTTTCGGAATAGCTTTGAAAACACCGTGACAATGCTCTTTTAGTACATTTAGCCAACTGTTTCGTGTCCCCGCTGCCTTCGGCAGCGTTTAGTATATGTTTCAAAAGTCATGTAACTTCCCGACTAGCTAGACATTTGAAACTTTCAGAATATGTGAGAACAAGGTAACAATGCATTTTTAATATACTTTTAGCCTACTGTTTCGGGTCCCCGCTACCTACGACATCGTTGACTATATGGTTCAACATTCATGTAATTTCCCGACTAGCTAGAAATTTGAAACTTTCAGAATAGCTCAGAACATGGTGATAATGCATTTTTTTTATATTTTTAAACAACTGTTTTGATTTCCCGCTGTCTTCTGCAGCGTTTATTACATAGTTCATCAGAAGTTTTATTTGACTAACTTCCCGACTAGCTAGACATTTGAAAATTTTAGAATAGTTCAAAACACGGTGAAAATGCGCTTTTAATATACTTTCAGCCAGCTTTTCCGGGACCCCGCTGCCTTCTGTAGCGTTTATAGTATTCAACAGAAAGTTTAAAAACATGGTATATAAAAAATTATTTTTATCTTGTAATTATTTTCACTTAGCTTTTATTAGTGGGTTTTTCGCAACATTTTACGTAACAATTCTCCAAGGAAAATGCTTGTAAAAAAATAACTAGAGCTAATTTTCAATTCCCATTGACATTCATGTTCAGAAGCAAAATATCTATATGAATTTGCTCCTTTTTCTTAATCAAATAATTTGTTGTTGAAGAGAGTTATCAGTAAATTGATATTTTTATTTATTAAGTATTATATTTAGTTATTGTCAAAGATTTTATTTTTTAATTTCATTTCAATGAGTTCAAAGAAATTTTGATTATGTGTCCTAAACAAAGTTTACTAAAAGACGGGAGATGGCTATTATACGCACTTCTTTACCAGACATATTGAATTAAAAAAAAAAAAAAAAAAAAAAAAAAAAAAAGATTAAGAGATACATAAATTAATATTCATAAACTATAAATAATTTTAGGAAATTATAAAATGAAACAGATTAAGATTAAATTATCACGAAGTTTTTATTTTATACAAATGATATTTCTTTTTCTTTTTTAATTGAAATTTTATCCATTGAAAATTTACGTTACAAAAAGCGCCAAATTTATAAAATTTTATTTTTATTTTATTCTATTTTATTTTATTTTTATTTATGTTAATCCTCTACTAGATATTATAAGATAACATGGAAAAGCTGAGATTCATTTTTAAAAGGTTCAAACCCTCGGAATTATTTCATCCCAATAATTTTTTAATGGAAATATTCTCTACGACGAAAATCGATCTTCAGAAGCAGTGGCATGAAAAACACAGTAGGTTTGACACATTTTCTTTTTAGGATCCTATTTAGAAAATTAATTACTACATATGGACCTTCGTAACGCATACTGAATTTACCAATGAATTATGGTATATTATATATACTGACATCTAATGCACGCAGGTTGAACGAAAAACAAAAAAAAAGTCACAGTCAGAAGCGTTTCAAATGTAATAACTATGGAGAGATTGCTTTTTTTTTTCCCCACAGTAAATAGAAACAGCATTAAATGCCATACAGACATTTTGGGTAGATACTGTAATTCGAATATGCGTCAGAGCGGTTGAAAGTGCAAGACCTTTAAAGAGGGGGTTTTGTTTCGTGCTGCGAACTTCACTCCTAAAGTTAATGAATTATTCCACGTGTTGAGTGAGAAATGCTGTAAAAATCATAGTATGAAGACTGCTGCTGCCTTTTAAACTACGCAGATTAAGCAACCAGTGAATCTTTTTTTTTTTTTTTTTTTTTTTTTTGAAATTGAAGGAAGACTTTATTTTGTACAGAATTGTGATGAGACTCTGTTATGAACTGATTTTCTAAGAACTGTTCAGTGGGAAAGAATATGAATTATACAACGCTATGTTAAACAAGTTGATCTGCTTTATATGCCTAAATAAATTTGGTGATTATGTAGAAAATTCATAATTAGATAGACCTCTTCCTTTTTCTATTTCTCTACTGTTATTAATGATAATTTTATCACATTTGTAATATTTCTTTTCGATCTACTTCGTAGAAATTCACAAGTTTTGGAAAGCTGATTCTCGTTCTCGTTTCCTCCGATTTTAATCTTTTCACTTTATTTTTCTTAGTTAGTTTGATTGATCTATGTATACATTTCACTTTCTAGATTATAATTACTATCGTCTTCTCGATGATTTTGTGTATAAACACAACAATACATTCTTGATCATTATCTTAAGCAAACTTTTTCAGTCTCTATAACGCCATATGTTCAATCTTATCATCCTTCTTAATACTTCTACTTTCCTTCAACGTCTACTTTCTGTATTTATATACATCCCCTAACAGCAAAAAATGTTCCAGAAATGTAATAATCACATAACATCAAAACATTGTAAGTATTACAAAAACTTTCAGCTTGCTTTAAAATTAGTTTGAAAAATGTTGGAATGTCCACGATCGTAAGGATAAATCTGCTACGTAACAGAAAAGTTCCAGTTATTTAACAGACAGAACTTTAAAAAGGATGAATGTTCCTGAAACATATCTGAGACCATGCTGAAATGTATTACGATAGCGAAAGCTTGTATGTTTTTTGCAACATAACTGAATCATTCTGCGCTGTATCGGTCGTGCTTTATACATTTTCTCTTATTATGCTTATCTGTTAAAATATAATTATTAATAAAACCCTCTTGAGCATAATTATTTCCTCCCATAAAATCACTATGTAAACTGAATAATCCTTAATATATTTTCTTAATTTGAATAACCTTTGACTTATTTCTGTTATATTTATCACCTGTATCTATATTTTTTTAGTGTAGAATACTTGGTCTATTATTTCAGCCCCAAGCACTGATGTGAATTTTTTCAGTTGATGCAGTTTTTTTTTTTTTTTATTTATTTTTTATTATTATTATCTATCTATTTATTTATTTATTTTATTTTTTTATTTTTTTTACATATGCCGTTTAACTCCAGACCAGCAATATATTTTACTCTTCCATTTAAACATGACTAACTATTTATTTATTACTTTCCGAGCACTATAGTGAGGAAAGTATTGTAATCATGTCAAAAATCCGAATTCGAGATTTTGATGTTTCTATACGTTTCGAGGTCCCCTGAGTCCGTTTTCACTATTTTTACGATGATATATGTATGTGTGTGAGTGAACACGCTAGCGTCTAAATGCTTTGTTCGAATAAGCTGTAAGTTGGTGCGTATATTGTAAGTCACCCTAGTACAAACCCTATAGATTTTGGTGAATCTAGCACTTACAGTTTTTTTACAGGGACACAAAGAAAAATTCTTTATCATTATGGTCTATGGGAACAAAATCGTAAAAGTGCGATAGCATCTAAACGCCTTCTTCAATTGAGCAAAAAATTTATACACATATTATAGGTCACAGTTAATCAATCTGTATAGAGTTTGGAGAATCTGGCACTTACAGTTGTTTTACAGGGGCACAAAGAAAAATTCTTTATGGCCTGTGGGACCAAATTTTTACTTTCTTCTATATTCAATAGAAGAAAGTATTGGATTCGTAAAAATTTTCGACCTCGGGTTTTTGATGGATTTACACGTTTTGAGAGCTGTAGAACACGATTTGACCATTTTTAGAAAATGTCTGTCTGTTTGTCTGTCAGTCTCTGCGTGGGTGTGACAAACATTTGTGGCAACTGTATCTCAGGAACTACTTCACAGAATTTCATACAAATTGGTATGTAGTTGCTCTTTGACATAAATTAGTGCCTATCAACTTTTGGTAAAAATTGTCGTACAGGTTGCGTTGTCATCCCACTTTTTTAAATTTTTAACATGATGGTATAGTACAAAATTTTGTATAAATGTGCATAAAGAAAATTATTTTATAATAATCATTATGAAATTTACCAGAATTTTTTATAATAGAGATAGTCAACTGGGAAATTTTTTTTGTATGTGTAGGAGCCTCGCCCCCCCCCCCCCCCCCTGGGAGGGGAATTCCCCCCTCGAGGGGAGTCAATTTTCATGATGGATATCTTTCAAAAGAGCTCGCCAGTACCTTTAAAACAAATGGTTGAATCACAGATCTGCGATAATTTAAAATGAAGTTATCGATTTTTTTTAATGTAATATTGACAATAAAATTCACCTTTTTTGGATATTTAGTGTTATACTACTTCTTTAATATGAAAATCATCTGCATTATCATGGAAGATAATTTTTTTAAATAATAATTTTAATGAATTATTTTTACTGGGTGAATTTGTATAGGAAAATATAGAAGAAAGTCATGTGGTGGCCACAACATACTGGGTAAAAGTGCGATAGCATCTAAACGCATTATTCAATTGAGCTGAAAATTTATATGAATATTATAAATCACTGTTGCACTAAGTATAAGCATTTTGGTGAATCTAGCATCTATAGGTTTTTTACAGGGACACAACGAAAATTCTTTATCATTATGATCTATGGGCTCAAATTTCAGTAGCGTTAAATAAAACCTCGTGTAATATATGGAGAAAAATACTCAAACACTTTACTATGGTTTTATCTCTTTTGTTTTTTAACAACTCCCCTTTCTTTACTTTATCTACAAAACTGTTAATTAACTCAATGTTCGGAAAGTCGAGTGGAGTCACTCCAGATTTTTTTTTTTTTAAGTTCAGTAACAAAATTTTGAGGAAACGTTTCACCAATTTCAATTTTTTTTATTATTTATTTATTTTTTATTTTTTTAATAGAAATAATTTATTATTTTACCATATGTTGTATAAAGACGGAAAATTTATTATAATAAAAAAAAAAAAATGAATTATATCAATTTTCCTTGATTATTTACTTTGCTTAATATGTCACATTTTAAGTTAATACAAATTAAATCGCTGGCAAAAGGATTCACCGAGAATTTAAAGATATGAAGCGCAAATATCAAGGATGATGTGACAAGAACTTGCTCACCGTCTGCTGTTGATGTTAGCATAAGATAGGTCTGAGATTGAACATAAAAGAAAAACGGGAGAAAAAAAAGAAAGAAGTTTCGAAGGAAAATGAATACGTACTTAAATAGAAAGTGTTTGTCTTGTTTTGTTTTTTATTCAGTTTAAAATTCGCTACAAATTTTCATGTACACATACATAATATTTCTTTCTGTTTGTCAGTTTTCTATTTTATGTAAGTTACTATTATAAAAACAAATTAAATAGTACTTGGTGATATTTTTCTAGAAACTGCATTATAATTTGATGTAAAAAGTTTCAACTCAAGGGGACAATTTAGTTTTTCACTCTACCAGAGGCGACTCGTGCGATCTGGCAACATTGGTTTTCACCCATTTAAAACTATAAAAAATAAATCGATTGCTGAAAATTAAACTTCCTTCACAAAGAATCGCATAGATTTTAAATGGATAAAAAGCATTGTTGTCAGATAATACAAGTAAAATATCATGAAAGCATTTCTTTTCAATTAGGGTTTCAGCAAAAATATCGATATCGGTTTAACAAAAAAATTCTGATGTGATGGGAAAAAATTAAGGTCATTTTCCAAATCAGCAGATCACATAACATAAAAATCAGCAAAACTTTCTCTTGTATTTTTTCCAAAAGTTCAATTTCGCAGACCTGTGTAATTTGATTATCCAAGCCTTTTTATGAAAAAAAAAGCAAAATGTTTAATTATTGAATGTAGCTTTATATCTTTATATTATTTCTTTATTTATTATTTATATTATTTATTTATTTATAGCTATGTTTTCTTCTATTATTAATAAATCTAGTTTGAATGTTTGTAAATGAATTTTAATTTGGGTTATACTTCAAAAAAATTATTGATTCGAAAAATAAATGACTTAAAACGAATTAAAAGTAAAAGAAAAGGTAATTAAACATATAATATATATAACATACGTATAATGTACGAAATACAATAGTTTATCACGTATTATTATAAAATTTATTATAGACCATTAAATAACTTACATAGCCGCAAATAAAAATCTTAAAAAAAAAAAAAAAAAAAAAAAAAAAAAAACCTTTTTCGTTATCCAATCATCTGTGATATGCAGTAAACGAAAGTATTTTATTTTATTTTATTTTACTCTTAACAAACATTTATCTGTAATCGGACCACAAATTGGCCATTAGGGAACAATTATGATATATTTAGAAACCTTTAGGGTATATCTGTACTAGTAACGTTTAATTTGAATCTTATGTAATATTACTTAACTTTAAAACGACTGAATTTGATTAGCAAATGAAATATTTTAAAAACAAATTACTTTTTTTTTTTTTTTTTTTTTTTTTTTTCTTAAGTGTTTGCGATACTCCTGAAAAAAATAAATTGCGTTCATTAATTTCAATCGCGGAGCTATTTATTCGTTTTACTCGTCTTCGAAAAGCAATTTCAATTTAATTTAATAAGATTTTCTTCTTTCATTGTTATTTCAGAAATCGTTAAATTTCTCGTACGGTATTTGCATTCGGATTAAAAGTTTAATATTTTTATTATTAAAACTTTGAATTTTTTATGCTCATTAGAAAGAAGTAATATATATATATATATATATATATATATATATATATATATATAAAGAGATTAAATCTTGGTTTCGATGGATTCACAAATTTTGAATAGTCCTGAATTTGATTTAACTGTTTTTAGATGTACGTCTGTGTATGTGTGTGACAAAAATTTCTACCAACTATAACTGAAGAAAATTATGCATATAATTTTACAAAAAGATGTATTTAAATACGATATGAAATTCTTTTAAATCATTTTTGTTGAATCTAGATCATCAAATGGCGGTATCCCCAGGTTAGACGAGTTTTAGACAAAATCGCGAAAACCCAGAACGACTGTGTTGATCTTCGTACTTGGTATTCAACCCAGCACTTCCCATATACCAATTTAGAGCACAAAATCACTCGGCCACTGGTGGAGTAAATGTACAAAATGAGGATTACTTTTAGCCATTCATGACGAAAATAAGGAAAAATATTTATATAAAAATCTGGAGGACACTTGTGTAAAATCAATAATTGCATGTTATATTGACCTTATTTACCAGTAAATTTTACACTGTGTGAATTCGAGCCGAAAAATGAGAACATAGTTTTGAGATAGCCTGAAAATACTCTTTTTTGTGAAAGTATTACACTTGTGTAACAGCAATAATTTCATATTGTATTTAAATGGTATACCAGTAGATTTTTAAATAATGTTTAGGAGTATAGTTTTTATTATATTAACTTAATTTGGCTTTAATGGATGTTTTATTATTATTATTTTTTTTTTTATAAATAATCTTATAAATTGACATATATATTTTTAGTCAGAAAAAAAAAAAACAAAAAAAAACAGAGTTTTAAAAGAGTACTCAAAAAAAAAAAAAGAAAGAAAAAAGAAAAGAAAAAAAGAAAGAAAAAAAAAAAGAAAAAAAGAAGCCTAACTTTGAGCTCACAATCTTTTGTTATCTCAATAAAGCAAAACTGTCTAAAAATTTACAGATTTAAAAAATTCCGCAACTAAACTGAATTTAAAGAACTTTTAGTTCACGTTAAAATTTAGTTATTAAATCGCTACATATTGTTTCTTCTCCATATATGGCATAAAAATATTTTTTTTTTTAAATGTAACAGAGTTTTTTTTTATACTATATTTTTTTGAGTCATTAAATCATTTTACTTTGAATCAAAAATAAGGATTTAGCATTTTGATTTGGTTTGCCTGTATGTGTCTATAAATCTTTTATTAGCATAAAAAAATAAATGAATAAAAGTAAACTTATATTAGCAAGAAGCATAAATTCGGTATTCTATATCTGTATCATGCAATATACTTATATATCAACATGCGTTTATATATATATATAAACGCTTGTTTATGTACATATATTGAAAATCTTTTCAAGCGTTGAAAAGAGGAAATCAAGTATCACATGAAAAACTAGAAATAAGACGAATAAATGCAATTAATTTATAATATTGAAATGCTAAAAGTTATAATGATGGGAAAAACAATGAGAGAAAAAGAAATTCAAACCAACATGAAGATAATATTTAAAATAAATAGATAATAATAATAATAATAATAATAACAATAATAATAATAACACCTGAAAGTTGCGCAAGTTTCAGCATGACGAATTAAGTATTAGTAAACTTAATTAGATAATTAAGAAATTCAAAATTAGGGCACACTCAAAATAACAGATTATGCAGAATTTTACAAATAGAAATATGAATAAATTCATTCAAAAAAAAAAAATAAAGAAAGAAAATCTCATAAAAACTGCGTAATAATTAATCCATTTTATCCCAATTTATTTATTTTGCTCAAATTTGAGAAAAATTATATTTTTTAAGGTTAATTAAACCTAAATAAACTAAATGCAACAAAATTTGACATATATATATATATATTCTGTATAAGAAATCTTATCCACCTTGTACGCAAAATATTGAAATAAAGAGGATGAAATTCGCACTTATATGTTTCAGTGTTCTCTTCAATAGTGAAAAGTACTTTCCTAGCATAAAGTTTTGCTTTATCTGTATATTATTTTCTTATTTACATGATAGTTCTCCAGAAAGAATTTTCAACAGCAAAGAGAAGATAAACCACGCCCCTAATATATTGATTAAACAAAGATTCCAGATGGAGAAGGAGGAGGAGGAGGTGAGACACATAACACGCTAGCAGAAGCTTATATATACCATAATATATCCTAGCTCTAGCTGACAAAATATTCGCACCAAGCAAATTCTGATTTCTATATGCTATTTTTCAACTGTTCTTTAAATAGGACAATTGGATAAAATGGGTTAGGAATAGGGATGGACCGGATATCCAGAAAATATCTGGTATCCGGCAGATTTTTCAATATTCGAAATATCATCGGATATCCGGATCAAAACCGCTGGATATCCGGTTTTTGAATATCTGTTTTTCTTTCGTGTTTTCTTTGATTGAGATATGGTGGGAAATGCGAGAAACAACTTTTGCCCCTCCGTTTGGGTGGAAACATAAAACAAATAACTTCTTAAGTCTGTATCTCCATTATATGTCTATATCTCCATCTGTATCTCCATTAATTTGACTGGGCATTTTTGAGTGAGCAAGCAAGTCAGTCAGGAGATCTTCCTTTATAGATGTAGATTCCTGCAATTTATTTCTTGTGATTAAAAAACTAATTTATTAAGGCCACCACAAGGCTTTCTCCTATATTTTCCTATACAAATTCACTGAGGACAAATAATTTATTAAAACTATTATTTATTAAAATTTTCTAACATGATGAATGAAAATGATTTTCATCTTAGAGAAAACTAACACTAAATATCCAAAGAAACACAGTTTTATTGTCTAAAAATAACATCTTAAAAAATGCGCTTTTATAATGGTTATTTCATATATCAAGTTTCGTACAGTTATACGCCCTACAAGTTGAGATATAGCATTCCCATTATCGAGAAAATCTCCAGTAAACCAGCGCCATTTTATTGGTCTATAAGCATCCAACTTCAATTAACATAATGCCTCATAATGGCCTTCTCACATATCGAGCTTTGTTTGATTATACACAATAGAACCTGAAATGTAGTCTTTCCTTAAATTGCAGAAATCGCTGTGTAGTAGCGCCACCTGTTGAGCAGTTGAAACTAAAAGGTGACAGGTACTAATTTATGTCAAGGTGCATCTACATATAAATTTATATGCAATTCTGTGCAGCAGTTCCTGAGGTTATAGCCTTCCCTTAAATTGCGGAAATCGCTGTCTAGCAGCGCCACCTGTCGGCCGATAAGCATTCAAACTGAATCAGCATAATGGCTTATAATGACCTTCTAATATATCAAATTTTGTTCGATTGTACGCAATGGAACATGATATATAGCCTCCCTATAAATTGCGGAAATCGCTGTATAGCAGCGCCACCTGTTGAGCGTTTGACACCAAAAGTTGATAGGCACTAGTTTAGGTCAAGGTGCATCTACATATAAATATATATATATATATATGCAATTCTGAGCAGTTGCTTAGGAGATACAGATGCCACAAAATTTTTATCATACACACACATAGACCGACAGACAGACAGACATTTTCTAAAAATGGTAAAATCGTGTTCTAGATATCTCAAAACGTGTAAATCCATCTAAAATCGGAAATTTTTACGAATCGAATACTTTCTTCTATTGAATATAGAAGAAAGTAAATATATATATATATATATATATATGTATATAATGACTTTTCAGCAGTTTTCTTTTGCATAACTTTTCTTATTTATTTTCTTCTGTATTCAATAGAAGAAAGTATTGGATACGTAAATATTTCCGACGTCCGGTTTTTGGTGAATTTATTCGTTTTGAGAGGTCCAGAACATGATTTCACCACTTTTAGGAAATGTCTGTCTGTGTGTGCGTGACAAACATTTTGTGGCGATTGTATCTCAGGAACTATTGCACAGAATTACATATAATTTTTTTTTGTAAATGCACCTTGAGCAAAATTAGTGCCTAACAACTGTTGGTGTCAATAGATCAACAGGTGGTGTGGCTATGCAGCGAGATCCACATCTTGAGGGAAGGCTATACCTCAGGAGCTACTACACAAAATTGCATATAAAGTCATATATAGATGCAACTTGATATAAATTAGAGTGCCTATCAACTTTTGGTGTTAATAGCTCAAAAGGTGGGGCTACTATATGCAGTGATTTCTGCAATTTAAAGTAAGGCTATATCTCAGGACTAATGCATAAACATACATATAAATTCATTTATAGATGCAACATGATATTAGATAGTGCCTATAAACTTCTGGTGGCAAGCACAAAACCGGTGGCTCTGCTATGCAGCGATTTTCACAGTTTAAGAAAAAGCTATATCTTAGGAACTAATGCATATATATGTAGATGTAGATGTATCTTGACATATGTTAGTGCTTACGAATTTTTAGGCTCAACTACTCAACAGGTGGTGCTGCTGTACAGTGATTTTCAGAGATTAAGGAAGTGTTATATCTCAGGAAATACTGCACAAAATTGTATAAAAATTTATATGTGGATGTACTTTGATATAAGTTATTTCGAACCAACATTTGTTACTAACCGTTCAACAGGTGGCGTTTCTATACAGCAATTTCCTCAGCTTAAGGGAAGATTATATTTCAGGTTCAAATACGTATAATCAAACAATACTTGTATACTTGATATGTGAGAAAGCCATTATGAGATATTATGCAGATTCAATCTGGATGTATATCTACCAATAGATTTCGCTGCTATAGTGCAGTTTTTCTTGAGAAAGGGAATGCTATATTTCAACTTCTATGACATTTAACTGTACGAAACTTGATACATGAGATAACCATTATAAAAACGCATTTTTTAAGATGTTATTTAAACTGTGTTTCTGTGGATATTTACCGTGTAGATATTTACTGTTAGTTTCCTCTGAGATGAAAATCGCCTGCATTCATCATGCTAGATAATTTTAATAAATAATAGTTTTTGTAATTTATTTGAACTGAGTAAATTTATATAGGAAAATACAGAAGATAATCTTGTGGTGGCCACAAGATACTAGTTTTAATTTCTCTTACCCATATAAATGGTAGAGAAGTATATATATATATATATATATATATATATATATATATTTGTTCAAATTTTAGAAATTGAATTTTTGTTATATTTACTCGATTTGAGGTCCAAAAATAAAATTTTTAGCGGTTAGTCTGTGTGTGTGTTTGTGTCTGTTATTAGCATATCTCAAGAAAAAATAATAGCAGAAAGTTCAAACTTGGTATTCTAAATGTGTATCATATAGGGATGCTACACTAAACTTTTCGTGGAGATCAAGCAAATGATTCCTGTACAGGGACACCCAAGATAATTCAATTATATTACATCTATGGGGAAAACCGTAAGTAAGTAGAGTTTAACAACTATAAACTGCACTGAACCTAATGAAACGAATTTATACTTTTTATATTCGTAAAAACATGTTTCATACTGAACAAAGTATGGAAATGATTCACTGTCTGTTTACAGAGCTACACAAAAGAACTAGATTATAGTACGGCAATACTTGAAAATAGATGGAAGTGTATTTCAGGTTGTACCGTCTGTTATTAATATCTGATTATATTTATGTGCACCATGTGGCGTTTATATAATCTTCAGAAGATATACAGGGCTGCCAATATTTAAACCATAATATTGTTACTTTCTTAATATATTCAATAGAAGAAAGTATTGGATTCGTAAAAATTTTAGACCTCGGGTTTTTGATGGACTTACACGTTTTGAGAGCTGTAGAGCACAGTTTGACCATTTTTAGAAAATGTCTGTCTATCAGTCTGTGTGTGTGTGACAAAATTTTGTGGCAACTGTATCTCAGGAACTACTGCACAGATTTTCATACAAATTGGTATGTAGTTGCACCTTGTCATAAATTAGAGCCTATCAACTTTTGGTAAAAATTGTCTTACAGGTTGCATTGCCATCCCGCTTTTCTAAATTTTTAATATGGTGGTATAGGACAAAATTTTGTATTAATATGCATAAAGAGAATTATTTTTTAATAATCATTATGAATTTTAAAAGAATTATTTGTAATAGATATAGTCAACTGGGAAAATTTTTGTGTATGTCTACGAGCCTCGCCTCCCCCCTTGGAGGGAAGTCCCCCCTCTTTGGGGGAAGTCCCCCCTCGAGGGGAGTAAATTTTCATGATGGGTATCTTTCAAAAGAGCTCGCCAATATCTTTAAAACGAATGGTTGAACCATCGATCTGCGATAATTTAAAATAAAGTTATCGATTTTTTTTTAACAATAATAATATATATATATATATATTTAATGTAATATTGACAATAAAATTGACTTTTTTTGGATATTTAGTGTTATACTACTTCTTTAATATGAAACCGTCTGCATTATCATGGAAGATAATTTTTTTAAATAATAATTTTAATAAATTATTTTTACTGAGTGAATTTGTATAGGAAAATATAGAAGAAACTCATGTGGTGGCCACATTGTTATTGTTACCATCTCCAGGAAAGATGCCTAGGAATTGAAATTAATTCTACATGGCCATATGGTTAATAATCTATTTTTTAAGCTAAATATTCATTACTGTTTTTTTTTTTTTTTATATTTAATTGTTTTGAGACTTCCTAAATACCGAAGTCAAGTTTTAACGCTTGATCTTTGCCCGTGTCACTAAAATTAAAAACAAGTAATTTTAGTTAAGTAATTTTTAATAAACAAGTAATTTTTTAACAACAACAATTTTTAATAAACAAGTAATTTTTAAACAACAACCAATTTTAATAAACAAGTAACAACAATTTTTAATAAGCAAGTAATTTTTTTAAAATGTTGTATTTTGAAGTTAATATGTTAGTTAGTAGAAAAAAATTATCAAAATTGATAAGTTTTAAGAAATGTTGCGTTTGAAAGTTGTCTGAATAATTTTAAATGAACTTTTGAACTTAATAATAGACTTGAAATCTATATAAATGTATTGTATAATAACGAAACGGGGGTTTGAGGGAGGGGCCCCTCACATATTATTTGTCAAATAAATCTGTTCCGAAGCCTAATTTGATTGTTTTAACATAGGTTTACATTACAGTACTCGTTTTCTTACCCCCTAATCTCCAATCTGTATTTCTAATATTAAAATTCAGCGTAAGAGAAAGTGGTGTAAGTGACACACAAGATTATTTAAGCAAGTTTTCACAATTATATGCATAGAAAAGCAGACAAAACATGTAGTTCAGACAACATTGCACATTACGTTCTGCTAACCTAACTATCAAAAGTGACACATAAGCATAAGAATTGAAAATAAAAAATAAAATAAAATAAAACTATTATGGCTTATTACCCCAATGGTATTGACTCTTTTATGTATGTGAATGGAATCCAGTTGCATAAAAACCAAATGCAAATACTTGTTTTTAACTACTTTGTGCTCTTTAAAAAACTGAAATTTTCATGTGTACTGGGAAAGGGGACTGCCGGATATCCGATCGAATGCCCGGCCGGAGATCCGGATCCGACAAATAAAAAAAAATATCCGGAATGCCGGATATCCGTATCCGGTTATCCGGTGAAATCCCTATCCGGTCCATGCCTAGTTAGGAATGAAAATATATTGAAAACCTTTTCAAATATTCCAAATATGAAACCAAGTATCACATGAAGAAGTAGAAAAAACACGAATAAATTCATGAGGCAAATAATTTATAATATTGAAATACTAAAAGTTGCATGATGCAAAAAATAAAGCAATAAAAGGAAATTCAAACCAGCATGATTTAAAAAAATAAAGATAAAATAATAATATATATGATACATGAAAGTTGCGCAAGTTGCAGTATGATAAATCAAGTATTAGTAAACTTATTAACTCATTAAGAAATTGCCAAACAAGGACACTTTTAAAGTAACAGATCATGCAGTATTTAACATATAGAAATATAAATAAAATAACATATATATGAAATATTTATTGCAAATGAACAAATGATTCGTTTAATGAGGCATACGTATAAATTTTTATAAGTAAAATCTATCAGCTAAAATTCTAATTGACAAATTTAAACTCCTATGGACTGCAGTAAATAAAAAGAAATCAACATACACTATATATTTTGTGTTACATTTACATTACGTGTGATGGATCTTACAAATTAATTCAAGTATATTAGGGGTATAGAGGAAATTTATTATAAATGCATTTCAAGTCGATTTATTTTCATAAAGTGTGGCATGCATTTTTCTTAAAATGAAATCTGTGATAGGTATATAATACAGAGGTATCAAAACACATGATTGTTTAAAAATAGTCAAACAAGAGTGGTTTTTGCGAGAATTATGAGAAATAAATAACTATTTTAAATGAATTTCAATAATAATAATAATAATAATAACTTTAAATTGTTAATGATAATAAATATAATACTTAAGAAAGGGATGGATGAGGTAGTTGTCCCTTTAAACAAAATTTCATGAGAAATAAAATCAATTTTTAAACTATTTTAAATTATTGAAATTTTATTTTTCCGACTGAGTGAAAATAATGCCTGGACCGGGAGTCGAACCCCAGATCTTTGACTTACAAGTTCAAGGCTCTACCAACTGAGCTATCCATGTCGACAACCGTTCAGCATTACTCACTCAGACAACCTTTAGCATGTATGTAAAATTTACATTAAACTTACCTAATGCGTTTATTTTTTTTAAGCAATGGATTTATTCAATTAAAAATAACTAAAATAACTTCATTAATTTAAATTAATTCGAATCTTAAAATCTGGGTTGGCTAATGTTTTATGAAAATGATATTTTTTATCAAAATTACATTTTGTTTCTCAATTTATATTTCTTTGCAAAAAAAAAAAAAAAAAAAAAAAAAAAAGTTATAATAAATTAACAATGCAATTAACACGTTACTCGAGATCCCACTATTTAATTAATCTACCCTAGAAATATAAAAAAGAGATTTTTTTCAGCGTCATAATTTTATACCCTCTTATAACATTGTTAAATATGGAAATAGGAAATTGAATTAAATGATCTCATGGGAATTTTATCATTTATTATTATTATTATTATTAATGAAAAAAGACGTTTCTAGAATTACTCAATAGAATAATCTTTTATTTTTAATGAAGTAATTAATTACGAATTTTACTTATTTATTTTGACCGCTAAATTTAATTAATGAAATATTTGCATTTTAAAAATACTTAGCGTAATTTTTAAGAGTCTCTGCAATTAAAATAATATAATTTTATAGTTTAATTATTTTTTAAGCAAAATTATTTTCAGATCTAATATACATTAAATTTTATATTCTTATGAATTTATTTTGTTGGAAAAAGATGGACCATAAATACATGTTCATGTATATATCAAATTTAGATTATTTGTTTAATTAGGTCATAGATACCACCTTTTATTTCTTTTTATTCAAATATTGAATCACATTTTTTTCTTTATTGTAAGGGACTTAAATTCTTAAGTCATAAACAGAAAAATTTACCAATTCACACTAGGACATTCATTATAATTCTTGAAAAGTAAGAATGTGCAATACGTAAGCTTTGTTTAATACTACTTTATAAATACTATAATAATATTTTATAAATAAAATTACAATTTTATTAGTAATAAATTGCTGAGAAATGAATTATTTTGCGATAATTTCACATTTTAGATATCAAGGTAGCAAAAAAAAAAAAACCTCTAACCTATTTATTTTATTCTATTTTATTTCAAAACCATTCTTGCGATTTCCCAGAGAACCAAATTTATGTAGCATTTTTTCCAGACAGAGAGTTGGTTACCAGTGAATACTAATCATCTTAAAGATGAGTATATTTCATATCGAATTATCATCACAAAAACTCTATATTTTTAACAAAATCATTCCGATACTTTCTAAGAAAATGAAAATTATGCTTTTTTTTTTTCCAGTAAAGAATAGATTGCCGGTAACCGCTAATTATTTTTAAAAAGAGGGCAATTCATATTAAATTCTAAACTCAAATGTCCACAAATTTTAATTTTCATAAAAACCATTTAATATAGTTTTTAAGAAAACACAGTGTCTGCAAAATTTTGCCCTGGGCGTAGTGAGGGTTGACAATAACGCTAATTTTCGTGAAAATAAGGATAAAACAGATTTGTTTCTTATCTCAAAGAAGCCTTAACGATAATTTTTTTATCAATCTCGTTAGATTCATTTCAATAAAACAAGTTTTCTGCCATAGTTTGCAATAAGTACTGTAGGAGCTGACAGAGAACGCAAATTTTCCTGACGATAAATCAAATAAATCTGCTTTCTGAAAAACACTGAGTTTTTATAAAAATCTTTAGATTCATTTAAAAAAATAAATAAATAAATAAATAAATAAAACAAAATAAAATAAATAAATAAATAAAAATAAAAATAAATAAATTAATAAAAATAAGTTTCTGCCGCTGGTGGAGTGAGAGTTAAATATAAATGCAAACTTTCCTAAAGACCAGGGTAATTCTGATAGAATTAACGTTTGAAAAAATTTAAAATCTTAAATATTTATCAGAATCGTTGTGTAGTTTTGTACAAAAATTAAGTAACTGCCATATTTTGTCTCGGCGGAATTTGAGGTATCAAAGCAATAAATGCTAATTTTTCTCAAGATGAGAAGTCAATTGGGTTCCCATTTCAAAAAAAAAAAAAAAAAAAAAAAAAAAAAAAAAATTCTTAACTTTAAGATTTTGTCAATTCTTAACCTTAATATATTTAACTTTAAGCTTTTGTTAAAATTGTTAGATGCACTTCAGTGTAAACCTAGTTTCTGACATATTTTATTATATATGGAAGTGTATATATCGGCAGAGTAAGAGGTAACAGTGATGGCTAAGTTTTCAGGTTATAAAGATAAGTCAGAGGGGTTTATCATCTGAAAAACGTTTAATCCAAAGTTTTTACCAAAATCTTTTGAGCCATTCTCGTAAAACCAAAGGATGGGTTTGTCTTTTTAAAGAACTTTTAACACTAAGTGTTTATTAAAGTCATTATGTCTGTCTCAAAGTAAACTCAATTTTTTCGTACTTAAAAAAAATAAAAAATAAAAATAAAAGTAAAAGTAAAAATAATCCCAAATATTCATCAAACCTTTATTTACATTTTCGAGTAAACACAATTTTCATCGTATTTTTAAACCGACGGATAAAGAATTAAATACAAACGCGAATTTCCCTAAAGATGATAAATCCAATCAAAATTTTACGCGAAAATATCCTCAACCTCAAACTTTCAAGAAATTCATTATGTCCATTTCCAAGTAAATCCAATTTCTGCCTTGTTTTGCAATCGATGAATAAAGAGTTAGCCTATATTACAAATTTTCGTGAAGATGAGTATAGGTCCAATGATTTTTTCAAGCCAAAAAAATCTCTTAACCCTAAACATTCACCGAAAACTTTATAATAAATTCCAAGTAAACCCAATTTCTGTCATATTTTGTATCCGGAAGATAAAAGGATTAACAACAAACACGATTTTTTAGGAAGATAACAAGAAGTCTAATTGATTTTTCATTTCAAAAAACGATTACCCCAATTTTTCACAAAATTATTTTATATCCATTTCGAAGTAATTCCAATTTTTGCAATATTTTGCAATCGAGGGATCAAAGGTTAAGAGCGAACGAGAACTTTCCTGAAGGTGATTAGTGCAATCGATTTTTCACCCCCAAAAACTCTTTACCGCAAATTCTTTTTTTAAAGTGTTATATCTATATTCGTGTAAACCCAATTTCTGCCGCACTTTGGAAAAGGCAGATAACGTGTTACAGTGACTGCGAATTTATCTGAAGATGAGGATAAGTTCAATCTATCTTTTATTCTAAGAAACACTTGGCCCCAAGCTTTTATCAAAATCGTTTCATCATCGTCATTTTCATCAAACCCGAGACAAATATACATACATACATCTATATATATATATATATAACAAGTCACGAGATTATTTCGTTAAGTGAATAATATAAACGAAATCGCATTTTCATGTACTTTGGGTAAAGAAATGTGCTATTTTATTTGTTTTTGAAAGAATTCGAAAGCAATTAATTTCTTAAATTCAGAAATAGTTTTTAATGTATTCGAGAGACTGCAATGCTGTTTTCTTGCTTTGTAAATTCTATCATGAATTAAATTTAAAAAATTAAAAAGTACATAATGTTTCAAATAGTATTAATAAATGCTGAAAAGAAAGTATAATATAGAAAAACTCATACATTACTTTTTCAAACTATTCACTTCTATTTTTTCTATTAAAAAGTAAAGAAGAATACATTTTGTGTATTTGGATTGGAAACTCATATTCTTTGTTCATGTGGTATTCTGCAAGAAAAGCGATTTTTGTTAGAGATATATTTCCTTTTAAATTCTACAAAAAAATACTAAAAGTTTACATTATAAAATTCTGAAAGCACGCAATTGTCTAAATAACCCCTTTTCTTCAAAATATAAAACATTTTTTTTTTTTTTGAATAAATATAAAACATTGTATCAAGTTTCATTCCTGTTAACACGGGATAGTTTTATTTTTCGATGGAGTATTTCATAATTTTATCAGTTGGGCAGTAATAGATCAAAAATTTTATTACGAGAATATAGATAGCTTTGTATATGTACAATATATATATATATATATATATATATATACATATACACACTCATTGCCATAAAAATTTCTGATCCAAGAAAGAATTGTCAGAATGAAACGAAATTTTACGTACGTAAGTGTAACACTGTTATAAGTAAATGAATACAAAATCAAAACAAATGATCACTTATTACAAGAAATATTATGAAAAAATGGAGGATTCAGTACCATGTTGGGTCACCTCTAGTGTGAATGTCCGATGCGATACGGACGAGCACTGAGGCATACAAGTCTCGTAGTGTAATATGTCCTGCGGCATCTCCTTCCACATTTGTTGTAAACACGCCACTAATTCACCCAAACTCGTAGACTGCCCAACTTGCCGTTCCAATTGGTTCCAGATATACTCAATTGGTGACAAATCTGGGGATCAAGCAGGGCAGAGAAGGGAGTATTGTGGCGGAACCAGTCCTATGATAACCATCATGTGTGTGGTTGAGCCCTGTCCTGTTGAAATATGGCTCCTGGGAGCCCTGCCATGGCTGGCAACACTTATGGCTGAAGGATAAAATTAACGTACCGCTGGACTGTCATGGTGCCTTGGATCAATATTAGGGATGATCGTGTGTCGTATGAAATATCATCCCATACCATCACACCAGCTGTGGGTGTGGTGTGCAGCTCTAAGTAAAGGCAGGATTGAGGCGTTCACCCCGGTGACTCCAGACACGTACATGTTTGTCATTCCTGATTAAATTGAATTTGGATTCGTCGCTAAGGACGACGTGGTTCCATTCGGTTGCAATCAAACCCCATCGAGCGTGACACCACAGCAACCGCAAGAGAGAGGGTGGGTATTATTGACAGCACAGGTAATGGGCGCCATGTAGCATGTCCTTTAGCCAGACGCTTTAAGATTGCACGTACAGGGACAGGGACAGGACTTGTAGGTGCTGCATGTGTCCGGATTGCGGAAAATGAGACAGTTGGCACTATGTACAGTCGGTAAGAAAAGTGTCCGAACACTAGCGAAAATTCCTATGTAAAAAAGGTTCATAAGGTTTTGTTAAAGAAATCCTTGTCGAATCCTGATCTTAGTCAGTGTAAGAACATGATTCGGCAAGGATTTATTTAGCAAAACTGACACTTTTGTTACCGACTGTATATGTTTCGTATGATGCGACGATTTTTCGCTTATTGTTCAGTCGATCGCGTCCTGTGACTGGTCGCCGTGTAAGCGACCTCCCTCTCGTCCACTGGTCCCAGCACCTCCCCACAATAAAATCAATACGACCTACTTGTCGAGCTCATCAACCATATTGCAACATAACGATGATTCTTTCCCTGTCGGACTCTGACAGCTTCTCATATTGTCTTCGTTGGTGGCATAACGGCATCTCTATTTAAAACACGTCCCTCTGCAATAGATTATGTACACCAAACAGGATCTGCTTACCTGTTTTATACTCCGAGAAGAATGACGTTCAACGTCCTCTAGTGACATTACGCAATGCGTAATCACGCTGCAATTTTAATCATTTGCATATCTGCCTGGCATGCACCTACATGCCAACTTTCGTTACGGTCCAACAATTATTTCTTAGTGCGATAATTTTTATGGCAATGAGTGTATATTTAGAAATGAGCTACATTAATTTAAACCGCAGTTGGTAAGAAAAAAGCTGCTCCTAATTAATGCGAAACTTATATCAACAAACGTATATAATACTTAAAAATATAGTGCTTAACTGCACACAAACTGTTAAAGAGAGATTTATAAAAACCTATCAATGCAGCATTACTATTTGCAATAAATTAAATATAGAACTGGTAATGCTAAGCAGCGACAAGGAGAGCTCTTGGCAACAGAATAATGAGTGTCATGCCAAACAGCCCAAAATCTGTGTGCTATTAAACCGAAATCACTGTACTATTAATCTGAAATCAGGTTGCCATTTATCAAGATGATGTCTATGCCCGTAGATGAATGGTGTATATTTCATTAACCACAGTATATAATGCAGCCTAAAAAAGATGGGCTATTCAACATCATGATAGGATGCAACGTGATTAGAGTAAAGTGTTGTTTATAGTCGAAAATCCAGAATAAGTCTGGCATGTTTTGCCCGATATGTTTCGGTATGGAACGAAAGGGGAACTAAAAATAACCTTAGATTTCTTTATGGAAGATCATATTACAGGCGATGTAGGTTTACGTTGCAGGCTGAATTTAGTATATATGGTTGTATGGACCAGCATATCATTCGGAATAGTATTTTTATGGCCCAAAAGTATGTGAAGGAAATACTGAGTCCTCATGTTTTACCTTATACTGTAGTTATTGGTGGTTATTTTCTTTTAGTGCATACGAATTCCACACCTCATACAGATCATTTTTTGTAGAGTGTACTTGAAGCTGAAACAACATAGCGTATGGAATGGTCAACATGCTCTCCTAAATTAAATGCAATCGAAATTCCTTGATACACTTTCGGATGACGCAATGAAGGAAGACTAAGGCTTCCTTTTACTGTCCGGAACTTTGAGAGTTCAGCTCTTCTGGAGTGGAAAAGTATTCTTCAAAGCCTTATCGATAACTTTTTCGCATGCATGGAAAACGTATGTGCAGAAAACTTAGCAAATGACGCTTTTTACGTGTACACCAATGCATGATTATTTCATACGGTCTTCGTTACATTTTTGTTGCTACCCTAATATTTTAGGCAGTGTACATTCCTATATAAATATCACCATGGTTCGTTAGTATGGGGTAAAGTTCGTACTTAAGTGATATGTTTTATATGTCAGAAAAATATAATTTTGGAAGTATTTTATATTATCATATTTTTACTTGCTTGTGTATTGTTGCATGTTATATATGGCATGCAAATAATTACATAGATAAAAAAATAATGAACGTAATATGTTTAAAAATAAATAATACCTGAAATTAATCTGCATTGTTCTGAAATACTCTTATAAAGTAAAACTATTTCAAAAATATTAATTGAAATACTTTCACACGCTTCTTAAATTAAGTATATATTTCGAAGGATTTATTTATTTATTTATTGAGAAAAACTAATTTTAAAATCTATCAAAAATTTATGTGAAAAATCTATTTTATGCAGTTTAATGTTGTTTAATGGTATATTTTACATATTTATAAAATTTTACTTGTGAGATAATCTCGTGTTTGCATAATTAACGAAATTACTTTAATGAAACCTGATTTAGTCAGCTTGTTCAATTTGTTGAGAACATTAAAATTATATTAATTCGTAAAATATTATATTAAAATAATAATAAAATATATACATTTACAAAATCGAATTAATTTTACTTAAAAAACATACAACTGAAAATCACAGGATAAATTATTCAAACAAATGAGTTTATTCAACTTATTTTAGCAAATTTAATTGCTATTTGCTTAGTAATGTAATTGAATAATTTCAAAATTGTAAATATTTGCCCAGTTATTGCATACGGAACAAATAATTAATGTTCTCAAAATTAAAACGTTCCTGAATACTTGCATTTTATAATTTTATAAATTATAAAATTCCAATTTTTTTTTTTTTTTTTTTTTTTTTTTTTATAATAAAGCGTTACGTGTAGCTTAAAATAACATAGCATCATTAAATATAGATGCAGATTAATTTACTTATTAGATTCAAAGGCGTATTACATAACTTATAACAGTTATGTTTTGGAACAATAGATTGAATATATTTAAATAAACGTGTGATTTAATACAGATTGATATATATATATATATATATATACATACATACAATTCTTCTCCAAGTTTGTCACCTAGGCAAAGCTTTATGGAAATAAAAAGACTGCACTGTGTTTCTGCTTTAAATGTGAGCTTTACTACTATGTAAACTACTACGTAAATGTATGCATATTTTGCTATGTAAACTACTTTAAATAATTCTAAGTCTAATTTTTCTTTCACAACGCCTTTGGTACAAAAACTAGAATTACATTTTTACAACAGTATTTTTACAAAATATAAAACACATTTACTCTTTTAGAACTGCTGCTTGAATAAATATATATGTTAAGTTCCGGTTAGCATAATGGCACATTATCGGTTTCAATTAAGGTCGGCAATGTCATGACCGTTGACTAAATTATATGTGTGAATTACATTCATTTTTGAGCGGTCCTTTTGTCGATGAGAGCTTTGCAGTATGTTGTTTATGAATGATCATGAACGAGCGATTGTGTTATATAAAACCTGTTCTATGTTGTGTATAATGCTAATTATTGTGAATTTTGTAGTGCAGTTGACAGTTTTATTGGTTATCTTTGGGAATATTCTCATATAAAGAATATTCATCGTCCTAAACCTAATTATTTGTGTAGTATCCGCTTATTATACACACATGTAACAAATTTTTATGTAGCGATATAATCAAATATGTAAATGTGTGTACAAGAAGATTTTGTTGTATTTTCGTAAGACTTTTTTAACTTAACATCATTTTACTTTGTGCTTTCTGTTAAACTCACACTTTATTTTTACTTATCTTTAAATAATGATTATTTTATATGAGTATGCTGCACACATGCAATAGAAGACTTAGTTTTATTATAACGTATTTATGCAATGTGTTTAAATAAATTAAACTGAATATCGGTGTAGCTTTCGTTCTGGCAGCACTTTGAAAACCAGATTTACACGTACGATATGTGAACACGTGACACGCCTTAACCCTTTATTTACCGACGCTACTTAAAAGTGCCATTCGATTTAAAATTGAATAAAATACATTCTTACATTGGTATTACATTGGTATTTATAAGTATCAAATCTATATAGTCTTCTTGATCCCCACTCGACAGCATTAGGCGTTCCATGAAGTCATATTTTTCAAGGTGTTATATTTTAGCTTCTTTTCCCTATTTCCAAACGCCACTGTACGATATCATCGCCTATGTTTGAATTTATTTATATTTTATGCCGAAATTTGTAGACAAGTCTCACGCATTTTTTTTTTTAATCTTTTGATAATGCTTTATTAATGATAATGTTCCAACTAAAACGCATTTATTTATATTTGTATAATCTATCAGAACAAAAACCCTTAACGGGTTAAAAGCTTGTGACGCAGCATTTTATTTCGATATGAATTGGAAATATGGGTCTTAAAAGTAATGATATCAAATTTGAGTGACGCTTTGCTATTAATTGAAATATATTACATAGATTTTCTTATTTCATCATTTTTTTTTTCTTCTATTTACATCACAGTGTATACATAATATTTTCAATTTCAGCACGAAATATATATAGAATTTACTCCCCGATACTTTTTCATCTGCACCTCGTGAATTCAAAATATGAGTTTTAAAAGAAATGATATAATTTCTGTGACGCCTCAGTGTTACTTTAAAAGATTTATTTTTAGATTTCATTACAATTACTTTTGTTTTGTTGAATAAAGTATATTTACACATTGAAATAATGCTTTTAATTTTCAAATATACTGTCAAATAATCGCACTTTTATTGAATTTATATTATAAATTGAAATTATCTAGTTCAATAAATTGATTTGTCTATTGCGTCACGCTATCCAAAACTGAAAGTAAAAATTATGTAAATGTTTTCTTTGCATCACACAATCTCTTTGCACACATTTTCACTTAGTACTATGATACAAAGTAACATTTACAAAATTTTTACTTTCAGTTTTGGATAGCGTGACGCAATAGACAAATCAATTTATTGAACTAGATAATTTCAATTTATAATATAAATTCAATAAAAGTGCGATTATTTGACAGTATATTTGAAAATTAAAAGCATTATTTCAATGTGTAAATATACTTTATTCAACAAAACAAAAGTAATTGTAATGAAATCTAAAAATAAATCTTTTAAAGTAACACTGAGGCGTCACAGAAATTATATCATTTCTTTTAAAACTCATATTTTGAATTCACGAGGTGCAGATGAAAAAGTATCGGGGAGTAAATTCTATATATATTTCGTGCTGAAATTGAAAATATTATGTATACACTGTGATGTAAATAGAAGAAAAAAAAAATGATGAAATAAGAAAATCTATGTAATATATTTCAATTAATAGCAAAGCGTCACTCAAATTTGATATCATTACTTTTAAGACCCATATTTCCAATTCATATCGAAATAAAATGCTGCGTCACAAGCTTTTAACCCGTTAAGGGTTTTTGTTCTGATATCATTACTTTTTAGGTGTTAATGATCAACTGATCTAAAGATTAAAACAAGTCCTTCCACCTCATAGGAAGGGTAGGTTGATTCTTTTTTTTTCTATCGCATAGCTGCTATTGAGAATTTCACAAAAAGCACTTTTTTCTAATGTATCTGGTAGCTTCCAAAACTTGGTTTTACACAATATTAAGAAATCTTTTAATTAATTTGTTGTTTTTTTTAATAAATACAACATAGCAGTATTATGAAGGATTAAAATTCAATTTTATTAATGAATTTTCAGCTTTTTGTGAAAAAAAAGTAAACAAATTCTTCGCAGATTTAACGTTTTGAAAACTTTTGAATGTTGAGCAATTGTTTTGTAAATATATAGTAAAAATATTTATAAGAGACTTGTCTGAGATATAATTCATAATAGTTTAGCATCATTAAGATGAAATATGCAATAACACAGGTATTTTCATAGGAATTTCAAAAATAATACATTGTTTTCAATGCCGATATTGGGTAACTTGCAAAAATTGATTTTTAGCCATTAGTGAGAAATCTTTTAGTTAAAAATAGATTTTGTTACTCATTTTTGAAATATATATAAACATATAAAAATTTTATAAAGGATTAAAATTCAGTTTTATTCATGAATTTTCAGTTTTTTTGTGAACAAAAAAGTAAACAGGAAACTTTATGATTTTTACATTTTGGAAAATTTTGAATGTTGAGCAAATTTCTTGTAAAAATATAATAAAAATATTCAAAATAGATTAATTTGAAGTATAATTCATGATTGTTTAGCATCATTAAGATCAAATATGGAATAATACAGGGATTTTTATAGGAATTTAAAAAAATAGTACTTGGCGTTTTCAACACCAATAACCAACTCCTTCCAAAATTTGATTTTAGCCATTAGTTTGAAAACATTTAGTTAAAAATAGATTTTATTACTAACTTTTTAAACAAATAACATATAACAGTATTATTAAGGATTAAAATACAGTTTTATTAATGAATTTTCAGTTTTTTGTGGGAAAAAAAGTAAACAGATACTTAACAATTTTTACATTTTGAAAAACTTTAAACGTTGAGCAGATTTTTTGGTAAATATACAGTAAAAATTAGAGATGGAATTTTAAGCCTTGGTAAGGTCAAAGCTTTGGCTGGCCTGGCTGATATATACTCAAAGTTTCGTGGAATATTCGTAATTTACATTGGCAACTTTTTTCCTATTATTAATCTTATTTAAACCTACATACGTCTTTGTTTTGTGATTTGTTAATTAAAAATAAAAAGTTTTCACTGCAGTTATAATACATACAGTAATAACATTGTAAGTAATTAGTACAAAACTTTGAAAAAAACTTTTCTTATATTTTCTAACTATAGTATAATAACATGGCTCAAAATTAACAGAATTTTGTTGATCCAGAAATATCGGCGTTGAAAACAAAGTATTATTTTTTAAATTCTTATGAAAATCACTATACCTATTATTGCATATTTCATCTTAATGATGCTAAACAATCATGAATTATACGTGAAATGAATATTTTTAATATATTTCTACAAGAAATTTGCTCACATTCAAAATTTTCTAAAACTTAAAAATTGTAAAATGTTTGTTTACTTTCTTTTCACAAAAAAACTGAAAATTCTTCAATAAAACTGAATTTCAGTCCTTTATAAAATTTTTATGCGTTATTTATTTTAAAAATAAGTAACAAAATCTATTTTTAACTGAAAGATTTCTCACTAATGGTTAACCTGCAGGTTCTCCAAGATTGAAAAATAAAGTGCAGTATTGAACTACTAAAAAACTTTTCATTTGTTTTACAGTCAACTCCCTCTAACTCTCAAAAGTTTTGTCCAGAGGTTAGGCGGATTACAGGAATTCGCAGATTAGAGATCATTGCTTTTGTTTACAGTTTTCTTTTGCAGATACAGAGTCAGTTATTATTAATTCATAAATAGACATCAAAATGGATAGACGATTTCTAATAATTTTTGAATAAAATATTTCTTCAATATTAATAAAACTAATCTATCATAATTCATATATGATGGTAAATAATTTAAGCATATTCAAATAATAGGCACATATAAAATGTAAACAAACAAATTTAAAAAATACGAAGCAAAATATTTTTGAAAGTTCGGAAATAATATTCATCACTGATTAATTTTGTTAAATGTTGATGCAATAGTGATTTGTTTTAAGCACTAGTCTGTATGAATTGCAAGATAATAAATACAAGACAGTTATTCCCCCTTCTCCCCAGTTATGTTTCAAAATACGGTTTCAGCTAAAAATTTGTTTTAAAAAGAAATAATGTGAATTTTTTTTAAATATGAGATGTAAATTTCTTTTTCATTCAAAAAACAATCATAAGAAAGAATGAATAATTGATGTATATATGAAGAATTTTGCACATGTTAAAATTAAAAAAAAGGCTTTTTGAACACAAAATTAAGTTAAATGGCAAACAGCATGTTTTCATGAAATGTTTCAGAACTTTTGTAGTGTATAGTATACACAATTAGATTCATTGTTATATTTGATATGTCCAGCTTAGTGGATTATTAAAACCATAATAATTGATAATTTCATTCTTTATTATATAGTCTTTCTCAGATGCGAAAGTTTACTTATGAATTTTCACATAAGCCATGAAAACACAGGAATACTGGAAATTTTTTTTTAAGTAAAACATACATAATATATGTGGGCAGTAAATTAATATTAATTTGAAAATAATTATATATATAATCTATATTTATTACACTCATCATTTATTAATAAATTTTTATCTGTTTATTATTATTATTGATTGTATAAATATTTGTACATGTTTATAGCTTGGACTATTGGTGTTTGGTATTTTGGGAGTAAGGCTTATTGACTACTCTAGTGTCTTAGACCTAAGGGGGAGTGTCCTCTGTGGGGGGGGGTGTCTTTCTAAAAGGTTCTAGCCCATATTTATAAAAGTTTCGGAGAAAACCACAAAAAACTCTGAACAGCTTGGCCGACAAGCACGCCCTGGGATCGAACCCGGCACCTCACATCTACCAACTTTGAGCGTAGAACCGCTTGGCCTTTGATAGGCCCTACAGATTAGACTAATAATTTTTTTAAAAATCTGTACGAGTAAATATTAAATGTATTACAATTTATACATGTCCAGAAAGCATTCATATTTCTCTTGTCTCACGGTAATTATAAGAATTTCAGATGCAATTCAAGCTTGTTTAACATTCAGAATTATTGCTTTTTCATAAAAAGTTGCAATATCAGCAGTCATAAAAAAAAAAAAAAAAAAAAAAAAAAAAAAAAAGTTATATTTTTCTATAAAATATTTAAATACAAAATATTAGGCTATGCATTTTTATTTTACTGGTTAAATACATAATACTAAAAAAATTAAAATATACAATGTTGTATCGCAAATAAAATGATTTTCAACCAAAATTATTTATAAAATTATAAATTTTTAGAAAGGTTTTGTTTTTATATTAATCAAAATGTTAAAAACATTAACATGTTTACCTTTTAAAACATACTTATAAATAATATCGTATTGAAAACAACTATATTTTTGAAGTACACATAACTAAGTTTAACATATACTATATTAAGCATAGTTATAAATAAATTTCGTAACAATATATAAAAGTATCACAGCCACAGCATACTTTGAATGAACATAGAAATAACTCATAATAAAATTTGAAAAGCCTAATGTTTTGTTTTTTATATTAATCAAAATGTTGTAAAAATGTGTTTTTTAAAGAACATCAATCTATTTACTTTTCAAAAAATCTTTATAAACTATATTTTATTAAACTAAGTTTTTTTATGACAATTAAATTATAAATATAGGTTTATGACAGTTTTTGACATTTTTGACAAGGAGGTTTTTGACGTGACGGTTTTAACCATGGTTTAAACCGTCAAAAACTGTCATGTGTCAAAAACCTGCCAACCCTGCTTGTAACTAAAAGGGATAAGCTCATACCATGAATTGTCGCTATACCGAGTTTGGTGGCATACTCGCCCATTTTCACTGTGAAAACTGTTTGCAGCAAAAGTTTAATGACTTTATATTTATATTTTCATAATTTTTTAGTTTAGTTATTAATAAACAACTCTTATGAATGTTACATTTCTTTCAATAATATATAAAAATAATGAAATTCTTACAACGACTCGGTATTGGCCGAATACTTAGTCCAAATTCGCCCGAGTAACGAGTACTCGGCAAATTAGCCGAGTACCGAGTACTCAGTACAGCTCTAAACCAAACCCAATTTTCTATACAAATATATGTATGATTTTTCAGAAAATGACTTTTGTACTTATTTTGTAATGTTTTCTAACAACAATGTTGAAATAAACATGGATTGTAGATCAATCGCATTATACACTTTCAAAATGTTAAAAGTTTGAATTTGTAGTTGAAACCAGCAAAATCATTAGTACAGGGCACGAAATTTCCTCTCGCCATTGGTGAGTGGAATTTTTACTGTGGCGAGTAAAAATTTGGTCTAGTTATAGGTAGAATTCTTACATGATAAGGTGACAGAAAACATTCTTTTTATAGATTTAAATATGGCAAAATCTTGCCATCTTATAACCTCATATTTAACCTCTCCTTTTTCTCTTCTTTGAGTGTTGAGTCTGTGTGCGCATTGACCGACAATCGTCCCAGCCTGAGAAAGGAAAAATGCATAAAAGTACACGCATAAAAGTTTTAATCTCTAGGCAGTTTCGTTTTTCTCGCTGTGATTTCTTTAAGCAGAGTGAGAATAGACAAGTAGAGAGCCTCTTTGCTAGACGCCCACAATCCAAGAGAAAAAAAATTCGAAAGTTTGCCTATGCGATATTGGCGCATGAAAATGATCCCGAGCCCTTTTAAAGATACTGCCTATGTTTATTTTGTTGAATAATGATCAAAAAACAGTTAAAATTTTCCAGTTTTTGCTGAAACACCAAGAATTTATGCTTGTTATGATTTGTAAGCAACAATTTTATCGAACATGTAATTCCGAAATGGCTATTTCAAATAACAACAATGAACAAGTTATACACATCGACATTCCATCTGATCATAAAAATAAAATGGACGAAAAAGATATTTCTGATGTAAAAAGTTAAATATATAAATAGGTAAATAAGGAAGCTTAATCTTGCATAATAAGATTTTCACAGGGTGTTGATTGAAAAAGTTTTTTTTTTTTCCTCTTCTTTTTTTTTTTTTTTTTTTAAATGACTCTTCCCATTGATAGATATTTTAACCTTTTTTTTCAGATCTCAAATATAATGCATTATAATAATTTTTGATTATAGATGATTATGAGACATGATGATATGTATGATACACTTTTAATATATATAATTTTAGACATATTTGTAAAAGCATTTCAGATAGTTAGAAAAAATAAAATAACCCAAAATGCGTAAAACAGAAAAAAAAAAAACCCTATTTTGCAGCGAGTATAACTTTTTTTGGGGTGAGTGTAATCGGAGTTGAAATTTTAGGCCCTGCATTAGTATATTACAGAGAAAATTCAAGATCAAACAAGCAAAATCATTATTATGACCAACACAACAAGAAAGCGGTCTGAATAGCCTCCACACTAATTGCACTGATGGTCCAAATAGCAATGGCCACAAAAACCCTGAAAACTAATACCTGCATGCAGATAGGGCACACTTATTAGTGATATATTACATGGCTACTTATTATAAGTGATATTTGAAGAGTTCTTAATACATTTTAAGGAAACAACTACATTTTAATTAAACATTAAAAATGAGTAATTTCTGCAAAAACAAAATAATTTAACATGAAATTCAAAGAAAGCAAAAATTTCAAAAACCCTGAATTCAGGGATAGCAAATGAAAAGTTTCACCCCTGAATAAAGCAACACTAAATAGTTATTAAAATCTAGTCTTCTATGAAAAAAAATTATAATTATCTTATTAAAATACAATTTATATATATAAGCAAGAAACAACAGTTGTTTGTCAATGTAAAGAAAACTATATGTCTCGAGGAATGTAAAACATAAATAAACAAAAATAAAATGTAACGCATAAGTGAAAAAATAGAAACACATTTAGACCGTTCAAAACTAGTACAGATAGGTTTTAGAGACCTGCAAGTCAAATGAGGATATTTTCGAAAGTGATTAATATAGCCGTTAGTTTCACTAAACTAATGTAATTTTATTTTTTATGATATATATAAACAAACACTTACCTGAAAAAAAGAAGGGTAGTGCAAAAAAAATATATACAGTGTGACTCCCGAATGTCGGATTTTATAATTGGTGACTGAAATAAAATTGTCGTAGTATGTGACAAAATATTTAATAAACACATACGTGAAACAATAATCTTTTAGTCTAGTTGATCATCAAAGACCCGTTAAAAATGTAATCTACAATACTTCTCAATAAAAAATTGTATTGATTTTGGAAAAAATAAAAAATAAAACGCGTATCATATTCTTAACAAGCCGCCACAAGCGGAGGAATACAGTACGTAAACAAACCAAACTAGCTAGCCCTGTCTTTAGCGAGCGCCAAGAGTTTTGGATCTGGATAAAGTACGCATGCGCTCCAAAGACCATGGACCATAGTATAAATTCGTGTGCATGAGTGATTTAAACTTTTTTGCTTTAAATTTTTTTTTATTATTATTATGAATAACGATAAAATAGAATATCTATAATTAAAAAATACTTCTTTTATTTTAAATATATAATAAATATTTAAAACAAACAATGAAGTTTCTTTTTTGCATTTAATAAAAAAAAATCTAACTATTTTATTGACTGCATTCAGATTAAACCAACCAACCACAGCTTCAGAAAACCGAATGACGCCTGTTCTGAATTCTGAGAATATGCAGTTCAAATACATGTATTGGCGGAGGAAAAAATAGTTCGATTTTTAAGCTAAATTATTTAAGAAACAAGAGTTTTTTGGGAAAAACGGGCGACGTCATGCTTCACAGACAAAATAAATTAATATCATATATCATTTTCATAAAATTTCTTCGAGCCGTTTTCGAGAAAAAAAACTCACACAAAACACATTTTTCCTTCGAAGTCTTAAATTACAACTCCAGATCTCAAAATATATACAATTTTGAAGTGTGAAACTTTCAGGATAGCATCAGACAGAAGAAAAAAGGTTATTCTGAAAACATCAGATCAAAATATCTCCTATTTACTGAGATATTAAATGTCGGCGTTTCCAAATCCCTTTGATGTTAAATTAGCTGTATAATAGAGTGTCGCTGCTAAGCTTTGTTTGAGCTTTGCTGCGTCACTCAAAAAACTGCCGTTTTTTATGATACTATCTATTTTTACTTTCTTCTATATGTAATATAAAGAAAGTATTGGATTCGCGAAAATTTTCGACCTCCGTTTTTTGACGGATCTACACGTTTGGGGATGTCCTGAACACGAATAGATAGTTTTAAAAAAATGTCTGTCTGTGTGTCTGTCTGTGTGTCTGTCTGTGTGTCTGTGTGTCTGTCTGTCTGTGTGTCTGTGGTTTAGTGTTTTCACCGTATATCACGAACCAATGAATAAAATTCAACCAAACTTGGTATATAGTTGGACCCTGGCAGGGCATTGTGCTGATTAGATTTGGGGATCTATAGCCCATCAGGTGGCGCTGTGATCGCATTTTATGTAAATTTTTAACATAGCAGTATAGGACAAATTTTCGTATTTTTCACTGTATCTCACGAACTAATGAATGAAATCCAATCAAACTTGGTATATAGTTGGAACCTGACGGGGCATGGAGCTGATTAGTTTTGGGGATCAATCGTCCAGCAGGTGGCGCTGTGATCACAAAATTTCGTATGTTTCACCGTATCTCACGAACCAATGAATGAAATTGAACCAAACCTGGTGTATAGTTGGACCCTGACATGGAAAGGGTCTGATTAGATTTTGGGATCAATCGCCCAGCAGATGGCGCTGTGATCGCATTTTATGTAAACTTTTAACATGGCAGCATAGGACAAAATTTCGCATAAATGTACATAATGAGCGTTATTTTAAACTTGTGATTGTAAAATTAATATGAATTATTGATAATAGTAGTAGTTAACTACGGAAAAAAATTTGTGCAAGTGGGGGCACCGGTTCCCCCCCCCGGGGGGGGGGGGTAAATTTTCAAGATGGGTATCTTTCGAAAGATCTCGTCAATACCTTTAAAACGAATGGTTGAACTATAAATCTGTGACAATTTGAAACAAAGTTATCGATTTTTTTACTTTTAACGAAAAAAAACAAAAAAAAAATCGTATTTTTTTTTTTTTTTTTTTTTTTTTTTAACAAAACTTAGTTTTAGTATTAACAAAACTTAGTATTTAGTTGGTCCCCGACATAAACTGGTGCTGATTACATTTGGAGATCAATGGCTTAACAGGTGGCGCTGTGATCGCATTTTTTCTAAATTTTTAACATGGCAGTATAGGACAAAATTTTGTATAAATGTACATAATGAGAGTTATTTTTAACTTGTGACTGTAAAATTAATATGAGTTATTGATAATAATAATAGTTAACTAGGAAAAAATTTCTGTGCATGTGGGGGCATCGCTTCCCTCCCTGGGGGGGGGGGGGTAAATTTTCAAGATGGGTATATTTCGAAAGATCTCGTCAATACCTTTAAAACGAATGGTTGAACTATAAATCTGTGATAATTTAAAACAAAGTTATCGATTTTTTTTTACTTTTAACAAAAAAAAAAAAAAGAAAAAAAAATCTTTTTTATTTTATTTATTTGTTTATTTATTTATTTTTAAATATTGTTACTGGTTGAATATGTATTACTTTTAACAAAAAAAAAAAAAAAAAAAAAAAAAAAAAAAATTAGAAAAAATCGTATTTTTTTTTTTTTTTTAAATATTGTTACTGATTGAATATGTATATAGGAAAATATAGACGAAAGTCTTGTGGTGGCCACAACATACTAGTTTTGACTGGGACTTATAAGTACTGATGTGTCATAACACATAATTATTGAGAGCTAATTTTGTTTTTGTAAATATTTATGTTTGATTTTTACATCTTTTTTTTTTTTTTTTTTTTTTTTTACATCTTTTTTTTTTTTTTTTTTTTTTTTTTTTTTAATGTTATGTTTATTTGTTAGAGGAATTTATTTTATTTGTTTAGATTTATATTTTAATTAAATATTAGTTTATTTTACAGCACGGAAATTGATTATTGAATAAATTATCAAAGACTTGTCTACTTAAAATGCAAAGATTATCGGTATATTATTTTATTATCGAATTACCACGTAAATGAAAAGTGCATTGTTAAAAAATCTCAGAAGGATGCAACTAAGTTTAATATATCTGCTGTTAATATTGTATAAGTATACAATGAACAAATGGAATCCATCGATAAAGCTCATATGCTACGTTCTTTACACGACAGGGGACAGAGACAAAAAATCAAAGAAACCGCAGCACCGATAGTTTTATGCAAGGATGAAAATGACTCTAATCAACCCCTATGTTGCGTTAAAGATATAATTCAGCCAATATCTGCATAGTGACTCAAGTTTCGCTTATACTCTCCAGATCATAAGAAGAGAGGATGACTAAAACTTTTCGAAAATGGTATAATAGCTCAACACATCTTGCAAGCAATAAGGGAAGGGGAAAGAATTATTCAGTGTCAAATATAGTTCGTCTCCGAAACAGAAGATGCCAACGCCAACATTTATTGGTTGTCAAGCTCACAGCGAATTTTGCTCAAAAAATGGTATTCAAAGCAAAACATTCTAAATATATTATGTAAACATATTATTGTGATGTGACACATAAATAACATACGTAGTATCATAGATAACATGTATAATAATGTGACAATGATGTGACATATTTGATACATAGTAATGTGATTTCTTGTTGCAATGAAAAAAATTACTTTTATCAATATCATCAATCTTAGCTAAACTCTGTATTAGATTAAAACAAAATTACATATTAAAAAAAAAAAAAAAAAAAAAAAAATGTTTTAGTCCTGATCTTTTTTTCGATCTTTGTGTAAAGAACGCACTTAAAAGTAACATCTATTTAATTGTAATCAATTACTATAATAATGTAAAAATCCCAATTTTCTTTGTTTATATCTTTCAGTTTATTATTAAGTAATCAGAAAAAAAAAATACTCGAAACTGATTTTCTATAATTTCTAATGCAGTAGATAGAGGATTGTGCATAAATTTGAACTTTCTATAGCCATTTGGATGCCCCGAATGCTTTTCTTTATGAAGCAGTTTTTTCTGGCGTTTTCTAAAGCTGAGTGACATAAATTTCAATCAATCGTGTACAATGGGATTCTTTGTCAGACTTAGGCACTTTGCAACGATAACTAACAGAACATCATGATCTACCTAGGCTGTGTTGTGTCAAAAGTTCTGGGACAGCTTGCTGCATCACGACAATGCTCTTAATCAAAATGCCTCATTTATTACTTTCCAATAAATTTTAGGCATTATTATTTTTTTTTATTAACTCTGGAATGCTGAAGCAATAAAAATAATTGCTTTTGGACAATACGGACGTCAGAAACAAAGGGGGACAGAATGGTAAATACACTTAATTATAAATACACTTATATCATGTGTACAAAGCCATATTAAATCTAAGAACTTGTTCCAGTATAAATATATTTTTAAAACTAAATTAAGAAACAGTTAAAATGAATTCCTTTAAAAATCTAGTGTTAAATATTGATTTTCATATGATGGAAATAGACTTTCTGCAAGTAACTGAAGAAATATTGCAATATTTAAATTTGAATATTCGTGTATTATGCAAACAATTCTACATATTCAGAAATGCATTGCAATAACAAATTGAATTTAAAAATTTACATGCCCCTTAAGTATATTAGAAATGAAAAATGCAATTGAGTCACTCTTAAGAGAATAATTTGCATTTTGAACAAAATTTTTATTTGTATTTTTCTGAAATGAAAAACGTTTACTAACAGATATTTTAACATTTATTAGTTTCCTTAAAATTTGTTAATAATATTCAGTCAAGAATAAAAATTTTGCTATAACTTAACGTTTCCTCTTTCTTTTTTATGATTATATTATCCAATATCTTGTTTAACTATGAATTGCCACTTCTCAAATTATGGAAAATTATCAGATATTAGAAATAAAAATGTTTGGTTTTAATAAATTCATACGCATATTTATGGAATTAATAATTAATACAGCAAAGTACCTTATTGACTGATTATTTAAAATTTCATTTTGTATTAACAGCATATATATATATATATATGTGTGTGTGAGTGTGTGTGTGTGTGTGTGTGTGTGTGTGTGTGTGTACCATAATATATTTATTTACAAACAACATGTAACTTAAAATATATGTGAAAAATTGCTTGAATATTTTGAAAATTAAATTCAATATTTGTATAGAACTCTTTATGAAAAATTGTGCTTTGTCAAAAATAAATAAAATATTTATATACATTCATTCTTTAATTTAGATATTCAAAATTTTGGACATCTTAAAGTTTAGCCACTTATAAAGTTAGTCACTTGCATTATTTTGCAATAATTTTAAAATAAATGAATTTTATGACATATACATTTATTTAATTTTTTTTTCACTTTCACTAAATTGTGTATTATTTTACATAGTAAGTATTTAAGACATTTAAACTCTTTTAATCGTATGAATATGAATTTCTAAAAAGTATTAAATTAGAAAGTGCATCTTGTTACATGAATTTATATTTGAAATAATTCTTATAACAACATATTTCGACGCAAATTCTTTTAATTAAAAAAAAAAAAAAACTGGTGTGTATATATATATATATATATAATGTTTAATTTATGTGATTAAAATGAAAAGAATGAGAATAAAGATGAGACAATCATATTCTTACATTAATTTATAAGATTACAAGACCAGTTGAAAAGAGAATAAAGGACCAAACATTGTGAAATTGAGAAGTTAAGAACAGTTATGGACAACACTTGAATGGGAAATATCGATCTTAATAATTGTAGGAAATCATTTTAAGTTGAGAAAAATAACAACAGTACAGAAAAAATTAAAAAGGAAAGAAAGAAAGAAAATTCGGACCAAATGACAAAACCAGATAGAAATTCAATAAAAAGCTCAAAATACAATATTATATATATTTTTTAAGAATGCTATACTCTATGAAATAATAACATAAACATACGTAATACGTTCGATAGACAATATCTTAAAATAATGTTAGTAAATTTGTATATTTCAACGTTCTTGATTATTATTATTATTATTATTATTATTAGATCGTCAAGTATAAAACTTGTAAAAAAAAAAAAAAAAAAAAAAGACAAAGAAGTTTTTTATAACTTAAAAACATAAGGAATTATTATATTCATCAAAGTATGCATAGATATCGTCTGTACAATTGTGTCATTTAAGCGGCAGGTTGTTCAAGTCGGTGGTTAAATCCCTGGCAGACGAGAGTTAATGAATTCTTGGAAGGCCAGTTTTACGGCTTTGTCGGAATTGAATATTTTTTCTGTTAAAACATTGGTTAAATTTCAGAAGCAGTGGTGATCAGTGGGTTCTAGGTCTTGAGAGTATGGAATGTGATGAAGACGATTGAACTTCAATTCCTGTAGTTTTCCCACAATCATTTGTGCAGTATGTAGCCTAATGGCATCATGCAATAAGATAGGAGACGATCTGCTGACCAATCTAGGCTATTTTTCTTTACGTTTTCGATTTCCTCCAGTTAGTTTCAGTATATTGCTGCTATGATCTGTGAGCTAGGTTTTATGAAATCATAATGAATCCCAACTACGATAGACCACCATTATCTTTTTTGATGAATATTACAATGTAGCAAAATGAGCAGATTAAAAAAATAAATCGAAACATTTCATGAGAATAACTACATACATGTAGGTAAAAAAACATCATCACATCCTTGCAGCGACTGTAGAGTAAATGGTAAAGTGCTGGCCATCGAGTGATGTAGGCTAGGGTTCATATACAGATTCGGCTGAATTGCTTTTTCTTGTTTCTTTTCTTTTATTTACGCTATTAATATTTTATTTGTTTTCTAGGGAATTCTAAAACTTATTCTGAACTGAAGAACAGAATCACAACCAATTTTTAATTATATTTTATTATTAATCATAGTAAATTATTCACTGTGGTCAGTAATGCCTTCCTAATAAGAACTAATGAAGAAGGTGGCATTTCAGATACATATCAAGAGCCATTTATGGAGACGGTGAAGATACTTCAAGTGTATGAAATCAATAAGACATTATTATGCATCTTAGAATTAAATATAATTCTGAATATATTGATTTGAATATAATTTAGACACTTCATACAATTAGATAACTTTTTACTTGAATTTAAACATGAATTAATTAAAAAAAATTGGCTACTGCTCTGCAGTTACGCGTAAGATTGTAAAATTTTACAGTCAGACATTGTACTGGTTTTCTCTATTATTCCATTAACGCCGATTTCTATGTGGATCATATATAGGAATGTATAGGTTTAGAACATTCTTTAGTCTGATGTAAACTCTAATTTCATATAGCTTTTTGTTAGGTCAGATTTTTAAATTCTTTTTTATTTCCGTTTCTTTTTTTACTTTTCGAAAATATTTGGTTATTTACATTACTGCTATTAATTTTATGGGGAAACAAACAATTAACAATTTTTTAATGTGTTAAATGTTTAACGTTTTAATGCGTCAAATAAAGCTAAATTGGTTTCTCCATTATTGAACTGGTAAAAATTTCAACAGAAAACTAATGGTAACCATTTATTTTAAGTCTTAAGTAAAATTACAGAGAAAAAATAAACGGAGATGTTATGAAATCTATTTTATATAAGCATTTTATTGACTACGTTAATTTCATTAAATATTAGTGAGCAGTGTTGACAGATCTGGCGGATTTTTTATTCAATAATCACTAATAATTTTTAATTGAAACGTTTGACTAGTCACTTCAAAGATTAAGAGTCTATTATGTATATAAAATTTCACGTCTCAAAATTATTGGTAATTATTGTATAAAATCTGGCAGCAATGTTACTGAGAATATATTTGTAAGTTAGAATACTTTTTCTAAAGTAGAAACAGTATATATATATATATATATTAATTGAGAAGTTAAATAATAAAAATAGACTAAAATACAAAACAAGGATTGAGAATCTCTATATTTTACTTTTCACTAAGAATTATTGTAAATTTACAGAGACTCCAGGTAAGCATTTTAGTAAAATATTACAAATTTTTTACAGTGTGTTTGAGCATTTCTATTATTTAAAAGTATTTCAAACTTCCTCATCCGTTTGAACAAACGAAATTGAAAACGATAAAAATTTTGAACGTATAAGTAATGTAAAGTCATTATTAAATAGATCCATGGTAGTAAATGAGGATGTTAGAATGCTACAATAATTAGAGAATATTTCCGGAAATTTTAGAAAAAATCTACAGTTACAAGCAAACTAGACAATGTTTGTCTACTTATTTTCTTCTCTGTAAGGAAATTAAACATATTTTTTTTTTAAATCTTTATTATAACAATATTTTTGTGGAACATTTTCATTATTTGACATAATAATAGACTTATATGCATGAAATATTATCATTATTTATCAAGTATGTAAATGTTTTATTCTACGCAAGAGATTAAAAGAATTGAAATAGTTCAAGATGTGTATGTTAGTAAATGGTGAAGTTTCCTGTGCTCAATGATTTAAATAAAAATAAAAACATCTCCTTCCGGCTTATTCGGAAGGGTAGGTTGATTTCTTTTTTCTTATGAAGTAGCCGTCATTTTGTTTCAAAATGGTGGCTACAAATTATTAATGGACTTGGCCGAAATATTGATGTAGGTAATGCACATATGGAGTTTTAAGCAAATCAGTTCATAAATACCTTTTTATGTGAATTTAAAAATTTGAAGTGGCCGGCGCTTGGAAACAAAATGGTGGGTTAAGTTAACAAATATATCAAATGCATTTGTGAGATAAGTGTACTGTACACATATAGTTCGAATAAATTCAAAATCTGAAAAGTCATCGTGTTGAATAATAAAGTGGCTACCACTTGTATCAAAATGACAGAGAGAAAATTGCTCATCTAAGATATGGTGGTAAATTTGAATATATATACATATACATATATATATATATATATATATATATATATATATATATATTTATTTATATATAATTCTTTCAAAGAGGCTTAATAAGCTGATAAAACGTTAGTTTTCTGCATTTATAGTTTGTTATAGCGTTAAAATAGCCTAATTTCCCCTTAAAAACGCATCAAAAATATCAAATAAGGCAAGTAATGGGTTTGGCGCAAAATTTGGCGACTTTCTTGGCGACTTTTGGCGAGAAAATACTCATTATCGATATACCAAAGATAGATGCGATAACGTGATTTGTTCACGAGTTACGCGAAATTTCTAGATTTTTGTTCTTTGAATGATAAACTTATTTTTCAACTTTGATTTGAATTGATTAAATATTTCAAAAGTTACCGTGATAACAAATTTTCAAGTGGCCGCCATTGGAAACAATACAGTGGAACAAGTTGCACAGCAAACACATCCAAGATATTTGAAGCATAGGTTCACTGTCCAACTGTGGTTCAAATCAGTGCCGTGTTTCAAAAGTTATTATTATGACAAATTTTCAAGTGGCAGTCTAAGTAGCTGTGACTTGGAAATAAAATGGCGAAGCAACTTGCTCAGCGAAGTCATCCAACATATTTGTATAAGTTCATTGTCCAGTTCTTGTTTAAATTAAATCAGTATTTCAAAAATTATTGTCATAAGAAATTTTCAGGTAGCACCACTTGGAAAAAAAAGCGGACTTATCTGAGATATTTGAATAATAAATCCATTACTCGAATTTGATGCGAATTCATTCAGTATTAATAAATTTACCATATTGACAAATTTTCAAATGGCCGCCACTTGGAAGTAAAATTGCGGATTAAGTCATCAAGTGAAATTATCCAAGATATTTGTATTATAAGTTCACTATCCAACTTTTATTTGAATCAGTTTAGTACTTTAAAAGTTATCGTGATGGCATATTTTCAAGTGGCAGTGTGATTTCAAGTGGCTGCAACTTGGAAATAAGATGTTGGAACAAATTGTTCAGTGAACTTATCCAAGATAATTATATGCTAAGATCACTATTCATCTTTGGTTCGAACTGAATTAGAATTTAAAAAGTTATGATGTTTATAAATTTTCAAGTGGTAGCCTAATTTCAATGACGGATAAAGTTGATTGAGATTTTTATGTTCTATGTCATAAAATTCAAATAAATTCGGAATATGCTTTTTACAAATTGAATTTGAAATTTTCAAGTGGTCTCGACTTCAGAATAAAATGTTGGAGCAACTTGGTTAAGAAACTCATCCAAGATATTTATAAGATAAATTAACGCACTGTCCAATTTCGTTTGATTTGGAGTATTATTCCGGAAGTTATCAGGATTTTAATTTTTCAAGTGGTAGCCTGATTTCAAGTGGCCCCGTTTAACTTAAGATATCCGCCATTTTATTATAAATGGCGGATAATGTTCATTGAGACACTTATGTAATCTGTGTATACATCAAAATTCAAACAAATTCTAAATACGCTTTTTACAATTTGAATTTGAAATTTACAAATGGTCTCCACTTGAAATCAAAATGGCAAAGCAACTTGGTTAAAAAACTCATCTAAGATATTTATAGGATAATTTAAGATACTGCCCAAATTTGGTTCGATTTAGAGTATTATTTCAGAAGTTATTATGATTTTAAATTTTCAAGTGGTAGCCTGATTTCAAGGGGCCCCGCTTAACTTAAGATATCCGCCACTTTATTAAAAATGGCGGATAAAGTTCATTAATAAAGTTCTTTGAGACACTTGTATAAACTACGTATACATCAAAATTAAAAAAAAAAAAATCGGAATACGCGTTTTACAATTTAAATTTGAAATTTTCAAGTGGTTTCCACTTGAAAACAAAATGGCAGAGCAACTTGGTTAACAAACTCATCTAAGATATTTATAAAATAAGTTAAGACACTGTCCAAATTTGGTTCGATTTGGAGTATTATTTCGGATGTTATAGTGATGTCAAATTTTCAAGTGGTCCCGCCTAACTTAAGATATCCGCCACTTTATTAAAAATGGCGGATAAAGTTCATTAATAAAGTTCTTTGAGATACTTGTATAAACTATGTATACATCAAAATAAAAAAAAAAAAAATTGGAATACGCTTTTTACAATTTTTATTTGAAAATTTCAAGTGGTTTCCACTTGAAAACAAAATGACGGAGCAACTTGGTTAACAAAGTCATCTAAGATATTTATAGGATAATTTAAGATACTGCCCAAATTTGGTTCGATTTGGAGTATTATTTCAGAAGTTATTATGATTTTAAATTTTCAAGTGGTAGCCTGATTTCAAGTGGTCCCGCTTAACTTAAGATATCCGCCACTTTATTAAAAATGGCGGATAAAGTTCATTAATAAAGTTCTTTTAGATACTTGTATAAACTATGTATACATCAAAAAAAAAAAAAATCGGAACACGCTTTTTACAATTTGAATTTGAAATTTTCAAGTGGCCTGCACTTAAAATCAAAATGGTGAAGCAACTTGGTTAAAAAACGCATCTAAGATATTTATAGGATAATTTAAGATACTGCCCAAATTTGGTTCGATTTGGAGTATTATTTTAGAAGTTTTTATGATTTTAAATTTTCAAGTAGTAGCCTGATTTCAAGTGGCCCCGCTTAACTTAAGATATCCGACACTTTATTAAAAATGGCGGATAAAGTTCATTAATAAAGTTCTATGAGACACTTGTATAAACTATGTATACATAAAAAAAAAAAAAAAAAATCGGAATACGCTTTTTACAATTTGAATTTGAAATTTTCAAGTCTTTACACTTGAAAACAAAATGGCGGAGCAACTTGGTTAAAAAACTCATCTAAGATATTTATAAAATAAGTTAAGACACTGTCCAAATTTGGTTCGATTTGGAGTATTATTTCGGAAGTTATAGTGATTTTAAATTTTCAAGTGGTAGACTTATTTCAAGTGACCCCGCTTAACATAAAATATCTGCCACCTTATTAAAAATGGCGGATATAGTTCATTAATAATCTTCATTGAGATCCTTATGTTGTCTGTATTTACATCAAAATTCAAACAAATTCTGAATACTCTTTTTACAATTTAAATTTTCAAGTGGTCTCCACTTGAAATCAAAATGGCAGAGCAACTTTGTTAACAAACTCATCTAAGATATTTATAAGAGAAGTTCAGACACTGTTCAAATTTGGTTCCATTTGGAGTATTATTTCCGAAGTTATTATGATTTTAAATTTTCAAGTGGTAGTCTGATTGCAAGTGGTCCCGCTTAACATAAGATGTCCGCCACTTAAATTAAAAATTGGGATAAAGTTCATTAATAAAGTTCTTTGAGATACTTGTATAAACTATGTATACATCAAAATTAGAAGAAAAAAAAATCGGAATACGCTTTTTACAATTTGAATTTGAAATTTTCAAGTGGTCTCCTCTTGAAAACAAAATGGCGGAGCAACTTGGTTAACAAACTCATGTAAGATATTTATAAAATAAGTTAAGACACTGTCCAAATTTGGTTCGATTTGGAGTATTATTTCGGAAGTTATAATGATTTTAAATTTTCAAGTGGTAGCCTGATTTCAAGTGGCCTCGCTTAACTTAAAATATCTGCCACTTTATTGAAAATGGCGGATAAATTTAATTAATAAACTTCATTGAGACCTTTATGTGGCCTGTATTTACATCAAAATTCAAGCAAATCTTGCTTTAAATCTGCTTTTTACATTGTGGGTTTGAAATTTTCAAGTGGCTGCCACTTGAAAACAAAAAGTCGAAGCAACTTGGTTAACGATCTCATCCAAGATATTTATTTATAAGACCAGTTGACTGTGTAAATTTGGTTCGATTTGGAGTATTTTTTCAGGAGTTATTGTGATGACAAACTTTTCATTATAGATAGATAGATAGATGGATAGATATATAGATAAACGAAGTGATTGCAATAGGTCGATTTCTAAAGAAATCAACCTAAAAAAATCTGTCACCATAAAGATTTTATCTTTAAAACTATTTAAACCCTCCTTTACAAAATTTTTGAGTATATATATACACATACATACATACATAAATAAATAAATAAATAAATATGTGTGTGAGAGAGAGAGAGTGTGTGCATGTAATATAAAAATTCTCTAATTTGGTCTTTTTATATTAATTAATATATTCTTTAATAATGTATCAAATCTGTTCTTTGCAAATCGAAAATTTAATTTCCGCTTTATTAAAAATAACCGAAAGGAAAATTATTTGCTTATTTTATTTTTAAGTATTTCTCCGAAATTGTCTTTTCCTCTCGAGACCAAAAATATCTTTCTAGACTTAATCACTGCCCTGTTTGAAAAGAGCGAACAAATTAAATAAGCATATAGCACTGAACTACGCTCTGTTGATCACGTGACATGACGTCAATAGTGGAAAAAGTCCCCCTCTCTTCTCATTTTTTCTTCATATAAAAGTGCTTGCATCCTTAAAATATAGTCATTTTTCGTCTTGCTATTGTTGGATAACTTTGTGATGCATTTTTCTACTTATTGTAGGTACTATACAGACTGTACCATGTAGTCCATTAAAATATTCTACTGGCTCCTCGTCTACGTGGAAAATTCAGCCTTATATTATTAAAATAAATGTGACTGGTTAAATGAGTTGACTACTTATTCACTCTTGTTTTATCTCGGACATGATTGCTACAAAAATATAATTTGATCCAATACTTCGTTATATATATATATATATATATATATATATAAGATGTTCTTCCAACAACATAACACAAAACTCCTAACTGAAAACCACTAAAAATAATTATAATTTTTAATAGAATTCATTTTAATTTTAGAAATATTTGTTGTATTTATCATTCAAATAGAAAAAAGTTTATATTATTTTCTTTAACTATGTTTGCAATAAGTAAAAAAGATTCTACAACATGTGCCATAATAAAATATTACTGGAAAATATATTTTAATTGAAGGATATATTTTTATAGGAACTCCACAGAAAAATGTACTAGAGGTACGTTTACCGGTAGCCACACTATGACCTATCTAACATTAAAATATGCTATATCAATATGCTGGAAATATCGATAGGTCCCTGTCTAACAAATAAACAAACTCATTTATTAACGAGGATATTTAAATAACTAACTAAATAAATAAATGTACAGTAAATTTTTATAACTGTAATATTTGTGCACCTCCATAATTTTAATTTTTTCAACAATGTATTCTAAGCTCGATAGTTTTCAATGCTATGGTTCAACAGAAATTTAACATATTCCTCACAATAAAAATTTACGGATGTAAAACGAGCTTTTCATCAGATTTCTATCACGCAAATAATTTAAATTAATTAATATGCAACGCTTAAGAGATTAATTAGCATACATATAAGGAGCTTAAAAGCAGATGTTTTCCGCAAAGAATTTTTTTATATATATTTACAGAAAATAAATGCAAATTTTACAAAAGTTTATACTGAAATAATTTCGAAGTTCTTAACTTAAAACGCTCTATAAAACTTATTTCTTGTGTTAAAAATATTAATTACAAAAGACTGTTTATGTAACCCCAAAAATGATTAACTGGCGACGATTAAATAATTTATAATATTATCATTTCAATTTTTATATGTGGGGTATGTATGATAAATGTAATACATTTTGTGTTAAGTTTAATATTTCAATTTAAAATCATTAATGCTTATGTTTTTGTTTCCATGCTCTAAATTTGCCTAATCTTATACAAAATAGTTTCGTAAGTGGAAACCATTTATATATACTGGAAGATATTTATAATTTTATTGAAATATAGTATTTTATTTATTTATTTATTTACTTATTTATTTTGTTTAATAAAATACTGAAATTTCTAATTTTATACTATGGAAGTTTTTGCTAGATGTAATTCATCTTATATTAAGCAGGGGCCGACGTTTTGAAAAAAAAAATATTGCATGTGGATTTATTTATGTTTTCACACAAAGTTTTTATTCAACGAAGAATAAACAATTTAATTTTTAAATATCATTATGTGATGTTTATAATTTTTCCATCACATCAGATGAAATATTTATTAAACTCAGTGCAATATCTTATTACATTTAAATTATTTTTGTTTAAATGTCTAATTTTAAATTACCAAATATTTGTTCAGTTGGAAATTCAAATATATTTCGTAATGGTTTTGGCAGAGTCAGATGCTTCATTTAATATCCTTACCTGTATGACTGAATTTAATTAGGAATCTTTGTAAAAATCGCACGTAAAGTAATTGCAGTGATTAGTTTTCGGAATTTTCTGATGGCGGAGCAAGTGTTACCAACGAACGCTAATTTTCCCAGAGACAATGGAAGTTTAAATAGTATTATTAGAACTAAGTCTAATTTTTTATCAAAATCGTTCGAGCAGTTTCCTCGACAACCAGTTTTCTATCACATATTTAACGTACACAAACATCAAACCGTCTCAATTATATATATTAAAAGCAAAAACGTTTTATTTATGAGACAAAAATTTTTAAGTTAAAATACATTTAAAAAACAAAAATTACATATAAAAACAATTAAAATCAGACGTTTCGAAACCCGTCCGGGTTTCCTCATCAGTAATTACAACAATATGCAAACATCACAGGAACACTCAAGGAATTTAAAGGAGTACTGAATATTGAGGAGCCAGTGCGCATGCTTCATTGATAGTGTGGAGATGCTTGGCAGTGTGCCAGCTCTCAAGGAAAATACGCGATTTATAATTATGAATACCAGAATTTAGAATTTTTATATTATCGAAGTCAGGAATATGATCGGTTTCTATTGAATGGATTACAATTTTAGAATTTTGGTTGCAATTTTTAAAAGATCGTCTGTGTTCTTGCAGTCTAATTTTTGCTGTACTGCCAGTTTCACCTATATAAACATATTTACAATTTTTACAAGGAATTAAATATATTACACCAGTTAAATCCAGAGGAGGGGTTATGTGTTTAAAGATAAAAAGGACGTTTTTTAATTTTTTAATTGGCCGGAAAGCAGTATATATATTATGTGGCTTAAGTAATTTAGAAATAAATTCATTTCAAGTTGGTATTTCTATCACATGTTACTCCAGGTAGAACAGGGGTTATCAGTGACTGTTAACTTTCCTGACAAAATAAAATAAGTTCGATTTTTTATTTTACAATCCATTACTTAACATCTTAGTTTTTTAGAATTACTTTTTTTTAAATTAGTTTCTAATCAGTTAGTTCTTTTCCGTAATCCTATTAAATCGCCTTCTATGAGGTGGACTCTAGTTTGATCCTAGCTTGTCCCACTGCAGAATTCTGTTTAATGTGAGATTTTTGCAGAGTGTGGTATAGAAAAAAAAATTTTCAATACGAGTATTTTTTGTATTGAACTACTGTGAAAAATTTATGTCCAATGTATTTTCTCATACCATACGGATATTTTCTGTCAAATTTGTTGCGAAAAATTTCTGTAATATAACAGATTTTTTTTTCCAACTTCTTTTCAGGCATTTATTTTTATGCTATATACTTGGTATATATATGCTATATAGTTGGAACTATTCCAGAATGTTCATAAATTAAAATATCAGCAAATAATAATCCTGCCGTAATATTTTGGAACGCTTTTAGTTTATAAATAATAAAAAATAATACATATGTGAACCATATATTTACTTGCTAGACATTGTATGTTTTATACACTTTGTGTCTTTGTTTTTTTTATTTCATTTACAAATATGCACATTTGAAATCGTGTTTGTATAAGATAGCATGGAACCACAAGATACATATATTTTTTTTATTATTTTAAAATATGTACAATTCTGCAATTTTAATTACATTTAGGTGAAAACAATTTTATTGTATGTTTTGACCTGCATAAAATAATAACTGTAATTAAATGCAGAGATTCGTGTTTTTCAAGTATATTTTTAAATTATTAGGGGGAAAAATGTATTAGAACGTTTTTTTTTTTTTTTTTTTTTGAAAAAAGTTAAAAGAAATAAACATTTATTTATACTTCGTACTTCGAAAAAGATCTAATCTTAAGCTTTATAAATGAAGTCACAGCGCTTTCATTTCCGCAGACAGAAATTCTTTTGAAATTTGATCCTCTTATTGACAAAAAGATAAATTAATAGCATTTTTTAAAACGCAGAGATTTTGTAAGGGAGATGGAGAAGGGAATGTTTATAGAATAAAATTGTTTACGTGCTGATTTTTAAGAAATTATATAAAAATGATCACTTTTTTTTTTTTTTTCGAATTATTTGAAATCGAAAATAGGTGTAATATGTTGCTGTTGTTATACATAATAACATGTTTTCAAGATAAATGACGTATTCCAAACAAATTCGTGCATAATGTGGTACATAAGTTATTATTTTTATCATTATTAAATATTATTATTATTAATTACTACCAGAACTTTTTCATTACTAAAACAGATATGTACGATCTGACAGATAATTATTCACTTTTTAAATGGATTGTTTTTGCAATACAATATATTTTAAGATGTTTACTTTCTTTTTATTGAACTGTAATAGGTCTTAAAATAAATGGCTTTCCTTTGAGAAAGCATTAATAAATTGAATTCTAATTGATTATTTTTTTCTTGAATGTTACGATAAAAACCTTATATAATACAATCTTCTAATCGTAAAAGTTGCACTAAAATAAAATATGCTACATTAATGGCTGGTGTCCATCTGATCACTGAATAGTTAGAGCTTTTCCCTTCCTCTAGCCTTCCGATGGATGTTTGCCACGTTTATGAATAAACTTTATGCCGTAATCCTCAGTTTAAGTTTTAATATGCAAAACCTACTGCAGAGAGACACTACACTATCAAATATTGCAGGTCAGGCTGATTAACTACGTCCTAGAACTGTCTAGTGTGCTACTGGTATTTACCATTTACCCCTAGAGTTGGATCGGAGATATACCATCTTATATTTGATCCATTTCTTACGGGATAGTTTGGGGAATTTAATTCGCGATCTTCTGATTAAGGGCTGGACGCTCAGCCAACTGGGCTACTACGGGTCCTGATTTCTACGAATTGGAAATGTAACATGCCATTCTGTATTATGCTTCATGTAATAGATTTTAAAAAAATAATATAAAGTTTAATTTAATTTATAATTAAATAATATATACTATAAAGTAATCTGCTTTGATATATGCAATCTTATTTTCATAGTATTTTTTTTCAAACATCACTAAATATTTCCATATGTAAATTCAATGGTAGCTTTAAGAAACTGTTAATTAGATTAAAACTCCTTTGATAAATGTATCATGAATCTAATTAAAAATAATAATAATAATAATAACTTCGAAATAAAATACGAAATTGTGTTACTTAAAAGAAAGTGTAAATGCATTTAAACAAATCATTCGCTTGGAGATTTATCGTAATTAAATATAAGCTATTTCTTTCTAAAAATTATATGAAGATAAGAACTAATAACTCGAAACTTTTATTAAATATCTGTTAAAACGCTGTTAATATATATATATATATATTAATGTAAGTATCATTTATCTTTTCACAACGAAAAAATTAAAACTAAAGAAAAGTACTTTGATTTTACTTAATTATTAACGGCAATTGAAAAAATAATACCTCGTAAAAACATAATAATTATAGATATTCACTATTTTTAACTTGTTAGGAAAATGATATTTTTTTTAAATGAAGAACTTCTATACTGGTCTAGAAAATGACTCCTTCAATCATTTTAGAAAAATGTTAACATTTTCCTATACCCCTCCTCGAGAGACAGAGCATATCTTGATACCCGTCCTTCAAGAGCGTATTTTACCGACTCCAGCAATGCAGATAACTTTTTTGTGGGACTAAACGAATATTTTGATCGACATAAAATTGAAGATGCGGATAAATTTAATTTATTAAAGTATAGACTAAAAGAAGATGCCCAGAATTGGTACAAAACTGTGGCTGCAAGTAATTTGGGAGAAAACACTACTTTTGCAGATTCTGATCGTAGTTTAAGAAATGCGTTTTCTTATGCGATAGATAAAGCAAAACTAAATCAAGAATTGATCGTCGTAGCATATCATTTTTTGATAAACCCGTGAAATTTATATTGCGTAAATTAGAAATTATTAAGTAGCTAAATTATAAATTATCTTTTCCTGCAGTTTTAGATATAATTATTTATCATTTCAATATCTCTCCAATATTTCTTAGATATGAAAAATATAAATTGGTACGAATCACTTTTTTATATACTAAGAAAATACAAACATCGTCATTCTTATACAACCCAAATGGAAAACGAAGGGAAATATGAGCACGAAAGAAATACCCCCCCTCTTCAAAATATAATCATTCGAATTGTAGGTCCCATAAACCTATATATACAAATTTGAACGGTTTAACTCAATTTCAATTTTTTTGACCCCCCCCCCACCTGCACCCTTTCTTGCCCCCTTAAGAATTTTGCACTTTCGAAAATATCCTCATTCGACTCTTAGCCCCCCCCCCCCCAAAACCTATCTATAACAATTTTGAACGGTTTAACTATGTTTCTAATTTTTAGCCTTCTCTTGCCTCCCTTCCCGCCTCCTCTAATAATTTTACACTATTGAAAATATTTTCATTCGACCCGTAGGCCCCCAAAACCTATATATACCAATTTTGAACGGTCTAACTGAATTTCTAATGTTTTGTCCCCCTGCCCCCTTCTTACCTCCCTAATAATTTTACACTTTCGAAAATATCCTCATTCGACTTGTAGGCCTACAAAACCGGTCTATAACAATTTTGAACGGTTTAACTTAATTTCTAATCTTTTGCCCCTCTTGCCCCCTTCTCGCCCTCTCTAATAATTTTACACTACCACAAATATTTCCATTCGACTCGCAGACCGCCAAAACCTATTTATACCAAATTTGAACGGTCAAAATCAATTTTTCTTTTCCTGCTCCTTTTTGCCCCCTTAATAAATTTACGCTTTCGAAAATATCCTCATTCGACTCGTAGCCCTCCCAAAACCTATGTATACCAATTTTGAACGGTGTAACTCAATTACTATTTTTTTTTTTTTGCCTCTCCAGCCCCCCTTCTTACCACCTCTATTTATTTTACACTTTCGAAAATATCCTCATTCGACTTGTAGGCCCCAAAACCTATATATATAAATTTTGAACGGTCTAAATCAATTTCTAATTTTTTGCCCCCTTGCCCCCTTCCAGACCCATAATAAATGTACACTTTCGAAAATATCCTCATTCGACTCTTATGCGCCAAAAACATATACACTAAGCGACCAAAAAAAAAAAAAAAAAAAAAGCCGCACTTGGATATTTTCTATTTTTTTTTTCTGTAATCGCTAATTTTATTGTTTCAAATGTAAATTTTTGAACAGATTTTATTACGTTGTGTTCCGCGTGCAATTTATGATTGAGCCAAGTGTTTAAAACAAGATGCAATTGTTCGAAAAATTGAAATTTTAGAAAGTGTTTCAAAAATGGCAAGAATAAGGCAATTAACGATACCACAAAAAAATTTAATTTTAGACCGAAAAAAAAAATAATACGTGGGATATCAAAATTTTTAAATGTTAACAAAATATTTGTGATTTTGTTTTTAGCAAGATGTAATATTTTTTGGCTGTTTAAACTCACATTTGTCCTTAGGCGGCCACGTTACTCATTCAGTTGAGATGACCGCAAGTTAAAAAGCAAGCGCTTAAAAAATCAATTTGTATTACATTTAGAATATAGCAGGGATTCAGAAAAAGTGTTTAGTAACATAATTTATCAAAATACAGTGAAATAACAATTAAACAAAGCAGGTTTAATTGCCAGGAAATCTGAAAAAAAAAATAAAAATCATTCTTAACGAAAAGAATTATAAAACCAAGACATTGGAGAATTTAAAAAAAAAAAAAAAAAAAAAAAAAAAAAAACTCAATTATTGATCTGAAGTTGCCCTCTGATGAGTCAGAAATAACTTATTTCAAACTGACGGAAACAAGCAGATCTGATCATGACAATGTGACTGACTTAAAGAAAATCGACCTTTAAAAACAATGACATATTCCCCGTACACTACGATACGAAAATGCATAATTTTTCGGTGAGTCTGACAAGTTTTCATGTTCAAGGGATCAATTAATCCGAAATAAAACTTGGCCGTTAAAAAACTGATACATGACCGACTACTTTGGGGGTGTTTCAGACTCTTACATAATCAGCATTTTAAGATGATAATGCACCTTGATATATGGCGCTTGTGATACATTTATTTGATTCAAGTTGTTAAAATTACTTATCCATTCTCATAAACATCTATAATTTTGTAAGTTACCATAACTTTTTTTACTTAAAATTAAATCCCACAAATAATATCGCAGAATTTCTCCTTTATTAGACCTGAAAATTGTCCTAATCTCAATTCGCTCGAAAATGTTTAGTGTATAAAAGAGAAATTTGTAGCCTACAACTTTGAAAAAATATTTAATATACCTTGGCACAGTGAAATTTCTGAGTTTCGTGTTAAAAAACTGTAAAATACTATGCTATTACGAATTAAAGCAGTAATTCCATATAAAGGCGAAATTATCCAATCCAGAATACATATTTTTATTAAATAACTATTTAGATCTAATAAATAAATAGTTTTATTTCATACATCAAAATAGCACTTGTTCATTTCATATAATAAATCATGATAGAACACAAATTATATGTTTATTATATTACGTTTAAAAAGAAAAAAATATGTAGATTTTTATTAAATACTTCGTAGAATGTAGCAAAACGAATTATTAAATCGAAAATGTACATAGGTATCCTGTTATGACTTCCGTAGTATACAGACATAACAATTTTATTTGTTTCAATCATTAGTCTTTAAATTATTACAAACCCAATAGGTATTAGTCAATTTTTCTGCAGTGCGACTTTTTCTTTGTCGCTTAGTGTATATATACCATTTTTTAACGGTCTAACTCCATTTCTAATTTTTTGCCCCCTTCTCGCTTTCAAAAATATCCTCATTCGACTTGTAGGCCCTCAAAATATACCAAATTTGAACGGTCTAACGGAATTTATAATTTATTTGCCCCCTTTCCCCCCTAATAATTTCACAATTACAAAGATATCCTCATTCGACTCGTAGCGCTCCAAAACCTATCTATAACACTTTTGAAAGGTCTAACTGAATTTCTAATATGCCCCATGCCCCTTCTTGCCTCCATATTAAATTTACACCTTCGAAAACATCTTTATTCGGCTTGTAAACCCCACAAACATCTATATACCAATTTTGAACGGTCTGCTTCAATTTCTCATTTTTTACCCCCTTATTGACTCACGAAACCTGAAAACATGTAAATCAGGTGAAATCTCAATATTGAAGTTTTGGACCGAATACAATGCTTCCGTTACCTACGATAGTCGGTTAAATGAAGTAAAAAGAAAAAGAAATATTTTTCCTTAAATGTTTTCGTTGTTATAGAAACTGGCATCCTCTTTCGAGAGATTATTATGCGTGTTTGAATAATATTTAATTTGCAATTAAAATGTAAATTTTTTGTTTATTAACCAAAACCGATGAAATTTGAACTGCAAGTTGGCCTCGTGATGTCCATGCTGTACAGTAAGTTTTGTTTGCGAGAGAGAAAAATTGAAGAATTTTGAAGCCCCTTCTTGCCCCCATATTAATTTTACACCTTCGAAAACATCTTCATTCGGCTTGTAAACCCCACAAACATCTATATACCAATTTTGAACGGTCTGCTTCAATTTCTCATTTTTTACCCCCTTATTGACTCACGAAACCTTAAAACATGTAAATCAGGTGAAATCTCAATATTGAAGTTTTGGACCGAATACAATGCTTCCGTTACCTACGATAGTCGGTTAAATGAAGTAAAAAGAAAAAGAAATATTTTTCCTTAAATGTTTTCGTTGTTATAGAAACTGGCATCCTCTTTCGAGAGATTATTATGCGTGTCTGAATAATATTTAATTTGCAATTAAAATGTAATTTTTTTGTTTATTAACCAAAACCGATGAAATTTGAACTGCAAGTTGGCCTCGTGATGTCCATGCTGTATAGTAAGTTTTGTTTGCGAGAGAGAAAAATTGAAGAATTTTGAAATTTGAAATTTTAATCCCAGCTCAAAAACACGTGACCCTAATGAGTTCCAGATGTTTTGTTTCCGCTCCAGACAGCAGATTTTATTTATTTATTTATTTATTTATAGCTTTGATACTTATAATAACTATGACTTTTGTCTCGAATGATCCATGTTACGTATTCATAATGATAATTCCTTTAATTTTTTTACACTTATTAGAAGACCACAAACGTCCATGCCTTTCAGGGATTCAAACCCGAGACTCAGTGTTTCAGAAGGCAGCTTCCTACCGTCCGAAACACGAGGCCGGCCAGACAGCTGAAAAATCGTCTGCTGAATTTAAGATTATTGTGATTTCTTGCCACCATTTTTTTATACTTTAGTTAATTTAAAAAAAAATTTCTTGTCCGATCGATAAGCTGTTTAAACCGTCGGATTAAAAAAAATCTGCCCTTTCATTTGACACCTTATTTGTAATAATACGACTGATATTTCTAATTTATTTTCCCGTTTTTCCGTTAGAATGTCTCTTTTTCAGCAATTAGCCGTGGATTCTCGGTCATTTTCAGATCGACATAGTTCGACGTTTTAATTAATATCTCCGCTAATTAGGGTCGCATTGTTTAGGGACTTATTGTTATGTCGAGATGAAAATATTTTGCATCTACGGGCACCGGTTTCGAATCACTGAGATAATTAGTGCATGAGCTTAAGTTGCCACAAGCCATTTCAGACAGACAGACAGATACGCACAGATTTCAATAATATAAGGGATTTTTATGTTAATTAAAGACCTATATTAAATCTTAGTCTAAACGACTTTTCAAATATTTTAAACGTAGGAGATAGTATTAACTTTGATTATTTCGTAACTAATGATTTAAAAATCACTAGGCACAAAATAACAAAGGCTTGCAAAGGTTTAAAACCTAATATTCCAAATGAAATAAATCCCGCGAAATTTATGAAGCAAAATAAGTTGTCTATTAATCCTACGAAAAATAGAAATTTTGATGCAATATCTGACAAAATTCTTGATAGCAAGTTCCCACCTTCAGTTAAAAATAAAACTTCAAATAGTGTTACATCTATAGGAAAATTCTCCAAAAACAGAAAACCAATAGTAAATTCAAATGCACCAGTTTTTCACAAAGATAACCTTACCTTTGTTCTACCTAGCTCCTCTGTCTTACAGCGTTCTAGAAAAGGAAATTTTAAACACCCTCTTACTCCAAATGATGTCTGCAACTACCAAACCAGGAAGCGACCCAGAACGAGTTTTCAAGCAAGAGTATGGACAGATGTCCTCCCCTTATGTCCTGAGTGCCAAAACAGACGCTATATATGTGAATTGGAAAAGAGAAAAGCCTCATGAATGCCTGGTTCACAAAATTTTTTATACGACCCAGATTACACAGCTACCAGTGGCCTAGCAGATATTAAACCGCACCTGATGACAAGTCATCTGGGAGCCAAGTGCAAATCCTAAAGACTTTTTGAACTTTTATTGGAAATGAAAGTTTAAGAAATGAACATACTTTATGTCTATAAATATGTATTACAATTAAATTTTGTTTCAGCCATCACCTGCAGAATTTATGATGAATTTTCTTTAAAATGTATATAATATTCTATGAAATGTTAAATTATTGTATAAAATGATATTTCATGGCGATATTATTATTATTATTATTATTATTATTATTTATTTATTTATTTTTTAATATGTATGTATTCTTATAAATCTCGGTTAAAATGTAAATTTGATTAAAATGTAAATTTGAATTGTATTTGGAGGAAAATTTAATTTTTTTTTATAAAGTTTACCGTTATAATATAATTTTACTAACACATTAGCCTAACTTAACATTTTTAAAATAAAAAGTTTTTTTTAAGCTTCAATTCCGATCAGTTTAAAAGGAAGGGGGGAATAAAGAATCTATGTGCACAATCCAAATATTTTATATTGTAATATTCAAATTACTGTTTATGGGAACTGAATATGCTTTCAAGGGATATTACAAAATATTTTTTTCCCATTTCAGATAAGATGCTAAAAGTCTGATTTCATTTCTAAATGTTATAAATTTAAAAAGAGTGATTTTTTTTTTTTTATCATCTCAAGGAATATGAAGGTATTTTGTGAATTCTGCTAATTTTTCATTGTCAAATTTTGAATTATTTTTCCCCATCAGAATTAATATCTTTTTCTAGATATAGCTGGATGCTTGTACCCCCTGTACAATACGGAAGTACGTTAGAAAGTAACTTTAAAATATTATCGAATAAACTAAAAGAAAGTGATTCCTTTCCGAAATAACGCACTTTTGCATTAAACTTTAAACCTCTAAAAGTGCACATTTAAGGACTTTGGTAATTTTATTTAAATATGTAAGAAAATATTTTTTTTTCCTTCTTCGTATCATAAATAAAATTTAAAGAAAATCTTAAGAATAGGATTATAAAATTAAAATTTATTGGAAATCGTGTATTTATAAACTTAAATAATGCTTGAACCAATTTTTCAGTAATACAAATTTTCAATTACTTTACCGTGTTTAAATAAAGTTTTTGGAAATTGCAAATTTAATTTTTAGTATAGTGATGATTTTTTGTTGTTGTTTAAAGATAAAGGTAGATAGTTCAGAATTATTTTAGAGTGGATAAATGAGTTTATTAGTTATGTCGTATTTCGATTTTTAGAAGCTATTAGTCGATGTAAAAAGATTGTTATTTTCAGTTAGGAAAATTTTCTTGCAGAATCTAATAAAAATCTTCTAATATTTTTTTTATTTTTCGAAGGGGTGAATTGTAAAGTAGGAAGCAGTTTCTGAAAGTAAGAGTAGCGAAACTGTATTTAGTATTTTACTTTGACTACTAAAGGACTCTAGTAAGGGGTTGCGAATTCAAAAAGGGCAACTTTCGTATTTTACGAGATTTGTTAATTAAGTGAGTTTTAATGTAAGGGCGTAGAAAACAGAGTTAGATAATAATAATAATAATGTAAATTAGTTAACGTATAAATGGAAGGATGGTGTCGTGTTCGGGGTGGAGTAGGGGTGGAGTAGGTTTGATGTAGAGAGGGGAGGATCCTTGAAGTATATTTTGGCCACGAGTGCGTCTAGGATAAATTTACCTGCTTGAGAGATCAGTAAGCTAATCGTCAGTTTCTCATATATGGGTAATAAAATATCGTTTATTGTTTCATAGTAAGATTGTTCAGCCACCTATTTTTATTTTAAAAGGATCTAGCATTTATAATTATACGGAAAAGTTAGAGTATTTTATGTGTTTTCAAAAATCATTTAGTGAAGTAGACCCATGTTCCCTTAGTTGAAGTTTAATTAAATATCTCATTCAGTTAGATTATTTGACCCTGTTATCTATTTACACTCACTACCTCACTAAATATAACGAAGGCAGGTAGGCATACGTCTTTACATATAGTACTTATTTATTTAAAATTATGTGTACATTGATCTTTTATTTAAATAACAGCAAGCGGTAGACAGCGTTATTCGGTACAGATTGCCAGACTTTTTTATTCAACGGTCACCAATAATTTTAAGAAGTGGTGTATGATATATATAATCGACGTTTCTTTGATACTATCCGCCTTTTATGTATATCAAATCCCACTGTTAAAAATTTTTGGTAGTTGTTGAATAAAAAAGTCGCGCAATATGTTCCAGGTGGCGCTGTCTACCGCTTGAACTGTTGCCAAGTTTCCGAGCCACACGGAAGACATTTAGTTTACGAGGCTATGATCAAAGTCACCAAAACTAAATTCAAAAACTGGCGTACAAACAATAGAAATATATTAAAACTTCTTCACACACCATAAATTTTAAGTCAACACAATCGGTTTCGAAAGTATGTAGCCTTTCTTCATCAGGTGCAAAAAAAAAACACGTGCTACTGCCTTGGAGGCAAAAGCATGACTGAAAGCAGGGCAAAATCCAGAGGGGGACGAGCAACACAAACAACCAATAGGAAGCATCATGCAGGACCAATCAGAGAAGAACACACGTACACGCACAAAAAAAAAGGAGGGAGGGGAGGAGTAATCAATAAAATATATCTTGTTTTATTTATTTAATTAATATTATACTATAAAGTACATTTAATAAATTTTATTTATTTATTTATTTTTTAATTATATCTATTATTATGTTATAAACATAATGAAGGAAATCATTTAATTGAATTAAACAAATTTTTCCAGGCAGTAGACAGCAAAGTGGAATCAGATTTTTCATTGACAATTTTATCACGATTCAGGTAAATAACAAAATTTTCCAAAAGATCCAGTTCGGAAACGCGTTTGGTATGAAAGATAATTTTGGCACTCTTAAAATTAAAACAATGATCAAATTCCCAACTGTGCTTCGCAACAGAAGATTTAGAAATTTCTTGATTAACAACATACCGAGAATGTTCACGTAAACGACATTCAAGATTTCTTTTAGTTTGACCAATATCAGATAAATCACAATTATTACAAGGGACATTATAGATACCCCATTTTTGAAGCTCAGGAACAGGGGATTTGGTTGAAGGGAATTGGAATTTATTGACAGGTTTAAAAATAACGTGAAAATTAAAACGCTTCAAAACTTTGGCTAATTTAAAACATAAAGGGGGATAAAAAGGTAAGGCAACAAGATTATCAGGTTTAATTTTATCATCAATGGAAAGAGTAGAATTATAAGATGGCCTACTGAACTTTTTGAAAGTTTTATCAATTATAGAGGGTCTAAAACCTCTTTTAATAGCAACAGACTTTAAATAATTGAGTTCTTCTTGAAGAGAAGAAGTATGAGAACAAATTTTAAGGGCACGATACACGTAAGTGTAAAAGGTGCCAAATTTTTGTTTAGCCGGATGATTAGAGAGAGCATGGGGAGGGTTAGAAACAGAGAAAGGTTTCCTGTACACAGAGGTTTTAAAAGAGGAATCGCATCTAGTAACTAAAACACTGATTACTCCTTTTATTGATTACTCCTTCCCTCCCTCCCCCCTTTTTTGTGTGTGTGTGTACGTGTGTTCCTCTCTGATTGGTATTGAATGATGCTTCCTATTGGTTGTTTGTGTTGCTCCTCCCCCCTCTGGATTTTGCCCTGCTTTTAGTCATGCTTTTGCCTCCAGTCATGCTTTTGCCACGTGTTTTTTTGCACCTGATGAAGAAAGGCTACGTCCTTTCGAAACCGGTTGTGCTGACTTAAAATTTATGGTGTGTGAAGAAGTTTTAATATCTTTCTATGATCAAAGTGTCTTTAACTCAGTTTACCATTTATAAATCAAATGTAAATGTATAGTATGTAAAATTTTGTTTATTCCTTTCCTCATAAAAGAATGAATAAGTTTACGGATGAGTTGATATTTTTTATGTTTTACTTTTAATGCAATGTTTTTATAAAATTTCTAGCCAATGCTTTGATGAAAATGCTACTTTCATCTCCCTTCCATAGTAAATGTGGAAAAATTCAAAGCTAAAGTAAAGGCATGATGCATATTTGAAAGTAAATTTTAAATAAAACTATAAAAAATGCAATGAAATAAATCTTGTAATAAAAACATTACAAAATATATTATTTATACAAGATTAAATACTGTAATTTTATTAAATAGTAAGAAAGTATTTCCATAAAATTTCCAATTATGTAAAATATTCTAAACTCTTACATTTAGAAATCCACTCATGATTTTAGATTACACTGAACAAATATGTTCTTTCTTTTAATTTAAAAGAGGGGCACTTGACATACATTTAATGCGAAAGATTTTAAATTAGTTAATTAGCAACTCTTACGAAATTAATTAGCATAAATATAGCGAAAACAGCTGTTTTCATGTACAAAATAATTTATGCTGTCAGCAAAATAATAAAGACATTTACTTAAATTTACATTCAATTACTTTATCTATATACAGATACAGCGGATAAAATGTGATTGAAATTTAGAATCTTATTTCTAAATATTAATCAGAAGGCACGAAGAGGCTAAAAAATAAGTATATATATATATATATATATATATATATATATATATATATTGATGTGATCAATTAAAATACTCCATTATTTATTTTATTTCACATTAAAATATAGATTATAAGAAATAAAGTCGTCTGGTAATTAACTCATCTGTTACAAATTAACATGTATACACTGAAAAACAAAATACTTGTTTCCAAAACGACGTGCTTACAAAAAAAAAAAAATCGCAAATTTTTGTGCGATAAATTTCAAACTTCTTCTAAATAAATGTGCATTTTAATGTTTTATGCGCACTGTAACAAAATCAGACAATTTCACGTTGAATAAATCAGGGTTAAAAAACCACGAATCGCACAATGATAATGCGGGTAGAAGGCAAAAACGTTACCAATAGAATACAGATCCATGTAGAATACAGATCTATATTAATGTTACTTAGAAATTTTCTTCATAAAATAAGTTTTGTTTAGCACTGCTTGTAAATTACTAAGTAATACTATGAAACCAGAGTAAGTGGGCTATCATAAACGTTCTCGTTTCTTATGCTGCTGACACTGATTTGATTCCTGGTTGTACAACATGTATATATTTCTGAATGTCTGTATCTTTGAGCAAATTTACAGCAAGTTATGCTGTTAGTCCTGTTGTATCTTTGAAAATCTTCTGTCACATAACTGTCGTCACACTCGGTTACGTGTTTGTTAGATCCCACCTGATCTCATAAGAGCAACTGAAGTTCTTTGTAGTTACCCTAGTTGGGAGCATAAAACTAGTATTAATGCATAGACACACCTTTGTATAAGTCTCCAGCACTGAGTACATCCGATCAGAATGTGGACGCTAATTCTCTTGTGTATACTCGTGTCATGAACGCAACCATGTTCGAGTCATGTTTAAGTCATTAACACTTCCCAAACTTACACAAGAATAAGTTGTTGACATGTAGAATTTTACAAGATGTCTGAGAAATATTTTACTTTTAAATTTCAATTGTTTATGACTTTATTAGGTTTTTGATAATTTTTGTTTCTTAAAACTTCTTAATCTCCTTTTTCTAGAACTATTGAAATGCGTATGTATGTTTTTCTTTATAATATGTTATATAGAACTTATACTATCCCCTGTGTACTCTAGACTCTAAATAGAGTTAAATTGTCAATAGGTCAAAATTTACTTCTTTTTCAAAATTTAACTTAGTTAAACAAAGTTTACCCAAATTAGAATGCGAATACCGACATAGTATTTTATTTATTTTTGTTTTTTACTATTTATAATGTCCACAGATTTTAACTTTTAATACATATTATAAATAAGAATAACAGTAAAATAAAGAGACTTTACTAAAATTATTGTGTGCAAAGTAGTACACACACACACACACACACACACACACATATATTAAATACTTAATCATAAATTACCATGTTAATACAAAAGTTAATACATACCTATATATATATGTGTGTGTGTGTGTGTGTGTACGTATGTATGTATGCATATAACGTAATAAAATATAGCATACAAAAGAAACATATTGCCAATGTTAATCTCATCAAAAAATTTATATAAATACAGCCTATATATATATATATATATATCTTAGCCTTAACATTTTGATATTAGATTTAGGTGCCGTTTTAGTTAAATTGTCTTATAGGGGGATGAGTGGAGTTCTTGTAAAATCAAGCTTTAATCTAGCCCGTATGTTTCAAGACATAGGAAGCATTTTGAAATCTTAATTTCTTTGACTTTAGGGTATGTTTTAATTTCAGGTTTATCTCTTTGGTTTAGATATAGTTGTTAACATGTGGAATATGGTTTATATGTAGTACTTGGTTCACATAGTTTGTTAAAAGCTTTATTTGCTGTTTAATATTTTTTTAGTATAACGTTTAAATAAAAACAATTTTTGGTATATTATATATTTATATAGTGTTACAAAATTGTAAATAATTGTGTTTATTTCTGTATAAATTCTTTCAAAGAGGCTTAGTAAGTTGATAAAGTGCTAAGTTTGTGCATTTCTAGTCGTTTTAGCGTTGAAATAGCCTTATTTTCCCTTAAAAACGCATTAAAAAGCCCCAGTAATGCAGGTAATGGATTTGGCGCCAACTTTGGCGATTTTTTCCCACCTTGGCGATTTTTTTGGCGACCTTGGCGAGAAAATCCTTATATGGGATATACTAAATATGGAAGCTGTAAGTTGATTGGTTGACCACTTTCTAGAGTTTTCTCGAAAAATCTGGATTCCATGGAACAGTATATAAGCCTGTTTTCTTCGCCAAGGCCAGTCAGAGAGTCAGTTCAGTTTAGTCTGTGATCAGAGTCGGTCAGCTTGCATTGAGCCTCTTCGAAAGAGACTTGCTTTAAGTGTTATTGCTATACAGTTTGTACTGTGGATTTGCTACCCAAGTCGAAATTCATGCTGGTATTTGTTTGCTAGGCAAGCACTACATGCTTCATCCCAGCTAGTAAAATAGCATAAAACTACCATAAATATTTGCTAGTTCCACCAGAACTATCAGCAAGTCATGGTGTGTTTTGGCACACTTTATATGCTTGTCCAGCATACATATTCCAGCTTGTGTAGCTTGAATATTTTGCTGGTCTAGCAGCCATCACGACCACTACTTGCTTGCACTTTTTGCTATTCTAGCAGAAATTCACAACCAACAGATGCTTTTTTTCTTTGCTAGACTAGCATTAAATGCTGTATCCCAGCAAGTAAAATAGCATAAAACTAGCATTAATATTTGCTAGAGCCACCAAAATTACCAGCTTGTCATGGTGTGTTTTGGCCCACTTTTATTGCTTGTCCAGCATACATAATCCAGCTTTTCATGCTGGTATTTGTTTAGTGGACTAGCAGTAGATGCTGTATCCCAGCAAGTAAAATAGCATAAAACTAGCATTAATATTTGCTGGTTCTACCAGAATTACCAGCTTGTCATGGTGTGTTTTGGCCCACTTTTATTGCTTGTCCAGCATACATAATCCAGCTTTTCATGCTGGTATTTGTTTGCTGGACTAGCATTAGATGCTGTATCCCAGCAAGTAAAATAGCATAAAACTACCATTAATATTTGCTGGTTCTACCAGAATTACCAGCTTGTCATGGTGTGTTTTGGCCCACTTTTATTGCTTGTCCAGCATACATAATCCAGCTTTTCATGCTGGTATTTGTTTGTTGGACTAGCATTAGACGCTGTATCCCAGCAAGTAAAATAGCATAAAACTAGCATTAATATTTGCTGGTTCTACCAGAATTACCAGCTTGTCATGGTGTGTTTTGGCCCACTTTTATTGCTTGTCCAGCATACATAATCCAATTTGTGTTGCTTGAATAAGTTGCTGGCCTAGCAGCAATCAAGACCACCACTTGCTTGCACTTTCGGCTATTCTAGCAGTAATTCACATCTAAAAGATGCTTTTTTTATTGCTATTCTAGCATTACTTTTCTACCATCAGTTGTTTTTAATTTTTGCTATTATAGCAGGACTTTCCTACCATCTGTTACTTTTTGTTATTATAACATTATTTTTCAACGAGCAGTTGCTTTTAATTTTATTTATACTAGCCAAATTTAGGGTATTTACCTAAGGCCTGCGTGAATACCACAAAACTGGGTATTTTTGAAAGTTAAATCAGTAATCGATTTTTATCTAAATATATATATATATTCAAAAAATAAAAAGGGATGCAAAGAATGGTACTTATAATGGAATGCAAATAATTAACTCTGTTTATTTCATATAGATGACACCTGCAAAGCTTCTAATAGTGATTTCTTAGAATGTTGTGCTACAAATAAATTCTTATTTTGATTAGTGAACAGTTAACCATTCAATTTTTATGCTAATATTTTTATAAGTAAATTTTATGCTACAAGGATGTTAAAATGGAAGATTAATTGTCTTACTTTTACCCACTCATTAACACGGTATTCTGAAATTGGTGGGAAATGGTGAGAAGCATTTTTAAAGCTGTTCTTAAATGGATAACACTGTGGTAAATAATGTAAAATTTTCAACAGATTCACAGAACTAATTTTTGATGAAAATGTATGACTTTTGCTGACATTACCATTGACAGGGTTACCACTCAAATGGCAGAATGAAATTCCCTGACTTTTCCAGGTTTTCCAGACGTGTTCTAAGAAAATTCCAGTCTAGCCACATATTGTGCATTGGTTGAATTGAGGGCAAAATAATTATGGTACAACTTGAAAACACAAAAGTTACATATTACTTTGACCTAAGGACAGATAGCCCTCCATGTGGGGGTCTTTCTAAGAGGTCTTGTTTTTAAAAAATGGCAAAAGCTAAGAAAGAAACAAGAAAAATGACTCTACATTGGAGGAAAATTTAATTTTTTTTGGCAATCATTGTATGAAATTCCCTGATTTTTCCAGATTCTGGTTAAAATATTAAAATTTCTTGACTTTTCCCTGTCTTTCATGGTCAATTTTCAAATTCCCTGACTGTTCCAGGATTTCCAGGTAGCGTGGCAATTCTGCATTGAAATGCCTAAAACGGGAAATAAGTTTTAATTTTTTCTCTAAATACAATACTTCTCAAAACTCTAATTTGTAAACTTTCACATCACAAAAAAGGGATGAAAATCATCAACTAAATTGCCAACTTTGACGTACTTAAAGAAAAAAAAAAGAAAAAGAAAGAAAATATATATAGACAGTAGAGAGCCAGAAATTTGCCGATCTAAAATCCGTCAAAGTCCGAAATTTGCACAGCTTTTCAGATAAAAACAATGAAATTTAATTTACAAAACTGCAAAGCAGAATTTTTGTAAAAGATCCTGAATGCATACTTTGTGCTTGCATTTTATGATTACAATAATAAAAATATGAAAAACTGAAGAACCAAGTTTCTGATAAAGAAATTATCAACAATATATTAAATTAATCCAAAGAAAATTATGATTATTATGATGATCATATCAATGAGGAAAACAATAAATTATTTTTTTTTTTTTTAAATGCTATCTGATAAAGACATAGTTTACGGAAGAATTCAGTTAAATACTTTGAAAAATAAATTTGAGTTACAAAATAAGAATTGATAACTATTTACAATAGACAAAAAAAAAATCTCAATGATGTATGTGTGCATGTTCAAGTGTAGTTTAACACAAACTGCATGTGAACAGATTTTGTCTAAATTTGACGAATATTTTTTCATTTTTCATTTATTGTTTTCTTTATATATATATTTAATGTTCAGTGTTATTCTTATATACCTAATAATTTAATATACAAGTGAAATTGTGTTATTATTCACTAGTATATGTTTAATTTGATTAATATTCTGGTTTTATTATTCAAATTGAAAATGATTTTTTATGGGCTCCAAAATCCGCCAAATGCACATTCTCTGGTCCTGAGCTGTGCAGATTTTTGACTCTCCACTGTATATATATTTCTTTATTACTACAAAAATAATCTTTCAATTATTAAGAGTTTACAAATTAAAATGGTACGAAGCTATACTAGAAGATAATTAAAATAAAAAGTTTCTAAAAACATCAAACATTATTCTATTTTCTACTGTTTAAAAATGATATCAACATTTTTTTCCTTTTTCAATCATTGAAAACAGCCTTTATATCATCTCAAAAAATCGTGAGTTTTTATTTGAGAGCAGCCTTAAGCATTCTTTGAATTATTTTTCAAAAAACTTTAAAAAATAAGTGTTGTACAATGGTACAGTAAAAAATATTTTAAATTTAGTTAGTTTTGAACATTTGGATTTTTTTTTAATGTAATTTATATTCCTTTTAAAAATAATTATAACCATTTTAAGTTTTAACCGAAATGTTTCTTTCTTGAATGTTATTTTAGAAATGAGTTGCAAGTATTGCCATAAGTTTTAAGATATTTAAATTAGTATCAATCAGCCCTAGTATTGCATCTTAATTTTTGTAATTATTACCAGCTCTTTCTCATTTTAAAAGAGAAAGTTCTTATTAATTTAAACAAAATGACTTTACAAAAATCTTCAAATATATTATTCAAAAAGTACTGTTATTTAAATCAAATAATTTACGAAAAATGTATGGTGTAATACTGCATTATTATTTTCAGATTAATATAAATTTTTTTTAGCCTTTATATTAAAAAAAAAAAAAAAAAAAAAAAAAAAAAAACTGTAAAAACTTTCAATTTTTTTTCTTAAATTTACCTTAAAACTCTATATATATACATAATATCATACTATACACTAATCATAGATACTTTATATATGAGTAGAACTCACTGAAAAATAAATACCAAGGTAAGTACCCAAAATGGGTAAGGACAGAAAAGCACAAAGCAAATTATTTAAAAAAGATTTATTATGATTTTTTTTTCCCATTTATTAAGGAAAAGTCAAAAACACACTTTAAACATATTTATTACCAGCTTCAGCTATTCCCACATTTGAACATATTGCATATATCTTAAATTTTATCAGGTATACATATCGATTATAATTTTTTATTTCAGCCTCACTTCCACATATGTCTTTCCCTCTTTTCAGTAGATATTCTCTCATTTGACCTGGAATGAAAATGAAACAATAAATATATATATATATATATATATATATGTATGTATGAATCTAGTATTTAAAAAAATGTCAAAAAAAAAAAAAAATCTAATAATTTGATTACCTACTGTATATAAAAAGGAAAACTGACTGAAAAAGTATATTTGAAATTTACAGTTTGTAAATTAAGTGTTATATATCCAAAGCTTTAGTCATTAAACAACATTCTTTAAACAGTGTTTGCACAGTTTAAAACAAACAGTCCCATTCCCCCTCCCAAAATAAATAAATAATTTTTAAAAAGCCCACTTAAAACAAGATTGGATGTAACAAAGTATAGATTAGTACAAACTTTTATTGCTCCCTTTGAATCTACTACGCTTTAATAAAGTCTGAGACTGGCTACAATAAACAACTGAAAACATTAGTATCGGATATTGCGAAGTTTTTCCACTTGAAAAGTTTAAAAAAACTTTTAAAGTTAAAACTAAAGCTTCACTTTTCCTACGTATTTTCTTTGAATAAATGCACAATTGGAGATATATTTCTGTCTTTTCCTCTCTCATCATTCAGAAAAACTTGTTTCTTCTACTTTAGAGCATGTGCATTTTGCTAGCTTGTATAATGATTAGTTTGATAACTGTGCTGTCCATAAACACAAGCATTCAGCTTAAAAACATTACATAATGTCATTTTCATCAAATGTCACATGAAAAATTCAACCTTTAGATATGGGCGTAATAAACTGTATCAAAGGGAAATACACGATGAAGATAATCTAGCAACTTTTCTTAAACCTTGAACTGAATCAGAGTTTTGTTCCTGATGTTAAAACCATCTGTGGATTTTTAGAAAATAGGTGGTGAACTTCTGTTGAACCAAAATTATAATATAAAAAATTATAAAATATTAAATTATATGCATCTTTGAAAAGTTGACGTCATTATCAATTTGAAAATTTTATGCACATTGATAAAGTGCTAATATACTTTATGATAATATTACATGTTGTTCTAAAACATTTTTTTTTTTTTTAACTACTATTTTTATTGTCAAGTTGTTATTAAAAAAAAAAAACTGTCCATGGATGTCACATTCGACTGCATAGCGTTTCTTTACTACAATAAACTCTATGAACTATAAATTTATTTTATCAGTTTTACTTATAGATCCTACAGCGCTATTTTTTTAAATTTTAGCATTGAAATATACTGAATGTTTTTTGCCAAGAAGTTTAATTTAGCAACAGCCATTTTAATCTAAGTAGAGCATCAAAAATATGAATAAATTATAAAATATTACAAAAAGACAAAAATAATGAACTGAAATAGTAGCCACAAAAATGATCTATTTTTATCTCAGTAGATAATTTTATGGAAAAAAAATAAAAAAATGCAGTTTTAAAAATGGAAAATTTATTTCAGCAAGCACTATTTTAAGTCTAAAAACCATTAAAAATATAAACAGAATATGAAGAATTCTTATAAATTAACGAAAAGGTGTCCGATAAAAGTATCAGCAAAATAGGGCTCCCCCTTTTATACAAGAAATTATTTTAAAAATATATATACATATATCTATTGCTAATATGGCGCCAAAAATTCAAAAGCTGCCAAGGGAGAAATTTAATAAAGTTGTGTAGCACGATAATGTTTATTTATTTATTTATTTTTCACTACGCTAATTTATCACACAAATAAACAAACTGATAAGTGTGATTCCACTTGTATGCCGTCGGGCAGAAATACTTGATAAATTCGAATTAATATTTAAATAAATAAATAAAAATAGATTTAATGGGAAATATATATAACCATAAAAACATTAGTTGTCTAAAATGAGGCAGAAATAGTGGTCATAGCATATTGTTATAAGGGATTAATTCTTTGCCCTGAATCAATTGTACTGTTGCAATGAAAGTAGTTTTACAGGCAAAGTGAAAATAAAAGGGCAGTTCATTCACTTTCAGTGGGGTCAGCCTTGGCGACAAACTTGATGAGTGGGGGACCAAGTTTGGTGAAAAATGGTAGTTTAGATTTTCCGAAGTTCCAAAGTTCTCTCCAACACATGGGAGCACAGATCTCAATCTTTCCATGGGATTCTCGATGGAATCATCTTCAAAAGTTATAAATAGGAGTGAGTTGATTTCTGCGAGAGAGTATGTAGTCACTGCGATTCAGAGTTATTCAGAGACTTCTTCTGAGTGAGTGCACTTTAGGGATTGAGCTCTAAGCGACTGGATATTTTTTGTGAGCTAGCAAAGATTTCTGCTCTGGAGTATTTGATGTTATTGTCTTTACTCCTGTGGGACAAGTGACTATTTTTTAGACTGTTCCAGAACATTCATCGAATAGTGACTTTTGTTGCACGAGTAACACCTTCGACTATTTCCAGAATAGTCGAAAGAATTAGCTTTACTATTGGACTGTATTAGAGAATATTCGTTTTAATAAGAGTTTTGTTGTACAGATTCGAGAAGTTCAAAAAATATTTAATATCGCCAAGGAGGTCCCATAATAAAGCTGTGACGAAAATAGCTGGTAATTGAAATATATTTATTGAAAAGTTTCAATTATTCAATTAAAAAGAAATCATTTAAATATACTGATCAGCGAAGCGGGCAAAGCCTGCTAGTATATACATATATATACAGTCATACCCACTTAATTGGGTAATGAATAATTGACTACGCCGCTTATTCGAATAAAATTCGTTAGAACCAAAATCAGTCTCACAGGAACAATGTTAAATTTCCCCCATTTAAACAAATATTTTTCACATACCGTCCTCGGTTATTCGAATAAAGTTTGAACAGTCTTCCTTATTAAAAATGTGTTCTTAATCGAAAAATACAAGATTTCCTTTTCTAAAAGTAATTAAAAATTGTTTATTGTTGTTGAAAAAAGCAAAATTGGAAAATATCGAATGTGAAATATGGGATGATGAAAAAGTAATTAATGATTTTGAGCACAGTGAAATTTGGTATTTTTGAAGACTTTGGGATAGGTGATTTCAGACAGCTGAAATTCACTCAGGCAGAGCTCGTGCAATTTAAAGAATTGGATGGAAACGAGACGACAGAAGATGACAAAGAAATTTTCACATCTTCCTCGCAAGAAAAATATGAAAATGAAAGTAATGATGAGCCAATCGATCCATTTCCCCTCTGAAACAAATAGATGAGTCATATGCTATAATTCGCCGACATTTTGAGGTTTGTTTTGGTGACTATAATCTACTTTATAAATTAGAAAAAGAATTGTAGAAATATTAAACATCCGTGAAAACATAATCACCTATCAGAACTTTCTTCTGAGAGGGAATAAAATATTATATGAGTGAGTGATATTGAATAATTCTACTTCTTTATGAGCTATGGAATCGAATTAGGTAAGTTTAAAAAGACATTTTTGCATTTATGTTGCAGATGGAGAAAAATTAGAAATTGCAAGTATTAGGAAATACAATATATAGTAAATACAATTGATTATCTTCCTTGAAGTAGTAATGTATTTTATTCTTTTTGCTAATATTAGCTGATTTTGCATAATATAGACATTTTTTTTCTTTCCAATGTGTTTGGTTGAATGGTATTTGCCGTTATGAGAAATTGTAAAACTGGATTGACAATAAATGCAATATGCAAACTTTTCACCCTGACTAGTTGCTCTTATACATCGAAATTCAGTTCTATAGCTATCTTTAAACAGTTGATAAGATTTCTTTTCAGCCGTCATCAAAATTTTCAAAAGCGTGTGACAATTTAAGCACAAACATAATAACAAAACGAACATCACCCACGTTTTCCGTGCTTCCGTTTCTGCAAGATGAGCAAGGGTTGAGATGAACTGAGCATGTCTGGTGAGGAGGAACCACACGCCATACCTCTGAAGCGAGGATGTTGAAACAAAGCGTGCTTCAACCAATAAATGGGGACCAATGATAGTTATAGAAGCATCAACTCAGAATCAATCAACTGATCAAATACATTGCGATCTTTGTTTACTAAGCATTAGCAGCAAAAATCGTACTTTTTAGATACTTTTTTTTTTAAGATGAGTTTTTTTATTTTTAACTTTTTTTATTAAATTCAATCGAATACTTAAATAAATAAACAAAAAAAAAAAAAAAAAAAAAAAAAATCAGTAGAAAAAGAAAAAATAGCAATCTAGGCATAAAAGCGCATAAAAATAGCAATCATAAAAATAGCAAACTAGGCATAAAAGCGTAAAAAATGTCAAAAAAACGTAAATTTTATGCCCGGGGCATAAAACTTAGCAGCTATGTTATAGACATTTACACTGTGGATGAAGAAAGATTAGAAATCGCAACACGTCTGCAGGGCATTTGATCATTAGCAGAGAGGGGGGATAAAATATTATATGAGTGAGCGATATTGAACAATTCTACTTCTTCATAGGCTCTAGAATCTAATTAGGTAAGTTTAAAAAGAACATTGACATTTATGTTGTGGGTGGAAAACAATTAGAAATCACAGATTTCAGAAGGCATTTGATCACTGATTGTTTGGGGAAGGGGGGGGGGAGTACCATAAAAAGTTACATCAGTGAAAGATATTGAACAATTCTATCTATTCACAGTTTCTAGAACCTAATAAAGCAAGTTTAAAATAAACATTGATATTTATGCTATAGATGGAGAAAGATGGCGATATTCAATCTTTCCTACCAAAATCGGGACATTTGGAATCTCTGCACAATACTGTTTTGAAAATAATCTGCAGACTGTAAAAAAAAAAACTGCGATGTAATCTCACATTTTCTGTTATGGGGGTGTAAGGTCGTGTCTTCTTTTGACCAGAAAATATTGTTACAAGTTCTTGCATTTTATGGTGTTTATTCATAGTTTTGTACTTATTACATATATACATAAGCTCAATAAAAACCAGCAAATACAAAATTACATAAATGCTGTTTTATTTATTTATTTATTTTTTAATTCATAAAAAGTTTTAAATATATACACTAAGCGACAAAAAAAAAGCCGCACTTGGATGTTTTCCTTTTCGCCTTCTACAACCGCCAATTTTATCGTTTAAAAAGCAAATTTTCGAACAGATTTTACTATGTTGTCCTCCACATACACTTTAGCTTTGAGTCTAGTGTTAAAAACAAAATGCAATTGTCAGGAAAATTGTAATTTTAGAATTTATTTCAAAAATGGTAAGAATAAGGCAATTAACGATGCCACAAAAAGTATTAATTTTTAAATGAAAGTCAAAAAATATTTTAATACGTGAGATGGCAAAACAATTAAATGCTAACGAAATATTCGTAAAAGGAATTTTGGCAAAATATAAATTTTTTTGGCCGTTTAAACGGGGAATTTGGCTTTAGGCGGTCATGTTGCTCATCCAAGCAAGATAACCGCAAGTTAAAATGCGAATGTTTAAAAAATCGATTTGTATCATGTTCAGAACTTAAAAAAGATTTTAAAAAAGTGTATAGTAAATTACTTTCATCAAAAACAATGCGGGAACAATTAAACAAAGCGGGTTAAAGAACGGAAGATCTGCGAAAAAAGCCATTATTAAGGAAAAAAATTAGAAAAAACAATACTTTAGTTGACCAAAATTTAAAAACATTATCAGTTAATTATTAGGCTGAACTGGTTTTCTCTGATGAATCAAGTTTTCTTTATTTCGTGCAGTTAAAAAAAGCTAGAATGAAGACGAAAATATGACCGACTTAATGAAAATCGCACTTTTAAAACAGTGACACATTCTCCGTACATTATGGTACGGAGGTGCATAAATTTTTAAACACTCGGGGAAATTTTTATGCTCAAGGGATCAATTAACTCGAAATAAAACACAATCTGCATAAAAGTGGTGCTTGACCGACTATTTTGGAGGTATCTTAGACATTTCCGTAAACAGCATTTGAAGATAATAAGGCACCTTACTACACGGCGTCTGTGGTAAGTTTATTCACTTCAAATTGTCAAAATTTCTTATACATTCCCATGAGAACCTATAATTAAGTAATCATACTTTTTTTCACTTTAAGTTAAATACCACAAAGGATATAGTAGAATTTCTTCTTTACCAGACATGGAAATGGTCAAAATCGCGATCCGCTTGAAAATGTTTCGTCTATAAAAAGGCGGGGGTGAGGGGAGAGGATTCGAAATTTACAGCCTATAACTCTGCCAGAACTAGAAAAATTTATTTGTGGTATTTGGCACATTGAAATTTCTGAGATTAATATTAAAACACTGTATAAAACTATGCCGTTGCGCATTAATGCAGTAATTCCATATAAAGGTGGAATTAACCCAATGCAGAATACATATTTTTAACAAAAAATTGCTTAGATCTAACAAATAAATAGTTTTATTTCATATATTAAAATATAACTTGTTTATTTCATATAATAAATCATAATAGAATGGAAAGTGTATAGTTATTGCATTATGTTCAAAAAGAAAGTTTTATACAGATTTTTAAAAAGTACTTCGTAAAGTGCAATAAAGCGAATTATTAAATCGAAAATATACATAGGTATCATTTCATACCTTTGGTATTATGCAAACAAGACAGTTTTATTTGTTTCAAACATTAATTTTAAAGTTATTACAAGTAAAAAAGGTATAAGTCATTTTTTCTGCAGTGCGGCTTTTTTTTTGTCGCTTAGTGTATATATATATATATATATATACAGCAGAGCCTCGGTTATCCAAGCCCTGATTAACCAAGGTAATCTAAAAGTGCCACATCCCAGTTGAGGTGTGACCCTTGAGAAATGGCATAAAGAACTTTGACTTTGAGAGTACAGTATTTTTTTTTTTTTTTTTTTTTTTTTTAATAATTCATGTATGCATGTATTGTATTGCATTTTTAACTGATTACATTTAAATGTGTAATAGGTATATTCTTTTACTTTCATTGGTTGTGTTTCCATTCATTTTAAACGTTACTGTATATTTTCCCTCGATTTACAATAGAGTCCATTTAACCTGAGTTTTTGATTATCTGAGGTTCCATCGGTCCACATTACCTCAGATAAACAAAGTTCTATGGCATATTATTTATCTGTCTATTACAATCACTTAGTTTTTCTATATATAATCAACAATTTGTTATGACAATTTCTGAAATACCGAAAGAAGCCTGTCCACTGTGGAAGATTTTCCAAGGTGTCTTAGTCCGTATTCACAAGAATTTCGGAGAAAAATCACAGAAAAATCCAACCTGCAAAGAACGTTATCCATGGGAAATTTACTAAGGTATTTCAGTCCGCATTCATGCAAGTTTTGGAGAAAATCACAGAAAAATCCGACCTACAAAGAATGTTATCCATGGGAAATTTACTAAGGTATTTCAGTCGAACTTCATGCAAGTTTTGGAGAAAATCACGGAAAACTTAGAACTTTATTGACGAAGTACTTACCATTGGTGAAAGAAAAGAATATTTTCGGTAACACTGGGATAATCGAATATGTTATGCTTCAATTTTTATAGTGCAGCAGTAATTCTAAGAAAATTTCGGATTTGAAAATGACTATTTCACAAAAATTGGCAGTTTTAAAACAATTCTTCATAAAAATAAAATAAATAAAAAAATCGCATGAGAGAAGAGAATTATGTATTTGGAAACCAGCAGTGAAAAATGACAATTTCAGTAATCAAATACCAAAAAAAGAATATTATTGAATTATGGACAGATTTGGCTTGATTTTGCCAGACCTGAAAAAAACTGGGTGGTTTTTTTCAAAATCCTTATTTAAAATTCCACTTTTATCTAACTTACAATAAACATATAAATAGCATAAAACAAATATTATATACATTATTATAACATGAACAAATAATTTTTAGAAATGTTGGAGTTTCTAAAACTGCTCTGTAGAAAAAAATATCCTAAAAAATCCCCCATGGAAAAAAATTATAATTATCTTATTAAAACAGAATTAAAAAAATATACATTTTAAAACTTAAAAAGGATTGATTTCAAAAATTATTATATTAAATATACCTTATTTAAAATCCTTAAAAAGTTTGAACTGATATATTTCGGCGTCCCAAATGGGGCCATCTTCAGAGCTCGAAATGACAAACTACAGCTGTGCGGTATGTTTACTTTTCTCCTCTTCTTCTTCATCCTTTTCTTCACTTCGCTTCGTTTGCTGAAACAGGTGCTGCTAAAAAAAATGTTTTTTTTTTTTTTTTTTTTTTTTTTTTTTCAATAAAAACTCAACGAAATGTTATTATGCTTAAATGTTTTATTTTTACACATAAATTAATAACTGTTCTTTGAATAATTTATTGAATTCAAGTAGGTTTCACTAGAGTAAGAGTTAGAAATTTTAGAGATTGCTTTTTGTCCCACACGTGACATCATGAATGGGAAGTTTTTATAAAACACTCAAGGATGCTTAAGTTTTTTTTTCTTCTTCTTCTTTTTGTCTAATATAAATTGATAAATATCAGATAAGAGTCATAGATATTTAATATTAAAATTGTGTTCTGAAATTACTCATATTTAAGGTTAATCGCAGGAATGAAAGATAGCATCTGTGTATGGAAAGAAGGACAAAGGAAAGTTGTCCAAATGCATTATTTAACAATGATTTTAAAAGAAGCTTTCTCTATATTTAGAGAGGAAATTCCTATATTTGATATCCTCCTCAAAAATTGTCAGCCTACGACCTAAAAATGTCGTCTTTATGAAAAATACACCATCAGAGAAGTGAAAATGTAAAATACATGTAAATTTTATATTGAAACTAAAATCCTTAAAGTATGAGTACTTAAATACATTCCGAAAAAAATACCTAAGCAATACAAACCTGGATCTAAGTACTAAAAAAATGAATGCATCATACGCGTGAAGCGTCTTGTTAGGTAAAAAATAATGGCACAGAGTGGACTCATCATTCAATCAACAAAAGATTTTGCTGAATTACATCTATTTCTGTGAAAAATACCAAAGTAGTTTTTTTTTTTTTTTTTTTTTTTTTTTTTTTTTTTAAAGCTGAAGAACAAATAAAGAAGGAAATTAAAACATACAAGCCTTGGGAGACAGCATCTAATGTTCTAGGAATACAACAGTATCAACAAAAATCCACTGCAAGTATATAATGCAAATGACACCAAAAAAATCCTCAATAATGAAAAGTGTCAATGTTGAAAATTTGAATATTTGCAAAGGAGACTTATGTTTGATTTTAAATCATATCCAGTAGAAATAATACACAGAAATTTCTAATGAGATTCAAATATTGGTTATGCATGAAGCAAGAGGGATATCTGGGAAGTACAAGTGGCCAGTTTCTACTGACTGCATCACATACGATAAAATTCTGCACCGACATATGTCAATTTAAATTTAATGAAAAAATTCAAAGTATTTTTTTATTCTCTCTTCCCCACCCCCTCTGTGTGTGTATTACTTTGTCATTTTATGCTTCAATAAAAAGGTAAGAGAAAAAGAAGTTGTGTACTACAAGATTTCATTTAATCACACTGCATAAAAAAATTCCTTAAAAAAAAAAAAAAAAAAAAAAAAAAAGATAAATTCTACCTTAAATTGTATTTAAAAAAAAAAAAAAAAAAAAAAAAAAAGATATTTTATAGTGCTAACTAATAAAAGTCTACAATGTTACAAAAAATAAGCTAAAAATTATTTTTTTTTTTGTGTGTACTGTCACGTGTGGGACATCACACAATTTTTTACAAATGTCCCACACGTGACAGTCTATTGCAAACTTTAAAAAATGATTACAAAATTAATATTATTAGTAACATAATCAAACCTAATGCACATCACTTACAAATGCATACTTTTTGCAAAAAAAAAAAATAATAATAATGCAATAATTTATTTCAATTAACTGAAATTCTTCATTTATATCAAAAAGTAGATCTTTGTCATTTCAGTTCCGTCCCAGACGTGACACTTGGTTAAATGACTTTAAATAGGGTATTTTGATACTTTTCAAAAACATATTAGTCTTAAAAAATACAGAGTTATATGCAATTCAGAAAAACCACATCAAATTTCTTTTAAAAAAATATCTAGGTTTACTAATATAGAATCTATCTGTAAAATGCCTGTGTAAATGTCCCACACGTGACCATGGAATGACCCTTAATCATATTCCAAACGCTCAAAAAATGAAACAATCTTTCACTTCCGCGATCCCCTATTGTAAAGGTGCCTCTGTAAAAATTAAAAATGAAGCCAAAAAACATAACATTAATATTCCGATTAAACCAAACAAAAATACAGTCATCCCCACTTAATTGGGTAACGGATAATCGAATATCCCTGCTTATAAGAATATAAAGTGATAGAACAATTTTTTTCCCCATAGAAGTAATGTTAAATTTCCTCGTTTAAAGAAATATTTTTTACAATGCCACCTCGCTTAATCGCATAAACACTCAACGTTTCTTAAATAAAATTTCTCTATTTCTGAGCTAATTTTGACTCTCATTCTCAAAAAAAAAAAGAAAGAGAGAGAGAGAGAGAGAGAGAGAGAGAAAAGAAAAATCCATTCTTCTTTTAAAAAAACTTACATAACTAAGGCTCTTTAAACATTAGACAGTATTCCTGCCGAGGTGATAAAAATTGGTGATAAAACAAATTTATAAAATCAGCAACTGATGATGAAATTAGAAATTAAAATACAGATGATATCAGGAATTAGAAATCACAAATTTTTGAAGTTTTCAGATGACTTTTTGAATTCACAGATGGTGGATAAAGATGGAGAAACAGAAAGAGATAAAAAGTTTAATCTTTCTATAAAATCTTTAAATGAAAGTGATAAAAAAAAAAACAAGCAGATCCCCCTCCAACAATAGATGAAGTTACAAAATCCTAAATATTATTCATCGTAATTTTGTATCTCATCGAAGTGGTTATAATCTATTTATGTGCTTTAGAAATAGAAATTATAAGACTATGTCAAAATAATCAATCATACTTTATTTAATTTATTTTTTTTTTTTTTTTGGGGGGGGGGGGTTAAAAATAAAAATTGTAAGTATACTTTATTTATTTTGTATTTATTCCAGCATTAATTGCATATATAAATTACTATAATATTTTAATTAAGTTAAATATTTAAATAAGAAAGAGGTATCGATCATTTATCTTTTCATGTAACCATAAAATCACTCTAGTTAAACATGTATTTGCGTTTCTAGTCTTCCCCAAATAATCAAATACCCCGCTTAATCGAATTAGTATAGATGGTACGGTGGGTATTCGTTTAAGCGGGTCCGACTGTATATACCAACACATATAAATGAAAAAGATACAATTCATTTTAAACACACCGCAGGAATTTATAAAATCAATTTTCAGTTTCATGATAAAAAATAATGCCAACTACACATTGGAATGACAAAACGCAAAATTAAAGACCGTATCTCTGAACACCTCGCCGACCTCAAGTATAAAACACTACTGCATTTTCAAGGACTAACAATATTAAAAATATTAACACTAATTCCATTAATTATCAAAAAATAGCCCCTTATAATTCACACCATTATGCCCTAAAAAGAGAAACCTTTGAAATCTTAACATCTAACAATTCTGTTAATGACATCGAACATATTATAATTCCACCAGAATGGCAGCACCTGTTTCAGCAAACGAAGCGAAGTGAAGAAAAGGATGAAGAAGAAGAGAAGAAATGTAAACATACCGCCCAGCTGTAGTTTGTCATTTCGAGCTCTGAAGATGATTCTTGTTTGGGACATCGAAATATATCAGCTCAAACTTTTTAAGGATTTTAAATAAGGTATATTTAATATATTTTTTTAAATATATATAAGCAAAATAAGAGTTGTTTATTAATACAAATTAAACTGTGGGATTCAGGGAATGTAAAATATAAATCAAAATCAAATTTAAAAAAAATTCTGAAAACTTTAACAGTGCAACACTGTTAGGTAATGTAGAGGAACCAGGGGTCGATCTCGGCAAAAATTGGGACCCTTTTGCTGCCCCTTGACAAAATTCAAATCTCTAAAATAAGCCCCTTCACAAAATTCATATCCTTAACTCTCGCGTTCCCAAGATCAACGTATTACAGCAGAAAAATTGCTTTCAGGCGCCGCTTGGCATGTTTGGTGAAAATCACCAGCACCGCACCTTTTTGTATCATTTAGAAGTTGCAACATTCCACAGATTACGTTTGCTATCTTTGGTGAATTAGTGCACTTTTTGAATGAGGCGGAGTTAACTAAATTTCAACTACAAAATGGGATCAAAATGACCCCATCTTGGGAAAGTGAGGGTTAAAATGGGTCCCTTCACAAAATTCAGATTTATAAAAACAGCCCTTCACAAAATTTTGTTTTATAAAAAAAATACTTTTGTAAAATTTTTCCATATTTACAGTATTATTTTTAATGAGCGTCTATACTTGTTTTATAAAATGCTATTAACTTGATGTTAAACATTAGATAGAGTAACTGCTAAAATGAAAGGTTTCAAGCAGCAATTCTTTTTTTCACAAAAATAAATAAAAATTTCATAAAAATAATTTGTTTTTCACAAAAATGGGCCCCAAAAATTAAAACCTGGATCAACCCTGGGAACAATAATTAAAAATATTTTATGAGAATCTAACGACTACAAAAAATTTAATAAAGCAACACTAAATAATTATTAAAATCCAATTTTTTGTTGTAAAGGGCAAATAAACAGAATTTTAGAATATTAAAAGAACAACTATTAATTATAAAAATACTTTAGAAATTTTAAAATTAAATTCAAAAAGACTTTAGAAATTTTTAAAATTATTTTTTTGTTTTAATTTTAATGAATTATTAATATTTACTTTTATAAATTATCTTATTATGAATGATATACTTAAAGTAAAAAAAAAAGAAGGAAGAAAATATTCCTGAAAACTCTGATAAAACCCACTGGGCTGCGTTTTCTTCAACCCTGATTATGGAGGCTAAATAATTACATGTTTTTAGCAAAATAACATCTATTTTAACAATTAGTTGCAATTACGTAAATTTGCTGCAATTACATAATTTTTTACAATTTTAAAATTCCACAAATGGCCATAAAATTATTGCATATACAGTCGAACCTCGTTAACGTGAACACTGTTAGCGTGAATTACTCTTAACATGATCTGTTTCTACAATTCCTGTCAAGATGAAGATTAGTTTAGTTATATAAAGATTAGTTACTGATAGCATGAACTACTGAAAACATGAACAAATGTATCTCTCTTGAGATTCACGTTAACAAGGTTCGACTGTATTGCAAATCATTGCAGAAAAAATAAAAATAAAAAACAAGAATTTCACCAATTAGCATCGAAATAAAGCCTATATCAGCAATTAATTCCAATTAAATCTAAATTTCTTTAATTATCGGAGAAAGCGTTACATATTTTCACTATCAGTTATAAAGACATCACAATTTACAAAAATCAGCTTTTAAAGTATTACAACCTTTATCAATTAGGCTAAATAGTAACATATTAAACATAAAATTTTGACTTCAGCTGTCAAAATAATGTAATTTTCATCGATTAGTAGCTAAATAATAGCAAATTATTTAGTCGATTATGGCCAATTGCAGAATGCATGGCAATCACGTATTTCAAGAATCAGTTTTGAAAAAACAAAGTGTAATTATTATCGATTAGCAAGAAAATAATAGTTTAGTTGCGAAAAAATATAAATGTTGGACAATTATTGGAGAAATAGCCTGGTACTTTTAATTTCATTTGCAAAAGTATTGCATAATTTCTGATGTGTGACTTTCGACAAAAGTGTGACAGTCATCAATTAGCAGCAAGATTTTCAATATCTTGGAATTCAGCTTTGCAAAAGGCATAGATTTTATCCATTAGCATATACATAATTCAGGGTTGTGTTTTTGACATAAGAAGGGTTTAAACCGTCAAAAACCTGTCAGAAACCTCATCTGTCAAAATCCTATATCGTCAAGATTCAGAATCTATAAATGTGCTTGAATCTGGTTAAAAATATGAATTAATAATATCTGTCATATAATAAGTTAACATCTAAGTATTATGCTGTTTATAAATTAACAAATCTTAAAGCAATTTATTGATGATAATTAATAAAAAATTAAGAAAATATACTGGTTTCAGACATAAAACTGGATTTTTTTTTTTTTTTTTTTTTTTTTTTTTTTTTTTAAGTAGAACATAATATATGTGGGCAGTAAGTTAATATGAATTCGAAAATAATTATATTTATAATCTATATTTATTACACTTATCATTTAAATAATAATTTATCTATTTATTATTATTTCTACTACTTATTACACTACTTATAATTGAATAATATCATCTTTCAGAAAGAAATTAGCTCTAGTAAGGTTTGTCGCAGAAAGCAGGAAAAAATTCTGCCACAGGGAGTAAAATAAAAATTTCAAACTTTAAAATTACATAAATTTTGTCAGTTAGCAGTGAAATTGTGCTAACTTTGTATTTCTAATTAATTTTAATAAATACACATACCTTTCTTTCTTTTGGAAAACATCCTTCTAATTTTTGTTCTTCTCTTTCCTTCAGCACTTAAATCGAAAATATCTCCAGCTCTTTTTCTGTATCTAAACAATAACAACAAATATATAATATTCATAATTAAAATGAGCTATGCATAATACTACAAATCAAACATGCAAGAATATTCAGTAGTATGGTTCGATATGAAAACATTAGAAAAAAATTACACCAAATGAACAATTTAGGGGACCTGGATTGCTCAGGTTACTGCTATTAGTAATGAGCCTTGAATATTAACTACAATAACCCATACAGATTACTCGAACTGTAAACTTGTAACAGACAAACAAGTGGCACCTACAGAGCAACCTGTAGATATCGATTGGTATCTTCATAGGTGTCAAAGTTACTAATCTTAAATCAGATTTATACACCGATATTTTTAAAAAGGAATCTGTCACATATATTTTCGACGTATACATAAAATTAAAAGGGAAACATTTATAAAAAGTTTCTGGTGTGAAGTCTCCGTTGAAAATAACGAAGACTTGGCACCTATGTATCTTGGAATTGGATGCTGTTTCTTGAGAATTTAAAAAGTTGTTGCTAATTACGAAAAACATTCACTGAATTACACAACAAGTTTTTATTCTTGCATTAGCTTGGAACTTAATTTTTTAAAAATGAAAATTAATTATAATTTGTTATAGTTAATTATAATTAATTTGTAATTAATTATAATTTGTAGGCCCTGACAAATTACAATCCTATGCAATGACACAATCTATGTTTGGAATGTTTATCGCTTCTTGCAGTGTGAGATTAAAATTGCCTTACTACAAGAAAGATATTTTGAAATAGCATTTGTCAAATAGTGTATTTTTTAATTGTTTTAAATTTTTTTGAATATTTTTCTCAGATGAATTAAACACTTGAATAAAAAAATTGAAAAAATATGCTATAAGTTGCAAAAGTAATTGCTAAGAATTGGGCGAGTTTTCAAATTCAGATTACAGTACCTATACACCAGAGTTTAATTCAGATTTTTTTTAAGTGATACCCCATTTGAAAATTTATAAAATAATTTGCGAAAAATCAAGTAGAAAATTAATAATGCAGGGGTCAAAGCATTCAAATATGAAAATATAAGAATTTTCTCATACAAATATAGGAACATAATTACAAGAAAAGGTTGAGAGATTCAGTAAAAACGAACTATCTCTAACATTACTTTGTAATCTCGGAATGATTAAATGACTTGTAAATAAAACGCCGTAATTTAATCTCATCTAATTTAACAGATAAAATAAATGAACAGATCAATTATTGTTTACTTCTCACATTATTTAGAAAAGAAAATATTTTCAAATTAATGATCCTTTATTAGTCTACCTTTCACTTTCATACGAATTTATATTATTTAACATCAGTCCACATAATATTTTTTAAATAATGATTTCTTTTTAACGTGTTTAAAAAAAAAAAAAAAAAATCAGAACCCTTCAATTTAACTATCAATTGTACTCCCCCCCCCCCACTTAAAAAAAAAAAAGTTAAAGAGTAAGGGGAAAATATTAAAATAGTAATGGAATTATCAATTCTTTTGATTGTATATTTTTTTTTTCTTTTTTCAAATGATATTTGCTAAGCATTAAGTAACAATATGTTTATATTAGGATATATTAGTTTTATTTTAAATTACCTTTTTATTTTATTCATTTGAAGACATCCAGGTGAAAATTCCTGTATTTTTTGTCAGATTTTATGTTAAATTATCCTTTAAAATGTTTTATTATGCCGTCCATACCACAGTTAAGTTTTTGTTTTTTCTTTTTAATCGATAAATTGTTATAGCTATGAAGTACAGCAATGAATATCGTACAAACAATAAATATCGTACAGCGAAAAGATGAATTTCATGAACTTTTATTATGAAATAAATAATTGACTCATTTTAAACATACTACTTAAATATAATCCATTTAGACAAGCATTCAGAATAACGCTAACCTTTTAAAGGACGATTTGGTAAACATACCAAAAATTTTAATTATAACTGTTTTCCTACAGCTATGTCCAAAATTAGATGTACTGGAGCTAACTTTCAACAAAAGTTTAGCCCTATTCAAAATGCAAATGAATCAATTTTTGAAAAGACAGCCTCAATTTATCATTCTGACTGTAAAATGACAAAAACGAAAACATATTAAAATGTAACAAATGTTTTATTTATGAACTTACCTCGATAATTAAAATAGTAATCCTAATTAGAAGAACCACGTTGCTCACATGGCAGCATCCATCTTGCTTGAATCTTGTTCTGGATCCGTGTTGTAAACAAACAAGCGCTACGTTGCCATACCTGTTTTTCAAAATAGCTTGATAAACCAATTAATATTTGTATGAGGGTATACTAAAAAAATTAACCAATATTAATAAAAAATCATATTTTTAATTTTAAAATGGAGCCTCTTATGACGTCGCAATTTCAAATTTTTTTTAGATTTAATGTAATATTCTTTGATATATTGCGCTTAAGCTCTATGATAAGGTGACCAGACCATATTTTCAAACATTGATTTAACAAATTACCGTTTGTTCCCAAATCGAAATAAATTTCGAAGACATTGAAAACTCTATTGCGGGATTTTTTCAGGGATATAAGAGACTAATAGCTATATGATAGGCCTAATTAATAAAAAGAACTCTGATTTATACATAACAAAATGCTTTGAAACACTTTTTTCTATGACAAATTGCTGAGCCTGCGGCAATTTTATGCAAGTTAGGGAGGCATACTATTGTAACAATCGCAGCTATCGTAGATCACCAAGACTACTATATAACTACTATATATTATATAGTAGTCTTAGTAGATCACAATTCGGATCGTACACTCCGCAGCAAAAGTATCCGAGCACTAGCAATAATCCTTGTCTAAAAAAAGTACACTTAATACTGTTTTGCTAAATAAATCCTTGTCGAATCATGTTCTTAGACAGACTAAGAACGATATTCAACAAGGATTTATTTAACGAAGCAGTATTAAATGTGTATTTTTAAGACGGGGATTATTGCTAGTGCTCGGATGCTTTTGCTGCGGAGTGTACGATCCGACTTGTGATCTACGATAGCTGTGATTGTTACAATAGTATGCCTCCCTTAAACTATCCCAGCTTTATTAAAATAATCAAGTCTATAGAACCGATTTACACTTTATTATGATGATAGGAGAGAACACAAAATAACAGCATTTCATTTTAATCTTCAGAATCCCAACTCCCAGAAATGCAGAAATTATTCCCGATTATACAACTACAAGAAAATCATTTCTTTTTCTCTCCTATCAATGTATCATTGCAATTTGTCGTAATCATATAACTGCCATTTTTGTGAAAATTTCATAAAATAAATTTTATTTTTCACTTAACATAAATCGGGCAAGATAGAATTTATATACTAATTAGTAGTGCATGATTCGTTCTCTGCTCATGAAGTAAAGTATGAGGGTCTTTATTTCAAAGTTTCGTTGATTTCCAAGATTATCCAATTACTTGTGCTTCAACGTATAGAATAAACAGTGTGGAAAGCGAAAAATAAAATTGTACTAAAAAAATTACTGTAATCGAAGTTAGTGTCACGAAATCAAAACCGAGACTCCCTATTGGTTAAGTATGTTTTTAGATCACATGATTGGACAGACGAAACTAGGAAAATGCAATCAGCTCTTCGGTTTGAGCAAAAAAATCAAACGAAGCACCATCTGGGAAGCTTAATTTTTTTAGCAGTATTTTAAGCATTCGATTATAAGCGCTTGCCCCACTGTATATAAGACTACTATATAATATAGTAGTCTTAACTGTATATTCTAGACGCTGTACGTGTGCTTGTGCATTAGACTGCGATTTTTATTGGATTGGAATGGATGGGTTTTCCGTCTCACTAGTGCTTAATGGGCATTTGGCAACGGTCTGGGATTCAACCCTAGAGGTGATCTGGAAACATGCCGTCACAATTTTGATCCTCCACGGAATGGACTACGATTTTGAACGAAATACTTGAAAATATTTAAATTTGGGAGCATTTAGTATCCCTCAGTAATCAAAGAATTTTTGGGGACAAAAAATAAAAAAAGTCAAAATTCGAGGACAGTCCTCGATTTTCGAGGACGTGTGGTCACCTTACTCTATGGGGTAAATATTTTTCAGTCATTCATTGATAAGGTAACCAAATGTCTCCATTTTCCGAGGACTATCGCTATCCCCAATTTCGAAGGAAAAAAATTTCAACATGTAATACTTTTACAATTTGTACTGGAATATACAGAAAACAGTTTTGTGATGACCATAACAAACTTATTTTACAATGTTTCAAAAAACTTTTTAATTATTATTATTTTTTTTTTTTTTTACCTTCTTCAAAAGAAGATTAGTAAAAATTTTCAACTCTTCGTTTTTGATAGATTCACATGTTTTGATAAGTCTCAAGCACGATTTAACTATTTATACTTTCTTCAGTATATCTAAGAAAAAAATGATGAATTCGTGAAAGTTTTTTAACTCTAGTTTTAAATGGATTTACATGTTTTGTGAGGTCCTTAATACCTGGGCCGTGGTAGCCCAGTCGGTAGAGCGCCGGCCTTGTAATTGGAAAATGTTCGATGTTCGAGCCATCCAGAGACCGTCGTGTATATCAATGGTGGCTGGTGCAAGTAAAATCTGTCATGGCCGCAATGTCCTCCATGTTCCCATCAAAAATTATACCTCTGGGGTCACCGAAGCTGGAGAGCCATCCCTTCCGTGGAGGATCAAAATTGTGATGGCATGTCTCCGAACCACCTCAAGGAGTGTGTCCCAGACCGTCGCCAATTGCCCATCTGCGCAGCACTAGTGCAACGTAAAACCCAACCATCCATCCTTAATACGATAAAACTGTATTTGTAAACTATGAGGGAAAAGTATGTGCACGTTAGACCATCCCCTGGGAGGAAATAGCCCCCATTTGGTATAAATATTCAGTATGGATATCTTTCAAAAGAACTCGTCAATACTTTTGAAACGAATGGTTGAACCATAGACCTATGTTAATTTAAAACACGGTTATAGATTTTTTTCGAGTAATATATTTCAGTTCAATATTTGTCGCGTCATGATCTTAGCCTTACGCTCTTTTTATGCTGCAAGCTGATGATAAAAATTAGCAACCAAACTATATATATATATGAGAAATCTAAGTTTGTGCTTCAATAATTTTTCTGCCAACTGTAAATTTTGAGTTACTAGCGTCATTTCCCCCTCCAATTGATGATAGGGAATACCGTCTGGAGGTGGGGAGGATAAAAGAAATATGTTCTTTGGAGGAATACTTCAGAACCACAAAAAAGATGTTTAGCATGACATTTTGTATGCACTGAAACGGGAGATACATATTTTTAAATATTTGAACCATTTTCTTTTTCTGGGACTTGGAAAAAATTTATCAATTTTGCAAACCTAATGCATATGCCTCAAAACCAATTTCCTTTGAATGTTGAAATTTTTTAAATCAGTTTTTATATTAAAATGTCGATGAAAAAAATAGAATATTTTAAAATTTCGATCAAAACTTCGCAGATATATATTTTGTAATACTGAACGTGATTTCCCCCCCCCCCCAAAGGTGATCCCTGAGGGAGCATGAAAAAGAATGTTTTTTTGAGGAATACTTCATTGCGTTTAAAACATGCTTTGAAACGGGAGATACAGATTTTTAAACATTTTAATTTTTTCTTTCGAGATTTGGAAAAAAATGAACAAAATTTGCAAAAATCATTTTTTCTACAGATACCAATTGGGATCAATAGCCTACCGATCGAATTTCTACTGATGTCTGTAAAGATCTATTGATATCGATTGAGGATATAATTAATAGGTGGCAGATGTCAATGGCTTCTATTGATAAAGGTAGGGAAATCCATAGAAATCAATTCGTATCAATAAAACTCTATTGATATCGGCAGCCTACTGATCAAATTTCTAATAATGTCTGTAAAGGTCTACTGATATCAGTTGAGGATATAATCAATAGGTTACAGATGTCAATAGCTTCTATTGATAGCGGTAGGGACATCCATAGCAATAAACTCATACCAATAGAATTCTATTGATATCGATAGGTTTTTGTATTGATCTCTACGGATCATTTTTAGTATGGTTGGGCAGTGTATCTACGCTACAGGGGTTGTTCCAATCATACAAAACAAATTAATACATCTTCCTGCTTCCTGCTTAACTTTGGTACATTGCATTTGATACTGACAAGCATTAACAAGCACAAAATTGTTCATTGTGGTACCTACCGTGCCATGATTGGAAGAAGCTTGTGTAGCAAATTAGCACATCTTACTGGCACATAGAACCACATCATAATGTTTCTACATAAGCTGCTTACGTAGCATATTATGCTAGCAAGCATTTACAAGCACACGATTGCTCACTGTGGTACCTTTCTCCCCATGATTGGAAGAAGCTTGTGCAGCAAATTAGCACTTCTTACTGGCATATAGCATGCCATGCTATTTCTACTTAAGCTGCCTACATAGCATATTACGCTCGCAAGTAAAAAAAAGCATGTAATAGCTTATTAAGGTACATACCTTGCCATGATTGAAAGAAGCTTGTGCAGCAAGTTAGCACTTGTTACTGGGATATAGCATACCATGCTATTTCTACTTAAGCTGCCCACGTAGCACATTATGCTGGCAGGCATAAAGAAGTATATAATAGCTCGTTAAGGTACATACCTTGCCATGATTGGAAGACGCTTGTGCAGCAAGTTAGTATTTCTTACTGGAATATAGCATGACATGCTATTTCTGCCTAAGCTGCCTACGCAGCATATTATACTAGCAAGCATATAATAGCTTATTAAGGAACATACCTTGCCATGATTGGAAGAAGCTTGTGCAGCAAGTTAGCACTTCTTACTGGGATATAGCATGCCATGCTATTTCTACCTAAGCTACCTACATAGCATGTTATGCTGGCAAGCATGAAAAAGCAGATAATAGCTTATTAAGGTACATACCTTGCCATGATTGGAAGAAGCTTGTGCAGCAAGTTAGCTCTTCTTACTGGGATATAGCATGTCATGCTATTTTTTCCTAAGCTACCTACATAGCATGTTATGCTGGTAAGCATTAAAAAGCATATAATAGCTTATTAAGGTACATACCTTGCCATGATTAGAAGAAGCTTGTGCAACAAATTAGCACTTCTTACTGGGATGTAGCATGTCATGCTATTTCTACCTAAGCTACCTACATAGCATGTTATGCTGGCAAGCATGAAAAAGCATATAATAGCTTATTAAGGTACCTTGCCATGATTGGAAGAAGCTTGTGCAGCAAGTTAGCTTTTCTTACTGGGAAATAGCATGTCATGCTATTTTTTCCTAAGCTACCTACATAGCATGTTATGCTGGCAAGCATGAAAAAGCATATAATAGCTTGTTAAGGTACATACCTCTCCATGCTATGGAAGAAGCTTAAACAACAAATAAGCATACAATGCTTGTACATAGCCTGTCATGCTTTTGCCGTGTTAGCTAGCTAATATAGCATTCGATGCTGGCTAGCATTATAAAGCATATAATAGCATGAAAATCTAGCAGACATAGCAATACATAGCAATAACTAGCATATTTTTGTTGCTGGTACTAGCATGAATTTTAACTTGGGTATTGACAGCTGTTGTTTAAGCTGTGTTTACTGGTCGAATTGAAGCTGATACTTGGTTTATAGACCTGTATTTTTCTGGAACTTTCTGTGAATAAATTACTGAATTTTTGTACGTTTAGCCTTTCATTCTCGGACAACTCACGAACCCCCAAGTACGCAATATTTCTGGTGTCAGAAGTGGGATTTGAACCCACGCCCACATTCGTGGACCAGAAATTCAGAAAGCGCTGAGACTCTCCAACATCAGAGACGTAGAATAAGCTTTAGGCTATGCACTTAGGATAGAGGCAGCCCAACAAGCCGCCCGTAAAGACCGCCATACCATACGAGCAGTCTCATTAAACGATACGCCTGCTGGTGAAAATGAAATGAAGAGAAGTATCGAAGAGATCTTAAAGAGATTGCGCAGCCTGGAGAATAATAAGGAAATAAAGGACCGGAAGATAAAGTGCTGGGGCTGTGGAGGGGATGGTCATGTGAAGAGGAACTGCCCTGTACGACCAACTATAGGAAATCACCCGGCTTCACCATCACTGCAGGGAAACTAAGAGGAGGCCATCTCGCGGGGCAGAGGTTGCCTAAAATTAAAGAGCCCCAATTTACAGTATTTCATGTTTCATCGATGAGTGGCGGCGATAATGGACTTCACGTCTATGGCCAAGTTAACAACACCGCCTGCCGGATGATTCTGGACACGGGAGCCAACGTGACCATCATTAGAACGGATTTGGCTCAAGAACTAAAATAGAAGATAATCTGGACTCCGCCCTGCGTTAAACTCCAGACTGTGACCGGAGACGAAATCAAAATATATGGAAAAATGAACTTGGCCATCACTTTTGGGAATGCCAGTTACCATGATATGGCATATGTGGCTGATATAACAGATCCTTTAATCATTGGAATTGATTTCCTGAGAAAATTTAACTTTCAATTGGACTTCAAGAATAATGAACTGCATTCGAGTTCGGAAGACATCGCTGTGTTCAACACTGAAAATCAAGACATTCAGACAATTTGCCAGATAACAGCCAAGTCTGAAATTTCCATCCCTCCACACACAGAGACAATAGTTTCAGGAACACCACCTACAAAGCAATACTTCCGCTATGGACTGATTGAATACCCGAATACAGACAATAGCCCAAGAGCAGTTCTGGTAGCTTCATCTCTAGTTGATCTCTCAAAGAGTACTATTCCTGTGAGAGTCGCAAACATCAGCGATAAGGTCCGGACAGTGAAGAAGGATGAGGTGTTAGCAACCTGCACTCCTGTTACATGCGTCAACCGTCCCACGCAATCAACCGCATCCAAGTCTTCAGAACAATTAATAACGGAATTACTAAAGAATGCAGAGTTAGGAAAGGAACAGAGATGTGCTGCGGAGAAGCTACTCCAAGAATTTAAAGACCTTTTTTCTCGAACACCTGAAGACGTCGGGAAAACGAACATCACCCAGCACAGAATTGATACAGGAAATTATCCCCTAATCAAACAACATCCAAGAAGACTTCCATTTGCTAAACAGGAAGAGGTCACTGAACTTCTAGATGAAATGCAGCACAATGACGTCATCGAGCCATCAACGAGTCCTTGGGCCTCTCCCATAGTATTGGTGCGAAAAAAGCATGGTTCAACAAGATTTTGTGTGGATTATCGACGTTTGAATGACATCACGAAGAAAGACAGTTACCCTCTTCCCAGAATTGACGACACATTAGACACACTTGCTGGCAATAAATGGTTCTCGACTTTGGATCTGAAGAGCGGTTACTGGCAAGTAGAGTTACATCCTGATGATCGTGAGAAGACTGCATTCACCACGGGACAAGGACTGTGGCAATTTAAAGTTATGCCATTCGGATTATGTAATGCACCTGCCACCTTCGAACGCCTGATGGAGACAGTGCTGAAAGGACTTTCCTATGAAGCCTGTCTGGTGTATTTGGATGATATTATTGTGGGGCGCACCTTTGAAGACTATCTTCGAAATATCCGAAAGGTGCTAGAGAAACTCAGAATGGCTAACCTCAAGTTGAATCCAGGCAAGTGTAACTTGTTCCGTCGTAAAGTGAGCTACCTCGGCCATATCATCTCTGCCGAAGGTGTGAGAACTGATCCTGAGAAGATCTCTGCAGTCGATAACTGGAGTCGCCCTGAAAATGTACACCAACTACGAAGTTTTCTGGGGTTATGCACTTACTACAGGAAGTTTGTCAAGGGTTTCTCAAATATTGCCAGACCACTTCACAAGCTGACGGAAGCCAAACAGAAGTTCCTGTGGACAGATGAATGTGAAAAAGCTTTCAAGCGACTTAAAGAGGCCTTAACATCATCGCCTATTTGGACGTATCCACAGCCCGACAGACAGTTTATACTTGATACAGATGCCAGCCATGAGAGTGTCGGTGCTGTTCTGTCGCAGGAAATTGATGGTCAAGAACATGTCATTGCCTATTGGAGTAAATGCCTGTCTAAACCAGAGCAAAATTACTGTACCACCAGGAAACAGCTACTCGCCCTCGTAAAAGCCATAGAACATTTCCATCATTACCTCTATGGCAGAAGATTCCTGCTCCGGACTGACCATGCATCTTTAACGTGGTTGCTTCAGTTCAAGAACCCGGAAGGACAGATTGCCAGGTGGATACAACGCCTGCAGGAATATGACTTCGAGATACGTCATCGTAGAGGGACTCTACATGGTAATGCAGATGCCTTGTCACGGAAGCCCTGCTCGGAAAGCTGCAAGTACTGCTCTAGAGCCGAACAGAAATACCTGCCGATAAATCCGGTTGCCTGCCAAGTTACTGTCTCAACACCATCAGATCAAGATCCCGATCCATGGAGTGACGAAGAACTTAGAAAAGCCCAGTTGGAAGATCCTGACATAAAGCCAATATTACAGCTGAAGGAGACGACCAGCAACAGACCTATCTGGCAGGACATTTCCAGATTGAGTCCCATTACGAAAAGTTATTGGGCACATTGGGACTCTCTTCATATCAGAAACGGCGTATTATACAGAAAGTGGGAATCTGATGATGTGAAAAGCTTCAGATGGCAGATTTTATTACCAAGATCAAAAATTCCAGCTGTTTTAGAACAACGGAATAGTAGCTCTACCGGAGGCCATTTTGGGGTAATGAAGACTCTGCAGAAAGTTCGGGAACGCTTCTACTGGTGCAAGGCAAAGGAGGATGTGGAGAAATGGTGTAAATCCTGTGATGCTTGTGCGGCACGTAAAGGCCCGCAGAAACGAAGTCAAGGAAGACTGCAACGGTATACCGTGGGAGCACCATTTGAACGGATTGCAATCGACATCTTGGGTCCTTTGCCACGGACCTCCAGTGGAAATAAATACATCCTCGTCGTGATGGACTATTTCACCAAGTGGCCTGAGGCATATCCCATTCCCAATCAAGAGGCATGCACAGTCGCAGAGGTCCTAGTGCAGCAATGGGTGTCAAGGTACGGCACGCCCCTACAACTTCATACCGACCAAGGTAGGAACTTTACCTCTGATGTTTTCAAAGGACTGTGTCAACTACTCGGCATAGACAAAACCCGGACAACACCTTTACATCCCCAGTCGGACGGCATGGTCGAGAGGTTCAATCGTACCATCCTGAACAACCTCTCTCTTCTAGTAACAAGGAACCAGCAAGATTGGGACTTGAAGTTGCCATTGTTCCTGCTGGCTTATCGAAGTGCTGTCCATGAAACCACCGGCTACACTCCAGCCCAGATGCTGTTTGGACGTGAACTTCGTCTCCCTTGTGATCTCCTGTTTGGTTTTCCACCCGATGCGCCTTCATCGCCCGAGGAGTACATCCAAGATCTCCAGGCACGATTTCAGGACGTACACAACTTTGCTCGGGAGCGAATTCTCATTGCAACGGAGAAAATGAAGACAAGGTACGATCTAAAGGCTACGCAACATGAGTTCCAGGAAGGAGAGAAGGTCTGGTTGTGGAATCCTGTTCGACGCAAAGGACTCTCTCCCAAGTTACAGTGCAACTGGGACGGACCGTACACAGTCTTAAAAAGGCTGAATGATGTAGTGGCGCGGATCACTAAAACACCTTCATCAAAACCGAAGGTGGTGCACTATAATAGGCTAGCCAAGTACCACAATTAACGGTAATATTAAAATTTAATATGTAAATACTGGTAAAATTTGTGCATGCGCACTGCAAATATTTGTATATAAATATTTGTACATATTTGTGAATTTTGTAAATATTTCTCACTTGATTTGTATTTCTGTTTTATCGTTATATGCAACTTAGTTTTTGCATTTTAGATTGTGTACATTTGTTTAGTTTTGCCTCTTGACCAAGGGTTGCACTGCCCGAGACATGCAGTCCTTGGGAGGGGGGCAGTGTTACAAAATTGTAAATAACTGTGTTTATTTCTGTATAAATTTTTTCAAAGAGGCTTAGTAAGTTGATAAAGTGCTAATTTTGTGCATTTCTAGTCGTTTTAGCGTTGAAATAGACTTATTTTTCGTTAAAAACGCATTAAAAAGCCCCAGTAATGCAGGTAATGGATTTGGCGCCAAATTTGGCGACTTTTTCCCACCTTGGCGATTTTTGGCGACCTTGGCGAGAAAATCCTTATATGGGATATACCAAATATGGAAGCTGTAAGTTGATTGGTTGACCACTTTCTAGAGTTTTCTCGAAAAATCTGGATTCCATGGAACAGTATATAAGCCTGTTTTCTTCGCCAAGGCCAGTCAGAGAGTCAGTTTAGTTTAGTCTGTGATCAGAGTCGGTCAGCTTGCATTGAGCCTCTTCGAAAGAGACTTGTTTAAGTGTTATTGCTATACAGTTTGTACTGTGGATTTGCTATTGACAGCTGTTGTTTAAGCTGTGTTTACTGGTCGAATTGAAGCTGATACTTGGTTTATAGACCTGTATTTTTCTGGAACTTTCTGTGAATAAATTACTGAATTTTTGTACGTTTGGCCTTTCATTCTCGGACAACTCACGAACCCCCAAGTACGCAACAATATATATATATATATATATATATATATATATATATATATATATATATAAATGAGTAATTTATACGTATCTACCTTACTTATTTTCTCGTAATTTTACACAGTTGTTCTAACCAATTAAAAAAAATTACTTTAAAGTAATTATCCGTAATTATCATCGTTTAAAATGTTAACTGAAAATATTGGAAAAATTTGCTGATTTGTCTGAATTGATTCTAGGATTTCTAAACTGCACAATCAGAAGTTAAATTTGAAACTGATAAATTACTTTTAATTATTACAGAGATTGGCAGGATAATTTAACAGCGTAATGATTCGAAAAGAGAGAAATTCTTTTTACTTAGACTAAACTAAACTTGTTATTAATGCAATGTTCATTTCTCATTATCGTGTTACCCGAAGAGTGAAAGATTTCCGATGTTTAAATGAGAAAATCATTTATATGTAATTTGCTACTTAGCTTCAGCTGTCTTTGCATATATTCCCTACAGAATGAAAGGTATTATTTAAGACAAATTGTCTTTAAAAATATCTTTGGTTTAATTTATTTAATAAAAAAGTATAATTAAAACTTTAAGTTTATGGTTTCATACCAACCATTAACTTATGCAAAGAATTTTCAAAATTTCTGATAGCGAATTTCTCTCTCTCAAATTAAGGAATGTACTTACTGCCAGTTTTATACGACGTTACTCCAGGAAAATACGCATGGATTTTTTTTTTTTTTTTTTTTTTTTTTAATGATAGTAAAAAATAAGGACTTGAAAATTTCTCACTTAATTATATTAACAATATCTATTTTTAGCTTCAGTTTTGTTGCATATTAAAATGAAAAAAAAAAAAAAAAACTTTATAATTAATATTTTTCTCATATAATTGTATTTTTTTTTTTTTTTTTTTTATGTTGCCGTTTCTTTACAAATGAATAGATCAGAATTTGTAACTAATTTACATTAATTTGAAACTTGATATAAATAAGCATTAAATTCCGGTTAGTGGTAATTAATTATTGAAACCATTTATGAAAAAGGCACTTTCTAAAAACACGTAAAAAATTAAAAAATATTTATATTTAAAAGAGACATTTATAACAAAATACGTTTCAAAGCTTTTCGCCCAGATTAACAGGGCATCATCAGGAAATTAACATGATTTATTTTCACATAATGTGCAGCTATGTGTAAATTTAGATTACTACAATAAATCTATACCTCTCTGGGATCAAGCAGAAATTATTGCAATTCCACAAAATATAGCAGAACTGTTAATTTCGGAAGTTGTTACTATTATAAAATGTCGTAATACAATTAATTCTAAAGATTCAACATTCCTACCAAAAATTTGGCATTTTCTTATACAACCAGATATTTAACTTCCATTTATTTTTCAGTGAACTTTATGATTCCTAATTGCTGCAAGTTTCCTACAAGCTTTTTGGACTATTTTACAGTTTTTTCCAACAATTGTTACCTCCAGTCCAGCTTTTCCAGTTCACATCCACTGACTTCTCTAATGAACTATGATTCCTAATTGCTGCAAGTTTCCTGCAAGTTTTTAAGGCCATTCTACAGTTTTTTCCAACAGTTGTTACCGCCTGTTCAGCTTTTCCAGTTACCATCCACTGATCTCTTTTTCAAGCAAGTTTCTTAATAGTTCCGGATGTCAAATGTTATTTTCCTGTAAACCCAAAGCAGCTCACTGATCGACTCCAGAATTTTTTTAAACTAAACTGATGTTTTATCATGTTTAAATGTATTTCACCTGTTATTGTAATATATATATATATATAAATGATATATATCGTAATAAAATTTAACCTTAAAATTTAGCAATTAATAGATACAAAACAATACCAACACAACAAAAATAGAACTGCTTTTAATAAATATAATTGAACACATAGCTGCATTTTATGTGAAACAAAGTCATGTTAATTTCCTGTTGATCAGGGCCAAAATCTTTAAAATGTACTTTAGTATAAATGTCTCTTTTAATTAAATATAGTTTTTTAATTTTTACGTGTTTTTTAAAAGTGTCTTTTTCATAAATTTAGAATGATACACGTGTTTCAAAAATATCCCTATATAAGATGTGCTCTCTCTTATTTAAACTATTGATCCAGATCTAAGACGAGAATGCTTTTTATTAACGTTGTGTATGTGTTAAGTTATAGAAATAGTGAAAAAAAAAAGATGCAATGATTAGATTTGACAATTTCATAAATTAAGGGATTATATATGTATATAAATAAGAATTTCATTTTCATTATCTATTATTTAGAGCATAAAATGCCAAATTATACTCCATAAGAAAGAAAACATATAAGAAATATTAGAGACATTAAGAATAAGTAAACTGTAATATTTAAGTAAATTATAACAAAATAAAGATATCAATTTAATTTATGCTACGTAATCTATTTTTATTAATGAAATTTATAGAGTGAATATCCACTTACCTTTTATTATTTTGAATTTTACAAGTGAGTAAAATACTTTTTTTTAGAAACAATAATCAGTAATTTATTAGATAATTCTAATATATATATATATATATATATATATATATATATATATATATATATATATATATATATATATATACTTTTCTTAAATGAACTACAGTCAGAAAATATTAAAGACATTAAAAACAAGTAAATTTATAAAGAGAGAAAAACTAAACTCAGGTGCTGTTTCGAATTCAATTTATCCTCTAAAGCCTCTTTCCACTAATACATTTTTTAGAGAGAATATCTATTCATCTTTTATTATTACATATTCTACAAGTGAATAAGGAATTTTTTTAGAAACAATAATTATTAATTTATTAGACAGTTTTAAAATGAGACATAATTGTTTACTAAAAACTAGTAATACTTTTTAATTGGAAAGAAATATATCTTTAATTCGAATCAGAAATATTGTAACGGAAACACAATTACTATTCACACGATTTTTTAACGTAAATTCGCAGCTGATAACTGGAATGAAAATAAAATTTCCAAATGTAACGTTTTGTGTTTGCTTAATTTTAGGTAGCCCTATATATTGTCTACAATAATGATACGCACCACATACTGTGCTAAATATTGCACACTATGAAAACACACATCACAGATTGAATTACGCTTGCAGCAATTTTAATTGTGTAGCTCTAACAATCTCAATTCTTTTGGTAGAACATTAAATGAATGATAAATGGTTATCTACCACATTCTATTAAAATCATGCATTAATGAAAATAGAAAATATGGACTCAATTCAATTTTAAGCTAATTCTTGTGATGCTAATCTGTGATTCCAGAAACTTCGGCCATGGACGTAAAGTATTTGCATTCTATTCGACGTCCCTGTACACGACTACTTTTTAGGTTTCAACTAAGTCTTTAAAATAGCATACCTATTTGATACAAATTTAGAATACATAATTTGAATATTCTGATTAAACAGAAATTCTGATTAAACCGATTATTACCAAATTTGAACATTAATATTTGTTTTGAGATATTTTGATAACTGTTTATTACACATTTTGGTAACTGTTTATAGACACAGATCAGCTGATAAAATATTTCGTTTCATATGCAGAGGACGTTAAAACATGTAAATATAGCAAAAGTTCAATTTCGAAAATTTGTTCCCTTGAAATTCGAGGTAGCTATTGCATATGCATAGCTTTCTTGATACGCTTTTTGTACGATAGTAGAACGTAAATTCATGGTTGCATAAAAGTTTTATTAAAAACATCAACCATTTTTTTTTAATGGTTTTTCGGGGTTTTCCCACCAATGTAATATCCTATTCAGAAAAACGTGACTTTTCAACGTGGCAGTAGAAACAACATAATGCAATTAAAATGTAAAATGATAATTATCCATAAATCATGAGCAGTATTACTGTTTAACTGCGTATGCTCAATTATTAACGAAATTTACTTTGCATATTTAATTATTGAAATTCGTAAAGTTATTTTTATAGAAACCTAAACACATACTCTAAAGTCGAAAAGGATATCTATACAATGGTTTAAAATTCCTTACTATCAAAATAGATGGAACGATTTATTGTATATTCTTTCTATATATTATATTACTATTCTTTTCTAAACATAGTACATATCATACATTTTCTGAAGAAAAATACATTTTATAATGTTAATGTAAAATAATTTTTAGTTTGGAAAAAAAAAAAAAAATCGGAAGAAATATTTCTTAGTTTTTATTCAGTTAATCTTGTAAAGCATTTTCTCGAATTTCTTCCGTTTCTACGTTATTTTAATGGATATTTTATCCTTTGAAAGCGTATTTAGAAATAAAATGCACTTGCTGTTAAAAAAACATTGCACGTTACAATCAAATTATTAACAGCATTTTGTAAAGCATGCATTCAAAGTGTTTTATTTTAGATAAATTAGCTTAAATAAGAATATTTTAAAAATTCCAAGTTATTCTATTTTTTTATAACTACTTGCTTTCAAATTATGAAATTACCCAATTTGCCTATAAGAGTGATTTTCTGAAGACAAACAATAATTTTTTTTTTCTAGCTAAGAAAGTGGAATTATTATTTTACTTTTCCTTATTATATTACTTAAAATAATATTAGGCAAAATTTTTAACTTATGAAAAAAAAAATTATCTTATCATTTTTTGCTCTAAATTAATAATTAGGTTAATGATGAAGAATTTCTTCCTTTTTTTTCTAATTAGTTAATATGCTTCATAAGTAGTAATTATGCACTTAAAAAAAAGTTTTCTGAGTATAATCAAACTTAAATTATACAAAATAAAATGAAAAAATGATTTAAAGAAATTTTTTTTTTACAAAATCGCAGTTTTCACGTAAACAAAGAAAAGTGTATAAATATTTATTATTAGTTTTAATGAGAAAAATTATAATAATAAAAATAAATAAAAATAAATATAGAAGCATTTAATAAAGGAAATATATACGTTGCGAACAGCTATTAAACGCATTGTAATGCATGTTAAAAATTAATTAATTTACCAGATTTACTCAATATATATGTACGTGTGTGTGTGCATAAGATATCGAAATATGTTTTTAATCATACAATGTACAAAAATATTAAACAACAAAAATAACCTGTAACAAAATTACCTTTAAACCAAAAATTGTAGAGCAGAAACTGAAGTAAAGCTTAAACAAAAACATAGAAGACAGAATTTAAACAGTAGAAAATGCTTTGTATGACGTGTGGGGTTACAGCATGATTTTATGAGAACTTACCTCTCCTTCTAAGTAGACATTTTCATTAAAAACAAAACTTAAAGCTAATATCAAAATTAATTTCATAAAATGAAACAAACATTAATTGATCAAAATTCACAAAAACTGCAACATAAAATGTCTTTAATCTTTAGTTAAATAGGTAAATTTCATAGCCACCACAAGCATGTTGAATCCTTTTCAAATATATACTAGTAGTTCTTACATCCACATCAAAACAACTTAATTCATTTCAAAATACAATGAGATTCAATCTAAGAAGCCATCTATATTGTGCAAAAGAAACAAACATGATAGGTCCTGAAATTTTATCAAGATTTAATTGAAAGAATGAAATATGTGTCAAAATAATAATAAATATAGTAATAATAATTTATATTTCATATGTTTAAAATACTCCTCTATAATGTAACTATATAAAATATCTATAGGAAAGCATTATCAATAGCGATACGAAAGAAACTTTGAAATATCCATAATTTTATTTTGGTAATCAATAATTTTAAACTTTTATTTCCGTTAAGATGTTTTAAAATGATATTTCTGTTTCTCAGCTTATTAATATCAGAGTTTCACTGTATTAGTTTGATCACATTAAAATCAAAATCAATTCTTATATATATATATATACATATATATATACACCACCTGGAAACCATTTCACATATCAAAGATATAAATTAGCTTTGTATTTACTTTGTTTTTACTGAATTTATCTCCTTGTCACGAATCATTTTATTCTCCTAAATATTAAGTTAAGAATGCGCAATCTATCAATAACGTAGAATTCTCTTATCTTCCTTATATTGGCAACCCCCAGAAATGTTTTCAGCTTTTATTAAGTGATTTATGTACATATTTCGTATTAAAAGTTTTAAAAAAGTTAAAAATGCACTTTAAGTTTGAAAACAGAGATCAATGGGCAAATTTCTGAATTGTAGGTCATTCTCAAGCAGAGTAAGCATGTGGTGAGCTAGTGAATATATTCACACTTGAATATTACCAAAATCTATAACCTTTCTTTAACCAGAAGGCGCTTGCAGATTTCAGCAATTTTCATAAAGTGTAATGAATTGTAAATGACTCTAAAACTTAATATCTGTCTGTGTAAAGAAACTTTGTGCAAAAATGAAATATCCATATCGTGAAACTCAGTAAATTACATCAATATAAGAATACTTTTACAAAACAATGCCATAATGTTATTTACAATAGCATTATTCTATAATGTAATAAAAAATATAATTTTAACAGGTCTTAAATAGAATAGCATTTTGGTGCATAAAAAAAAAAGGTTTTTATTTTTAAAAGTTTCAATTTTACTTTTGGATCCTCCATTAGAAAAAAAAAAAAAAAAAAAAAAAAACTTTCTTTTTTTTGGTTAATGTATTAAAACGTATAGGCATAGATTACAGTTATCATTTATTAAATTTATACAAATGCATGTTTTTGGTATTATTATTAAATCTTTATATTCATGATATTACAGTATTTCGATTTAAGTGTATTTCCGGATTTTTTTGCTGTGGCAAAATATAATAACTAGATTACATTAAAATGAAACATTTTTCTATGATATGTAAATAGGAAGATCTTATGAAATTTTTTATCACTGATATATTTATTTTGTTTATTGCGTTGAGAGATATCTAGATTCTCATACCACATTTTATTATTTAAACATCGTCTCTGACTAAGTAAATATATTTGAAAATATAAATAATTTCAGTGTTTTGAGACTTACAGAGAGTAAGTCGATATATTATTTATAAAATTTAAATATGCACACGACAAATTTCATACTTATTATGCACGAACTTATTAACAAAACTCAATATGAATTAAATTATACAAAGCATATAGAATATTAACGACACAGTAGATGCAATCATACGCCATTAGCCTTTTCATAGAAATCTATTTCAAAATTTTCACTGAATGTTATGACATTTCATAAATATTTAAACTTGGTTACTGTTTTAATATAAATCATTAGGTCCGTTAAAGTAGTAGTGCGATTGTATATATTCAAGTTTGACAGTATATTATTCGTTTTGTTGATAATTATAACACTTAAGCGGAACCATACGCAAGTATTTATTTTTTACAAATATGAAACTGATATGTACAACGTTTAATTTTTTTATTGAATGAATAATTTTTTTTTTCATAAATTTTAGCTTAATACTTCAAACATTCACAAAGGCACCTTTATGAGTATCGAGATTGAAGCTACTGAATTTGTAACAGTGTACAATATTTAATGTAAAATAATCAAACTCCACTTTACTCGTTTAAAACCTATTAGTTATAAGATCTCTGCTTAACTATATAATACATTTTAACGATTATAAACACTTAACCAAATAAACAAATAGGCAACATACATATAATATTAATAAATTTAGTATTTACCGTTACTTTCTGAATTAAATATTAGGCTTATGATGCAGCATAATACGACACACACACGCGCTAGAGAGAGATAGGGAGAGTCGGGGTCCCAAAATTACAGCGACAAAAATCAAAGCAAGAGAAGGCATTTTATACAGATTCAGAATTGCATATGTACCTATGACTGCAAATGCCATCTGAACAGTTTAAGAAGTGAATGTTTTGGGGTATTTTTCAGGAGATGTAGACGTAGATTTTAAATTTTGTATTTTTAAGAAATCTGTTTTCGTGCATTTCTACGGAAAACGTTTGTTAAAAATCCAATAGTTGTTTCTAATCAGTGCTGTTTCTAATAGACATACTTAAATAAATGTTTGTCATAATAAGAATATTGTATAAGATTTTGTAAAATGATGGATTGTTTAAGATTTTAAAATTTACAACGTAGACGGTGTTACAAATAAACAAAAGGCTAGACTACACATGAGCAATCGATGATACTCATACATGGCAGTAAGTGTTAAAAAACGCCAGAATGTATCCGTTCCTTAAAGAGTTAATATGATGTTTGCGGACCTGGGCTGCTATGTATTCTTCCTTCCGTCAGCTGCTATTTTCATCAATTTAAAGCTTTTAGTTCAATATTTGTGCAGCCCTTATTTGTTAAAATTTATTCAAAAACTGGGTTTTTCAGGTTAAAAGGACATTTGTTTACAGGGGTTACTTTGCATTTCAGAATCCTTATGATGTGCCCTATCTCCTCTTAAAGTTTTTCTCTGTAATTTTGGGCCCCCCCCCCCTCTATAATATATATATATATATATACCAAATGACCTATATTTGACCACTTTCAACTTTTAATCTATTAATCGGCATTTCGTTTATTAATGCGCGGGATAAACATGATCAAAGTGAAAATGTGACTTAATCATCAAAATCTAGTGCTAAAGAAGTTAAATAAAAGAAAAACAAAATTTCATTTTTAAAGTCGCGTCCCTGTTTGGAGAACCAATTAATAACTCTATATTTCATATCCGTAGTTAGTGTCTGTCAGATATCGACTAATTATCTCATCTAATAAGAAACTACTATGACATGCACTCTTGTTATAATTGTGGCGTGGTGACATTTCCCACTCACTAAAATACTTGGTTTTTACCTCAAAACTGTGTCTAATTAAGTATGAAAAATTCACAATTTTCAATATAGCGAATCATTAAATTACATTCTTACCAAAACTGAAGAAAAAGAATGAAGTTTCCTGTAAAATTCAACAATTTTTAGATAATTGTGAATGAAATTCGCATAACTGTTTTTGGTAATACTGTAATGATTAAAACGATATGTTGTAGGATTTTTATCGATGACTCAAAATTTATATGCTAAAAATCAGCAATTCCTTAAGCAATAATAATGCTGTAATCTGAGGTATGTTCTTTTAAATATTTTAACTTTAAATGAAAATAAACATTAAATTTAACTTTCATATCAAATTTGATATTATTTTTTATTCAAGACTGTAAAATAAATTTAAAATCATATAGCTGATTTCACACAAGCTTTACAGCGACGCCGACTGTAATTTCTACTGTTCTGAGGCATTCGTGGCGTTTTTCGCAGCAGCTATCCTTCAGTTACAAAGATATAAATTAAGAGGTCTTCAACTGAATGAAAAGAGAGCCGCATAAACTGGAGTCTTCTTTTAACCCCAGTAGAAGTAGTCCATGAAATATGCAAGCAATCTAGCAGGCCACTGATTTGGACCACCATTACTTATTCACTGTTGAACAACTGTAACGTCTTGTTGTTGGTGGACATCATTGGTATTGAGTGAAGAACTTTTCCTCTCATGGAGAATCAAAACTGAACATCTAAATAACTAAAGAACAAATGGTTATTCCAAAAATACGGGAAGTTCTTACTGTATGAAAATTAAATTGTTTTAGGACCCAGTCGAGGGGGTGGAAGGGAATGAATAACGAAACGAAAATGAGCAGCATGTGGTTACATACCAAAGAGGTCGCTCTCGATTTAAATTACATCTCGTTATGCAGCAAATATTGTGTAGCATTCTATACACACATGTAAAGATTATATAATTAGGAGCGTGTTTCTAGGGGAAACGTTTCTCTAACCAGCGTTGAGTGTTGCACCTGTTATCCATAGCTGGAAACGCGAGACAAATGTCGAGCAATTAAAAGTGTGAAAGCTCGTTCATTCATATATATATATATATATATATATATATATATATATATATTCCTTTACAATAAAAAGTAGAGTTAATACTGTTTTGTTGAATAAATCCTTGATGAATCATATTTTTAGACTGAATAAGAACATGATTCGACAAGGATTTAATAACAAAACAGTTTTAAGTGTATATTTTTATATAGGTATCTTTGCTAGTGTTCGGATACCTTTGTTACCGACTGTATAAATACATATATAGCCATTTTATTAACTGTATAATAATTGTTTTTTTTTTCTTGTTTCCTTCATATGTGCTTAAGATTCTGCTATATATAATGTATATAAAATCATCTTTCACATTTTTCTTTATGTCCTCAGAATGATTAAGAAAAAAAAACAAAAATATTTTGATGATTTTTAAAATGATTTTTTTTCCCCTTAACACTAATTCCTTTGTTTTCTGTTATATCCTAAGGAAGGAAGTGGGAGCAGAGAACAACACTTTAATTTGATTTTAATGCGAATTAAATGCAAAAATGGCAATTGTTTATGATCGATCGGAGCACATTTTTTTTTTTTTTTTTTTTTTTTTTTTTTTTTTTTTCGGTCTTCGTTTGAAAAAAAAAAAAAAAAACCCTTGGATGTTCAAATATTTAATTTTTTTAAACATCTTTTGAAATAATAAATAAATTTTACATTACAAATACGTTACTAACAAGAAATGTATAAAAAACTACATAAATATATTCATTTATAATTATAAATGTATTTGTATAAATGTATAAATTATAAAAGTATCTAGTTTATATTCATTTATATTTATAAAAAATGCTTGAAAATATAAAATTTTAACTAGGGAATAAAATGAATAAATTGCATCATTTGAAATGTTAAGTTATATTTCATGTACAATGAAGTGTAAACTAAAAAAGAGTTTTGATATTTTAATTGAAAAAGCAATAAAAGTGATATTCATTTGTAATTTTAATGTATTCACTAAACAGAATGTTTATTATTTACTTCTACCGATAAGAATAAACAAAAAATGTTGAAATACAACGATTTCGTCTACATTGTAATAATTGAACCAGATCTCAATGGATCATTTCCTTCAATGGAAATTGAAAATGGGATATCTGAACATCATCATGCGTCTAATCAAAAGTTAACTATGCCTTAAACTAACAATCTGAATGAAACACTATAAAATTCAAAAACATGCTACAATATCTTCTTTTCAAAATTACTAAGCATGAATATGAATTAGCATAGTAATGAAATATTACAATTACCTTTCTAATTTATATTCTTTTCTTCTACTTCTTCTTTCTTTGTCACCTTTAAAAAGATATGCAATTAAATACATTTAACTGGAAGGATATTTGCTTGTTTGTATTTTTTTTTTTTTTTTAATACTGCTAAATTTCTATGAATAATGTTTATGTCTGCGAAATGAAATCGTTGATTTATTTATTTTTATTTATTTTTTTATTTTTTTTCATTAAAAAAAAAAAAAAAATATTGCAAATATGAAATTAAGTGTAAAAAGTTTTAAATTGAAGTTACATTTATTTCAATTTCGTCATGAATAATATTTCTCATCTCTCTATAATTTCAATTATCGAGAAAGAAAATAGAAAAATTATTTATCATGCCATGCATTTATAAGTTATTAATTTTTTTATATTCTTCCCACTAAATGAGAAACAAAAATTAAAAGAAACAAGTTCAATATTGAATTTATAATTTGTCGTATGATTTTCTAAAGAAATGTAAAACTTAATAAAAACATTTGTAATATGTGTTCACACTTTTTTAATTTCAAAACATATTTTTATTTCGAGATTGTATAATGAAAAGAAATACAAAACAAGTCATTATAGAGATACAAAACTATACACTTAAGATATATAATTTTTAAAAATAATTGATATATATGTATGTATAACTTAGAGTTTGTCATGCAATTAAGCAGGAAACACAAAACCTCTATTTTTTTTATAATTCTTAAGAATTAAATATTAAAAGGAGGTAAAATTACAAAATTAATCTACAGGTTAATAAAAAAAAGGAATTTTTAAGCAGTTTTATTCATTTATGGATATACATGTCACAAATTTAAAAAAAAAAAAAAAAAAAAAAAAACTTCCAATGAGTTTATTTTGTTCCTCAATAAAAGTTTACTGCCTGATTATTTAAACATACAAAATAACTATATATAAAAATAAGCGCTAAATCCTATCTAAGTTACTTTGAGAAATTCAAACAAAAAGTGAAAAAAAATGTTATTTTAACATGCTAAATCTTATAGTAAACTCACATACATTCAAAAGAATTCCAAAAGATCATTTCAAAGTTAAGTCGTTGCTTTGAAACACACTATTTTAATAAGATATCTAAGATTTTCTTTCTTTAGAAATGAAGAAATGTATATATTTCATCTCGTCTAAAATTTTAGTGACATGACTTATGTTCTTATATTATGGTAAAAAATATTTCTATATGCAGGTGTTCTTGTTACCGTTTATGTCACATTACACAAATGTATGTTTTATAGCAATTATTCTTTCTTCTATTATATAATAAAGTTTTTCTTGAACGTTATTTTATAGTTTTCTGAAAACTTTATAGTATAATTAGTTTTGTAATAACATAACAATACGAACTATATATATATATATATATATATATATATATATATATATATATATATAATGTTTTCAAAACTGTTAGTTTAAACCAATATACGCAACATAAGCAATATTTTCGTCTATAGTATGTGGGAATACAGTCATTAAAAGGCATTTGTAATTATAATAAAATTCAGAATGTATGTCAAGCTGGCATACCCAAAATGCATTCAAATAATGAAATTACAAAATTACTCGAATTTACGTAATAAAAATTTTTACAATATATAGCAATAATCATATATTTTAAATTTAAATAAGATTATTTTAAAGATTAAAAAAAAAAAAACTGAAAAATAATATTAATATCAAATTCTTCAATAATTTAAAATAAATTTGCCATGATATACTAACAAAAAGTTATCCTTTACCTACGCCGCAAGCAAAATGCTACAAAGAGACTTGTTAATTTGAAAACAAATGCTCAATCCGGGTCTCCAGATTTCCAAATTACCAGTTCATTTTCAAGTCGGCTATTCTTAGTTGGAATTCCAACATCCGTCTTCAACCATTTATAGAGACGTTTAAGTTAATATTTCAAAGAAAATGTCTGTTAGGACCAACATCTAAAATTAAACCTTTGTTGCGTACCTTACTAGACTTACACTTACTAGAATTTCTAGTTTATTTGTATAAAAAAATAAAGTCCAGAAGATATACTTTTTACAAAATAAAACTAGTTGGCATAGGTGGACTGTGCTCAGTTCCCCATCATGTTTATGTTCTCATACATTTCTAGTGTGAGACATATTATAATCATGTTAAAAGAAATGAATTTGACCAAAGCTTGATACAGTGACAGAATGAAATCCCCGCCTAATAGGCTATCCACCGTTCACTTCGATATATTTATCTTATTCTAATCTATTAATTTATTTTATCAGGGTCAATTCTGTTGTTTAGCTTTCATGCTACTATTTCCAATGCAATAATCCTCAAAATTCAGATTTATATGAAAAATTTACAATTTCGCTATGTTGATAAAATCGTAAACTACGAATAATTTACAAAATTTTCCTATTAGAATATTTGTATTCAATCATGTTCAAACAAATATCATAAATGTAATTTTGAAGTTGTCTAATGTATTTACGATCCTCAAAATGGAAATTTTTGCTCAATTTTGCCTTATTCTGACATGTTAAGTAAATCGTAAATTCCAAATAACTTACGATTTTTTTTTAATTGGAAAAATCATAGTCTATGATATCCATGCCAGTATCCAAAATAATATTTAAAAAGTGGTTAGATATCTTTACGATGAAAATATCCCTCAAGATTGACGTTTATGTGAAATTTTGCTGTATTCTGCCATGTTAAGAAATTCGTAAATTTCCAATAACTTACGAAATTTTTATATTGGAAAAATCATAATCAATAATATTCATGCCAGTGTTCTAAATAATATTTCAAAAGTAGTCTGACATCTTTACGATGGAATTATTTCTCAAAATTGACGTTTATGTGAAATTTTGCCCTATACTCCCATGTTAAGAAATTCGTAAATTTTCAAAAACATGCGAAATTTTCAAAGTAGCATATTTATAGTTACTGATGTTCCTTCCGGCATCAAAACTGATATTTTAAAACTGGTCTGACATTTTTACAGTAAAACGTTTCCATTTAATGCACGTTTAAGTGAAATTTTGTCCTATTCTCCCATGTTAAGAAAATCGTAAATTTCTAATAACTTACGAAGTTTTTTAATTCGAATGTTGCAAATGAATAGTGCTCTTGTCAGTATCGAAAGTAATATTTTAAAACTGATCTGACCTCTCTGCGATCATTTGTTCTAGAGATATCGTGTTAACAGACTAACAAACTAACGGACTGACACACTAACGGACTAACACACTGACACACTAGCAGACACCCTACAGACGGATGCCATACAGATTTTGTAATTTTCGGATTCCTCACAACCTGAAAACGTATAAAAAAGTCAAAAAACCGAGGTCGAAATTTTTCACGATTACCTAAGTTCCCCATACCTGTAGTATGATGGGGAACTAATTCACGATTACCTAAGTTCCCTATACCTATAGTATGATGGGGAACTAATAGCTTGAAAATATAATTTTTTTTGTCTAAATGTATCCTTAAATTAAACATTCTTTTAATTCATGTAATCGGTTTATAAATTATTTATATACATATTGTAATGCAGAATTGTACACCAACACGGCATACAGCTAGTATAAAAATTGAAGTATTTTCTCTTGTCATATAAATCTGTCTGTAATATATAATTCAGCAAATTAAAAGAAATATGCAAAAAAGTAGTTGTGAACTTATCGCAATTAGCTTCGTTTAATTTTGAAATATCGGGATACATTAAATTAAAAATTTATCAATACAGTATTGAATACAGACAAATCATCTATGTGAATATTGAATTTGATATTGCGATGGACTATAAACGTAAAACATTGCAAAATAAACTCTCAAATTCGAATTTTCACCAACAGTGATATATATAAATTTCTATTACTAAATCCGTTAATATTATTATCAGAAAAAAAAAAAAAAAAAAAAAAAAAACCTTGAACTCGTAAATTTATATTTTATTTTCTAAAAAAAATATAAATATTGAAGCATTTACCAATAGCAATATTATTTGTTGAGTAAACAAATGTAAATTAAAAAGAAAAAAAAAATGTTTTTTGCTTAGAAAACTGAAAACAATGGGATAAAAGTGATTTAGTCAGTTTTGCATAAGCAATAAAGCAATTATTTATTGTTTTTTATATTACTTTTTAATTGTATATAACAAATATCATTTTTTGGTTCCACTAAAGCTCTTCCAAGATTATGTATATATATATATATATAGATTTTTTTTTTCCATAATCAATACTACTTTATCAACAAGAACAAAAATAAAACTCTTAAAAAATTATGTATTTAATATTTGAGTTACTTAAATATTAATAGATATATTTACGATTATTCAACTTTCAACTAAATAAATATCAAAATAATAATTTCAGTTACGAAAGTCTTCAATGGGTGTACGTGAACACGGTGTATGTATGTGAACACGGTGCAAAAACACACAGAAAAAAAGAGAGAGAAGAAGTAAAGAAAAATAAAGAAAAATAAAAATAAAAAGAAGAAGAAGAAGAAACTGTATACAAATATTTCGGCTTTAGCTTGATGACCCTTCCTCCAGAAAGTTTGAATGTGTGTGTGTGTGGGGGGGGGGGGGGGATTGGAAAGAAATAGGCCCATTTATGAAATCACTACCGAAATAAGGAAGAGACATTTAGCATATAATTAAAAATTTTAAATAAAACGCTGGAGGAAAACACAAATTTATTGAAAAAATTGTCCGCCTAGTGAAACGAATATCAAGCGTTTAAATCGCCAATAATTGGCTAATATCAAAGAATCATATTTGTAGTTTTATTTTATATTGCAATCATATTATTAAGAAATATTGACATTGCTAATATTTAATATATGTTACATTACTCCGATTTAACAAAGCTTGCACAACAATAGGTATTTTTCTTTATACATTATCAGAAAATAAAAATAAATAAATAAATAAAATAAAATAAAAAAATGTAATTATAATTTAATTATGACATTAAGGTAGTTGAACTGATACATTGCATAGCACATAATGTGTATTAAAAATGGTTTTTTTACATTTCACTTATAGACTATCAATGAAACATTTTACTTAAGTTATCGAAATATAAATTAAAAATTACCATGAAACTTATAAAAATAAACTTACGCACTGTGCATTTGCTTTTACACTTTTTTTTTTTTTTAGGACTGAGGGCCTATTAGTCTCAGACAGGGATTTTTGCGTTGTCGTTTTCGATAGTTGGACATTTGTCGAAATCATTTTTCGATAGTTGGACATTTATCGAAATCTAAGAGATATCGAAAACGTTTTTTGTAATAATTTTGAATTATGAAATAAATAGTGCGCTTGCAATAATATGAAATAAAAATAAATAAAAATATGAATTTAATTATTTGATTTTTCTTTTTTTTTTTTTTTTTTTTTTTTTTTTTCTTTTATAATCCTGTTATACAGAGCATGTGGTACTAAAAATCTGACTTAAAATGGATGCCTATTTGAAAATTAAAATATTTGTTGAAAAACATTAAATGAAATTAATTGAAAGTTTTATATATATATATATAATAATTTTTTACTTTACAAAACTAAAGAACACGCTTTCATTGGAATGTGAACTAAAAAGCACATCAACAAACACTTTTCAGAAAAAAAAAAAAATAATAATAATAATTTTTTATACCCATACTGTAAATAAAACATTTTAATAGTTCTATTTTCATTTTTTTTTTTTCTATATAATGTCATGTTTTGGGTTCCCTGAATACGAAAGTCCTATTTTTAGCGATTGATCTGTATGTATAACTGTTATTAAAATAACTTAAAAAATAAAAACTACAGGAATCTATATTTATAGTATTGAAATGCAAGGTAATGGAAAGTTTTGTTAGTGACACACTAGGTTATTTACATAATTATATATATATATATATTTTTTTTTTTTTGAAGTGAAAACTTCTTTAGGCGCGTTGAGCACTTTTGGGTGAACAGAAATCATGGAACTTGCGTCATCGTCAACGAACGCTTTCCATGAGCTATATGTATACTGTGTATATATGTACATAGATATACCTCCGTGCGTTATTAGTATACATTATATAGTATATACAAAGAGTATATCTCTCTACATATATATCCATATATGTAGCGCACGGCGCGGCATGCCTCATATACATACATACATACATATATATATATATATATATATATATATATATATATATATATATATATATATATATATATATATATATATATATATATATATATATATATATATATGCATAAAATGTATGCTAATACGAGTAGTATACTGGCTACTGGCATCTGTCTCTTTCTGCTTCTATACTCTATGTATGTATGTACTTTTTTCCACAGTATATACATAGTTCATAAAGTACAAGCACGTGTTTTTATACAGACTGTTATATTCTTCTTTTTGCTTTTAATGTAAATTTAAAGTTCAAATGATTAAAGTTTAAATTGGTCATTAACACTACTTTACAAACCAAAAATAATTAAAAAATAATAATCTAATAGCTCGACGATACAATTCACCAGTTACTTAGTTTTCACTTCTATCGGCAGTCCCCAAAGACTTCCTCGTATTTATTTATTTATTTATTTTTTAACACATATATTAACTTTTACTACTCAACGTTATGCAAATACGACGAATTCTGTGCAGCATTCGATAGCGTTATATATATATACATAGATAGATTTTTTGTTTATCCCTGGAACGTGTCTCTGATATTAAAGTCGCTTGATAACACATGAATAAATAGTATTGTCATTGATTATGAAGTCGTGTGTAAAATTTCAGGTCACTCGGACGAACAGAAGTGGCTGAAAAATGAATTGCAAAATTCCGTTACATACATTAATTGTTACTTCATGTGAAGGTGAAGTTAATAAAATCGTGCTAATAAAACGATTCATATAGCATGTATGGAAACTTTCAACATTTAATGTTTAGTTTTTGTATCTGCGGTAATCATTTCATTGATAACTTTGTAATTTTACCCATGAAGCAAGTCCATCCGACTTATTCGGAAGGGTAGGTTGATTTCTTTTTCCTTATCAAATAGCCGTCAATTTGTGTTCAAAAAAGGCGGCAACAAATTATTAACGAATTAGTAGAAATATTGATGTAGGCTATCTACATATGGATTTTTAAGCAAATCGGTTCATAAATACCTTTTTATGTGAATTTAATAAGTGGCCGGCTCTTGGAAGCAAGATGGTGGGCCAAGTTGACAAATATATCAAATGCATTTGTGAGATAAGACTACTGTACAAATATATTTGGAATTAATTTGGAATCTCAAAAGTCATCATTTTCAAAAATTAAGTGGCTGCCACTTGCATCAAAATGGCAGAGAAAGTTGCTCAGTGAACTAATTAATCTAAGATATTGTTGCAAATTTGAAAATAATTCAATTTTTTTTTTCTTTTTTTTTTTGGTAGAAATTCTTTCAAAAAAGCTTAGTAAGTTGATTAAATGTTAATGTTATGCATTTCTAGTTTGTTTTAACGTTAAGATAGCCTAATTTTTCTCTTAAAAACGCATTAAAAATCTCCAATATTGCAGGTAATGGATTTGACGAGTTTTCAACTTGGCGACTTCTTTGGCGAGAAAATCCATAGTACATTAATAAACTTCATTGAAACACTTATATAATCTATGTATACATCAAAATTCAAACAAATTTGGAATACGCTTTTCACAATTTGAGTTTGAAATTTTCAAGTGGTCTCCACTTGAAAAAAAAAATCTGGAGTGACTCCACTCGACTTTCCGAACATTGAGTAATTAACAGTTTTGTAGATAAAGTAAAGAAAGAGTAGTTGTTAAACAAACAAAAGAGAGAAAACCATAATAGAGTGTTTGAGTATTTTTCTCCATCTATTACACGTTGTTTTATTTAAAGCTACTGAACTTTGAGCCCATAGATCATAATGATAAAGAAATTTTCGTTGTGTCCCTGTAAAAACCTATAAATGCTAGATTCACCAAAATGCTCATAGTTAGTGCAACAGTGATTTATAATACTCATATAAATTTTCAGCTGAATTCAATAAGGCGATAAATGCTATCGTACTTTTAAAAATTTAGTCCCATAGGCCATAATGATAAAGAATTTTTCTTTGTGTCCCTGTAAAAAAACTGTAAGTGCTAGATTCACCAAAATCTATACAGTTAGTTCAACTGTGATCTATAACATGTGTACAAATTTTTTGCTCGGATTAATAAGGCGTTTAGACGCTATCACATTTTTAAAAATTTGGCCCCATAGGCATAATGATAAAGAATTTTTCTTTGTGTCCCTGTAAAAAAAACTATAAGTGCTAGATTCTCCAAAATCTATACAGATTGAGTATTTGTGATCTATAATATGTGTATAAAATTTTTGCTCAATTGAATAAGGCGTTTAGATGTTATCGCACTTTTAAGATTTTGCTCCCATAGGCCATAATGATAAAGAATATTTCTTTGTGTCCCTGTAAAAAAACTATAAGCGCTAGATTCACCAAAATCTATAGGGTTCGTACTATGGTGATTTACAATATGCGTACCAACCTTCAGGTTAATCGAACAAAGCGTTTAGACGCTAGCGTGTTCACTCACAGACATACACACATACACACATACACACACACATACATACATCATCGTAAAAATAGTGAAAACGGACTCAGGGGACCTCAAAACGTATAGAAACATCAAAATCTCGAATTCGGATTTTTGACATGATTACAATACTTTCCTCACTATAGTGTTCGGAAAGTAAAAATGGTGGAGCAACTTGGTTAAGAAACTCATCCAAGATATTCATAACACAAGTTAAGACGCTGTCCAAATTTGGTTCGATTTGGAGTATTATTTCGGAAGTTATCGTGATTTTAAATTTTCAAGTGGTAGCCTGATTTCAAGTGGCCCCACTTAACTTAAGATATCCTCAGCTTTATTACAAATGGCGGATACGTTCATTAATAAACTTCATTGAGACACTTATATAGTCTATGTATCCATCAAAATTCAAACAAGTGCGGAATACGCTTTTTACAATTTGAATTTAAAAATTTGAAATGGTCTCCACTTGAAAACAAAATGGTGGAACAACTTGGTTAAGAAACTCATCCAAAATATTCATAACACAAGTTAACACACTGTCCAAATTTGGTTTGATTTGAAGTGTTATTTCGGAAGTTATCGTGATTTTAAATTTTCCAGTGGTAGCCTGATTTCAAGTGGCCCCGCTTAAATTAAGATATCCGCCACTTTATTAAAAACGGCGGATACGTTCATTAATTAACTTCATTGGGACACTTATATAGTCTATGTATACATCAAAATTTAAACAAATTCGGAATACGCTTTTTACAATTTGAATTTAAAAATATCAAGTGGTCTCCACTTGAAAACAAAATGGTGGAGCAACTTGGTTAAGAAACTCAACCAAGATATCCATAGCACAAGTTTAGACGCTGTCCAAATCTGGTTCGATTTGAAGTATTATTTCGGAAGTTATCATGGTTTTAAATTTTCAAGTGGTAGCCTGATTTCAAGTGGCCCCACTTAAGATATCCGCCACTTTATTAAAAATGGCAGATAAATTTCATTAATAAAGTTCATTCAGCCCCTTATGTAGTCTAGATTTACATAAAAATTTAAGCAAATCTTGCTTTAAATACGCTTTTTACAATGTGGGTTAGAAATATTCAAGTGGCTGCCACTTGAAAACAAAAAGTCGGAGCAACTTCGTCAACGAACCTGTCCAAGAAACTCATCCAAGATATTCATAACACAAGTTAAGACGCTGTTCAAATTTGATTCGAATTGGAGTATTAGTTCGGAAGTTATCGTGATTTTAAATTTTCAAGTGGTAGCCTGATTTCAAGTGGCCCCACGTAACTTAAGGTATCCGCCACTTTATTAAAAATGGCGGATACGTTCCTTAATAAACTTCATCGAGACACTTATATAGTCTATGTATACATCAAAATGCAAACACATTTGAAATACACTTTTTACAATTTGAATTTGAAAATTTCAAGTGGTCTCCACTTGAAAACAAAATGGAGGAGCAACTTGGTTAAGAAACTCATCCAAGATATCCATAACACAAGTTAAGACGCTGTCCAAATTTGGTTCGATTTGGAGTATTATTTCGGAAATTATCGTGATTTTAGATTTTTCAAGTGGTAGCCTGATTTCAAGTGGCCCCACTTAACTTAAGATATCAACTATTTTATTAAAAATGTCGGATAAACTTTATTAATAAACTTTATTGAAACCCTTATGTGGCCTGTATTTACATCAAAATTCAAGCAAATCTTGCATTAAATATGCTTTTTACAATGTCGGTTTGAAATATTCAAGTGGCTGCCACTTGAAAACAAAAAGTCGGAGCAACTTGGTTAACGAACTCATCCAAGATATTTATAAGATCAGTTCACTGTCCAAATTTGGTTCGATTTAGAGTATTATTTCGGGAGTTATCGTGATGACAAAATTTTCATTATATATATATATATATATAGATAGATAGATAGATAGATAGATAGATAGATAGATAAACGAAGTGATTGCAATAGGTCGATTTCTAAAGAAATCAACCTAAAATGCTACTGATTAAACATTAAGTAAACAAATTATTTGTAGCTAGTGCATCTCCTGAATCACGCTTACAAAAATTCGATGGTAATTAGTTTATTCGTTTTAGATTGCTTTTACTTTTACTGAAATTTCAAATATAGAAACTTTATATAATATTCTTATACATCAGAAAATGGAATATAATAAAGAAATATCATTCAATCCATAGTATAACAATATGTAAATTATCAAACTATTTTTCGAAATTCGGTACATGTTATCAAATATCAAGGACTGAGGAAAAGATACTTTTAATGATTTTATTTATCAGTTTTACAGTTAAGATAAATCTCTCATTAGAACACAAAGAAGAACCTTCTAATATCCTCTATTTGCTCTTCCCAAGAACATTATTCTATCTATTATAAATACGATACTATTTATTAGTATAATAGATTTATTATAGTAAGATTTTTTTCTCATGCTATTTATATAACTTTCCAGCTGTAATGTATTTGGCAGTATTAGTAATATTAAAAACAGTATTCACTTAAGTATGCTTCATGGAATCCTTTTAAGAAATAAATTATCATAATATATGAACAACACCGTTATTATCTTCTTCTTCTTTTCTTTTCTTTTCTTTTTTTTTTTTTTTTTAAGAGTGAAAAAAAGGAAATGTAGAAAATAGATCCATAATTCATCGAATTCCATAATTAATACCAGATAAATTATAAGTAAAAAACACTTTCGATAGTCACATAAAACCACGGTATTGAAGATATTTTCCCTCCTATTGACGTTTAGTTAATTCTCACATGAGTAAATCGAATTTAATGTTCCTAGTGACAAAAACAGTAACAGTGTGGAAACCCCCTGAGGTAAATCATTAAGTTGGATTTTATGATAACATAGATTATTCGAAAATACAAAGTTCTGATATAAGTGCCTTCAAAGTATTTTTAACGAAAATAATTTCCATAATGGTCAAACATAAAGTTTTATAAAGATGTGTTTCTTAAACATCTTAAACATCTGAGAAATTTTATAATGAGTACTTTTATATCTTTATGTATAATATGTGCAGAAATGTTTCTACCCTGTTTGCATCCTTATATAAATCAAAATATTATTTTTAAATCTCTCTTACCGTATAAATATTTCTACTAGTATAAAAATAAAGGTTATAGGTGTATATAAAGTTCAATTATGATTAATTATTATTTTAATGGACTATGCTAAATGCAAAGTAATTAAAAAAACGAAAAACATATAATTCAAATATTACAGTATGTTGATGCTTAAGTTTCTATCTGCAACACTTGAGTTGATTGAATGTGGTCCACAATAAATAAACATAAAAATTTCTTCCAACACCAAAAGAATAAGGAAAGTACTGTTGGTTTCGAAAGGACGTGGCTTTTCTTAATTAAGTGTAAAGAACACGTGTTACTACCTTGACGGCAAAATCAAGACTGAAACAGAACAAAACAGTAGGGGTAGGAAGAACACAACCGACTAATAGTACCAACGCTTACCTAACGACAAAATTTTAAGAAATTCGTTTCCCTGTGCTACCTTTCTCTCTAAACAGTAAAATGACTAATTCTTTCGAAAACACTGTAAAGATCACTTCCAAGATTTTTTTATTGCATCATCAAATCGCGTCAGTAGTTTCACTGGTAGCAGTACAATACAAAGAATCGTACTTTGGAAAGACGAATATACACGCCCGGGGCAGTTAAGTGGTTAATAATTAAACCCGATAATCTCCTGGTCTTGCCTTTTTATCCACCTTATGTTATAAAATAGTCAAAGTTTTAAAATATTCTAATTTTTGTGTTTTTGTTTCAGACTTTTCACTAAATTTCAATTATCTTCAACCAAATCCCCGGTCTCCGAGCTTCGTAAGTGGGGTATCTGTAATGTCCCTTGTAATAACTGCTGTTTGTTTTACACAGGTTAAACTAAAGAAATCTTGAATACCGTTCACGTGAGTACTATCGGTATGTCACTATTTAAGAAATTTATATTCTAAATTTTCCATTACGAAGTACTATTTGGGAATATGATCATAGTTTTAATTTTCAGTAAACCAAAATTACTTTTAATACCAAACGCTTCTCCAGGTAAATTTCTTAGCAATTTTAGCTATCTATCGTAATCGTGATAAAGTTGTTAATGAAAATTTTGATTCTACTTTGCTGTCCACAGTTTGAAAAAAAAAAAAAATTTTTTTTTTTTTTTTGTAAAAGTAAAATGAGATATATAATAATAAAATAAATAAATAAATATAAAAAGAATCCCCTTCCCCCCTGCAATCATACAGTTTTGTGTGTGTGCTAATTTTTCTTGTCTCTCTTTTTTTTTTGGTTTTGTTCCCTTCTTTAGTTTTTCCATGCTACTATCTTTTAGTTGGTGCTACCATTTTTTTTTTTTTTTTTTTTTTTACCTGACGAAGAAAGACCACGTCATTTAAAAACCGGTAATGTTTATTATAAAGTATGCGGAAGTTTTTAAGTTTAATTGACTGAAAATTTTACAATATTTCAAACTATAATACTTTACTGAGAAAAAAAGTGATAAAATACATAATTTTGTAAAAGTATAAAAACACTATTACTGAAGTTATCCGAGGTAATTGTTGGTCACTAGAAACAGTACGAATGAGGAACATTTAGTGAATTATAACATACAGAAAGTGCAAATTTTGCAAAGGTATACATTAGATTAGACAATTTTCGTTTCACGTGCTGAAATAATATACATATAGATATATATAGAGACTAGCCGCCTTCGGCAACCAGCTGGTTCGCGATCCCTGAAAAATCCGACTTTACGAAATTCCCGCTCGGTGGCGCCTGCGGCGCCTTTTTCCCGTATCAGGTCTAATAACAGCTTATTGATATATCGTGAAAATAGCTTATCTAAATCGCAGTAAACTCCCGTGCGGTAGCGCCTTCGGCGCTGATATTTCAAATTTCTAACTTTAGCTAACTCCCGCTCGGTGGTGCCTGCAGCGCCTTATCCCCGTTTTAGAACTTACAACACCTTCCTCGCTCATTGGAATTTGAAATATTGAAATTTTAAAATATAGCAGCGCCATCTAGCGGTAGAAATTTCTGTAATATATTGTTCAATTCCAAATCAACAAAGCTTTCAAATGATGTATTACTTATGAAAATATTTTAATTAGTAGCTGAGATACAAAAGAAAGCCTAAAAAGGAAACCTTAAAACGTGTAAATCGGGTAAAATCTCGAATAATACTTTCGATAATATAAAATAACTTTAAAATATCTTTCGAATGATGTATTAAAAATTATATAATCATAATTAGAATTTGAAATATTGAAAATTTAAAATATAGCAGCGCCATCTGGCGGTAGAAATTTCTGTAATATATTGTTCAATTCCAAATCAACAAAGCTTTCAAATGATGTATTACTTATGAAAATATTTTAATTAGTAGCTGAGATACAAAAGAAAACCTAAAAAGGAAACCTTAAAACGTGTAAATCGGGTAAAATCTCGAATAATACTTTCGATAATATAAAATAACTTTAAAATATCTTTCGAATGATGCATTAAAAATTATATAATCATAATTAGAATTTGAAATATTGAAATTTTAAAATATTTCAGCGCCATCTGGCGGTAGAAATTTCTGTATCTACTGTTCAATTCCAAATCAACAAAGCTTTCAAATGATGTATTACTTATGAAATTATTTTAATTAGAAGCTGGGATAAAAAAGAAAACCAAATACCTTGCCTTAAAATCTTAATATGCCAACCAATTTCAAACGCTGCAACTCTTTTTTTTTTGCCTATTTTCCCTGTTCCTCAAGCCCTCCCAAATAATCGTACTCTTTCAAAAATATTCACAATCGAATTATCGGGCATTAAAACTACATACTACGAAATTTCGACTACTGCAAATACTGCAAAAAAATAAAAGAAGACAATCTTTTTCCAATAAATATGTCATTTTTTTAATTATTCATATATTTTCATGAAAATTGAACAGTAGCTTTATAATATGCTGTCTAGGCCGAATATTAATTCAAATGTAACGTGAATGAAAATTTGAAAAAAATTGAAAATTGCAAATTTTCCCCCCAGTATAAAACACATGATATCTTAATTGATTACAACCATTTCCGTTTTCATCACAGACATCACAGACAGTTGTCTCGTATGTGTTTTGTTTCCGATCGAGTAGAAAATCGTCTGCCTGTTGCCAACTAAATTTCATAGTTTAGTTAATTTTAAAAAATCTAATTGACGTATCGATAAGCCGCTTGCACTCTTAGATTCGGAAAAAATTCCCCTTTCATTTGGTACCAAATTCGTAATGATCGGACTAATATTTCTAATTTAATTTCCATTTTTTCTGCTTTTAACTCCGTTAAAATATCTACTTTTATGCAATCTCGGTGAATTCTGAGTCATTGAGATCGCTTTTTGATTAAGACATAGGTCTACATTTCAATTAATATCTCCGCAACTAATTAAAATTTTTAAATTCTGTTTTGACTATCCCCTCGGGCAGGCTTCTGAGCACCCGTATGTCAAATTTTGTAGTTCTGCGTTCAGTAGGGGCTGAACGTATAGATGCTCAGACAGACAGACAGACAGTCAGAGAGACAGACATCTTCTTTTATTATTATAGATAGATAGATAGATAGATAGATAGATATTGATATATATGTACAGGAGTGTATACAGACACTTTACCTGCAAGATTTAAAAGTGGCTCTGGGGGTTACGAGACCAATAGTCCAGTCAAAATAGGTGAAATAGAAAACAAAAATCGCGTAGTTTTGAAATTTTGCATATTCACAGCCGAGAGGGTCCTGAACAACATACTAAACGTCCCCGCCCGTGGTGTGTGAGCGGGGGGCAGGGGTGGCATTTCAGGGGGGCACTTTTCAGTTTTTATTAAATATCTAATAAACTATCGCATTTCGAGATAAAATGTAAATTACAAAATTAATCTACGTAAAATGTCCTACAAAAATGTATCGTACATTTTGTTTGTATGATCAGTAGTTTAGAAGATATAGGGGGATGAAATAACACATTTTCTTGAAAAATTCTTTTTTGCAATAGTAAAATCAAGTGAAGTGTGTAATCAAATGGGTTCTGGTCAAATATTTTCTAATGTACAAAACAAATATATGCATAGGGACAATGTAAGGATAATACAGCATGCTTTTTATATTTTAAATAATTTTAAGGTTAGTATACGCAAGTGGTGGTTTAGGTAAAAATCCAGATAACGAAGACCCAAAACCGATCAACATAAAAGAAAAAAAAATCGTATAGCTTTGAAACTGAGTACGATTATAAGGTTAAGTGTCCTGTCCTGTACAACATACTAAACGTTCCCAACCGTGGGGGGAGAGCGGAGGGGGGGGGGGCAGAGGACATTTAATGGAAGCACTTTTCAGTTTTTATTAATATCTTGAAAACTATCGCATTCAGAGAAAAAACGTCAATTACAAAATTAAACTACGTAAAATTTCCTATGCAAATGCCTATTACATTTGATAGTATGATCAATAGTTAAGAAAATATAAAGGTTGCTTTGTATCTTACTGATATCTTACAGAAAAGTGGAGTTTTTCGATTTGTATATTTTGACTTCCACTCTTTAAACTCTGCGCATTGCGCGCGCACATGCACATATAGATATTTATTTGTATGAGTAGAAAATGTTTAACTCGAATCCTTTCAATTACGAACTATAGTTTATGTTACTATTATAAATAACATAAAAAATTAAATAATAATTTAAAAAAAAAAAAAAAAAAAAAAAAAAAAAAAAAACCACAGAATAGATTTGTTTATGAAACGAGTAGTTATGATTTCAAAGACTGATTTTATATGACAATTTTTTATTTTTATATATTGATATAGTTTTAGAATATTTCCTTTGCAGTGTTTTAAATTTCTGAAAAATAATTATTTTTAATAATAAAATGTTTTTGTATGAATCAAAAGCATTTCTCTTGCACTGCCTGAAATGACTCCCCAGAAAAAAAAAATAATAATGTTAAAATGGACTACAAGTATAAAGACAAACAAAGGCTTCAAATATATAACACCCCTCTTTTAAGTCAGGGATTAAAACAATTTTACTTAAACGACAACTTGAGCCTACTAACCTTAAAATTATTTAAAATGTACAAAACATGCTGTATTATCCTTACATATACCCTATGCATATATTTGTTTTATGCATTAGAAAATATTTAACCAGAGAACCCTTTTAATTACACATTTTACTTGATTTTAGTATTGCAAAAAAGAATTTTTCAAGAAAATGTGTTATTTCGTTCCCCTATATCTTCTAAACTATTGATCATACAAACAAAATGTAATGTGTCTCTTTGTAGGAGATTTCACGGAGATTAATTTTGTATTTGATATTTTTTCTCTAAATGCGATAGTTTTCAAGATACATAAAAGCTGAAATGTGCCCCTTTTAAATGCCCCCCTGGCCCCCATTCACCCCCCATGGTTGGGGACTTTTAATAAGTTGTTCGGGACACTTTATAATTGTGCTCAATTTCAAAGCTACACGATTTTTTTTTTTTAAGCTGATCGGTTTTGGGTCTTCGTTATCTGGATTTTTACCTAAACCACCACTTGCGCCTACTAATCTTAAAGTTATTTAAAATGTACAAAACATGCTGTATTATCCTTAAATATTCCCTATGCATATATTTGTTTTGTACATTAGAAAATATTTGACCAGAACCCATTTACTTACACACTTCAGTTGATTTTACTATTGAAAAAAAGAATTTTTCAAGGAAATGTGATACTTCATCCCCCTATATCTTCTAAACTATTGATCATACAAACAAAATGAACCGTATATTTTTGTAGGAAATTTTAAGTAGATTAATTTTGTAATTGACATTTTATCTCTAAATGCGATAGTTTTTAAGATATTTAATAAAAACTGAAAAGTGCACCCCTTAAACGCCCCCCTGCCCCCCGCTCACCCACCACGGGTGAGGACTTTTAGTATGTTGTTCAGGACCCCCTAAGCTATGAGTATGCAAAATTTCAAAACTACACGATTTTTTTTTTTAATATTGATCTGTTTTGGGTTTTCATTATCTGGATTTTTACTCAAACCGCCACTTGCGTCTACTAGCCTTAAAATTACTTAAAACTTGCAAACCATGCTGTATTATCCTTGCATATTCCCTATGTATGTATTTGTTTTGTACATTAGAAAATATTTGACAAGAACCCTTTTCCCTTTGCGGCGCAGAACAATTCGGATCATTTAAATTATACTGCCACCGGAATTTATGAACTTAAATCGACTAAAAGAAATTTTAAATTTTAAGGTTAAAAAAACCGGCCTTTTCTGATATGTTATAAACGTAAATTTTTGCTAAAAAATTTCCGGGATGAATTTTTGCAGCTGGATCTTAAATTTTGCGTCCTCGCAGCGAGGACAGCGCGCGTTAAGGGGTTAATTGCACACTATAGTTTATTTTACTATTGCAAAAAAGAATTTTTCAAGGAAATGTGATACTTCATCCCCCTATATCTTCTAAACTATTGATCATACAAACAAAATGTAATATACATTTTTGTAGGCAATTTTATGTAGATGAAATTTATAATTGACATTTTACCTCTAAATGCGACAGTTTTTAAGATACTTAATAAAAACTGAAAAGTGCCCCCTTAAATGCCCCCCTGTCCCCCGCTCACCCATCACGGGTGGCGACTTTTAGTATGTTTTCAGGATCCTCTCGGCTATGAGTATGCAAAATTTCAAAACTATACGATTTTTTTTTCTATTCGTCAAACTTTGGCCTTCCTTGCCTGGACTAACAATATACTATATTCCTTCAATGATCAAAAATGTAAAACTTTTAAAATATTTCGTTTTTTTATGTCCCCATAGCTCATATCAAGTTAAAGGGAAAATGTGAATTACAAAATTGTACCGTATCATCAATTAAGTATGAAAAGACCTATGAGAATTGATTGTTAAAAACAGAACGCTCAAAACAGGCATTTGTTTGTTTGTGACTTTCAATATTGTGACAATATGAAAAATATTTTAGAAAGAAGAAAGCAACTACTATCGCAGAATATTTTTTATTCACTATTTAAACTCTAAGTCAGCTGCAAAACACATATGTACCTTCGTTTGAGCTTTACACATACGTCATGTGACCCGCTACGTTACAATGTGTTAAAAGTGAAGTTTATAAAATAGACCAAATGTGCAATGGTATTGAGATAGAGAAGTTTGAACGTCCAAAGATATGTAATACACACATATATATATATATATATATATATATATATATATATATATACACATTAATTTGTAAGATCATTTTGGCACATCACATCGAAAAAAAAATCGCATTACTTTTACCGGTATCATCTAATGTTTTCCAGATAGGAGAGATAACTCCAGATGGTATCTCTGTACTCGGCCTTATCTAATCGCGCACAGCCACTCTATTATGTCCGTACACTACCTTTATGACTGTAGCTGAAGTCGTTCACCAACAAAAAGAGAAGTAGGGTGGACTTTATTTGGCACCATTTCATACATATACATATATAGGAATAAAAAAAAAATAATAATTAAAAAAAAAAAAATCCTGTGTAATAAAAGATGGTGATCTTGTTTATTGTCCCTGAAATTAGTATACCATTAGTTTAGAAATCCGATAAAATTCTCGATTCCCAGATTCTGGGAAAGGAGAAATGTACTATAATAGCTCGCAGGAAATCATAAAAAAAAAAAAAAAGGTTTATTTTGAAAACTTGTAAAACATATATATATATTCTTTTTTTTTATTATTTATTTAAAATAATATCTTAAACCGTGGTCCGACAGGTTTATTATCGCCTTAATCATGAAACGTAAAAGCTGAAAATAATTAAATGCAGACAAAACTTTACTTTTAATAGTTAATTTAATTATATAAAATAATACATATATATATAGCATGGTGATTAGGTTTACTTCTCATACTACATAGCACTTACTATATCGTTAAAAATAAAATAAAATAACTATACAAGAAGCATGGCGCGATTTCGCATTTATAAGGATTTTACAATTTATTATCTGAATATTGACCTGCCATATAAGATGAATACTAATCATTGGTAATAGTTGAGAAAGACGACGAAACTTGTTTCAAGTATTGAAGAAAGATTTTGTAGAAGCTTTTTAAAATTTTATAGAAAAATATTCTGTTATAAAATTGAATGCATTGGTATCGAGAGATCTAAGCATGCTCTGAGAAATTAAATAAGTATGATTTAATTAAACTCAATTTCATCTTTACATTATACTCGTATACACATAAGTTGATAGATAGACAGATCTTATTAATAAAGGAAAATGGCGAAAAATCGACTGCTCAGCTCAGCTCCTATAGATTTCCCCGGACGAATTTAGCGCTAAAAGGGCTGGGCTCAAATTTGCTCTCCCCCCCCCCCTAAAAAAAAAATCGAAAATCGCAAAAAAACAAAAAAGAATTTTTGGAAATTACCTCAAAAAGACGCTTGCCGGTTTTTTATATCGCAGTGCTATTATTGGTCTCAAATGGATTTTACTCAAATATTATATTGGATTTTACTCGAAAATCCGTAGCAATAAATTTGCCTCCGAAAATATTTTTTATCCCCTCCTCCCCCTTAAAATTCCAAAATTCCAAAATCGCAGAAAATAATTGTTTTTTATTCAAGTCTAGTCTTCTCATCTCCAATTTCTTTACCGTGAAATAATTTGGAGACAAGTTTTGCTTATAAAGTTTTTTTTTTTTTTTTACTTCTGCCCACCAGTGGGGAAACGGGAGGTTATTTAGCAAAATCCCGCTTTAGTGTTGGTCAGGGTCCTAAAACCAACCTCACCAAAATTTGTGATTCTATTTCCTCCTATAGAATCGCCACGGCTGTGTTGAGTCAGTGAATCAGTGACTTCAAAAACAGACAAATCTGGTGATTATTAGGACTAAATTCATGTTATCAATTGAGTAAGAAGCCAAGAGATTACAATTGCACTAATTTAACCTATTTTGTTTTCAGTTTTCTTGTTACAGAGGGTATAGAACTCAAAAATCGACAAATATTTTTCTGATTAACATAACATATACTTTTTACAAATAAACTACATGCCTCTACTACTGATAATGTAGGATTTATGGTTATTATGTTAATATATCAGAAACAATGTTAAAAGTTTGTACGTAATTTCTGTATTACACTTTTAAAAATTTTGTTCAGTATCTTCGAATACGTGTGATTTATGTATATGCACATGTTCTTTAGAAAACATTAAAATAAAAAAAGAACATTCTTAGCGATTTTTAAAATTTTTAGACTCTAAATAATTATAAAACTATAATAATTATAAATCATTATAAAAATGAAACCTGAATGATGTAAATAAGGTTGAAAAAAGTATATAAATTGAGTAAATATAAATTAACTCTTGAATCAAGAATTATATCTAATTTTATGTATAACATTTTTTTTTTTTTTTTTTTTTTAAACTTAATTTTGAAGTATTATCTATTTTCTAATATTACCTTAAATAATTTTCTTTTAAAACGTTTGCAGTGATTTATTAATAAAATAATTGATTAATAAATAAAGCTATTTATTAATATATATATATATATATATAGAATATAGAATCCCGGACGCCTATTAATGTAACAGAGTACAATGTAAAAATACTTTGCCAAAACATATGAGAAAAAAAGAAAAAACAGAAATATTTGTAAAATACATGTCACAAAAACCGATTCCATATAACCATAATATAATCAAAAAATAAAATCATAAATGTAATCAAAACACAGAATTTTTATTACTTCGATTTTTTAGAAAGTAATCTTAAAATGGCAAAGTTGCTTGCATGTAACATTCAGGAAAAATACAAAGTGCATTTCATACAAATAATCGAAACGCTAATCAGTTTTTAAACTTACGTAATAATAAAAAAATAAAAAAACTCAAGTAACCTTTTGGTCAATAATTACCAGCTGTCATATACATCTTTTGCTATTTTTCCATGCTTCGATAATTTAGATTTAGATTTATTTACAGTAATAATATTTAATGGTATTATTGTTGTGTATCAACAAATGCGCTATTCTTCTATGATTACTTCAAGACTATATACATGTAAAAGAGTTTATTTTAAATAATTGTGAAGATTTAGAACAGAAAATTAATATGTAAATACAGTAGTGATGAAGGAAACAAGGAAAAATTCTCGTGCAAAAAAGCTCTGGTTTGGACATACTATAATGTATTTCCAAAGCATGTGGCATTAGAATTGTGTAGGTACCCTGTTAATCAAATAGGTTGGAATTTCATAAAATTATGGAGTATTTTTTAATTACAACATCTGAGAATTCAGTGAATCTTAAAGAAGATTACACTCTTTTCCTTTTATAAGAAAACCTAAAAAATTAAAAAAATTAGCAAAATTTAATCAATGAAAGTTCATTTTTCCATTTAATTTAAATTTTTTTCTTAAAACCGTCTAACTTTAATTCAAACATTCTAATAGTAAATAGTAAGTAACAATTATTATATATGTGCAATTTTTGTTCGATTTAAAAATGCTTTAATAAATGCCTGGTTAATCCGCAGTGTATATTACTGAAACTATAATATTCATAAATGCTATTAATGTAAACCTATCTAACATTATATCAAATTTGTAGAATAAACTATAAACCAGAGTTAAAACTCTTTCCGTCTTATTCTCTTGGAAGAAATTTGAAACATAGTCGTTGGGGAATACAACAACTATGCAACAACAAAAGAGATAGGAAAGTTCGGATTAAAATAAGGAAGGACAATAATAATGGGGAAATAAGTTTCAGCTGGGATTATAAAGAGAGTAACAAGAGAGTTTGTTATCTTCATCACTAATGAGCTTAAAACAGCACATCTGATAAAACTTTCTCGACAAAATTTTGCTGAAAACAACTGAATAAACTTCGTTGCTGATTTTCCTTATCACATTTGTAATATTTTAAACAAATTCATGTTACATAAGAATACATTTTATATAAACAAAAGAAAACTTTATTTTTCATAATTATGTACATAATTACTGCATGCAAATAATAAATAATGACTTCCAGAATATAAACTTTTATTTTTACAGAAACGCATACTTTTACAATTTATTAAACAAACAATGTAATTTTAAACAAAATTTATATGCAAAGTAATATTTTTATACAAATTTTGTAATAGTTTAAATCATACAAACTAGCGATTGAAGAGTTGTTAATTAAGCAATGGTTAATGAAAATAATTCAGATACATTTTGAACAGCAACATTTTTCTTCTGTTAATAAATAATCGAATATATATTTATTTACTTACAATAGTGAATTGAATTTAAAAAAAATGTGTATACATAAAAATACTTTGAGTTTGCAGAAACCAACTGAATATAAAAATTCTATATATATAATAACGATAAAATAATATATGTATAAATTATTTAGATGAAATTATGATAAGTGAAAATGAAAGTGGAATGTACAAAAACCAAAACAATTATTTTAACAGTGTTAATAAACAAGAAAAGCTTAATTTGAAAACTATTCAAACCAAAACTCAAAAACGTTTTGTCTTTGCCGTCAGCAGGTGGGAACGCAGCCATTAAAAAACTTAGTAATCCTTACAGTTTTCTGAAGACATGCAAGCTAGCATACTCCAAACTGTAATTCAAACAACAATGTAGCATAATAATTAAACTTGATATTATAATAACTGAAATATGACTTAATTGACAAACAACTTAAACATGATTTATTTATTTGATAAACAGATTTAAAAAAAGAAAAAAATCTTTGTATTAAGAATTTTAATTATTTATATAAATTCCTGAAATTTCATACAAGCAAGGAGATACCCCCACCACCCTGTACCTGTTGAGGAATAAAAAACTAAAACACTCACCACCTACATAAGTCGAAGTTTGCAAAATTGGAGTCCTGGCTTGAAAATTTTATAAAAAAGGAAAACTCTTCATCGCATTTTTCATGTCTGTAGATACTCAGTTCAATTCTATGTCTGGTAGTACGTCCTATATCTCCAAACATTTTTCAGACAACCTTCCTAAAAATAGGGCTTTGAGTTGTCAGTATCAAATAGGACATCTACAATTATTACCAATCAATGAAAAGTCCATAGCTGCGGAGCTGTCACATAAAATAAACTAAAAACTTGCGTTACTAGTACAATATAAAATAAATTTTAAAGAATATAATTTTTTATAAAATAAAAATGCTTGAAAATTATATATTTTTTTACTTAAACTAAAATTAGAACTGCACAATCATTTGATTCTTAAAAGGTGATTAATTGTTATATTTATGTAAATTTTATGGCTCAAATTAGAATGTCAGTACAGCGTACAGTTAGTGCTGAAGTTAAAGTTGTTTCTTTTATCATATAAATTAGTGTATAAAATATTAATATTATTATTATTATTATTTTAACAAAAGAAATATTTAAGAAATCTGCTTCAAAAGATTTGCATTATATTTATTTAATTTTAAAATATATGGATGTATTAATTTTAAAATATTATTGAAATCTGTATTTAAAATAATAAAGTCGTCAATGTAACGATGAACTTGTAAACTATTATTATGAATTACAGTAAAGTTATATTCAAAAAAGGGTAAAAAAAACACGCTTAACATCTGCTCTTAACAATCTGAAAAAGCCGATTTTTATGTGCGGGCTGGTTATGCGTTTCCAACAAGCACTATAAAGGGATTTTGCGAAATTTCCTTTTCCCCCTTTAAGGGTGCAGAGGAGGAAACACATTTTTAAAAGTAACTGGGCTCCGATTTATCTCAGGAAAGCGATTTTTTGATATGTCGATTGGTTATGCGTACTCAAAACACACGTTACAAAGGGTTTTTTTTAAACTCTGTCCTATCCCTCCCTCCATAGGGGTTGGGTGAGCAAAAGCATGTTTCCAAGCATAACTCTGTTCCAATTTATCTTAGAATGGCTATTTTTGATGTGTGGACTGCTTATGCGCACTCAGCACACACGGCAAACGTATTTTGTGAAATTCCGCCCTACCGTACCTTGTGGGAGGGGGGGGGCAAAAAACATGTACTCATGCGTAACTCTGCTCTAAATTATCTTAAGAAGGGGATTTTTTATGTATGGGTCCGATGTATGTATCTAACTCACAGTATAAAGAAATTTTACGACATTTCTACCCCCTTTCCCCGTTTAAAAGCTGGGGGAGGTAAAAAATATGTTTTAAAACATAACTCTGTTTCAAATATACTCAGGATCTCGATATTTTATGTAAATGCAATATACAGGGATTTTGCGAAATTACCCACCCCTATTTTGTGGCGGGCGAGGCAAAAAACACGTTTTCAAGCTTAAATCTGCTCCAAATTACCTTAGAATGGTGAATTTTGTAGTGTACGTGTTGATTAAATTATACAATATGCCCGTCGATGGGATTTTCCAAAAATTTCAACTACACCCGTGAGGGAGGTGGTGTAAAAAGCACATAAGGCGATGCCGAAGGAAACGAGAAGTTTAACTTAGATTTTCACTAATTTCAATGATTTTTATTTATTTTTAGATTTTTTTTTTATTATTATTAATGATATTGTGTTTTCAGAATTCATTTCAATACAACGACCAGAGAAGCAGGCAAAGCCTGCTAGTCAAATATAAAACAGTGATAGTTTTTAAAGTTAAAAAATCATTTGCATTCCCTTTTCAGACAGAGCACCTCTCTCGAAATTCGTTGGTTTATCATTTCTGCTCTTGGAAAATAAATTTCATAGTTTTCCGTAAGGAAACTAAGGTTTTTGTGTGTATTTTGAAAATAGCTTCATATTTTTCTGTTTACTAAGCTTTTTAATTTGTCGGATGTGGTTATACTAATACTAGAAATTGTGTATGTAGAGCAACTGTAATCAGTCTACTTACACTTTTCCAAATCACTTCAACAACATCACATATAATTCTTTTTCTGTTCTGTTTTTTAATTCTCAATGACACCTAATATCCTGATCTTTTTCTCTTATTAGGTCTTTTTGATAAAAAAAACTGTTAAAAATTTAAAAAGTTAAGTGCTTGTTAAAGCTATACGGAAAATCTTGCAACTCTGTAATGATATTTTAAATGTTCTGATTTCTTAAAGTTTTCACTGGTTTTCATTGTTTCAATACAAGCCTTCCACATCGCCTAAGTTACTGTACATTGGAATAAAAGGTTGAGGTTTCATTTGTCCCATACCATGAGGCACAAGTGGAACTAAGAAATACAAAATTTTCAGTATTTTTTTTTTTTTTTTTTTGTTTTTGTCTTTTATTAGTAGATTGTTAAATTAAAAGAAATTCATAATTTTTAAAAGCAAAAATATTTGTAGTTTATGTCTAAAATTTTCAGAAATGTAATTTTAATAGGAAGTGAGTAACATATGTTCAAAGTCAAACTGTTCTAAAAGTTACCACACTTACCTCATTTCACTTGAATGATCATAAGTTAAATTGAAACTGTTTTGACTGGAACACAGTTTGAACGGACAAAACATTCCTACAAAAAGCAATTTTCATTCGTAAAAACTACATGTTATTTTTTTTAAATAAAATTTATTCTTTTTTTATAATTTTATTAAATAAATAAAATTAAATATTTGTTTTTAATTGTTTACTTCAATATTTCTGAAACGAAGGCAGTTGTGTTAAAGTAATTTAGATTTTAATGATTTGTTATTTATAATGCAAAAGAAAATGAATGAAAATGAATGTAAACGATATCTGTAAAATGAATGAATTTCTTTATAAAAAAAAAAAAAAAAAAAAAAAAAAAAATGGAGAAACCTGGTATTTAATATTGAATGTTCAGGTCTAGTTCTAAAGAGAAGTCTGACATCCACTGAAATACTTTGTGACATAAATTTAAATAATTTTCATGGTATATTCCTCAGATATGATTTATATTATAAAATAAAACTTGAATGAGTAATGATACAACAAATTTTGTACAAAGGTATTTTCTTTTCAATGTAATGTGATTTATAGAGGTAGTTATGAGCGCTCGAATAAAAATATCATTTAATGTAAATTCTATTTTTATATTTTATTTTAAATACACTGGGATTTTAAATAGTACATGCAAGCTTTAGCATAAAATTATCAATTATTATAATATTTAATTTAAAATTTTCTTTTAAATATAATGTGATTTGTAATGGTGCCTCAAAAGGCACCATTACAAAGTGCACCAGTGCTGAAAAAGTTACACTAGTGCTGAAAAACTAAATTTTTTGTAAATTCTAAAGTGTCACGAGAAAAATATATCATTGAAAGAAGAGAAGAATTTTTCAAGTAACATTTAAATTATAAAATCAGCACCACAAACCTGGCGTTTGAAAGTAATAAATACAAAGCTTCGAATAAATACCATAAAATGCAAGAAATAACAGCAATTGTTTCGAGTCGAAGAAGGCACGAGTGCTGCAAACAAAGGGGCAAAGCACAGAAACCTATTTCAGTGAAAAGTTAAAATGAATAAAATCGAATGTAAATTTAAATACTGGTGAGACGCAATTATAAAATGTAAGAAGAAATGAAACATGTAAATAAAACTTAAAAGTGAAATTAAATCTCAAAATCTATAAGAAAGAAAAAAATCAAAATTATAATAAAAACCATAGTTATGGGAGTAATTTCCAAACTTCAGACAAAAAAAAAAAAAAAAAAAAAAAAAAAGAGTGGAAGAAATATCCTTAACAAGATTTTTCAAATATTTAAATGTGTAAAGAGCTTCATGGATATCCAAATGGAATAAAAGAGATAGGAGAAGAGATATTTTAGAAAAATCAAAAGAATGATCATGAGCGCAAGAATGAGAAGCAATAAAATACTTTTAAATCTCTTAATTACGAACATTCCGACGATGTTCATTTATTCTATATATCAAAGCATTCTCAGTTTTAACAACATAATCTAAATCACACAAAGAACAAAAGATTTAATAAACGCCAGATCCGTTTTCAGTAAGAACGGGATTTTTAAGAGAATATAATTTAATATTGTTTATCTTTAAATAAATATAAAACCAAACGATGAAAGAATACATTGGAAAAATAATTAATAATTTAAAATCTCTTGCTCTTTCTCTGCCCTCGAGAAGGTTCTACAAAAATTCGAAGATCCTAAACGTTCAAGAGATGTGATCGTTCAATTCAATGTTTTGCGATAGTTCAACTGATTGACCTTGATCATTGAGTTCAGTAATATTGCATTTTATTGATCACTTTCTCTTAAAATTTATAAATTTCTTTAGTATTATAAAGCAACTTTTTAATCTTTTTCCTGATATCATTGGAAATATATATATATCAGCAAAATATTACATATAATGATTTAAAATATGACTATTTAACATTGGAGGTAAACTTTTTTTTTATTTATTTAAAATTCTCCTTTTCTTCTACAAATTAAAAAATTAAAAGTTTAATATATTAAATAATATGCACTGATATACATAGCATGAAATTATTTTATACTAGCATGCTGCACTCTCTTCACTGGTAACTATATTTAATTGACTTTTCAAAAGAATTGAATCCCTGATTATGTTTTATATCGCATTATAAATAAAAATTAAAAAAAAAAAAAAGTACCTACATTGAAATCGCCCTAAAAACCTGGAATCGGGTTCTTGCTGTCTTTTTCTGCTCGCACTGCATCGGGTACAAGTTACCACTGCCTGAATTAAGGTCTATTTCGAGTACTTCAATTTGGGTATTTATCGCCGAAAGGTAGATTTGTTATTATTTAGGAACCGCGATTTCAAAGATGACTGTATCTCAACATCGATTAAATATTTTAGTTTCATTATTCAGTAGCAAAATTTCATTATTCACATAAAAATATATTTCTTTTTTTGTTGAAAACACTGAACTGGAAAACGTTTTTGGCAACAATTAAATTTAAAACTAATATTTAAATGTCTAATTTTCAAGCTATTATATGGAAATTATTTTCATGTTTTAATTAATAAAAAAATAAAATTAAAAAAATATATATATAACAAAAAATAAAAAGAATCTCGAATGTTGTTCTCGAGTGCTTTTTAAAAATATTTTGATTAGTTAAAATACTTCATCTCTTGCAAAAGTAAAGCATCTATATTTTCTCTATATATTAAAAAAAAAAGCTACTGTCACTGACGTGAAATTTTTTTGTCTGCGACAGCATATTCTAACGGAGGGCAGGGTCCTTCACGTCATGAGAGGTATCAATGTGTTCCGAGTACTCCAAGCAGACATTTCAGCCGCTTAGAAATTTATATCATTTTAATTAAAGAAGTTATTAACTAAAAACGACAAGTTTATGAAAGTACTCTATTTGCCATTTTGAAAAAAGTTTCTCCCAGTGACGTTGTTCTTATGTCATGAAGTCATTTTATACGAGAAAATTAAAATATGATCCATGGTTGTACGTAGGTAGGTAGGTTGGTTGGATTTAACGTCGCACCAGTACTGCGCTATGGGTAATTGGCGACGGTCTGGGACACACCCCTAGAGATGTTCCGGAGACATGTCGTCACAATTTTGAACCTTCACGGAGGTGATCCCCCTTCGCTTTGGTGATCCCCAGTGGTATAGTGGGGATGGGAACGTGGAGGACTTCGCGACCACGACAGATTTTATGTGCACCATCCACCATTAGTGTATACGACGGTCTTTGGCCGTTTCAAGTAGATTCGGCAATCTTCCAATTACGTGCAACGACTAGGGTACCGCGGCCCGAAAACTTGGATGTAAAAAACAAAGAAAATAAATATCAACTTTTGTTCTCTACTTTTAGAAAATTAATATTTTTACACGGGAAAATTAAAATATGATCCATGGTTTTAGGTAGGTAGATAATTAGGTAGGTTGTGATTGACGTCGCACCGTTACCACGCTATGGATAATTGACGACGGTCTGGGACGCACCCTTACGGATGTTCCGGAGACATGCCACCACAGTTTCGATCCTACACGGAGGGGAAAGCTCCCCACCTTCGGTGGCCCCTAGAGGTATAATTTTGATGTGAACACGGAGGATATTGTGGCTACGACATATTTTACGTGCAGGAGCCACCATCAGTGTACACAACGGTCTTCGGTTGGCTCGAGAACCGAACCCACACTCTTCCAATTACGAGCTCGGCGCTCTACTGCTTGGGGTACTATGGTCCGGATTTAAGCTTGTAAAAAAGAAATAAAAAGGGTCATAGAGTCATATACTAAAGCTGTACTAAAAATGGTCTAGATATTATGATTTTCTTTCTATTAATATATATATATATATATATATATAAATATTATATATTTCAATTTGACATTGAATATGAGGATTTCCATAATAATTTTCTATTTTTGTCTTGTAATATGCACTATTAATATTTCTTTTCAGTGAAAGAATGCAGCGAACAGGCGGGCAGAGTTCTGTGTGTGTCAATAAGTAAAATGAGTCGGAGAGGAGACGAAGCCTCCTTTGGGGTTTGGTGAGCGGAGCGAGCAGGGGGCAGAGCCCCCTAGTTCTTTAAAATTTACTTATTGATGACACGTCGATTTTTTTTTTAGCCATATCGCTTTAAGAATAAATATTTGTTTTATGATATTTAGGACACCAGTGTTTTTTTTTTTTTTTTTTTTTTTTTTTTTCACTTACTTTTTTTGTGCATTTTAGTGACTAAATGAAAGCTTTTAAAAAATCTAATCAGAATTTCTTTGGATACTGTGTAGACAATGAAGCGTTTTCTTTTACAATTGACATCTTATCTATCAATTATCTGCCAAAAAAATTAACACATCCGTCACCGAGTATCGAACCTACGACTATCGCATTAACAACTTGACGCATTAACCGACTGAGCCATTTTCCAACATAATGTATAACTCACATTTACGTTCAAATGAAAACGCCTTGCTTTTTAGCGTGACAGGGAAACACTACAGCAAAATCTAATTTCGTAAAAAAAAAAAAAAAAAAAAAAAAAAAAAAAACCTTCTAATTAAAAGAAAACTAATTAAAAATTCGCAAATCGAGATGCGTAAGGATAGGTCATTACGAATCTCCATGCAAACTCGTGTAGCTCTGTGATTAGCCGTCTTCCTAAAATTCTCCGGACATACATACACAGTGAAACACACACACGTATCTTATTTTATTATATGTATAGATAGATGAATAACGGAAAGCCCCAGAACACTAAAAATAAAGTGAATTTACTTATGTCAGACGAATTTAAGGTATTAAAGAAAATTTTTATTCATAGTCAGAAGTAATTATATTAGTGCACACCCCCTGCCTTTAATACTGAAAAAGAATGAATGCGATAGAATGTAAAGATCTTTTTTTTCCTTTGAATTTATTATTATATTTATAATTATTATTAATATTATTGTAAAAATAACTATATTAATATTTTGCCAATGTATACTTACTAATTTGAATTTTTCATTATTTATTTATTTTTATTTTTTACTGAAAATTTTATTTTTATTATCATAAAATTTCAAATAATAAATGGATTAAAATGCTAAGAATGTTAATTATGCTATTTAGAATAAATAAGAAAATTGTATAATAGAAAATTACACGTAAGAAAATTATGTCCTCTAGATGTAGCGATTTAGTTATTTTCTTAATTGCCAACCGCTAAAAATCGCCAAATTATGGAAAAACATTACGCTAAATAAATAAATATTTAAAAAAAAATCTATAATAATTAAAAAAAAAATAGTACTATTACGTATAATATAAATAATGATAAATATCCAACCGAAAAAAAAAGAAATCGTGATTTCTAGCTATAGTAATCGGTTTCAGGAAGAGTAAATGAAATTAATAAATTTGGGGTGCTCAGGTAATATCCCTCCGATAAATAAACTAGCGACGTTTATGATGAAGTTTCGTTTATTTGCGCTTATACTGTAAGGATATGATATCTTGGTATAAACTGAACGCAAAAAATTGAAATATTCCTTTACATAAGTTAGGTAAAGTTTATTAATATAATAAAGATTAATATTTACTGCTAAAAACCGCCTTTAATATTTTATTGGTGATTTTTACTGACAGCATTAATTTTAATAATTTAGATTTAAAACATTCCCTCGTGTTTTTCTGTTGCAGAATATTTATATCCATTTATGTCCAATTCTTACAAAATGGTAACAATGAAATATTGATAGAATTTCATGGAGACTTTTTTTTTTTTTTTTTTTTTTTTTTTTTTGGGGGGGGGGGGGTGTTACAGAAATGAAATTAGCTATTCTCATCTAATTTTGTAGTGCAGAAGTAAAAAATAATAATGAAAAATCTGTAACACGTACAGTTTTTTTTTTTTTTTTATGATTATTTAATCTGTACTGGAAGCAATGTACAAATGTCTTTAGAAGGAATGCATTATTACTATCAATATTATTAATTTAGCATGAAATACTGTTAATATGGAGATCATATACATATTGTAGACTAAGTAGAACATAAAACATGGAAAATACACTAAATGATTGAATTGTTATTATTTGTTATTTTAAAACATAAATACAAAATGTAGGCTTTTTTACTTCTTGTTTTAAATGTCTACCTTGTGATTTTAATATGAATAGTTCAAAACTACAGCAAAACTTATCGGTTACGGTTTTACAAGTTCTACACTGAAAACTTGCCATTTTGAACATGAAACTGTAAAACAGCACAATCATACTTAACAAAGGATATCTGTTAACTAGAGTACCAGAAAAAAAAAAGAAACAGATAAGGTACGAATACAGGGTTTCCAAGCAGACAGGATTGCCAGGAGGCAGGGTTGATAGCACGAAATGTTACCATGTGTGATGCAGTCGGCAGCAAAAGTGTCTGAGCACTAGAAATAATCCTTGTCTAAAAAATGGACACTTAATACTGCGTTGTTAAATAAATCCTTGTCTAAAAATTGGACACTTAATACTGCTTTGTTAAATGAATCCTTGTCGAGTCACATTCTTAGTCAGTCTAAGAACATGATTCGAGAAGGATTTATTTAACAAAATAATATTAAATGTACTTTTTTTTGACATCGGAATTACTGGCAAGTGCTCGGATATTACTTTTGATGTCGATTGTATTGTAAATATCATTAAAAAAAAATGCGAATTTTTCTGATACTTTAACAGAAAAAAAAAAAAAAAAAAAGGGGGAACAAACATGGTTGCCGGGACTCTGAGTTGCCAGGACGCTGAGTTGTCAGGAAGGAAGGGTTACCACCTGTAATACTGTGAGAATGATAAAAAATCGTGAAAATTGCCATTTTCTGATAGTCTAACAGAATAAATGTGACGTGCTGGGACTTTTTTATTTGCTGATATTTAATTAAAATTTGGAATTAATATTAAAAATAATAATTTGACCGTTGTTACCGAACCACTGTAGACCAGTGTAATTAATCAATCTCCGCCCATCTTGCGGTCGATAATTCAAAAGAAATTTCCAAATTTATCATATCCCCCATTTCAAAATCATTATCCAGAAGTCGTGATAAATAGCAAATACTTAAAAAATAAGATTATTTCAAATGTAACTGGGATTTATTGAAATGTAATTTAAATCAAATTATTTATGTATAATTATTAAATTAATTAATTAATTTCTCACTTTGCATATTTTCATGAATTCATGATCCCTAAAATGCTAAAATTTTTTCGGATACTTCAGAAAAGGCTTAGTTATTTTTTAGATGTTTAATAAGAAGCTACTTAAAAGAATTAAGAATGAATTTCACAATATATTTAAAGAAAAAAAAATACTAAAAATAAAAATATAACAAATTTCATGTTTTTAGGACTGAGGACTATTAGTTTCAATCTATGGATTTTTACGATGCCAGCTAACGATTATTGGACTTTTATCGAAATCGAAAATATAATTGAATAATTTGAAAGCGATGTTATAATATGAAAAATAAAAAACTAATAGTCCTCCGTACTAAACTAAATTCTGCTTTTGCCACAATTTCATCATATCTATATATCTATATCGATATATTTTTCTTTTTTTGAAAGAAAAAGAAAAGAAAACTAATAATAGTCAGTTTCGGAACAGGCAGTATCGAAAAAGTTTTTTTTTTTTCTTTCTTTCTTTTTTTAATAATTTTGATTTAGGAAATAAAAAGCGCGCGTACAAAATGAAATAAAATACTTTTTTTTTTTTTCCTTTTTTGGTTCCAGAGCACATTGAGCTAAATGTTTACAGTTGTTTCTTAACAGCAACCACCTGCTACATAATATTAGTTTAATACAATCTCAAAAAGATCTGTTTAAAAATTCCTCTACAATAAGATAAAATTTTAATTTATATCTGCAATATATAAATTCATTTATGTGGGGACACATTTTTGCATAGACATGCACTTTTTTTTTTTTTTAATCGATTAAAAAGTTTCAAAATTCAACCTAACTCTTTTAAGTAAATCCTATAATAAACATTAAAAAAAAAAAAAAAAAAAAAAAAAAAAAGAAATAGAAATAGAAATAAGTTTCTAGTTTTCTTAAGCATCTGTAGAAATTTTAGCTTTCTAAAGATGATGAATTTATAAAAAAATGCAAAATGAGAAAACACAATTTAAAAATTTGAAATCTGTAAAAAATACATCAAGAACCATAAGAATTTTTGCTTGGATATATATTTTATTTAATAAACCTACTATAGTTCAATTTATAAATACTTAATGGAACTATAAGCTTTTATATGAAAGCTTCAATTGTACCAATTCAAAGGTGTCTGTTTAACAAAAGGACTATTCGTATGAAACTATTAAACAATGGAAATTTAAAAATCAAAATGGAACTTATAAAGTCACATTAACTAAAATGTTTCATCTCAACACGTATTTCTTATCGTTTTTTGTAATAATCTTACAAATAAATAGCGAAAAACTATGAAATTAGCTTGAAACGAAACTACTATAATTTATTATTTATCTGAAAAAATGCAATATTCAATTTCTACTTTTTTTTTTTTTTTTTTTTGAGCAAGGTTCAAACAGAGATATATTTATTGTACTCTAAATCTCATTCCATCAAGAAAATTTCTTAACGATGCTCTTTAGAAAAGGCCGTTCTAAGAAATGAAAATGTTTCCTTATATAACATTCTTTTATACTCTCTTTCATAAGATCTTTTCTACGAACTCGATAATTTACTCCACTGACGTAAGTAGCGGTTTATTTTTTCCTTAAAAAAAAAATAAAAATAAAAATAAAAATATCGTCATTAATATTTTAAACTTTAATTACATTTTTATGTTTGATTTTTTGATTATTATTATTGTTATTATGATAATAAATAATAAAATATAATGTTAAATATATATTTAACATTACAATATATATATATAACCTGTGGTGAAAAAAATAAACTTTGTTTTTACCACACTGCCAATTTCTTTATAGATATATAAATGAACTCAATTCAACCAAATTTTACAAGTTTTTTCCATTTAAAAAACTGCCACCAATCATGAAAAAACAATTTTAGAAACAGAAAAAAAAAAAAAAAGTTTATATATATATATAATTTAGATCTTTTGTTAGTTATGATAATTTTCACTAAATAGGGGAAAAAAACGGTTGTTGTTGAGTCAACAATTTTTTACATGCATAAATATTACATGTAATCCCGCATTCATAAATGTTGCATGTGAGTTAAAATGAAATATATATCTATATATATATATATATATAGATATATATTATATATATATATATATATATATAGATATAGATATAGATATATATTTAAACACCTTAAAATTTACATTTCAGACAATAATTAAAAAAAAATATATATACTATTTTAATACCCAAAATAGAACTTAAAATATCGTAAAATTGGAGTATTTTGTCATGCTAATGCTTAAATAATAATTGTTCATAATTATATATATAGATGCAATATACCACTATTTACTGCCTGTTTTAAAGTAAAATTTATTAAATAGTCAAAGCAAAATAAATTTGATTTACCCGAACACTATTGAAAATTTACGTATTATCAAAAATGTATCTGTAAAATTGTATAAAATTCTCACAATAATTAGTTGAAATAGTAAAAATATGTCCAATTACTCATAATTGAAACTACCAAATATAACATACAAGTGACACAATTAGTATGGTTGAAATAATTTTCTAATTGCAATTTAATTTAACAAAATTTCAGTATGAAACTCGTTAACTCATTCGTAGTTAAATGTCATTTAAGTGTAATGTAAAATTAATTATACCATGGATATCGTGTTTACTTTTCTAATACAGTTAATTTAAGCTAATGTATTAGTGTTGTAAAACTATTTTTAAATTGAAATTGGATGAAATATTCTTACAGTGAGAAAGAAAAAGATCATTTTAAACTATAATGTTTACGTTTTTTCCTAATCATCTGCTTTATATATATATATATATAATTTTTCCATCTTAATGTAATAAAGGTATATAGGGTAAGTGCTCCAGTGATTGACACTTTTAGAGCAATCGCTGATGTTTTAGTCACCAGAAATTATTTTTAGAAATCTTAAGTTAGGACATATGGTATGAAAGATATCCAGAACCATATATATGTTAAAATATATACATTTGATAACAATTATTATTATTATTTTATGAATTTTTATTTGTCACCCTCTCAATGTCCCAGTAATTGACACGACCAGTTTTTCACTTTATCAGAAATTGCCCCCCTTTTTTCCAGTGTTTCACACTGCTAGTTATTAATTTTACAAGTTATTAGCACCGTATGCTCCAGTGTTTGACATAAAATGTTAAAAATTTTATATGTAAAATATATGATTTTATTATTTTTATTATTTATTAATTTTTTCTGGATAGATGTCAATCACTGGAGCATGGCAATCATTGGAGAACCTACCCTTCATGTACAATAGTTTTCGGAAGTAGTATTTTGTAGCCATTATAAAATATAACTGTCAATAATTTTTATATGATCGTCAACCAGGGAGCAGGCTCAAAATTAAAATTAACATAACTCGCAATAAAAAACTGCAAATTAATACCGGTTGAGTAACAACCAAATATTTCTGAGACGTATCCATTTATTTATAATAATGCACAATATTATAAATAAATGGCCATAATAATTATAGCAAATTTTAATTATAACAAAAATTGAGTAATAGATCTACCCCATTTCGTTGGATATATACCTTAATTCAATAAAATGAGTTTATCATAATATGCATCTAGCACATCAAGTTTCGTCCATGTATATTTTAAAATACAAAATATAACCTCCCCGTAAAAGGACAAAACTGCCACACAGCAAAACCAACTATCGGACAACATTCACGAAATTTAAATTAGAATAATAATTTTAAAGGTCTTTTAACATTTCATATATGATACATGCTATAAAAGCTTAGTTATAGCTTTATTATCGGATTTTTGCTTCACTTTATGACGGATACACTCTCAAATAATATAGTCCATTATAGTTATTTTAGATTTAGAGTTTTATAATACGTTTACAATATATAAAACGCATTGCAGGTTCCATTTTAATAAAAGTTGCTGCATGAAGTTTGTGGCACCTGCTAAAAATTTATATTTAGAAGAATAACGAACTCCGATGTGCGTCAAAATCCAGTTAAATATAAAGTTTTGTAGAATACTGACTTATTCTTTATGAGATACTGTGCTTGCAACATTTTGATAGACGAAGAACTCAGAGACAAATACGCACAGAGACAGGTGTTTTAAGGTGCCTTCCTACTGTCGGAGGTGATTTTTTTTTAATATATATTTGAAAAATTGCCTGTTTATGTGCATTATATGATAGAATATAGTAAAAAAGAGTGAATAACCTGAAAAAAAATATGAAAATTTTAAATTACTTTGATAATTAGGCTTAAAATCTGCATAACATTTGCGAAAAAAAAGCACTTTTACAAAACATCATAAGTCAAATTTAAATAAAGATATTTTTATTCTGTAAATTTTATACAGATTATTGAAAGGTTCTTAAAGGTGTGAACTACTCTCAAAACTATAACCATGATATTTAATATTTTACAGAAGATAACATTTTTACATGCTGAAAAAATCATGAATGTACATGAAAGTTCATAATTTCTATCAAATAAATAAATAAATAAATAAATAAATAAATAAATAGCTAGATTCATTGTCGTAGTTCAATCCCTAAAACAACTTCTCTAGAATATTTTTTCAAAGTTTCATAACTTTTCAATTATAACTTTTTGAGTTATGATGTTTTAGGATAAAGCAAAATGTTAAAAATCTCATTTTGAGAAAAAGCAGAAAATATATTTAAACGCCAGAATTTACGTATTAAATAAAATATAATTTTAGTAAGTTCCTGATTTATTTCAAAGTTTTTTATTTCCTTTTTAAAATTCATTTTATATTCAGTAATAAATTTTCACGCTTATATTGAGTAAAACATTTATGTAACCAAACATTTACGGGTCATTTCCGGTCACTTCCGATTTCAAAAACCGGCGAGTGACTAATATTAAAATGCCGGTAACTCAGGTTCTAAGCAAGATAGAAACAAAATTCAAACTGATTTAGAAAGCTAAAATGACAGGCTTTAATACTAACCCAAAAACAGAAAATCGTAGTTTTGACAAAAAAAAAAAAAAAAAAAAGTCAGCATAAATGTGCTCAGATTATCCCAAAACATGCAAATTCATCGAAAACTGATTGTCAAAAACTTTACGAAAACAGCAATGCCTTTCTTCTATACATATAAAACTGTAAATATGTCTGTTATCAGTTCGCTACATAAAGCTACATTGTTCAACCGATCGATTTCACAAATAAATGCAGAGCGACCAATCGGCTGATATATGCTCAAACTGTATCAGCATTACTTTTTATAACATACATCGAACCTACCATATTTGGAGCATTTATATAGCATAGAACCTGAGATATTTCCTACTCGTGAACGAGATAGAATTTCAGTATAACTGAGTTAGCTGTTGGTCAATATGAACCTGAATTAAATCATCACAATTTTGCGTAATATCTGTCTGACATACTAGGTTTTGCGCACTTATATATTTTAAAAGCTGAAGTATAATCTCTGCATAATCTCCTGCGTTGTAGTAACACCAGCTGTTGGTCCATATATCCCAAAAGCTAATAACTAACAATTTAAATGAAGGTCCAAAAAATTATCAAGTTATATTAAATCCCGTAAATGTTTCTGCAGATACAGTGTTCACAATTTTTTTATAATATATATAACACTTACCATGTTTGGAGCATTTCTAGAACATAGAATTTGAACTATTGCTTTCCCATGAACGGAGTTGAATTTCAGTGTAGCAGTATTACCTGTCTATAGATATGCCCTGAATTTAAATTATCATAATTTTGCATAATATCTACTTCCCTTGTTCTGTAATGTACTGTAAAAAAATTAGGTATAGTCTTCTGTTAAATAGAGTGATTGCACCGTAGCAGCACCACCTGTTGTTTGATATATCTTAAAAGCTAATAAATAAGAATTTAAATGAAGGTTCAAATAATTACCAAGTTAGGCTAAATACTGTCCATATATGCATGCATGAAACATTTTAAAATTTCTCAAAATTACTAAGAAGCGCAAAAACATTTTTATGCTTTTGTAAACATTACACATATATATGAGTAAATTCCCTAGTTTTCCAATTATATTTTTAGAAGAAAGGATAAGTTTGTTTTACATGTAACATCTGTTTAAAAAAAAATGGGAAATTTTTAACACGAAGGAATGAAGAAAATGCTGAATTTACAAACATGTACAAGCACTTATAAATATTAAGAAGAAAAATTTATGTTTTAAAGTTCTGTGAAAAATCCTTTTAGAGAAATTTAAAAATATTTTTATAAACTGAAAGTTAAAAATATTTTTCAAAACAGCCCAGAGAAAAGAATGTTTTGTGTAGCAGAAACAAAATCAACAAGGTATTATATTTATCTTCTCCGAATGCTGATATTAGGCGTCATGATATAGAAGAAGTTCGCAGTGCAAACAACCACATGGATCTACATTTATAACATTTTATTAAACTCGTATTTTGTTTTTGTCTTTTTATGAATATATTTAAATTCCTCGCATTTTATAACAGTTTACGTACATCATTTGTTTTACATATTTTACATGCGTCGAAAATAAAAATGATTAAGGGAAATATTTTTTAAATAATTTAATTTCTTAAAGGGGAAGAATTAAGATAGTTTCATATACTTTAAAAATTCTTAGTTTCTCAAATACATTTTTTAATTAAATAATAATTTAGATTTTTTTTTATTTTTATTGTTTTTAAATCAAAAGTAAAATAGTGACATTCAAACTAATTTATGCTTACAAAACTCTAGAGTAGGACTGGGCTTTATATCGATGTAAAATAAAATATCGATTTAACGCTAATATCGTTTATCCGATTTAAAAATTTCATCTTCCGTAAAATATCGATGCAGAAACATCAAAGCACGGGGAAATCTGATTCCAGACTAAACCGATTCTATGCTGGAATAATGCCAGATAGCTAGTCATATTCATTCAACGGGATAACGATTTAGTCAAGCATGCGCACTCATAGACAATTAAATCATAAAAATCTTGACTGAATGAAACCGCAAAAAACCAAGCGAATAATATTCATTCGAAATGCCGTTTCGATTTAGTGTTACGCAGTCGCACTGGGAAACAGAGAATATCGGTTTAAAAGATGCATTCTTTCGATGAGCCATGATTGCGGTTTTGACGCATGTGCAGAAGCAAAATGAAAACCGATTCTGATTTCTGATACAAGCATTCCGGTTAAGTTTGGGTTGATGAAATGGGATTATTCATTCATTCAAAATTCGTTTGATTAGAAGAGATTTATTTTATCAGTATTAGTATTTTCTTCTGCTATTTTTTGTTATATTTTTTGCCAGTTCCTATAATTTATAAATACGAAATCCCAGTTTATGTCTATTAGATAAGTGAATTAACTATTCTTTATAAATATTTTATGTAATTAATAATATTTCTTCATTAAATTCATCAATATTAGTACAGAATACGACATTGTCATATTGTCAAAAATAAATTAATTCAAACAACGGCGTTATTTTAGATATGATTATTTTAATATCTAATTTTTATTTATTTGGAAGGTATGCGTATTTAAAGGATATGCGTACTCGAAGGTATGGGTATTTCGAACAGTATGAGTATTTAAAAATAATTTTAAATGCTTTGAAAATTGATTTTTCCCCCTCTTCAAATGCACCAAATTGTTCTTCCTATAAAATTTATTTCCCTTCACTGAGTTAGCAATTTAAGTCTTTTTGTCTTTTGTAATATTTCATGTAATTTAATCTAAAATAAGTAAAAATTTTAAAATTTCAATAAAATAAAAGTAAATCTCGTAAACTTTTTAAAAAGAATTATATTTTAGAAAATTTTAATTAAGAATTATATTTATTAGGAGATTCAAGGCACTAGAAATTTAATAACGTGTGTGAAGCGCTTCTCTTAATTAGCAATTTTCTGCTGATACTAGCAATTTTGCAATTTATTCGCATGTAAGTGGGGCATATAAATATTTTAATGCATTACAAAGTAGTACGAAATAGTAAAATTCTGAATTTATCAATTAATTAAAATAATAATAATAAATTGGGGTGTTTTAAAAGTTCTGAATGTTACTCATGAAATGTCACGTCACGAGTCCATATAATATAATATTTGGGATAAAACAAAACTGCGCTATATTAATTATACTGATGTATAAATTTTGAACTGTGGAAAATAATGAATAATTTTATAATAATTAGTATTAAAGCATATCTTTATCAGAAGGCTGTTTCTTAGACGGACTAAGAACATGATTTGACAAGAATTTATTTTACAGAGCAATATTAAGTGTACAGTTTTTATATAGAAAATATTGCTAACGCTCGAATAATTTTATATCCGACTATATATGGAGTAATGTTATAAGCAATACCATTATATGGCTCAACCTCGTTTTTAAGTTTTCTACTTCCTGCGATTGAATTTAAGTTGAACCAAAATTGGAGCTACCATACTTCCACTCACAAGGGAAGTATAAATCAGTAAAATTCCTATTGAAACCAAACTAAGATTAAATTAAAAGAGAGGTCGAAAACATAGGCTAAATGGCAAATTTTGAGCAACAATTCTCTTATGGGTTAAGATAAGACCCTAGAAAATTTAATCCCTTTTATGAAAATCAACGAAATATAATAAGCGGGCAAAAGAGCGTGGCACAGTGTCAGAAGGTTTGACTTGAGACAAGAAGATCTTCAGTTCAATCCTCGTCTCGGCAAATTTTGATTATTTTTTTTTTTTTTTTTTTTTCATAATACTAATATTTGGTTTATCTAAATTTAACAAATGATGGTAAAAAGTTAAACCATGGGGTGGTTGCAGCTACTTCAGTACCAAGTTTTGGTTCAAACTAACACCAAACTTTTTATATTGTAACGCTGTACTACTGAGACATTAAACCCAACAAACTAACTACAAACCGTATCTACATTCTAAAGAAAACTGTTAAAAGTCCTTACGTGTCAGGATTAAAACCTACAATTGGTAACGCTGCATTAAATCGATATATCCTTATATCGGTATTTTAGACGAGCGATATATTGATTTAAAAAATGTCAACATCACCCAGCACTACTATAGAGATGTACGTAAATCATGGTTAATTCTTACAGTGAAAGAGCTTATATTTATGAGTAATAAACTATTTCGAAGCATTTGTCCAACCACATCAGATCTATCATCTTAGTCTACCGTTCGATTATAAAAGTGTCTGATTAAAAAACTGATTAAAAAAAGTGTCTCTTATATTATTTTATAAAATCAGTTTTTATGTTTTCTACTTAAAAAGTGCATTTAAATACGGTCTTTCATTTAGTACACTAAGTTATATAGTATGTTCTACAATAAATCAGATACTTATAGCTTGAGTTTTTATTAAATATATTTAAATTTTCTTTCATTATAAAACAAAAGGTGAGTTTTTTATTTTTATTTTTTATTTTTATTTTTTTTTTTTTAACCGATATATTTTATTCTATAAAAGAAAAAAAAATTTTTTGTTGGGATATTACTAATTCAACAATTGTGAGAGGTACAAATCTCCATCGTAATATTCCATGTCGTACCGAAATATAAAGAGTCAGATTAAAACCTAGAATATTCTTTTATTCTGCGAATTGCCGCCAACAAACATTATACGTTTTGCTTGATTTGAAATTTTGCTTACAATTTTTAAAAGGGATATTCTGTTCCAGAAATTATTTCTCTGTGTGTGTAAAATAGATTAACAAAAGCCGATTATAATCGCCGATTAACAAAATGTAATAATATCATTATATTCTATGACTTAGGCTGTTGCGGTGGCCTAAAAATTTTAAACGCGTATTTCTCAAAACTATAGATTTTTCAGGATAGCTTACATAATATCTTAAGATATATTAAACCAATTTACTGCAAATTCCGTACTAAACTTCAATATATATTCTCCTTTCACCCCTACATTTTTACACCGCAATTATTTGTTGAAACTACTTTTAAAAAATTACAATTTATGAAAAGTACTTTTTTCCTATAGTCGCCATTTTGCGCATTTTTTTTTTTTTTTTTTTTTTTTTTGCTTAGGTAGGAGCTACAATGACATTCTTCGTATATAAGAACACCATTTTTTAATTTTTATTTATTTATTTATTTATTTTTCTTTTTTTGTAGATGAACAGAAGTAATGCAATCCTGACAATCAGAAAGCCCCCATGCACCCCTTTTTTTTTAACTTCCCCGCGTCTTTACAATTATATAGATTTTTTTTTATGTATATATATATATATATATATATATATATATGTATATATTTCAGTTACTAATTAATAACGTTTAAAAAATGAACAGTTTCTTTTCTTTTCCATAATAGAGCTCAAGAAACCCCACACACACACACACACACACAAAAAAAAAAAAAAAAAAAAAAAAAAAAAGTATGCTTCTAGGCAATATCCGCTTAAATTATATAATATATATGTATATATATAGATCATGCCGTTTCAAATACGTGAAAAAGTTTGTCATTTACACTAATATATACCTTTTGTTACTTAATATTAAAACATGCAATTAATTTATTTTGAATATAAATTCAAAAACCTTTTTTCAATAGCTGTTCAAAGCTTTTTAGTTCAAGTTAGATTTGTGTACTGTTAATAGTTTTTAAACTGACAAAACATTCAGTGAAAGATTCAGAATGAATTCAGTTCGAGATGACTAATAATTTATGACGTAACCTTCCTGTGGTTAAAATTCTACATTTTGTATATTTTAATAACAATTCAGTTTCGTTAAGAAAGCAATTTATCTTGAGTGTGAATTGGTCAAATTCAGATTTAAATAATATATTTTCCATAATATTATTTGTTGGATGCAATGAAATGATTTCACATAATAAAAAAAATAGGTTTATTTAAAATATTAATTTGAATAACTATAAAAGTTTTGCACATAACTTTAATATCTTAAAGAAAGAATAAGAATTTAACAAATCAAGTTTTTCTTTTTTGTTATACAAGATTCCTATTCATTATTTAAATAATCAGTCAGTGTATACGAGTGATAATTCGAAAACAAAATTTTAAGTAATTATTGTTCTGTAGTCACTGGAAATTTTCCACCGTCTTCGCTGGTAAATAATAAAATATTATATATCTTAAATCTCTGATAACACAGGTCTGCGAAATCGTAATTTTTATTTTTTTTTTCTGTACTGCTTTGTGTATCTCAATTTTTTTTTTTTTGATACACTGAATTCAGGAATGTTTATCTTTTCTTTCTATCACGTAAGGGATTTTCACAATATAAGGATAAAGATCGGAAGAATTCAAACAGAGGCTATAACAAATTCGAAACTATTTACGTATAAAACATATTAAATAGCCTATTATTTACACATTGTCTTTCAAATGTGTATCAGTAGATAAAAACAGTATTTAGAGCTTTTTTCTCTTGCGCATATCTTGAGGGTCTTGGGGGGGTCTATATGCAGCGTCTTTCAATAATCTACTAATATATTAAAATCGTCCCTAATACCTTCTCTACATTTCTTTGATGACTTCTTGAAATAGCTCTCATTCATCTTTACTAATATCACCTAGATTTTTCTGAGAAATAACTTACATGGTAGTTGAAAAAGATGGAGCTCAAAAATCTCATTTTTTTGTCAAAAATATATGTGATGGAAAGTTTTGAATAATTACTTTCTTCTATATGTAATATAGAGAAAGTATTGGATTCGCGAAAATTTTCGAAGTCCACTTTTTGATGGATTTACATGTTTTGGGATGTGGAGAACACGAATTAATAGTTTTTAGAAAATGTCTGTCTGTCTGTCTGTCTGTCCGTCCGTCAGTCCGTCTGTCTGTCTGTCTGTCTGTCTGTATCATTTTTTTGTGGACGCTGTATCTCACGAACCAATGAATGAAATTTAACTAAACTTGGTATTTAGTTGCACCCTGACATAAACTGGTGCTGATTAGATTTTGGTATCAATCGCTCAATAGGTGGCGTTGTGATCGCATTTTATGCATATTTTTAACATGGCAGCATAGGACAAAATTCCGTATAAATGGGCATAAAGAGAGTTATTTTACACTTGTGATTGTAAAATTAATATGAATTATTGATAATAGTAGTAGTTAGCTAGGAAAAAAATTTTGTGCATGTGGGGGCATCGGTTCCCCCCCCCCGGGGGGAAGTACTCCCCCGGGGAAGTAAATTTTCAAGATGGGTATCTTTCGAAAGGTCTCGTTGATAATAGTAATAGTTAACTGGGAAAAAATTTTTGTGCATGTGGGGGCATCGGTTCCCCCCCCCCCCACCGGGGGGTGAAGTACCCACCCGGGGGGGCAAAGTTTCAACATGGGTATCTTTCGAAAGGTCTCGTCAATACCTTTAAAACGAATGGTTGAACCATAAATCTGTGATAATTTAAAACAAAGTTATCGATTTTTTTTAGTTTTAACAAAACAAAACTTCAACAAAACAAAAATCGCATTTTTTTTTTTTTTTTTTTTTTTTTTTAACGAAATTTAACCAAACTTGGTATTTAGTTTGTCCCCGACATTAACTGGTGCTGATTATTTTTGGGGATCAATAGCTCAACAGGTGGCGCTGTGCTAGCATTTTATCTAAATTTTTAACATGACAGCATAGGACAAAAATTCGTATAAATGTGCATAATAAGAGTTGTTTTAAACTTGTGATTGTAAAATTAATATGAATTATTGATAATAGTAGTAACTAGGTAATTGTAACTAGGAAAAGAAATTTCTGCATGGGGGAGCATCGCTTCCCCCCCCTGGGGGAGAAGTACACCCCCGGCGGGGATAAATTTTCAAGATGGGTATCTTTCGAAAGGTCTCGTCAATACCTTTAAAACGAATGGTTGAACTGTAAATCTGTGATAATTTAAAACAAAGTTATCGATTTTTTTTTACTTTTAACAAAAAAAAAAAAAAAAAAAAAAAATCGTACTTTTTTTTTTTTTTTTTTTTATTGTTACTGATTGAATATGTATAGGTAAATATAGAAGAAAGTCTTGTGGTGGCCACAACATACTAGTTTTTCTTCAAACAGCATCCAAAATTACACCAGAAAACACCCTGAAGAAAAATATTTCATTGCAGACCTGTGTAATCTTTAGCTATCACTGATCGGCATGAAAATTGCTTTTCACATAATTTCAGAATGGTCTTGTGTAAAAAGACCTCCTGAATCCGAATATGACGCCCATTTTGCCCTATAACCCTCCGGTTTTCACGAACAGTCCCCTATTCTTATCATTTTTCGGAGATTTTATGACTATAAATTTGATTTTTAGGAGGGAGGAGGATTATATTAACCGTTAAATATCTTCTGAGGGGCTACAGAGTTGGAAAATTGTAAAGCATGGACATTTGCGAAAAGGGAAAAAAATTGGGGATTTGCCATTGAAATTATGTATTATGTATCTTATATTTTTTAAATATGTTATTAATGTTGTTTTTTAAGCTTTAACTCTCTATCTATCTCTCTCTCTCTCTCTCTCTCTCTCTGTATATATATATATATATATATATATATATATATGTTTGTTTTTAGGTGTTAAATTAATTCTTTTTCATTCTTTAAATTCATGGTCATAAAATTATCGAACTGGAAAAAAAAAGGGAGGGGGTGGTTTTTCTAGAAAAACGGTGGGTAACTGGGTTAAATGGGAGTCATATTCGGATTCAGGAAGTCATTCTATATAAGAATCAGCAAGAATGATATCAAAACTCGATTTTTTTTTCATAGCAGTGTATTTACAAGTAAAATTAATTGCATAATACGATATTGCATTTTGATTCCTACGCACAAATTTCACTATTTAAATGCCTTAATAAGATAAAATATCAAGATCTGAAATATCAAGATTTCCGTTATACTCATCACATAATACGCATTTAAAAAAAATAATAATAATAATAAAAAAAAAAAAAAAAAAAAAAAAAAAAAAAAAAAAAACAATAAATAAATAAATAAAAATTAAATAATGTTATTTTGCTTAACTGTTTTAACTATGGACATTAATCAAATGCTTATCATTGCAAACTTGATAGAAAGGTAAACAAATATAGATTTTAGTGTAAAATCACGTCTGAAAAATGTCAGACGGACAATGCTTACAACAACAACAACAACAACAAAATAAATAAATAAAATAAAATAATAGTTTTATTTGAGCCTGATATAGATAATACGATTATTTAATTACAGTTTATTGTAAATAAAAACTAATTTTAATCTTTAAAAAATATTCTCTATCTATCTAAAAATATTCTGTAAAAAGAAGAAAGAAAAACTAAATTATTCTTCCAACAAATTTCATATAATAGTAAAGAAATCTGTTGAGTCTGGGATAATTTTATGATTTACATAAAAAAAAAGGAAACATTCATTATTATTATTATTGTTGTTACTGTTATGCAAATTTTACAAAACATTATTACTTTCATTTTGCATGTGCACGTATATATCACGACTAATTTAACAATAACTGGGGTCACAAAAATTGCATTTGGAATATCTACAAACAAAACTGAGGTGTAAGAAAATGTAATGCAGCTGTTTTATTTCTCTGAGAGATATCCACCTCATTCTTTTAAAGGTGCATTTATTCTAATCGAATGTTTTATTTGTTCTAATTGAACGCATAGTAAAAAAATTAAATATACTCGATGAAATATAAATCTAATATACGTTTTAAACAATATATTATAATTTTTGAGCATCATTGTCTACATCTTAAACAATAATTTTCTTTTAAACAAGGAAAAACATTTTTAGGTAATAATTTGTTACATTTATTTTATATATTACGTATATTTAATACCATAAAAATATCCTTAAAATATACACACTGTAGACATAAAGATGTAATATAGAAAAAACTTTCCTGTTGTCGAAATTAAGTTAAATGCCACATATTCCTAAAACACACGAGACAATCTGAGAGAGTTTTTAATGCGCTATTTTATATATTTAAACAATATACCTTCAGCTTTGTTTTTATTACATTATTAATTCTTTATCTTAACAAATAGCATTTTTAACCCTCTCTTAATTGTCGAAGGTGATACATTGTCGGGACAATTAAGATGGATGTGCACAGTGAAAATTCATAATTATTAATTATGATAAGCATTGTTTTAAAGTAGTATGTCAAATATAAAATATTTTAACAGTAATGTACATTAACATCTATATATTGGTGTATACGATTTTACTTACATCTGAAAAGATTTGATGAAACTATTAAGAGTCATAATTGTCACTTAACTTCATTAATAAATAAACTTTGAGTTTAACGTTTTAAATAAATTTATTTAGAGTAAAAAATATCTTGTGTCAGGAATAGGACTTGAGACCTACAACATAAAATGCTGATGTTCTACCACATCTAACGAACGACATATTTTGCTCAAGGACAATTTTAAACTCCATTTCTGTATTTGAACAGACGGGAAATAATAGAAATACCACTCATGTAAAACAGCAATCCCATTGGATAGTGATATACGTTAAATAATATTTTTGTCAATACAATTTAATTAATTAGTAACTATTGACTTGAAAAATGTAAGCCATGTAAATCTGGAACTGTACACAGTTGGATGTCAAAGGTTAGGAAATTGAGCACATTAAGCTGTAGGTAACTGGTTCAAACTTTAGACAATGTCTTTTTTGCTCTAAATGAACTTTTCTATTACAAAATGAAAATTAATTAATTAATTATTATTATTATTTGTGAAAAGTCTAATTCTTAATTTATGCATCGTAAACTAGCGGATTCATGTTTCTCATGGGTTTTACAACTCTTTTTTAACTGTATTCTTATGTAGAATACGAGAATTAAATCGATCTTGAGCGAAATATTTTTGTCAGAAACTGTCTGGGTAGATCAGTGGTCGAGCAACTGCACCTTACTTTGTAAACTGCTAATTCGATTCCTAACCAACAATTGCCTCTATAAATAAAATTATTAACTTAAAAATCAAAATTTAGTAATTATTGAAACTATTTAGGTGACTTAGAAAAAGCTTTAGTAAAATATGATTCTGAAAGAGAAAAATTTATATAAGCACTATTATCAAAGCAATAGAAAGACATTCATAATGGCGTTAAAAAAATACTAAGGGAAAATAGGAATACAAAACTCAGAAAAAAAAAATATCACGAAGTATTAAAATATTTTTCAATTATAAGTGTGATTAAAAAATTAACTCATAAATAACTTTTAAAATCCGGTAAAATGCTTGAGCTCTGTGTTCTGATAACACGTAGTGATGACAAAAGGATACATTGAAAGCCATAAAAAATAAATAATTTTAATACCACATTAATTAAGAAACATAACATTAAAAAAATGACATTTAGAAAAAATTGGTTCACAAGTTTTTTTTTTTTTTTTTTTTTTTCGTTTAACTATTAAGGTGCATTAATTGCAACTGAAGTTCTATTTAGTTTATAGATAATTTTTTGACGGAAAAAGAAAAGTATTATCAGCACAGTAATGTGCATTGTTGATCCCCTAATGTTTATTAAGAGCGTTATCAGAAATAAATTTTAAAAAACTGTGCATGAAAAATTTTGTAATTTAAATTCATTTGCATTTTACCTTTCATAAACTAAATTTTATTGAATTTCAGGTAATAATAATGAATTAATCAGGACTAAAATTAATACAAATTCTGCTGGAAACTAAAAAAGAAATTCTGTGACAGTCATCTAGAAAATAAACTATGGATCCAGAAAACAAAATTACATGTCATACTTGTATTTATTGTTATCTTTGCTAGTGACTTACAGAAATTCCTATGTAAATTCTTCAGCGATTTATTATATTATCAAGGTCAATCTTATTTTAAAATTCCTGGAAATATAATGCAAATACAAAAGGTAAGTTTTGACAGCAATAATTTTGGTTTTATTGACCCAATATATATGTTTTGACCAACATATAGAAAATCAAGTGAGACGTTGCCGGAATTCAAAAGATTTCTCATATTCATACTACTCTTGTACGATCTAGACTAGACAAGAAATAGACTAGAAATTCAGTTAGAAGATTATAAATTCTCGACTAGAAATTATATACTAGACTAGAAATTTGCGATCATTTCGTCCATTTAATTTATTTATTTACCTCATGCACAGAACTCGGAAAACTATATTTCTAGTTTAGGGATTCAGAAAATTACCATTTATTTGTTCTAGGTGTAGGCAGTAAATATTATTTTCACAATGTAATTTACAAGATAGAATTGCATAATATTTATAGAAAATTGTCTTGACATATTGGTGGCAGAATTAATAGATTTAAAAATTTATATTCTTTACAATTGAAATAAAGAAAATAATTTTTAAAGAATTTTATATTCCAATTTTCTAATAGATTGGTTTTTGAATATTGTAATCTGGAGAAAATAAATTTATTTAAATGATAATTTTTTAGGTGATATTTTTTAAATATTTCTAGAACATTTTCTCTTAATCAGACAGTCCAAGAAATTAAATCCACTTAGAAAATGTTAAATAAAATTAAACGAAATTTAATTGTTTTAATTATTACAAAATATATATAATATTATTATTCCATTATGCACATAATGTTTATGATCACACAATTTATTTATTAAAAGGTTAAAAATATACTGTTCAGTAAAAATATATGTTTGTATTCTGCAAGTCGCTGTGTACATATACAATGATTATATACATAAATATCAAAAATAAAAATTCTTTTGTTTATTTAAAAAGTATTCTTATGTAACACGAATTTGTTTAAAATATTACAAACGTGATAAGGAAAATCAGTAACGAAGTTTATTCAGTTGTTTTCAGCAAAATTTTGTCGAGAAAGTTTTATCAGATGTTCTGTTTTAAGCTCATTAGTGATGAAGATAACAAACTCTCTTGTTACTCTCTTTATAATCCCAGCTGAAACTTATTTCCCCATTATTATTGTCCTTCCTTATTTTAATCCGAACTTCCCTATATCTCTTTTGTTGTTGCGTAGTTGTTGTATTCCCCAACGACTATGTTTCAAATTTCTTCCTAGAGAATAAAACGGAAAGAGTTTCAACTCTAAATTATAGTTTATTTAAAAAATTGGATATAATATTAGGTAGGTTTATAGTAATTGCATTTATATAAATATTATAGCTTTAGTTATATACACTGCAGACTAACGAAATATATAAAATAAATAACTCATATAATAATTGTTACTTACTACTAATTATTGATGTTTCAAGTAATGGTATGAGATTTTATTATATAATTATAAAAAAAAACTTCACTATTGGTTATATTTTAAAATGTTCTCACACACATGTTTCATTTTTATCAATTTGATAGATAGAAATCTGGATACAATTAAGAATGTATACTTCGGAAATGACGTTAGGACGTTTTATTTAAATATATTTTCCGCGATATGTATTTAACTCTGCGTACTGCATTTCAAATATCTATTAATTATTAATTCTGTGTAAATCATTCTGCTTACGTATTTGATTTGGAGAATATTATAATCAATTTATTATTTATAATTACTACTACTATGTAAAATTCATGGATTTAAATAAATATTTCAGCTTTAAAATGTCGGTTATAAATGTCGCTGATAAATCACATAAGTTCAAATTAACATTACAGTAATAGTACACTTTAAAAAGGAAGGTTATTTATGAAAGTGTTTAAGATAACAATTTAATTATTATATCAAATTGAAATTAATTTTACTTAGTATATTTAAATAATTTATTTGTTAATACCTTTATAATATAATTATTAATATCTTTAAAGTTACTCAACAAGTCTCCTGTTTTCTGTATATTATGTATAACCACGTGAAATTTCTTGTTCAATAATAGTATACTTTAAATGAGCTATTTTTGAAGTATAAAGTTTTAAATTTTTCGCCACTGAATTATAATTACATTTATATGATCAATCTAAATTCATTTAACCCTGTGTTATCTATGTAAAATGTCTTACATTAATATTGTATCATGTTCAATGATCTTAAATTATTCTTGTTTCCTGCAAATTAATATACAAATGAGTCATAATTGGTAATTATAACTGGTTTCTTTTCTTTTCTTTTTCTTTTTTTATTTTTTTTTATTCATAACTTATATGTGTTTTAGTTCATTCTTGAAATATTTTTGTTGGATAATGATAACGATTTTATGCGATCTCATATATCACTGTCAAAAAAAAAAAAATTGTTTTTTATTACCTTTTTTTTTTTTTTTTTTTTTTTTTTTTTTTTTTTTCGGGCGGGGGGGGGGAGGAGGTTTCAAAATTATTTTTTCTATATTTATTAACTTTTTCAATTTATTTTGGTATGTATAAAGTTCTATATGAATATGCATTTTTTTATATATTAATTCAAGTTTTTATTCCTGGTGCTTAAGATTATAAATAATATTAAATATAATAATATTTATTATTATTATATAATATTACTTAATATATTGTTACAAAATTGTAAATAATTGTGTTTATTTTTGTATAAATTCTTTCAAAGAGGCTTTGTAAGTTGATAAACTGCTAATTTTGTCCATTTCTAGTCATTTTAGCGTTGAAATAGCCTTATTTTCCCTGAAAAACGCATTAAAAAGCCCAATAATGCAAGTAATGGATTTGGCGCCAAATTTGGCTACTTTTTCCCACCTTGGCGATTTTTTTGGCGACCTTGGCGAGAAAATCCTCGTTAGGGATATACCAAATATGGAAGCTGTAAGTTGATTGGTTGACCACTTTCTAGAATTTTCTCGAAAAATCTGGGTTCCATGGAACAGTATATAAGGAGCGCTTCTCGCCAAGGCAGTGAATTAGTTCAGTTCAGTCTGTGATCAGAGTCGGTCAGCTTGCATTGAGCCTCTTCGAAAGAGACTTGCTTTAAGTGTTATTGCTATACAGTTTGTACTGTGGATTTGCTATTGACAGCTGTTGTTTAAGCTGTGTTTACTGGTCGAATTGAAGCTGATACTTGGTTTATAGACCTGTATTTTTCTGGAGCTTTCTGTGAATAAATTACTGAATTTTTGTACGTTTGGCCTTTCATTCTCGGACAACTCACGAACCCCCAAGTACGCAACATTTCTGGTGTCAGAAGCGGGATTTGTCTGTGAATGGTGATAACGAGAGCTATGGAGCAAGGGATGAAAAAACTTCTAGAAAGCTTAGCTACCCTGATAAATGAGATGAAAGATAGCCTGAGTCAAGAGATGAATGAAATGAAAGCCGGACAGAAAGAATTGAAAGACGGCTTGACTGAAGAAATGAAGGAAATGAAAGACACTATGGGTGAAGTTCAGGAAGAAATAAATCTAATTAAGATGAGATGAAGAGAGAGCTTTCAACGGTGAAAGAATCAATCGAAAGTAAATTATCGGATATGGGAAGCAGAATAGATGGAATAGAAGAGAAAGTTTTGAAAATAGAAGAAAGTTTTGAAGAGAAAGCTATGAAGATAGAAGAAAATGTTATGAAGGTTGAAGAGAAAGCTATGAAGATAGAAGAAAATGTTATGAAGGTTGAAGAGAATGTTACGAAAATAGAACGGAGTTTCGAGGAGAAAGTTAAAGAAAATTTTGATCGGGAACTGAAAGGAAGGTTTTCAGAGATAGAAGGTAAACTGAAGAGAATAGAAGAAGATCTGGAGAGAAAAGTGGAATAAAAGTTAGAATCCATGCCCCAGGAAACTGAAAAGAAAGAGAGAAGAATCCAGAATCAGGAATTTATTAACCCATATTAGACCACTCATTAAACGAATCATTAGAAAAATGTAATTTTTTAAAAACATGGTCAGTATAAGATACTTACACATATAAAAAAGAAAAAATTAAAAAATTATAATAATTTTATAAGTTTTTTTATTTTGTTTGTTAGTCCAAAAAACAGTCTCTACACAGTCCAAAAGTAAGCATTTTGCAAATTGTAAAGATTTTTACGAATGGAAGTCCAAAAAACAATCTCTACATCCAACATTGCACATGTTGCAAATTGTAACAGGTTTTTTATTGCGAGATTTCAGTTGACATCGTCTTTGACGACCATTTGGATTTTTCACTAGCACATGCTCACTATTTAGCAGAAGAACTTCTTTATTATTCTGCAGCATTAATATTTTTTTCAAATTCCATTTTTCACAGTAATTTAATTAATTTAGTCTATTTCTAAAAATTTATGTCAAGTTTTTTGCAGATTTTAAATGTTTCTTTTACATTATTGACATTTAATTCAACTGTCCTATAAATAGGACGGCGGTCCAATATGGGTTAAGCTATCTACCTACGATGGCTATTTCTCCTGGCATGTATATAAGACGCAGTTTTCCATCGTAGCTGAAGCTAACGGCTGGGACTCTACCGCCAAGTCAGTCCACTTAGCAGCAGCATTACGGAGAGATGCAGCTGAGATACTGAGAAATGTTTCTAAAGAAGAAAGGAACGACTCCGAGGCCTTGACTAGAGCACTGGAGCTACGGTTCGGAGACAAGTGTTCTAAGGACTATAGTCGCCTCCAGCTAAAGTCCCGTCACCAGAAAACGGGCGAAAGTTTGCAAGCGCTTGCAGCGGACATTCAGAGATTGTCACACCTAGCATTCTCAGACTGCCAAGCTGACACTCGAAACGACTTAGCTCTTCAGTACTTTATCGATGCTGTTCGGGATCCAGAAATTCAAAAAGCGCTGAGACTCTCCAACATCAGAGACGTAGAATCAGCTTTAGGCTATGCACTTAGGATAGAGGCAGCCCAACAAGCCTCCCGTAAAGAACGCTATACCATAAGAGCAGTCACATTAAACGATATGCCTGCTGGTGAAAATGAAATGAAGAGAAGTATCGAAGAGATCTTAAAGAGATTGCGCAGCCTGGAGAATAAAAAGGAAATAAAGGACCGGAAGATAAAGTTCTTGGGCTGTGGAGGGGATGGTCACGTGAAGAGGAACTGCCCTGTACGACCAACTATAGGAAATCACCCGGCTTCACCATCACTGCAGGGAAACTAAGAGGAGACCATCTCGCGGGGCGGAGGTTGCCTGAAATTAAAGAGCCCCAATTTACAGTACTTCATGTTTCATCGATGAGTGGCGGCGATAATGGACTTTACGTCTATGGTCAAGTTAACAACACCGCCTGCCGGATGATTCTGGACACGGGAGCCAACGTGACCATCATTAGAGCGGATTTGGCTCAAGAACTAAAAGAGAAGATCATCTGGACGCCGCCCTGTGTAAAACTCCAGACTGTGACCGGAGACGAAATCAAAATATATGGGAAAATGAACTTGACCATCACTTTTGGGAATGCCAGTTACCATCATATGGCATATGTGGCTGATATAAGAGATCCTTTAATCATTGGAGTTGATTTCCTGAGGAAATTTAACTTTCAATTGGACTTCAAGAATAATGAACTGCATTCGAGTTCGGAAGACATCGCTGTGTTCAACACTGAAAATCAGGACATTCAGCAAATTTGCCAGATAACAGCCAAGTCTGAAATTTCCATCCCACCACACACAGAGACAATAGTTTCAGGAACACCACCTACAAAACAATACTTCCGCTATGGACTGATTAAATACCCGAATACCGACAATAGCCCAAGAGGAGTTCTGGTAGCTTCATCTCTAGTTGATCTCTCGAAGAGTACTATTCCTGTGAGAGTCGCAAACATCAGCGATAAGGTGCGAACAGTGAAGAAGGATGAGGTATTAGCAGCCTGCACTCCTGTAACATGCATAACACAGGTGACACGCAAGCGCGCCCCATCATCGACTGTCCCAGATACGAGGGTATCCATGCAATCCCGTCTCAGGACGACCCAACATCGTGCAGGCCTTAGCCGCTACGACAGCAACATACCAACTTCGCGACAGCAGGGAAGTGGCCCAGGTAAGGTTCGGCAATCAGCTTTTCAAGGCTCATGTCGCCCCTTCGGACTAACCGGAGTTGGTCAAAGTTGGGGCTGAGGGCCCTCGAAACTGGCCGACCTCGGTTTGGCGGCCAGAAGGCTTGTTTACAGTCGCCAGATTTATTCTTCGAGCAACTCCACCCCGCCAGAATTGTTCACGTTCGGTTCGAATAATAAATATTTAGAATTTAAATATATTATTTAAATATTTTATTTTAATAATAAAATATTTATTATTTAAATATTTTATTTTAATAATAAAATATTTATTATTTAAATATTTTATTTGTTTATCGAATCGTTAAAATATATATATTATTTGTTTATCGAATAGTTAAAAATATATTATTTGTTTATCGAATCGTTAAAAAAATATATTCAATATTGGTACAGCATTCATTTAAAAAATGCCCTTATTCAATATTGTAAATTTCTATCTCAGATTTAAAGACATTAACCAATCATGCTAAAGTATCTTAATGTTAGGAGCGTTTTAGTAGAAGGTTGATGCTAGAAGAGATTCAGACAGAATGAAGGAATGAAGGTTTGAGTACAGCTATTTATAAAGAATGAATCCGAGTCAATCAACCAATCAACCAACCTTGGAAAAAAAAAAAAAAAAAAAAAAAAAAAAAAATTTTTTTTTTTTTTTTTTTTTTTTTTTTTCAAGGTTGGTTGATTAGTTGATTAACTCTTGCTAACACATATATCATGCTAAAGTATATACACTATCATTGTCCAGCAATACTTATTTGTTTCAGCGTCTATAAATATCTTTACTGCATCCTGTTTCCGTGTTCAGTATCCTGTTTTCAATGCAAATGAGTTATGCAATATCCAGCGATAAATTATTCTATAAAAAGCCTTATCTCATCCTGTTTTCGTAGAAAATGAGTTATGCAATCCTTCAGATTGACTATATAAATATTTTATTCTTTAAATATTTATTATTTAAATATATTATTTGTTTATCGAATCGTTAAAAAATATATTCAATATTGGTACGGCATTCATTTAAAAAAATGTCCTTATTCAATATTGTAAATTTCTATCTCAGAGTCAAAGACATTAGCTATCTCAGATTCAAAGGCATTAGTATCGTTTTAATATTGAAATATTAATATTATCTATCTCAGAGACCCCATTCAAAGTCTCAATTTGTACCCATCCAATATTGGCTTACTACCGTCGCAAAAAAATGGGCCGAACGAAGCGTCAATGACAGAAATCTGCCATGAGACGCTTCGTTCGGCCCATTTTTTTGCCCCCTCCAATTTAAATCTCTAAGGCATCAGTTTATACCAGCGAGATCGATTTCCCCCGAAGACTTTGATTTTGGACGGATGGGTGTCTGTCCAAGAAATAGTCTCAAATCTATCTTCGTGTAGGCGAGGGTCATCATCGTGGTCTCCATCATAGAAGAGCAGGGTTCTTTCTATGAAATCCTTTAAGAATTCATCTATGAAGACATCAGAATTCCTCACGATCCGAATTCTGACTGCTTTATGGATGCATGCAGTTGGCACTATAGGATCTAAGATGTCAATCTTAGCAGATTTCATCATGGCCTCAAAACCCATGGTCGACAGCGCATCTCCGAAATGAATCTCTTCTATTGGATACACCCAGGTATTAGCTAAAGAGACAGGTATCCTGAACCTTTTGTAAACGAGGTCCCTCACCTTTAGCTTGGTAGTTTTTTTTACGTATGCGCTACCCTTACCCATCAGCTTGGCCACATCAGAGGCCCTGACGAACAAAAGTCCATCCGCAGAGACTACGAATAAGATTTTAGCATCCAGCTGTGGATGTTCAATTGTGAATAGCATGACTTAATGCAACAGAAGTCAAAATGATGCAGGCTCTTAGAGGCAGCTCGTATATATACCCGATTCGCGACCTAATTTTAGCAAGCTTTCTTAGAAAACGTGACCTTCTGATAAAATTCTTCTAGCTGTTGACAGGATATTATGTAATCCTCGATAAACTTATTTTTAGAATTAATTTGTCGTTTGAGCGGGATCTTGCATAATCTACAGGACGTGCGTCAGAGGATGTCGATAAGAAATTTACTTGGAATTTAGATAGAAATAGAGATTGCTACTAGTATAAATACAGGCTGCTGGACGAGACATTTCATTCTGACTGCTTGATATTCTAAAAGCTCCAAAATGATATTTCAAATTTTAGCTGAAGAGTTAAACGTGAAATTTACTTGTTTTTTGACTTTTGACGGTGAAATTTTTATCAAAGGTTCAGACGTAGCTCGTACCATGGGCTATCAAAATCCTTCTGGCGTTTTAAACTTATGCCATCTTACAGTGACTGACATCGCTCCCGAGGGCTTGAGCCTGCCTCCGTCTCTAGCCAAGACACGTATTTTTGGATTGGAAGATGCCAACACGCTGTTGGATATGCATCCAGGTGAATTTCAATCCTTATTTCAGGGGCCTATCGAGATTCTGTCGCCGATAGAATGTACTTTCAACATCAGAAGGCCCATACGTATCAAGATAGCATGCATTAGCTCTTCCAATGCTACCATGGAGAGTTTTATATCTGATTTGAAAATATCTATGGACTCTTACCTGCAATCAGTACCGATGGATAGCTATGTCTTCGGAGAGAGGTACGGAGACTTGGAGCTAGGGTATTTCCCCAAAAAAATTAAAGTTTTGGTGGGAAACAAGCCCTACTTCTATAAATCCTCGTCTTAAGATCAGGACGAGGTGCAAAAAAATGGGTCGAGCGAAGCCTCTCATGACATAAGTCATTGAGGCTTCGCTCGGCCCATTTTTTTGCGATAGATAGAGTGCCAACATTGGATGCGTACCGATTTGAACTTGTAATTTTCAAGGGATATGGCTTAGCTATAAGATAATTTTGATAAAATATCTATAGACAAATTTAAGGTATCTGAATTTAAAAATTTAATTGTTTCATTTAAAATTTACTGTGTAAAATTTAAAATTTTTAAAGACTAAGTGTGGCGGTCATTATAATCTAATTTCTAATTTTTCAAGGGATATGGCTTAGCTATAAGATAAATATGAAACTTGGTAAAATATACAGACTCGATAGCTAAATTTAAGGGATCTGAGTTTAAAATTTTAATTTTTTCGTTTAAAATTTACATTTTTTTCGTGTAAAATTTAAAATTTTTAAAGACTAAGTGTGGCAGTCATTATAATCTGATCTCTAAATTTTCAAGGGATATGGCTTAGCTATAAGATAAATATGAAACTTGGTAAAATATACAGACTCGATAGCTAAATTTAAGGAATCTGAATTTTAAAATTTAATTATTTTTCATTTAAAATTTACATTTTTTATGTAAAATTTAAAATTTTTAAAGACTAAGTGTAGCCAAGCCAACATTGAATGCGTACCGATTGTAATTTTCAAGGGATATGGCTTAGCTATAAGATAAATATGAATCTTGGTCGATAGCTAAATTTAAGGGATCTGAGTTTAAAAATTTAATTTTTTCATTTAAAATTTATATGTAAAAATTAAAAATTTTAAAGGCTAAGTGTAGCCAAGCCAGTTATTATGATCTGATCTCTATAAAAAGATTTTCGAGAAACTATTGACAGGATGCTTGATAAGCGGCTTCGATTAAAATTACAATCAGATCTCTATAAAAAGATTTTTCGAGAAGTGTTGACAGGATATTATGTAAGCCTTTCCTCAGGATGCAGGAAGCCCGGTTATAATCAGATCGATAAAAATTGCTCAAGAGACAGGATATTATGCAAGCCTTTCCTCTTGATAAGCGGTTCGTAGAAATTTACTATCAGATCCTGTTGATAAGACCGGGTATATATACGAGTGTCCAGCGAGAGCTCTTCAATTGCTAGTCGATCTCTCTACTAGCTGCTTAGATACATTAGCTCTCTGTCAGTCATGTTTTTTCATGTAAAAAATTATGCTTATGGCGTTGCCTTTAAATGCCTAATGGCCACTGATGGCACCCTGTTTGTCCGGGCTGAGGACCTGGCTATTTATTCGAGGCACCCTCTAGATCTAAAATTTGCCGAAAAATATGCAGGCCTCACCGTCCGAGACGTGATGGACCCTAAAATCGATTTACCTAAATGGCTCGCTAAGACGAGAATCTTCTCGATTAGCGAAGCCAAACAGCATTTGAAAGGGTTCATGGGCGAACAGGAATTTGATAAGATGTTCGATGGTTCGGCCATGGTGAAATACCAGGCTAACATGAAGCTCAGCTTCGTGAAAGCCATAGGTGTTCGATTTGTCGAAAGGTCCCGTACCAAGTTCGAAGACTTCCTTGCCGCATACCAACTACAGGTGAGGAAATTTTTTGAGCTTGAGTATGAGGATTATGAATTATACAAATCTCAAATGACCGGACCGTTGAAGATGACCATCAGTAGGTTATCTAATGAGCAATCCATAGAGAGCTTGTGTTGATCTTTAAAATGAGAGTAAAAAAATGGGTCGAACGAGGTGTCTCATGGCAGAATTTCTGTCTTTGACACCTCGTTCGACCCATTTTTTTGCGATAGATATAGTGCCAATATTGGACGGGTTTAATTTGAGACTTTGATATTAAATTTATAAAAAAATCTATTTAAGCTAGTATCGAAGAGATTATCAGGATAGCATGAAGACTATTTAAACGTATAAACTATAATAAGCCAATATTGTAGAAATTAAATTTAAGACTCTGGAAAACGAGACAAAATGGTATCACTTTAAATGTATAGATAAAAATAACTAAGCCAACAGAGACATGACTGGACAATGACGGTTTGGATACGTAAGCGAGTTTATCTCTCTCTATATATATAGATGGGATGAAGCCACGCCCACAAGAAATCCAACGACCTTGAAAAAAAAAAAAAAAAAAAAAAAAAAAAAAATTTTTTTTTTTTTTTTTTTTTTTTTTTTTTTTTTTTTTTCGTGTGACCTTGAACACATCTTCAAGGACGGAGCAGAATCTATAACTTAACGGAACTAACCTCATTTATTGAACATTAGTTTTTTTCGTGCGTCCTATATATAGAATGGCTAGCGTACCCACATTTCATTTTGTCTCGACGTCTGCCAACAACAGTCATCTGTAAAATATTTTGAATTTGTAATTTTCAAGGGATATGGCTTCTCTATAAGATAATTATGTATCTTGATAAAATATCTGTAGATAAATTTAAGAGATCTGAGTCTAAAATTTTCGTTTAAAATTTTAACTTTTTGTGTAAAATTTAAAAATTTTAATGGCTAAGCTAGAGATAGAGTACCAATATCGTAACGATTTGAAGGGATATGGCTTCTCTATAAGATAAATATGAATCTTGGTAAAATATACAGACTCTATAGATAAATTTAAGAGATCTGAGTGTATAAATTTAATTTTTTCGTTTAAAATTTTAATTTTTTGTGTAAAATTTAAATTTTTTAAGGGCTAAGCTAGATATGTAAATATTTCACAGTTGGTTTCTAAAGTTATATTTTTTTATCCAATCATTGTAGATGGCGCTGCAGTCTATATATATAGTATATATATAGTATATCTATTAGGGTGGGTGGGAGTGGAATTTATTTCTTCTAATGTAAGGTCATGCATAAACCAGCTCCGTGATGCCCAAACCCGTTTTCTTTAAAATAGGATGGGATAACGTTATTTATACAATATTGGCTTTGAAAACAAGATTTTTATAGACTTTTGTCTGACAAATGACAAGATGTTGCAGGTTTTCATGAAATCAGAATAGATCATGGGTTTTTATAAAATATAATAACATAAAATATTTTTTTATCTGTATTTAAACAAGCAGACATTTCCGCTTCGCGGAAATGTCTGCATGTTTAAATACAGATAAAAAAATATTTTATTTCAAACTCAATGATGTCTCTTATGTAAAATGTCTTTAATAAACCGTACTTTTTCCGACAGCGGTACCATGATTTGTTTCAAGCCAAAAATGCGTGTCTTATCCTCTAGCAGTACGTTCCTCGATTGTATCCTGAACGAATCGCTCACGTAGCCTATACCTATATTAGAACCATCCGTTTTTTCGGTAGCGATTCAAGGTACGCCAAAATAAATTTGACTCGCGATACTTAATCATCGTAAAAAGTTTGAATAGATTAGAAACAGGCTAAGATAGCGTATTGTTAATCTGCCAGACATAAATTAGAAACGTTCCATGGCTAAGCTAGAGATAGCATATCGTTCTAAATCCGGCAGGATCTAACAATGGATAGATTTACTGGGACAGAAGAAGACTGATTGGAGAAGAGTCGGCTATTTATATAGAATGAATTCAACCAACCAACCAACTGTGAAAAAAAAAAAAAAAAAAAAAAAAAAAAATTTTTTTTTTTTTTTTTTTTTTTTTCACAGTTGGTTGGTTGGTTGATAATCTTCTCTATATATAGGATCGCTGACGTGCCACCTCCTCATTCTATCTAGATCTTTGCCAGCAACGGTCATATCTCTCATCTGTTAAAATTTTCAATTTTTCAACTAGGCATAGTGACTAGACGACCGTTGCTGGCAAATGTCGAGACACAATGAGGAGGTAGCAAGTCAGCGATCCTATATATAGAGGATATAATCAACCAACCAACTATGAAAAAAAAAAAAAAAAAAAAAAAAAAAAAAAAAAATTTTTTTTTTTTTTTTTTTTTTTTCACAGTTGGTTGGTTGGTTGATAATCTTCTCTATATATAGGATCGCTGACGTGCCACCTCCTCATTCTATCTAGATCTTTGCCAGCAACGGTCATATCTCTCATCTGTTAAAATTTTCAATTTTTCAACTAGGCATAGTGACTAGACGACCGTTGCTGGCAAATGTCGAGACACAATGAGGAGGTAGCAAGTCAGCGATCCTATATATAGAGGATATAATCAACCAACCAACTATGAAAAAAAAAAAAAAAAAAAAAAAAAATTCTTTGAAAAAAAAAAAAAAAAAAAAAAAAAATTTTTTTTTTTTTTTTTTTTCACAGTTGGTTGGTTGGTTGATAATCTTCTTTATATATAGGATCGCTGACGTGCCACCTCCTCATTCTATCTAGATCTTTGCCAGCAACGGTCATATCTCTCATCTGTTAAAATTTTCAATTTTTCAACTAGGCATAGTGACTAGACGACCGTTGCTGGCAAATGTCGAGACACAATGAGGAGGTACCAAGTCAGCGATCCTATATATAGAGGATATAATCAACCAACCAACTATGAAAAAAAAAAAAAAAAAAAAAAAAAAAATTTTTTTTTTTTTTTTTTTTTTTTCAAAGAAATTTTTTTTTTTTTTTTTTTTTTTTTTTTTCACAGTTGGTTGATTATCTCCTCTATATATAGGATCGCTGACTTGCCACCTCCTCATTCTATTTCGATCTTTGCCAGCAACGGTCATATCTCTCATCTGTTAAAATTTTTAGAAAATTAGTTTGTCGCTTGAAGCCTTCAAGATGATCCGATAAAATTCTTCTAGAACAAATTGGCAGGATATTATGTAAACCGTTTCCTCAAAAACAGGACGTGATAAGTTATTTATAGATGCGTCAAGCCTCTCTAATCTATAAAAAGTCATCCTGTCGAGCCTTATATAGTATTACTGATGTCGTTTCTCAGAACCGCTTATCAGATCTCACGCATCCGCTTGCCAGAGTATAAATACGAGCCTCTCGCCTCAGCTTATTCATTCTGAGCCTCTGTTTTTCAAAATGGAAATGTTTTCTTTCGACTCTCTGACCGACGAGCGATTTGATTATGACTATGCCGTAAAGCCTGGATGGAATGTCTTGAATACTTCTCGTCTTTCTCTCGAGTTATTATGCAATTATAATCGAGACATGTCCATGCCAACTCCAAAACCAGTTTCCAGACCATCTCCAGTTTTCAAATCTAAACTCGTTCCAGTTCCAGTTCCAGTTCCAGTTCCAGCTTCTAAATCTGTTCAAGTTCCAGTTCCAGTTCCAGTTTCTAAATCTGTTCCAGTTCCAGTTCCAGTTCAAGTTCAAGTTCAATTTCCAGTTCCAGCTTCTAAATCTGTTCCAGTTCCAGTTCCAGTTCCAGTTCAAGTTCAAGTTCAAGTTCCAGTTCCAGTTCCAGCTTCAAGACCAGTTCCAGCTTCTAAATCTAAACCAGTTCCAGTTCAAATTTCAATACCCATGTCAGAGATGATTTATTTTAAAGTACCAAAGCTATTAAGCCCGCTACCAAAATCTCCAGAGTCCAACGTAACAACTTATCGTGCCTGGAAGCCTCCACCGAAGATAGATTTCGTGGTACGGCCTAAATTAAAAACTGCTGGCTTTGAAGATCCAAGAATTAGAAAACGGCATGGCATAGTCGTTGTCAAATCGAACGTCAATTTGAGAGATGGAAAATGCTACAGCCTTATAAATACAGAGGCTAGAAAATACTACAGTTGGGTTTAAACCCAAACGATTTATAAAAAAATCGGGCCGAACGAAGTGTCTCATGGCAGATTCCTGTCTTTGACACTTCGTTCGACCCGTTTTTTTTGTAACAATTATATTGCCAATATTGGATGCGTACCGATTTGTACTTTAATATTTTGAACGGATACTTAAGATTTTGAATGGATACTTTTATAACTGAAATCTTGGAGATATAAATTTATATATAAACTATTATCAACCAACTTAAAAAAATTTCAAGATTGGCAAAAAAATATTATTTAGAAATCAAAAACTATAAAATCGAAATGATAAATTTTGAAAAATTTTCCAGATTGGTGAAAAATGGCAAAGTCCCAAAAAAAATATCTTGAAAAAAATTATAGAAATATAAAATCAACCAAAGACACTTTAGCATGATATATATATGTTAGCTAATGTCAATCAACCAATCAACCAACCTTGAAAAAAAAAAAAAAAAAAAAATTTTTTTTTTTTTTTTTTTTTTTTTTTTTTTTTTTTCAAGGTTGGTTGATTAGTTGATTGACTCTAGATAACCTATATATATCATGCTAAAGTATCTACACTATCATTGTCCAGCAATGCTTATTTGTTTCAGCGTCTATAAAAATCTTTACCGCATCCTGTTTCGTATCAAATGAGTTATGCAATATCCTGTTTTCGCGTTCAGCGACAATAATTCTATAAATAGCCTTATCTTATCCTGTTTTCGTAGAAAATGAGTTATGCAACATCCTGCCTTCACTATATAAGCTCTGCCTTTCGATCGAATAGTCATTCTCTCTTCGGAGCTTGAACTGCTAACATGTATAAGCATCAATGCTCTGTGAAGAAACTTAAAGCGGCTAACGCTCTTCATAACCTTTTCGGAATGACTGAGCCTTTTCCGAATATTCTTTCGACTTCTGTCAAGAAGCTGAAGAAATATCCTCATTTCCAAACAATGATCGGAGAAGGCAAAATCCATATGTTCTGCCTACATCTGACACCTGATCATAATATTTCGTTTAAAAAACGTACTCTGACGGACAAGATCCTGAATACGATTCCAGCACTAGGCAGAGAGGCCCAGACAATCTATCCGTTGAGACCTCAAGACATAAAATGGATCACTGTTATGAACAGATTCAAAAGACCCCCCAGCGAAGCCAACAGAACCAACGCTGATATGAGAATTGGTTTCAAGTGCCCCCATAACCAATTTCTGGTGAAAGGTCATTTCACGTTTGGACAGAGAACCGTTGGGCAAGGATGCGCCCATATTATCCAGACGTTGGACTCACCATTGCTGTTCTATGTGAGACCCCCCAACGAGACACGAGTGAGAGCTGACAGCAGATATTTCTCAGGGGACAAGCTTCACTTCTACGAGAGGTTCATATTGATTGCTCGCTCAAGCTACAAGATACCTGCTGGCACTACCTATATTTTATTTACGACGCAAAAGAATTTCTTCAGTCTACATGTTGTGAAGGAGAGCTTGAAGCTGGGTTTCAAGGTAAAAAATCCGTTGGTAGAAAGAATCACGAAAATAGATGGGATGTATGAGGTATCTGTGCCAACACCTATGATACCTCATATGGATGATGATGATGACGAGCCACCCTCTGAATATATTCAAACAGCTCCAATCTCAGAGCCAGAACCATCCCACGAGCCAGAACCAGTAACCGATTTGCCAGAAATCTATTTGCCGACGAACCCTCCTGTTGTGTTGGACAAAACAATAACCGTGGTCACTACAAATTATGCAGAACAATATAACTCTCAAATCTGGAAAGTATTGACAGATCCCCTTAAAAACAACTTCGTACGCACCTATGGGCCTGATCTACCTGGAATGGATATGAGAACTGCATCGGTAAAACGTAAGGCCGAAAAGAATCCCAAGCGTTTAAAGAAAGCTAAGCTCACTTTCAAGGACGCTGCAACAAATACAGAGCCTGAAACTAGAGAACCAGAGCCTGCACCTATTGCAAATCCAGAGCCTGCACCTATTGAACATTCAATGCCTTTTGTTGAAAATCCAGGATTTCATAGTGAATGGCCTATTCAAAGCCCAGCGGTACCTGAAGATCTTAATAATATAGTATGCTCTCCCATGCCAGATCAGCTACTACTAGACTCTATGATGAAAGATCTCATGACACCTCGCACTCTAGAATATATAATAGATGAGTCCGAACAGCCAAATTATATATCACTCTAAAAATATTAAAAATTTAAAAAAATTGGGTCAAACGAGGCTTCCTCATGTCAGATTTGTCATTATGACTTATCTTGACGATGGAAGCCTCGTTTGACCCATTTTTTTTAAATCTATCTCCTACCAATATTGGATTTGTAAAAAAAATAACTTATAAATTTTATGAGTAGACAAATGAAAATTGTCTAAGCCGTTCAACGGAATCGCTTAAAGCGGCTTCAGCTATGCCATCCTATCGATTGGACCTGCAAACGGGACAGCCAACATTATCCATAAAAATTTAACCTCGATAAAATTTGTAGCTTTTAAATTGAGATGCTGAGCCAGAAAAACTGAACGCGTAGAGATTAGCAGCTCATATTGTAAAAATTTAAACGTAATTATGAAAATAGTATTAACGAGATCCAATGATAGAGATCCAAAAAAACTTTAGTAACCAATCGTTTGGTCATGACAATTGAAAAGCGAATCTTGATGAACGAGGAAAAGATATATATATCAACCAACCAACCAACCTTGAAAAAAAAAAAAAAAAAAAAAATTTTTTTTTTTTTTTTTTTTTTTTTTTTTTTCAGTTGGTTGGTTGGTTGATAATCTTATCTATATATAATATGGCTAACGTGACTACACTCTCATTGTGTCTCGACGTTTGCCAGCAACGGTCGTCTAGTCACTATGTCTCGTAATGTGTTTTCAACAAGATGTACATTGATGGACACTAGAGCGTTAGATTTTTCTATAAAAGCCTATGATCTATTCTGATTTCATGAAAACCTGCAGTATATTGTCATTTGTCAGACAAAAGTCTTGTTTTCAAAGCCAAAAATGTATAAATATCGCTATCCCATCCTGTTTTAAAGGAAATGGGTTTAGACATCAGGAGCTAGTTTATGCATGACCTTACAGTAGAAGAAATAAATTCCACTCCCACCCACCCTAATAGATATACTATATATATACTATATATATAGACTACAGCGCCATCTACAATGATTGGCTAAAGAAATATAGCTTTAGAAGCCAACTGAGAAATATAGCTTTAGAAGCCAACTGAGAAATATAACTTTAGAAATATAACTTTAGAAATATAACTGTAGCAGTCAACTGAGAAATATAACTTTAGAAATATAACTTTAGAAACCAACCAACCAACCTTGAAAAAAAAAAAAAAAAAAAAAAAAAAAAAAAAAAAAAAAAATTTTTTTTTTTTTTTTTTTTTTTTTTTTTTTTTTCAAAGGTTGGTTGGTTGGTTGGTTTGACTGGCTATATATAATTATCTATTTGCCTCCACACTCTCATTGTCTCTCAACATTTGTCAGCAACGGTTGTCTAGTTATTATTGCTCGTAATGACAAATATGATAAATTTGAACCCGTATCTGAAACAGGATTCTATCCAATCGTGTCCAAATGCTAGATCTTCCCATTTTAAATGAAACCTGTTAATTTTGATCGTGGCACAGTCGTCGTGTCGATCTTAAACTTGGTCCATCCAAAAAACCTTCATGAGTCAAGCTGAGTGCATCCCGAAACAAACTAATCAAAACCTGAAACAATTGTTGCGTAGAGAGAATCCGTAAAATTTAGCAAGAGGTCTCTATAAAATTTAAATTGCTGAGAGTTGTCACGACAAATGTAGCAATGAACGCTGGAAAATTTAAATGTAATTATGAAAATAGTATTAACCATTCGTTGAGTAGCATGACAAATGAAAATTGAAACGTAATTAGGAAATTAGTATCAAGATTAGCTTTTCAATTTAATCCTGACCTTTTTCGAGTTTTGTCCAGATGCTATAAAATTGAAACAGGTGTATCTGAAACATTATTCAATCCAAATGCTAGGGCCTTCTCATTTTAAATGAAACCTGTTAATATTGATCGTCTTAAACGTGGATCACTTGGCCATCCAAGAAACCCTCATGAAAATTGAAACCGGCTGAGTGCTATCCTGAAACAGGTGTCACGACAAATTGATATGTACGCTTGAAATCTGAAAGATATATAACTTGTCAAGGTCACACGAGTCAAGCTTCAAGGTCACACGAAAAAAAAAAAAAAAAAAAAAAAAAAAAAATTTTTTTTCAAAGATTTTTTTTTTTTTTTTTTTTTTTTTTTTTTTTTTTTTCATGTGACCTTGAACATAGACTATATATACCCTTGACAAATGAATTTATAAACTATTATCTTTTTTCCTTACTCAGTCTAATATAATTATGGCGGCTCGTGAAGCAATAAAAAAATATAGGAATCTTCTTACGTGGGATAAATTTGAGTTTAAATGTCCCCATTGTCAAGTCGTAATCTTACCCAAAAACTATGAAAAGCATTGTCATGAACGGCACAACATAAACCCTTTGGTGAAATGCGTTTGGTGTCCTGACAAGAAACGGCACACATTCGTATGGCGAAAGAAATACCTGGCGGCCGATCATCTTATAAACTGTTATTTGCAATTTAAAATTCGGATTGCCAAACCCTTACCCGAAGAAGATGATGTGTCCGTTCCAGATGGATATCCTTTCAACTTCAACCCTATGTGTGAGAAAAATGACTTTTTTGGACATGATCAAATTTTTCCAGACGGTAGCCGGGCCTACGAACCTGTCTGGGAAATTGAGTTACCGATACCGCCCGTTTCTTTTCAAGACGATTCTCTGAATTTGGCAGCTGCATGCGTCCTGAAATATTTACAAAGCGACCTGAAATTCATTCATGTGATGGTTCGAGCTACGGCCTACGAGAGTTTTCTCTATCATATGGACGAAGACAACGGTAATACGCGGACTCTACCCTTTTCTTGTTGGTGCGACGGAGGGACCGAATCTGATCCTAAATTCAGGCATCATAGACATATGATAGTCGTATCTCCATCTCTTAAGTATTTTCAGAAATACGTATGGAATAAGATCCAACCCGATGACCGACCTTATTCTGGTTTCAAATGTATCTTGAGCAAAAATATAAAAACCGTCTGGCATTTAGTTAATACTCTGGGCTATCTCAGCAAGCGTAGGTCCAAGTGTAATTTTTCTTTCGAGAATTGTCTGGAAGCAGGCAATTTGAACCATTTTTATATCCAAGCGACGCTTCCTAAAGACTACAGGCTGGTCTTGGCTACGCTATGGGACAGGGGTATCATAAGAGTTCTCAATCAGAGATATCATGTCTGGGAACCGAAGAGATTGCTAGAAGGCCCTATGTCGTTCGTCGATGGGAAATGGCGCATCAAAATCAAACATTTGCCAGAAATAATATTGGATATGGTGCTGCCCGTGTCCGAAAATCTCAAGTCTACGAGCGAACCCACGGAACGCTTCTTACATCTGATCGACGGCAAAAAGATGTATTTCAAGCCAGGCCAACGAACTGAACGCGATTACAAGTTATTTTTTGACATTGTGAAAGACGAATGGTGGGAGCCCTGCAAGTTGCAGCAGGCCTGTTTTATGTGCGCGAAACCTTATATGCAGATATGTGACGAGCTGAAAAAGAAAATTAGCGAGATGAAAACTCTTTACGAACAAGAGACGCAAGATTTCAGAAAGAAGCTAGAAGCCTTGCACGAAGACAATAGACGTTTGCACGAAGACAATAGACGTTTGCAGGAAGACAATAGACGTTTGCACGAAGACAATACGCGTTTGCACGAAATAATTTATAATTTACAAAACGACGAAATTGTGAGACTGAAAAAAGAAAACGACGCCACGAAAGCGAAAAATGCCAAACTGAAGTTAGAAAATAGCAGCTTAAAAATAAACATTAAACATTTCAAGACAGAAAATCTCAATCTGAAGGCAGAGAATGTCAGCTTAGCATCAAACGCTAAACGTCTGAAGACAGAAAATATTCAATTAAAAGATGCAAAGTCTAACTTGACAGGACTTGAGCTTAGACAACAATTATCTAAATAAGAATTCATATAGTTGTTGATAACAAATCGATCCGTTAGTCATTATTTATATAGTATGCAGCCATGCCCAAGGTCAAGGTCACATTTAAAAAAAAAAAAAAAAAAAAAAAAAAAAAAAATTTTTTTTTTTTTTTTTTTTTTTTTTTTAATGTGACCTTGTGACCTTGATAGATTTATAGCGCCTATATAAGCAGCTGACAAATCTCATTTTCTAACATTATTCATTTAACTGTAATATAAGGGCATGGATAGCTATTTAGATCTCGTGTCAAAGGTTTTGGAAAAACCGCAATTGTCTGAGGGTATCAACGCAAATTTGCACAAAGACTGTTTAAATCTTATATCTAAAGATTGGGTGGCTCGTTTGAAAAATAACGTGACTTTTCAAGATTATGTCACCGACGCCAAACGGTTATGGAATCCATCTTATGTGACGCTGAATTATGAATATGAAGAATCCAAGCGCCCAAATTTTAAAGTTGCTGTCGTTGCATACTGTAAATTTATGAAACCTTATGGGGATAGAGGCGTTCTGAATCCCAAATTGAATTTATATATTATGGCTTCAGAGCCATTACGTTTAATTGCTCGTGCGATGACATCTGATCTCTCAGTTCAAATTTCTGACGATTTTAAATTTTCTTTTCAAGAATGTAGTGGTGTTTTGAATTGTCATGAATGCGGTAAACGTGCAAACGAATTCAAAGCAAAAGGTCATAAAATAGATCTAAGATCTCAACCATGCATACTGGACACCAGCGTATTTACTGGAACTGAAGTCGCGAATCGCTTTTATAGTATGATCGAACCCACGTTCACTGACACGTTTGTAGCCATCTTACAAATAAAAATTAATACGAGATACAGCTATAATACTCAAAATAATCAAAAATTTTTACGTATTGGTGGAAGTATTTTAGATTTCATCGGATTTCAGGAAAGAAAATTAATGGCTTCTAAAACAGCTAATATAGGATTTATAACAGAAATCGATAATCAACCTTCAACGAAGGCTAAGGAGGCTAAACCTTCAACGAAGACTAAGGTGGCTGAACCTTCAACAAAAACCGATGATGAGTTTGGCGATTATTTGGAAGGGATATTAAACGATTCAAAGATACCTTATGAACCTTTTGATTTGGAAAATACTATTGAGTTGGAAAATACTGAAATTAGTCACGATACCATTGATTCGAATGATGTAGACAATAAGAGAAGTTCTAATGATTTAGACTCGGATTCAAAGAAAAGAAAAATAGATGAGGGTGAAAGTTATATATCCCAGTGGTATTTAAGTGACGATTAATAAATTACGTAACCCACATTTTAGTTTAGTGCGACAGGGCTACTACCATTAAAAAAAAAAAAAAAAAAAAAAAAAAAAAAAAAAATTTTTTTTTTTTTTTTTTTTTTTTTTTTTTTTTTTTAATGTGACCTTGAGCGTGGCTCGTCTATATATAGAACTGTTAACGTACCTTTCTTTTTCTTCAACGTTAGTCATTTCAAACTGACTGTGAAATTCTTCAAAGTCCACGAGGACCACAGGTTTCGTTTTGTCTCTCATAATTATATTTAAATTTTTATGGCCCAGCTCCTGTTTCAGATAACCCTCAGCCCGTTTCAATTTTATCTCCATTTTAAAATTTTACGTGCTAAGCGATATGTCTTCGTTTTCTTGCTAAGCGATATGTCTTCGTTTTGACCTGTTTCAGATACACCTGACTCAATTTTATCATGGCATAGCTGATCCACGTTTGACTGTGCCAAGCCGAATTGAATTCAATGTAAGGGGTCGCGTTAAAAGATACCATAGCGCTGAGAAACGTTCAAAATCTATTGCTGTCATCTTAAAAGATACCATAGAATGTAAGAGGGTTACGTTAAACGATACCGTAGCGTGGCGTAAAATATTATCAGCCAATGGAGGGTTGGCTGGGATAGAAAGACAAACGTTAAAAATATCTAGGGCTTAAATTTTCATTGAAATGAGACGTTTCAAAGTTTTAGTAAATTGGTAAAACATTTAGGGTTTAGTAAATCTTAATGTTAAAAGATACCATAGAATGGAAGAAGGATAAACGTTAAACATATCTAGGGGGCGTGGCTTAAATTTTCATTGAAATGAGACGTTTCAAAGTTTTAGTAAATTGGTAAAACATTTAGTAAATAATGTAAAATTTAATGTTAAATTTATGGAAAATTTAATTTGTCTAGGAAAGGGGATTATGTCCCTATCCATTGGGGTTTCACTTTTGGAAATTCAATTTTCTAATTGCCAGGAAAACTTTTCAAAAGAGATTTTTCAATTCTGCCTGACCAACTGTAACAAATTGCCAAGTTCAGTCGGGTCCGTAAAATGTTGCTACCAACATTGGTATTGTAAAAAAAATAACTTATAAAATTTTATCAGATTTGATAAGCTTATCTTGACGATGGCCCAGTTTTTTAAATGCTACCAATATTGTAAAAAAATAAGTTATAAAATTTATCAGATATAGTATTTATCAGGCAGTCTTTCGATTTTGACCGTTCAAAGGTATCGTGTAACATGAATCTGGCTTCAGCTATGCAAGAGGCTATGATAAAATTGAGTCAAGCTGACCTGAATCTGAAACAGGTTTTATTTGTCATGTCAAAATGAAGACATATCGCTTAGCAGGAACCTTGAAACCGGACGGCAGGCGTAAAAATTTAAACTGGCTAATATAAACATTGTTGCGTAGAGAGAAAATTTTAACAAGAGGTCTCTATGAAATTCATATTGCTGAGAGTTGTCACGACAAATGTAGCAATGGACGCTGTCAAATGTAATTATGCAAATAGTATTAACCATTCGTTGAGTAGCATGACCAATGAAATATAACAAATGAAACGTAATTAGGAAAATAGTATTAACCAAATGGACTACAGATTAAGGAAGGGACAAATAAATACTTATATACAGACAATCAAGTTTCAAGGTCACATGAAACAAGCTTCAAGGTCACACGAAAAAAAAAAAAAATATATATATATATATATTTTTTTTTTTTTTTTTACAGTTGGTTGGTTGGTTGATAATCTTGTCTATATATAATATGGCTAACGTGACTACACCCTCATTGTGTCTCGACATTTGCCAGCAACGGTCGTCTAGTCACTATGCCTCGTAATGTATTTTAAGTAAGATGTACGTTTTCATGAAATCAGAATGATATCATGGGTTTTATAGAATATAATAAAATAACTTAAATAAAATATTAGAAATAAAATATATTTTTTATCTGTATTTATACATGCAGACATTTCCGCTTCGCGGAAATGTCTGCATGTTTAAATACAGATAAAAAATATATTTTATTTCATACTCAATTATAGGGTCTCGTAAAGAGTTTCATCTCGCTGATTTCGAGTTTCGGCTTGTCGTATGTCGCAACAGGCTTGCTACAACCTGCACGTTTTTCACGATGCCAAATATCTTATAATCTAGTTCAGTTTGTCTGCCAAGCTCAAAATACATCTTTCTACCGTTGATCAGATGTACTCATTGGGCTCTTCACAAGACTTGAAATTTTTGGACACGGGCAGCACCCAATTCAATGTTATTTCTGTTAAATGTTTAATTTGGATGCGCCACTAATAAACTCCATTGGGACCTTGATAAGCCAGCTTAAATATCTCTGATCTAAGAGTTTGGTTCGTCAAAGAGCCAATGTAGCCAATACTAGCTCATAATCGCTCGGCAGCGAAATAAAAATGATTCCCACCAGCATCTTTGAAAGAACATTCGGACCGGTCCTAACGACCATGAGATAGAGTACCAATATTGTACCTATTCTAATTTGAAGGGATATGGCTTAGCTATAATATAATTTTGTATCTTGATAAAATATACAGACTCTATAGATAAATTTAAGAGATCTGAGTTTAAAATTTTAATTTTTTCGTTTAAAATTTACATTTTTTGTGTAAAATTTAAAAATTTTAATGGCAAAGCTAGAAATAGAGTACCAATATCGTACCTATTCTAATTTTTAAGGGATATGGCTTCTCTATAAGATAAATATGTATCTTGGTAAAATATACAGACTTGATAGCTAAATTTAAGAGATCTGAGTTTAAAATTTTAATTCTATATCTTTTCTCTTGAGACATTTGAAACTTACCGGGTTTGGTTTTACGCTTCTACCAAATTTGATTATGCCATTGCACAACAAAGCCAGGCATTCATTTTATGTTTATCAGACCTCTGATAGTCTTTAGCTAAAATTAAAACTTGCCTTTGCAAAGTGGACAACAGCCATGCAAATACGATATAACTGGAGACCAAAAATTAAACAGCCGTCATGTAGCAATCTAAAAAAATTATGCTGGATTGAAATTATTCAAGCTGCTTATATGAAGTTAATTTAAGCAAGATGACCTTGAAAATATAGCCAGTCAAGTTTCAAGGTCACATGGAAAAAAAAAAAAAAAAAAATAAAAAAAAAAAAAATTTTTTTTTTTTTTTTTTTTTTTTTTTTTTACAGTTCGTTGGTTGGTTGGTTGATACATATTTGTTTCCTCGTTCATCACCTTTCATTTATTAATATTAGCTTTTCAATTTCATCCTGGCCTTTTCATGTTTTTACCCAAATGCTAAGTTTCAAAAGTCTCGATAAACTTGAAACAGGTGTGTCTTCTCATTTTAAATGAAACATGTCTATCTTAAATGTGGATCGCTTGGCCATCCAAGAGGCCTTCACGAAAATTAAAACCGGCTGGGTGTATCAATGACAAAACGTAGCAATTAGATGTTTGAACTGAGTCCATAACCTTTTACAGTTTCCCTTTAAAATTTGTCTAAACTATAGTAGTCTCTTCAAAAGTATCGTTTAAACGTGGATCAGCTATGCAAGAGGTCATGATAAAACTGAGTCACGTTGCCTGTATCTGAAACAGGTCAAAACGAAGACCTGGCAATTGAAAACGAGGCATCGCTTAGCAGGCAAAATTTAAACGAGCTGGACCATAAACGTAACCGTTGAACTCTGGGCCATGCTTAGCTGTAGCAGCCCATACTGTAAAAATAATATTTGTGAGATCTAATGACAAAATGTAGAAAGACAAATGAAAAGCTTAAAAGTAGCGGTCCTGGGTCCAAATACTAGTCTATGGCATCATTTTAAAAGAAATCATTGAGCCATCCAAGAGGCCTTGATAGAATCGGCTGAGTGCTTACCGAACAAATCTATAGGTACGCTTGAAATCTGAAAGATGTAGAGAGTAGCAGCCCATATTGTAAAAATTTAAAATTATAAAATTCAAAAGTGGATATGTAGGAAGGGTTAAGTTTCAAAGTCACATGACGAACAAACTAACTAACCAACAAACTTGAAATGAATCAACCAACCAACCTTGAAAAAAAAAAAAAAAAAAAAAAAAAAAATTTTTTTTTTTTTTTTTTTTTTTTTTTTTTTTTTTTAGGTGCCACGCCCACCCTTGAAGCTTGTCTATATATAATATGGCTAACGTGACTACACTCTCATTGTGTCTCGACGTTTGCCAGCAACGGTCGTCTAGTCACTATGTCTCGTAATGTGTTTTCAGCAAGATGTACATTGATGGACACTAGAAAGTTAGATTTTTCTATAAAAGCCTATGATCTATTCTGATTTCATGAAAACATGCAGTATTTTGTAATTTGTCAGACAAAAGTCTTGTTTTCAAAGCCAATAATGTATAAATATCGCTATCCCATCCTGTTTTAAAGGAAATGGGTTTAGACATCAGGAGCTAGTTTATGCATGACCTTACAGTAGAAGAAATAAATTCCACTCCCACCCACCCTAATAGATATACTATATATATACTATATATATAGACTACAGCGCCATCTACAATGATTGGCTAAAGAAATATAGCTTTAGAAGCTATAAACGTAACCATTGAATTGTAAATGCTTAGCAGTAGCAGCCCATATTGTAAAAATAGTATTTATGAGATACAATGACAAAGCGTAGAAAGATAATTGAAAAGCTTAAAAGTAGCGGCCCTGTGTCCAAATACTAGTCTATGGCATCATTTTAAATGAAACCATTGAGCCATCCAAGAGGTCTTGATAGAATCGGCTGACTGAACAAATCTATAGCTACGCTTGAAATCTGAAAGACGTAGAGAGTAGCAGCCCATATTGTAAAAATTAAAAATTATAAAATTCAAAATTGAATATGTAGGAAGGGTTAAGTTTCAACAAACTAACTAAACATTAAACTTGAAATGAACCAACCAACCAACCTTGAAAAAAAAAAAAAAAAAAAAAAAAAAAAAATTTTTTTTTTTTTTTTTTTTTTTTCAAGGTTGGTTGGTTGGTTGATATATATATTTGTTCCTCGTTCATTACTTTTCATTTATAAAGATTAGCTTTTCAATTTCATCCTGACCCTTTTCATGTTTTTATCCAAATGCTAAGTTTCAAAAGTCTCACGCTTCAGCTATGGTATCGATAAAATTGAAACAGGTGTGTCTAAATGCTAAGTCTTCTCATTTTAAATGAAACATGTTAATTTTGATGATGTCTATCTTAAACGTGTATCGCTTGGCCATCCAAGAGGCCTTCATGATACGCGAACCTTGAATTGCTTATAGCCTTTCATAAGATGGTCTACCAAATTTAATTTTGCCATTGCACCACCAAGCCAGGCATTTATTTTATGTCTATCAGACCTCTGATAATTTTTAGCTAAGATTAACAATTTTCCTTTGTAGTGCGGACAATAGAATGGAACGGCATCTCGATAGAGGGTGTTTCTATAACGTTTTAAATTATGCTTAGCTGCCATGCAAATACAATATAACTGGAGACCAAAAATTAAACAGCCGTCATGTAGCAATCTAAAAAATTTATGCTGGATTGAAATATTTCAAGCTGCGTATATAGAGCTAATCTAAACAAGATGACTTTGAAAATATAGCCAGTCAAGTTTCAAGGTCACATAAAAAAAAAAAAAAAAAAAAAAAAAAAAAAAAAAAATTTTTTTTTTTTTTTTTTTTTTTTTCATGTGACCTTGAATGTGACCTTGACGGAGCAATGTATAAGATATGACGGAGCTATTTATAAAATATTAGTTTTGTGTCAAGTATATTATTTTTATACGTTACGTTATTTTTCGATATGTTATTTTTTACGTTACGTTATTTTTGATATGTTATTTTTATACGTTACGTTATTTTTACGTTACGTTATTTTTTACGTTACGTTATTTTTACGTTACGTTATTTTTTACGTTACGTTATTTCATCTATATATTATTTTTTACGTTACGTTATTTTTTACGTTACGTTATTTTTTACGTTACGTTATTTACGTCACTTAACATTTAGCTGACTTCTTGTACAATATTCTCTCCTGTGTTTTGTCCAATTGAAATGTCCACATACTCCACTCGATTTGTCCTGTTTCAGATAGCGTTGCTTCTGTCTCTTGCTAAGCATGGCCCAGCATCTACAATTCAATGGTCATGACTGGCCAAACCCGTTTCAATTTTGAATTTTTACGCCTGCTAAGCGATACCCCGTTTTCAGGGGTCTTGCTAAACGATATGTCTTCGCTTTGACATGTTAATGGCTAGCGTACTTAAACCGTCATTCTATCTGAACGTCTTCTAGTCATACCTCTGTCTGAATAATGATATTTTATACATTTAAGCAAATGCCAATATATAGCCAAGTCCACGGTCAATCTTGAAATAGTATTTGTTTTTTTTTAAGAGAGGTTCCAACAAGTTATAAATGAAGAGTCCAGGCAAGCAAATGTGTAAATTGTGTAGCCAAACCAGGCTCGTTGGAAATGAGTATTGGCAGCCTTGGATCCATAAAAATTGAAACGTAATTATGAAAGTAGTATTAATCAAATGGACAACACATTATAGGAAGAGATAAATAAATAATTATATATAATCAGACAAGGTCACACGAGTCAAGCTTCAAGGTCACATGAAAAAAAAAAAAAAAAAAAAAAAAAAAAAAAAAATTTTTTTTTTTTTTTTTTTTTTTTTATGTGACCTTGAAACTTGACTGGCTATATTTTCAAAGTCATCTTGTTTAGATTAGCTCTATATACGCAGCTTGAAATATTTCAATCCAGCATAAATTTTTTAGATTGCTACATGACGGCTGTTTAATTTTTGGTCTCCAGTTATATTGTATTTGCATGGCAGCTAAGCATAATTTAAAACGTTATAGAAACACCCTCTATCGAGATGCCGTTCCATTCTATTGTCCGCACTACAAAGGAAAATTGTTAATCTTAGCTAAAAATTATCAGAGGTCTGATAGACATAAAATAAATGCCTGGCTTGGTGGTGCAATGGCAAAATTAAATTTGGTAGACCATCTTATGAAAGGCTATAAGCAATTCAAGGTTCGCGTATCATGAAGGCCTCTTGGATGGCCAAGCGATACACGTTTAAGATAGACATCATCAAAATTAACATGTTTCATTTAAAATGAGAAGACTTAGCATTTAGACACACCTGTTTCAATTTTATCGATACCATAGCTGAAGCGTGAGACTTTTGAAACTTAGCATTTGGATAAAAACATGAAAAGGGTCAGGATGAAATTGAAAAGCTAATCTTTATAAATGAAAAGTAATGAACGAGGAACAAATATATATATCAACCAACCAACCAACCTTGAAAAAAAAAAAAAAAAAAAAAAAAAAAAAAAAAATTTTTTTTTTTCAAGGTTGGTTGGTTGGTTCATTTCAAGTTTAATGTTTAGTTAGTTTGTTGAAACTTAACCCTTCCTACATATTCAATTTTGAATTTTATAATTTTTAATTTTTACAATATGGGCTGCTACTCTCTACGTCTTTCAGATTTCAAGCGTAGCTATAGATTTGTTCAGTCAGCCGATTCTATCAAGACCTCTTGGATGGCTCAATGGTTTCATTTAAAATGATGCCATAGACTAGTATTTGGACACAGGGCCGCTACTTTTAAGCTTTTCAATTGTCTTTCTACGCTTTGTCATTGTATCTCATAAATACTATTTTTACAATATGGGCTGCTACTGCTAAGCATTTACAATTCAATGGTTACGTTTATAGCTTCTAAAGCTATATTTCTTTAGCCAATCATTGTAGATGGCGCTGTAGTCTATATATATAGTATATATATAGTATATCTATTAGGGTGGGTGGGAGTGGAATTTATTTCTTCTACTGTAAGGTCATGCATAAACTAGCTCCTGATGTCTAAACCCATTTCCTTTAAAACAGGATGGGATAGCGATATTTATACATTATTGGCTTTGAAAACAAGACTTTTGTCTGACAAATTACAAAATACTGCATGTTTTCATGAAATCAGAATAGATCATAGGCTTTTATAGAAAAATCTAACTTTCTAGTGTCCATCAATGTACATCTTGCTGAAAACACATTACGAGACATAGTGACTAGACGACCGTTGCTGGCAAACGTCGAGACACAATGAGAGTGTAGTCACGTTAGCCATATTATATATAGACAAGCTTCAAGGGTGGGCGTGGCACCTTAAAAAATAAAAAATAAAAAAAATAAAAAAAAAAAAAAAAAATTTTTTTTTTTTTTTTTTTTTCAAGGTTGGTTGGTTGATTCATTTCAAGTTTGTTGGTTAGTTAGTTTGTTCGTCATGTGACTTTGAAACTTAACCCTTCCTACATATCCACTTTTGAATTTTATAATTTTAAATTTTTACAATATGGGCTGCTACTCTCTACATCTTTCAGATTTCAAGCGTACCTATAGATTTGTTCGGTAAGCACTCAGCCGATTCTATCAAGGCCTCTTGGATGGCTCAATGATTTCTTTTAAAATGATGCCATAGACTAGTATTTGGACCCAGGACCGCTACTTTTAAGCTTTTCATTTGTCTTTCTACATTTTGTCATTAGATCTCACAAATATTATTTTTACAGTATGGGCTGCTACAGCTAAGCATGGCCCAGAGTTCAACGGTTACGTTTATGGTCCAGCTCGTTTAAATTTTGCCTGCTAAGCGATGCCTCGTTTTCAATTGCCAGGTCTTCGTTTTGACCTGTTTCAGATACAGGCAACGTGACTCAGTTTTATCATGACCTCTTGCATAGCTGATCCACGTTTAAACGATACTTTTGAAGAGACTACTATAGTTTAGACAAATTTTAAAGGGAAACTGTAAAAGGTTATGGACTCAGTTCAAACATCTAATTGCTACGTTTTGTCATTGATACACCCAGCCGGTTTTAATTTTCATGAAGGCCTCTTGGATGGCCAAGCGATCCACATTTAAGATAGACATGTTTCATTTAAAATGAGAAGACACACCTGTTTCAAGTTTATCGAGACTTTTGAAACTTAGCATTTGGGTAAAAACATGAAAAGGCCAGGATGAAATTGAAAAGCTAATATTAATAAATGAAAGGTGATGAACGAGGAAACAAATATGTATCAACCAACCAACCAACGAACTGTTAAAAAAAAAAAAAAAAAAAAAAAAAAAATTTTTTTTTTTTTTTTTTTTTTTTTTTTTTTTTTTTTTTTTTTAACAGTTCGTTGGTTGGTTGGTTTCTAAAGTTATATTTCTAAAGTTATATTTCTCAGTTGACTGCTACAGTTATATTTCTAAAGTTATATTTCTAAAGCTATATTTCTCAGTTGGCTTCTAAAGCTATATTTCTTTAGCCAATCATTGTAGATGGCGCTGTAGTCTATATATATAGTATATATATAGTATATCTATTAGGGTGGGTGGGAGTGGAATTTATTTCTTCTACTGTAAGGTCATGCATAAACTAGCTCCTGATGTCTAAACCCATTTCCTTTAAAACAGGATGGGATAGCGATATTTATACATTATTGGCTTTGAAAACAAGACTTTTGTCTGACAAATTACAAAATACTGCATGTTTTCATGAAATCAGAATAGATCATAGGCTTTTATAGAAAAATCTAACTCTAGTGTTCATCAATGTACATCTTGCTGAAAACACATTACGAGACATAGTGACGAGACGACCATTGCTGGGAAATGTCGAGACACAATGAGGGTGTAGTCACGTTAGCCATATTATATATAGACAAGCTTCAAGGGTGGGCGTGGCACCTTAAAAAAAAAAAAAAAAAAAAAAAAAAAAAAAAAAAAATTTTTTTTTTTTTTTTTTTTTTTTTTTTTTTCAAGGTTGGTTGGTTGGTTCATTTCAAGTTTGTTGGTTAGTTAGTTTGTTGGTCATGTGACTTTGAAACTTAACCCTTCCTACATATCCACTTTTGAATTTTATAATTTTAAATTTTTACAATATGGGCTGCTACTCTCTACGTCTTTCAGATTTCACCTATAGATTTGTTCAGTAAGCCGATTCTATCAAAGCCTCTTGGATGGCTCAATGGTTTCATTTAAAATGATGCTATAGACTGGCACGGACTTTTTAAGCTTTTCATTTGTCGCTTTGTCATTGTATCTCGTAAATATTATTTTTACAATGCGGGCTGCTACTGCTAAGCATGGCCCAGCATTTACAATTCAATGGTTAAGTTTATGGTCCAGCTCGTTTAAATTTTAAATTTTTCCTGCTAAACGATGCCCCGTTTTCAATTGCCAGGTTTGACCTGTTTCAGATACAGGCAACGTGACTCAGTTTTATCATGACCTCTTGCATAGCTGATCCACGTTTAAACGATACTTTTGAACAGACTACTATAGCATAGACAAATTTTAAAGGGAAACTGTAAAAGGTTATGGACTCAGTTCAAACATCTAATTGCTACGTTTTGTCATGGAGCCGGTTTTAATTTTCATGAAGGCTTCTTGAATGGCCAAGCGACATATTTAAGATAGATATGATCAAAATTAACATGTTTCATTTAAAATGAGAAGACACACCTGTTTCAATTTTATGTAGGCCACAGCTGAAGCGCGAGACTTTTGAAAATTAGCCTTTGGATAAAAACATGAAAAAAGCCAGGATGAAATTGAAAAGCTAATCTTGATAAATGAAAATAAATATATATATATATATATTAACTAACCAACAAACTTGAAAGAAACCAACCAACCAACTGTGAAAAAAAAAAAAAAAAAAAAAATTTTTTTTTTTTTTTTTTTTTTTTTTTTTTTTTTTCAGTTGGTTGGTTGGTTGGTTGATGAAGTTGGTTTCTAAAGTTATATTTCTCAGTTGGCTTCTAAAGCTATATTTCTCAGTTGGCTTCTAAAGCTATATTTCTCAGTTGGCTTCTAAAGCTATATTTCTCAGTTGGCTTCTAAAGCTATATTTCTTTAGCTAATCATTGTAGATGGCGCTGTAGTCTATATATATAGTATATATATAGTATATCTATTAGGGTGGGTGGGAGTGGAATTTATTTCTTCTACTGTACGGTCATGCATAAACTCGCTCCTGATGTCTAAACCCATTTCCTTTAAAATAGGATGAAATGGCGTAATTTATACAATATTGGCTTTGAAAACAAGACTTTTGTCTGACAAATGACAAGATACTGCAGGTTTTCATGAAATCAGAATAGATCATAGGCTTTTATAGAAAAATCTAACGCTCTAGTGTCCATCAATGTACATCTTGTTGAAAACACATTACGAGACATAGTGACTAGACGACCGTTGCTGGCAAACGTCGAGACACAATGAGAGTGTAGTCACGTTAGCCATATTATATATAGACAAGATTATCAACCAACCAACCAACTGTGAAAAAAAAAAAAAAAAAAAAAAAAATTTTTTTTTTTTTTTTTTTTTTTTTTTTTTTTTTTTATGTGACCTTGAAACTTGACTCGCTATATTTTCAAGGTCATCTTGCTTAGATTAACTTTATATAAGCAGCTTGAATAATTTCAATCCAGCATAATTTTTTTAGATTGCTACATGACGGCTGATTAATTTTTGGTCTCCAGTTATATCGTATTTGCATGGCTGTCGTCCACTTTGCAAAGGCAAGTTTTAATTTTAGCTAAAGACTATCAGAGGTCTGATAAACATAAAATGAATGCCTGGCTTTGTTGTGCAATGGCAAAATCAAATTTGGTAGAAGCGTAAAATCAAACCCGGTAAGTTTCAAATGTCTCAAGAGAAAAGATATAGCATTAAAAATTTAAACTCAGATCTCCTAAATTTAGCTATCGAGTCTGTATATTTTACCAAGTTACACATTTATCTTATAGAGAAGCCATATCCCTTAAAAATTAGAATAGGTACAATATTGGTACTCTATCTCTAGCTTAGTCATTAAAATTTTTAAATTTTACAGAAAAAATGTAAATTTTAAGCGAAAAAATTAAAATTTTAAACTGAGATTTGTTAAATTTATCTATAGAGCCTGTATATTTTATCAAGATACAAAATTATCTTATAGCTAAGCCATATCCCTTCAAATTAGAATAGTTACAATATTGGTACTCTATCTCATGGTCGTTAGGACCGGTCCGAATGTTCTTTCAAAGATGCGGGTGGGAATCATTTTTATATCCAAGAGACGCTGCCGAGCGATTATAAGCTAGTATTGGCTACATTGGCTCTTTGACGAACCAAACTCTTAGATCAGAGATATTTAAGCTGGCTTATCAAGGTCCCAATGGAGTTTATTAGTGGCGCATCCAAATTAAACATTTAACAGAAATAATATTGAATTGGGTGCTGCCCGTGTCCAAAAATTTCAAGTCTTGTGAAGAGCCCAATGAGTACATCTGATCAACGGTAGAAAGATGTATTTTGAGCTTGGCAGACAAACTGAACTAGATTATAAGATATTTGGCATCGTGAAAAACGTGCAGGTTGTAGCAAGCCTGTTGCGACATACGACAAGCCGAAACTCGAAATCAGCGAGATGAAACTCTTTACGAGACCCTATAATTGAGTATGAAATAAAATATATTTTTTATCTGTATTTAAACATGCAGACATTTCCGCGAAGCGGAAATGTCTGCATGTATAAATACAGATAAAAAATATATTTTATTTCTAATATTTTATTTAAGTTATTTTATTATATTCTATAAAACCCATGATATCATTCTGATTTCATGAAAACGTACATCTTACTTAAAATACATTACGAGGCATAGTGACTAGACGACCGTTGCTGGCAAATGTCGAGACACAATGAGGGTGTAGTCACGTTAGCCATATTATATATAGACAAGATTATCAACCAACCAACCAACTGTAAAAAAAAAAAAAAAAAAAAAAAAAATTTTTTTTTTTTTTTTTTTTTTTTTTTTTTTTTTTTTCGTGTGACCTTGAAGCTTGTTTCATGTGACCTTGAAACTTGATTGTCTGTATATAAGTATTTATTTGTCCCTTCCTTAATCTGTAGTCCATTTGGTTAATACTATTTTCCTAATTACGTTTCATTTGTTATATTTCATTGGTCATGCTACTCAACGAATGGTTAATACTATTTGCATAATTACATTTGACAGCGTCCATTGCTACATTTGTCGTGACAACTCTCAGCAATATGAATTTCATAGAGACCTCTTGTTAAAATTTTCTCTCTACGCAACAATGTTTATATTAGCCAGTTTAAATTTTTACGCCTGCCGTCCGTTTTCAAGGGTCCTGCTAAGCGATATGTCTTCATTTTGACATGACAAATAAAACCTGTTTCAGATTCACTTGACTCAATTTTATCATAGCCTCTTGCATAGCTGAAGCCAGATTCATGTTACACGATACCTTTGAACGGTCAAAATCGAAAGACTGCCTGATAAATACTATATCTGATAAATTTTATAACTTATTTTTTTTACAATATTGGTAGCATTTAAAAAACTGGGCCATCGTCAAGATAAGCTTATCAAATCTGATAAAATTTTATAAGTTATTTTTTTTACAATACCAATGTTGGTAGCAACATTTTACGGACCCGACTGAACTTGGCAATTTGTTACAGTTGGTCAGGCAGAATTGAAAAATCTCTTTTGAAAAGTTTTCCTGGCAATTAGAAAATTGAATTTCCAAAAGTGAAACCCCAATAGATAGGGACATAATCCCCTTTCCTAGACAAATTAAATTTTCCATAAATTTAACATTAAATTTTACATTATTTACTAAATGTTTTACCAATTTACTAAAACTTTGAAACGTCTCATTTCAATGAAAATTTAAGCCACGCCCCCTAGATATGTTTAACGTTTATCCTTCTTCCATTCTATGGTATCTTTTAACATTAAGATTTACTAAACCCTAAATGTTTTACCAATTTACTAAAACTTTGAAACGTCTCATTTCAATGAAAATTTAAGCCCTAGATATTTTTAACGTTTGTCTTTCTATCCCAGCCAACCCTCCATTGGCTGATAATATTTTACGCCACGCTACGGTATCGTTTAACGTAACCCTCTTACATTCTATGGTATCTTTTAAGATGACAGCAATAGATTTTGAACGTTTCTCAGCGCTATGGTATCTTTTAACGCGACCCCTTACATTGAATTCAATTCGGCTTGGCACAGTCAAACGTGGATCAGCTATGCCATGATAAAATTGAGTCAGGTGTATCTGAAACAGGTCAAAACGAAGACATATCGCTTAGCAAGAAAACGAAGACATATCGCTTAGCACGTAAAATTTTAAAATGGAGATAAAATTGAAACGGGCTGAGGGTTATCTGAAACAGGAGCTGGGCCATAAAAATTTAAATATAATTATGAGAGACAAAACGAAACCTGTGGTCCTCGTGGACTTTGAAGAATTTCACAGTCAGTTTGAAATGACTAACGTTGAAGAAAAAGAAAGGTACGTTAACAGTTCTATATATAGACGAGCCACGCTCAAGGTCACATTAAAAAAAAAAAAAAAAAAAAAAAAATTTTTTTTTTTTTTTTTTTTTTAATGGTAGTAGCCCTGTCGCACTAAACTAAAATGTGGGTTACGTAATTTATTAATCGTCACTTAAATACCACTGGGATATATAACTTTCACCCTCATCTATTTTTCTTTTCTTTGAATCCGAGTCTAAATCATTAGAACTTCTCTTATTGTCTACATCATTCGAATCAATGGTATCGTGACTAATTTCAGTATTTTCCAACTCAATAGTATTTTCCAAATCAAAAGGTTCATAAGGTATCTTTGAATCGTTTAATATCCCTTCCAAATAATCGCCAAACTCATCATCGGTTTTTGTTGAAGGTTCAGCCACCTTAGTCTTCGTTGAAGGTTTAGCCTCCTTAGCCTTCGTTGAAGGTTGATTATCGATTTCTGTTATAAATCCTATATTAGCTGTTTTAGAAGCCATTAATTTTCTTTCCTGAAATCCGATGAAATCTAAAATACTTCCACCAATACGTAAAAATTTTTGATTATTTTGAGTATTATAGCTGTATCTCGTATTAATTTTTATTTGTAAGATGGCTACAAACGTGTCAGTGAACGTGGGTTCGATCATACTATAAAAGCGATTCGCGACTTCAGTTCCAGTAAATACGCTGGTGTCCAGTATGCATGGTTGAGATCTTAGATCTATTTTATGACCTTTTGCTTTGAATTCGTTTGCACGTTTACCGCATTCATGACAATTCAAAACACCACTACATTCTTGAAAAGAAAATTTAAAATCGTCAGAAATTTGAACTGAGAGATCAGATGTCATCGCACGAGCAATTAAACGTAATGGCTCTGAAGCCATAATATATAAATTCAATTTGGGATTCAGAACGCCTCTATCCCCATAAGGTTTCATAAATTTACAGTATGCAACGACAGCAACTTTAAAATTTGGGCGCTTGGATTCTTCATATTCATAATTCAGCGTCACATAAGATGGATTCCATAACCGTTTGGCGTCGGTGACATAATCTTGAAAAGTCACGTTATTTTTCAAACGAGCCACCCAATCTTTAGATATAAGATTTAAACAGTCTTTGTGCAAAATTGCGTTGATACCCTCAGACAATTGCGGTTTTTCCAAAACCTTTGACACGAGATCTAAATAGCTATCCATGCCCTTATATTACAGTTAAATGAATAATGTTAGAAAATGAGATTTGTCAGCTGCTTATATAGGCGCTATAAATCTATCAAGGTCACAAGGTCACATTAAAAAAAAAAAAAAAAAAAAAAAAAAAAAAAAAAAATTTTTTTTTTTTTTTTTTTTTTTTTAATGTGACCTTGACCTTGGGCATGGCTGCATACTATATAAATAATGACTAACGGATCGATTTGTTATCAACAACTATATGAATTCTTATTTAGATAATTGTTGTCTAAGCTCAAGTCCTGTCAAGTTAGACTTTGCATCTTTTAATTGAATATTTTCTGTCTTCAGACGTTTAGCGTTTGATGCTAAGCTGACATTCTCTGCCTTCAGATTGAGATTTTCTGTCTTGAAATGTTTAATGTTTATTTTTAAGCTGCTATTTTCTAACTTCAGTTTGGCATTTTTCGCTTTCGTGGCGTCGTTTTCTTTTTTCAGTCTCACAATTTCGTCGTTTTGTAAATTATAAATTATTTCGTGCAAACGCGTATTGTCTTCGTGCAAACGTCTATTGTCTTCCTGCAAACGTCTATTGTCTTCGTGCAAACGTCTATTGTCTTCGTGCAAGGCTTCTAGCTTCTTTCTGAAATCTTGCGTCTCTTGTTCGTAAAGAGTTTTCATCTCGCTAATTTTCTTTTTCAGCTCGTCACATATCTGCATATAAGGTTTCGCGCACATAAAACAGGCCTGCTGCAACTTGCAGGGCTCCCACCATTCGTCTTTCACAATGTCAAAAAATAACTTGTAATCGCGTTCAGTTCGTTGGCCTGGCTTGAAATACATCTTTTTGCCGTCGATCAGATGTAAGAAGCGTTCCGTGGGTTCGCTCGTAGACTTGAGATTTTCGGACACGGGCAGCACCATATCCAATATTATTTCTGGCAAATGTTTGATTTTGATGCGCCATTTCCCATCGACGAACGACATAGGGCCTTCTAGCAATCTCTTCGGTTCCCAGACATGATATCTCTGATTGAGAACTCTTATGATACCCCTGTCCCATAGCGTAGCCAAGACCAGCCTGTAGTCTTTAGGAAGCGTCGCTTGGATATAAAAATGGTTCAAATTGCCTGCTTCCAGACAATTCTCGAAAGAAAAATTACACTTGGACCTACGCTTGCTGAGATAGCCCAGAGTATTAACTAAATGCCAGACGGTTTTTATATTTTTGCTCAAGATACATTTGAAACCAGAATAAGGTCGGTCATCGGGTTGGATCTTATTCCATACGTATTTCTGAAAATACTTAAGAGATGGAGATACGACTATCATATGTCTATGATGCCTGAATTTAGGATCAGATTCGGTCCCTCCGTCGCACCAACAAGAAAAGGGTAGAGTCCGCGTATTACCGTTGTCTTCGTCCATATGATAGAGAAAACTCTCGTAGGCCGTAGCTCGAACCATCACATGAATGAATTTCAGGTCGCTTTGTAAATATTTCAGGACGCATGCAGCTGCCAAATTCAGAGAATCGTCTTGAAAAGAAACGGGCGGTATCGGTAACTCAATTTCCCAGACAGGTTCGTAGGCCCGGCTACCGTCTGGAAAAATTTGATCATGTCCAAAAAAGTCATTTTTCTCACACATAGGGTTGAAGTTGAAAGGATATCCATCTGGAACGGACACATCATCTTCTTCGGGTAAGGGTTTGGCAATCCGAATTTTAAATTGCAAATAACAGTTTATAAGATGATCGGCCGCCAGGTATTTCTTTCGCCATACGAATGTGTGCCGTTTCTTGTCAGGACACCAAACGCATTTCACCAAAGGGTTTATGTTGTGCCGTTCATGACAATGCTTTTCATAGTTTTTGGGTAAGATTACGACTTGACAATGGGGACATTTAAACTCAAATTTATCCCACGTAAGAAGATTCCTATATTTTTTTATTGCTTCACGAGCCGCCATAATTATATTAGACTGAGTAAGGAAAAAAGATAATAGTTTATAAATTCATTTGTCAAGGGTATATATAGTCTATGTTCAAGGTCACATGAAAAAAAAAAAAAAAAAAAAAAAAAAAAAAAAAAAATCTTTGAAAAAAATTTTTTTTTTTTTTTTTTTTTTTTTTTTTTTTCGTGTGACCTTGAAGCTTGACTCGTGTGACCTTGACAAGTTATATATCTTTCAGATTTCAAGCGTACATATCAATTTGTCGTGACACCTGTTTCAGGATAGCACTCAGCCGGTTTCAATTTTCATGAGGGTTTCTTGGATGGCCAAGTGATCCACGTTTAAGACGATCAATATTAACAGGTTTCATTTAAAATGAGAAGGCCCTAGCATTTGGATTGAATAATGTTTCAGATACACCTGTTTCAATTTTATAGCATCTGGACAAAACTCGAAAAAGGTCAGGATTAAATTGAAAAGCTAATCTTGATACTAATTTCCTAATTACGTTTCAATTTTCATTTGTCATGCTACTCAACGAATGGTTAATACTATTTTCATAATTACATTTAAATTTTCCAGCGTTCATTGCTACATTTGTCGTGACAACTCTCAGCAATTTAAATTTTATAGAGACCTCTTGCTAAATTTTACGGATTCTCTCTACGCAACAATTGTTTCAGGTTTTGATTAGTTTGTTTCGGGATGCACTCAGCTTGACTCATGAAGGTTTTTTGGATGGACCAAGTTTAAGATCGACACGACGACTGTGCCACGATCAAAATTAACAGGTTTCATTTAAAATGGGAAGATCTAGCATTTGGACACGATTGGATAGAATCCTGTTTCAGATACGGGTTCAAATTTATCATATTTGTCATTACGAGCAATAATAACTAGACAACCGTTGCTGACAAATGTTGAGAGACAATGAGAGTGTGGAGGCAAATAGATAATTATATATAGCCAGTCAAACCAACCAACCAACCAACCTTTGAAAAAAAAAAAAAAAAAAAAAAAAAAAAAAATTTTTTTTTTTTTTTTTTTTTTTTTTTTTTTTTTCAAGGTTGGTTGGTTGGTTTCTAAAGTTATATTTCTAAAGTTATATTTCTCAGTTGACTGCTACAGTTATATTTCTAAAGTTATATTTCTAAAGTTATATTTCTCAGTTGGCTTCTAAAGCTATATTTCTCAGTTGGCTTCTAAAGCTATATTTCTTTAGCCAATCATTGTAGATGGCGCTGTAGTCTATATATATAGTATATATATAGTATATCTATTAGGGTGGGTGGGAGTGGAATTTATTTCTTCTACTGTAAGGTCATGCATAAACTAGCTCCTGATGTCTAAACCCATTTCCTTTAAAACAGGATGGGATAGCGATATTTATACATTTTTGGCTTTGAAAACAAGACTTTTGTCTGACAAATGACAATATACTGCAGGTTTTCATGAAATCAGAATAGATCATAGGCTTTTATAGAAAAATCTAACGCTCTAGTGTCCATCAATGTACATCTTGTTGAAAACACATTACGAGACATAGTGACTAGACGACCGTTGCTGGCAAACGTCGAGACACAATGAGAGTGTAGTCACGTTAGCCATATTATATATAGATAAGATTATCAACCAACCAACCAACTGAAAAAAAAAAAAAAAAAAAAAAAAAAAAAAAAAAATTTTTTTTTTTTTTTTTTTTTTTTTTTTTCAAGGTTGGTTGGTTGGTTGATATATATATCTTTTCCTCGTTCATCAAGATTCGCTTTTCAATTGTCATGACCAAACGATTGGTTACTAAAGTTTTTTTGGATCTCTATCATTGGATCTCGTTAATACTATTTTCATAATTACGTTTAAATTTTTACAATATGAGCTGCTAATCTCTACGCGTTCAGTTTTTCTGGCTCAGCACCTCAATTTAAAAGCTACAAATTTTATCGAGGTTAAATTTTTATGGATAATGTTGGCTGTCCCGTTTGCAGGTCCAATCGATAGGATGGCATAGCTGAAGCCGCTTTAAGCGATTCCGTTGAACGGCTTAGACAATTTTCATTTGTCTACTCATAAAATTTATAAGTTATTTTTTTTACAAATCCAATATTGGTAGGAGATAGATTTAAAAAAAATGGGTCAAACGAGGCTTCCATCGTCAAGATAAGTCATAATGACAAATCTGACATGAGGAAGCCTCGTTTGACCCAATTTTTTTAAATTTTTAATATTTTTAGAGTGATATATAATTTGGCTGTTCGGACTCATCTATTATATATTCTAGAGTGCGAGGTGTCATGAGATCTTTCATCATAGAGTCTAGTAGTAGCTGATCTGGCATGGGAGAGCATACTATATTATTAAGATCTTCAGGTACCGCTGGGCTTTGAATAGGCCATTCACTATGAAATCCTGGATTTTCAACAAAAGGCATTGAATGTTCAATAGGTGCAGGCTCTGGATTTGCAATAGGTGCAGGCTCTGGTTCTCTAGTTTCAGGCTCTGTATTTGTTGCAGCGTCCTTGAAAGTGAGCTTAGCTTTCTTTAAACGCTTGGGATTCTTTTCGGCCTTACGTTTTACCGATGCAGTTCTCATATCCATTCCAGGTAGATCAGGCCCATAGGTGCGTACGAAGTTGTTTTTAAGGGGATCTGTCAATACTTTCCAGATTTGAGAGTTATATTGTTCTGCATAATTTGTAGTGACCACGGTTATTGTTTTGTCCAACACAACAGGAGGGTTCGTCGGCAAATAGATTTCTGGCAAATCGGTTACTGGTTCTGGCTCTTGGGATGGTTCTGGCTCTGAGATTGGAGCTGTTTGAATATATTCAGAGGGTGGCTCGTCATCATCATCATCCATATGAGGTATCATAGGTGTTGGCACAGATACCTCATACATCCCATCTATTTTCGTGATTCTTTCTACCAACGGATTTTTTACCTTGAAACCCAGCTTCAAGCTCTCCTTCACAACATGTAGACTGAAGAAATTCTTTTGCGTCGTAAATAAAATATAGGTAGTGCCAGCAGGTATCTTGTAGCTTGAGCGAGCAATCAATATGAACCTCTCGTAGAAGTGAAGCTTGTCCCCTGAGAAATATCTGCTGTCAGCTCTCACTCGTGTCTCGTTGGGGGGTCTCACATAGAACAGCAATGGTGAGTCCAACGTCTGGATAATATGGGCGCATCCTTGCCCAACGGTTCTCTGTCCAAACGTGAAATGACCTTTCACCAGAAATTGGTTATGGGGGCACTTGAAACCAATTCTCATATCAGCGTTGGTTCTGTTGGCTTCGCTGGGGGGTCTTTTGAATCTGTTCATAACAGTGATCCATTTTATGTCTTGAGGTCTCAACGGATAGATTGTCTGGGCCTCTCTGCCTAGTGCTGGAATCGTATTCAGGATCTTGTCCGTCAGAGTACGTTTTTTAAACGAAATATTATGATCAGGTGTCAGATGTAGGCAGAACATATGGATTTTGCCTTCTCCGATCATTGTTTGGAAATGAGGATATTTCTTCAGCTTCTTGACAGAAGTCGAAAGAATATTCGGAAAAGGCTCAGTCATTCCGAAAAGGTTATGAAGAGCGTTAGCCGCTTTAAGTTTCTTCACAGAGCATTGATGCTTATACATGTTAGCAGTTCAAGCTCCGAAGAGAGAATGACTATTCGATCGAAAGGCAGAGCTTATATAGTGAAGGCAGGATGTTGCATAACTCATTTTCTACGAAAACAGGATAAGATAAGGCTATTTATAGAATTATTGTCGCTGAACGCGAAAACAGGATATTGCATAACTCATTTGATACGAAACAGGATGCGGTAAAGATTTTTATAGACGCTGAAACAAATAAGCATTGCTGGACAATGATAGTGTAGATACTTTAGCATGATATATATAGGTTATCTAGAGTCAATCAACTAATCAACCAACCTTGAAAAAAAAAAAAAAAAAAAAAAAAAAATTTTTTTTTTTTTTTTTTTTCAAGGTTGGTTGATTGGTTGATTGACATTAGCTAACATATATATATCATGCTAAAGTGTCTTTGGTTGATTTTATATTTCTATAATTTTTTTCAAGATATTTTTTTTGGGACTTTGCCATTTTTCACCAATCTGGAAAATTTTTCAAAATTTATCATTTCGATTTTATAGTTTTTGATTTCTAAATAATATTTTTTTGCCAATCTTGAAATTTTTTTAAGTTGGTTGATAATAGTTTATATATAAATTTATATCTCCAAGATTTCAGTTATAAAAGTATCCATTCAAAATCTTAAGTATCCGTTCAAAATCTTAAAGTACAAATCGGTACGCATCCAATATTGGCAATATAATTGTTACAAAAAAAACGGGTCGAACGAAGTGTCAAAGACAGGAATCTGCCATGAGACACTTCGTTCGGCCCGATTTTTTTATAAATCGTTTGGGTTTAAACCCAACTGTAGTATTTTCTAGCCTCTGTATTTATAAGGCTGTAGCATTTTCCATCTCTCAAATTGACGTTCGATTTGACAACGACTATGCCATGCCGTTTTCTAATTCTTGGATCTTCAAAGCCAGCAGTTTTTAATTTAGGCCGTACCACGAAATCTATCTTCGGTGGAGGCTTCCAGGCACGATAAGTTGTTACGTTGGACTCTGGAGATTTTGGTAGCGGGCTTAATAGCTTTGGTACTTTAAAATAAATCATCTCTGACATGGGTATTGAAATTTGAACTGGAACTGGTTTAGATTTAGAAGCTGGAACTGGTCTTGAAGCTGGAACTGGAACTGGAACTTGAACTTGAACTTGAACTGGAACTGGAACTGGAACTGGAACAGATTTAGAAGCTGGAACTGGAAATTGAACTTGAACTTGAACTGGAACTGGAACTGGAACAGATTTAGAAACTGGAACTGGAACTGGAACTTGAACAGATTTAGAAGCTGGAACTGGAACTGGAACTGGAACTGGAACGAGTTTAGATTTGAAAACTGGAGATGGTCTGGAAACTGGTTTTGGAGTTGGCATGGACATGTCTCGATTATAATTGCATAATAACTCGAGAGAAAGACGAGAAGTATTCAAGACATTCCATCCAGGCTTTACGGCATAGTCATAATCAAATCGCTCGTCGGTCAGAGAGTCGAAAGAAAACATTTCCATTTTGAAAAACAGAGGCTCAGAATGAATAAGCTGAGGCGAGAGGCTCGTATTTATACTCTGGCAAGCGGATGCGTGAGATCTGATAAGCGGTTCTGAGAAACGACATCAGTAATACTATATAAGGCTCGACAGGATGACTTTTTATAGATTAGAGAGGCTTGACGCATCTATAAATAACTTATCACGTCCTGTTTTTGAGGAAACGGTTTACATAATATCCTGCCAATTTGTTCTAGAAGAATTTTATCGGATCATCTTGAAGGCTTCAAGCGACAAACTAATTTTCTAAAAATTTTAACAGATGAGAGATATGACCGTTGCTGGCAAAGATCGAAATAGAATGAGGAGGTGGCAAGTCAGCGATCCTATATATAGAGGAGATAATCAACCAACTGTGAAAAAAAAAAAAAAAAAAAAATTTCTTTGAAAAAAAAAAAAAAAAAAAAAAATCTTTGAAAAAAAAAAAAAAAAAAAAAAAATTTTTTTTTTTTTTTTTTTTTTTTTCATAGTTGGTTGGTTGATTATATCCTCTATATATAGGATCGCTGACTTGGTACCTCCTCATTGTGTCTCGACATTTGCCAGCAACGGTCGTCTAGTCACTATGCCTAGTTGAAAAATTGAAAATTTTAACAGATGAGAGATATGACCGTTGCTGGCAAAGATCTAGATAGAATGAGGAGGTGGCACGTCAGCGATCCTATATATAGAGAAGATTATCAACCAACCAACCAACTGTGAAAAAAAAAAAAAAAAAAAAAAATTTTTTTTTTTTTTTTTTTTTTTTTTTTTTTCAAAGAATTTTTTTTTTTTTTTTTTTTCATAGTTGGTTGGTTGATTATATCCTCTATATATAGGATCGCTGACTTGCTACCTCCTCATTGTGTCTCGACATTTGCCAGCAACGGTCGTCTAGTCACTATGCCTAGTTGAAAAATTGAAAATTTTAACAGATGAGAGATATGACCGTTGCTGGCAAAGATCTAGATAGAATGAGGAGGTGGCACGTCAGCGATCCTATATATAGAGAAGATTATCAACCAACCAACCAACTGTGAAAAAAAAAAAAAAAAAAAAAAAAAAAAAAAATTTTTTTTTTTTTTTTTTTTTTTTTTTTCATAGTTGGTTGGTTGATTATATCCTCTATATATAGGATCGCTGACTTGCTACCTCCTCATTGTGTCTCGACATTTGCCAGCAACGGTCGTCTAGTCACTATGCCTAGTTGAAAAATTGAAAATTTTAACAGATGAGAGATATGACCGTTGCTGGCAAAGATCTAGATAGAATGAGGAGGTGGCACGTCAGCGATCCTATATATAGAGAAGATTATCAACCAACCAACCAACTGTGAAAAAAAAAAAAAAAAAAAAAAAAAAAATTTTTTTTTTTTTTTTTTTTTTTTTTTTTTTCACAGTTGGTTGGTTGGTTGAATTCATTCTATATAAATAGCCGACTCTTCTCCAATCAGTCTTCTTCTGTCCCAGTAAATCTATCCATTGTTAGATCCTGCCGGATTTAGAACGATATGCTATCTCTAGCTTAGCCATGGAACGTTTCTAATTTATGTCTGGCAGATTAACAATACGCTATCTTAGCCTGTTTCTAATCTATTCAAACTTTTTACGATGATTAAGTATCGCGAGTCAAATTTATTTTGGCGTACCTTGAATCGCTACCGAAAAAATGGATGTCTCTAATATAGGTATAGGCTACATGAGCGATTCGTTCAGGATATAATCGAGGAACGTACTGCTAGAGGATAAGACACACATTTTTGGCTTGAAACAAATCATGGTACCGCTGTCGGAAAAAGTACGGTTTATTAAAGACATTTTACATAAGAGACATCATTGAGTTTGAAATAAAATATTTTTTTATCTGTATTTAAACATGCAGACATTTCCGCGAAGCGGAAATGTCTGCTTGTTTAAATACAGATAAAAAAATATTTTATGTTATTATATTTTATAAAAACCCATGATCTATTCTGATTTCATGAAAACCTGCAAGATCTTGTCATTTGTCAGACAAAAGTCTATAAAAATCTTGTTTTCAAAGCCAATATTGTATAAATAACGTTATGCCATTCTATTTTAAAGAAAACGGGTTTCGGTATCACGGAGCTGGTTTATGCATGACCTTACAGTAGAAGAAATAAATTCCACTCCCACCCACCCTAATAGATATACTATATATATACTATATATATATAGACTGCAGCGCCATCTACAATGATTGGATAAAAAAATATAACTTTAGAAACCAACTGTGAAATATTTACATATCTAGCTTAGCCCTTAAAAATTTTAAATTTTACACAAAAAATTAAAATTTTAAACGAAAAAATTAAATTTATAAACTCAGATCTCTTAAATTTATCTATAGAGTCTGTATATTTTACCAAGATTCATATTTATCTTATAGAGAAGCCATATCCCTTCAAATCGTTACGATATTGGTACTCTATCTCTAGCTTAGCCATTAAAATTTTTAAATTTTACACAAAAAGTTAAAATTTTAAACGAAAATTTTAGACTCAGATTTCTTAAATTTATCTATAGATATTTTATCAAGATACATAATTATCTTATAGAGAAGCCATATCCCTTGAAAATTACAAATTCAAAATATTTTACAGATACTGTTGTTGGCAGACGTCGAGACAAAATGAGATGTGGGTACGCTAACCATCCTATATATAGGACACACGAAAAAAACTAATGTTCAATAAATGAGGTTAGTTCCGTTAAGTTATAGATTCTGCTCCGTCCTTGAAGATGTGTTCAAGGTCACACGAAAAAAAAAAAAAAAAAAAAAAAAAAAAAATTTTTTTTTTTTTTTTTTTTTTTTTTTTCAAGGTCGTTAGATTTCTTGTGGGCGTGGCTTCATACCATCTATATATATAGAGAGATAAACTCGCTTACGTATCCAAACCGTCATTGTCCAGTCATGTCTCTGTTGGCTTAGTTATTTTTATCTATACATTTAAATTGATACCATTTTGTCTCGTTTTCCAGAGTCTTAAATTTAATTTCTACAATATTGGCTTATTATAGTTTATACGTTTAAATAGTCTTCATGCTATCCTGATAATCTCTTCGATACTAGCTTAAATAGATTTTTTTATAAATTTAATATCAAAGTCTCAAATTAAACCCGTCCAATATTGGCACTATATCTATCGCAAAAAAATGGGTCGAACGAGGTGTCAAAGACAGAAATTCTGCCATGAGACACCTCGTTCGACCCATTTTTTTACTCTCATTTTAAAGATCAACACAAGCTCTCTATGGATTGCTCATTAGATAACCTACTGATGGTCATCTTCAACGGTCCGGTCATTTGAGATTTGTATAATTCATAGTCCTCATACTCAAGCTCAAAAAATTTCCTCACCTGTAGTTGGTATGCGGCAAGGAAGTCTTCGAACTTGGTACGGGACCTTTCGACAAATCGAACACCAATGGCTTTCACGAAGCTGAGCTTCATGTTAGCCTGGTATTTCACCATGGCCGAACCATCGAACATCTTATCAAATTCCTGTTCGCCCATGAACCCTTTCAAATGCTGTTTGGCTTCGCTAATCGAGAAGATTCTCGTCTTAGCGAGCCATTTAGGTAAATCGATTTTAGGGTCCATTACGTCTCGGACGGTGAGGCCTGCATATTTTTCGGCAAATTTTAGATCTAGAGGGTGCCTCGAATAAATAGCCAGGTCCTCAGCCCGGACAAACAGGGTGCCATCAGTGGCCATTAGGCATTTAAAGGCAACGCCATAAGCATAATTTTTTACATGGAAAAACATGACTGACAGAGAGCTAATGAATCTAAGCAGCTAGTAGAGAGATCGACTAGCAATTGAAGAGCTCTCGCTGGACACTCGTATATATACCCGGTCTTATCAACAGATCTGATTGTAATTTTCTACGAACCGCTTATCAAGAGGAAAGGCTTGCATAATATCCTGTCAATACTTCTGGAAAAATCTTTTTATAGAGATCTGATTATAACCGGGCATCCTGAGGAAAGGCTTACATAATATCCTGTCAACACTTCTCGAAAAATCTTTTTATAGAGATCTGATTGTAATTTTAATCGGAGCCGCTTATCAAGCATCCTGTCAATAGTTTCTCGAAAATCTTTTTATAGAGATCAGATCATAATAACTGGCTTGGCTACACTTAGCCTTTAAAATTTTTAATTTTTACATATAAATTTTAAATGAAAAAATTAAATTTTTAAACTCAGATCCCTTAAATTTAGCTATCGACCAAGATTCATATTTATCTTATAGCTAAGCCATATCCCTTGAAAATTACAATCGGTACGCATTCAATGTTGGCTTGGCTACACTTAGTCTTTAAAAATTTTAAATTTTACATAAAAAATGTAAATTTTAAATGAAAAAAAATTAAATTTTAAAATTCAGATTCCTTAAATTTAGCTATCGAGTCTGTATATTTTACCAAGTTTCATATTTATCTTATAGCTAAGCCATATCCCTTGAAAATTTAGAGATCAGATTATAATGACTGCCACACTTAGTCTTTAAAAATTTTAAATTTTACACGAAAAAAATGTAAATTTTAAACGAAAAAATTAAAATTTTAAACTCAGATCCCTTAAATTTAGCTATCGAGTCTGTATATTTTACCAAGTTTCATATTTATCTTATAGCTAAGCCATATCCCTTGAAAAATTAGAAATTAGATTATAATGACCGCCACACTTAGTCTTTAAAAATTTTAAATTTTACACAGTAAATTTTAAATGAAACAATTAAATTTTTAAATTCAGATACCTTAAATTTGTCTATAGATATTTTATCAAAATTATCTTATAGCTAAGCCATATCCCTTGAAAATTACAAGTTCAAATCGGTACGCATCCAATGTTGGCACTCTATCTATCGCAAAAAAATGGGCCGAGCGAAGCCTCAATGACTTATGTCATGAGAGGCTTCGCTCGACCCATTTTTTTGCACCTCGTCCTGATCTTAAGACGAGGATTTATAGAAGTAGGGCTTGTTTCCCACCAAAACTTTAATTTTTTTGGGGAAATACCCTAGCTCCAAGTCTCCGTACCTCTCTCCGAAGACATAGCTATCCATCGGTACAGATTGCAGGTAAGAGTCCATAGATATTTTCAAATCAGATATAAAACTCTCCATGGTAGCATTGGAAGAGCTAATGCATGCTATCTTGATACGTATGGGCCTTCTGATGTTGAAAGTACATTCTATCGGCGACAGAATCTCGATAGGCCCCTGAAATAAGGATTGAAATTCACCTGGATGCATATCCAACAGCGTGTTGGCATCTTCCAATCCAAAAATACGTGTCTTGGCTAGAGACGGAGGCAGGCTCAAGCCCTCGGGAGCGATGTCAGTCACTGTAAGATGGCATAAGTTTAAAACGCCAGAAGGATTTTGATAGCCCATGGTACGAGCTACGTCTGAACCTTTGATAAAAATTTCACCGTCAAAAGTCAAAAAACAAGTAAATTTCACGTTTAACTCTTCAGCTAAAATTTGAAATATCATTTTGGAGCTTTTAGAATATCAAGCAGTCAGAATGAAATGTCTCGTCCAGCAGCCTGTATTTATACTAGTAGCAATCTCTATTTCTATCTAAATTCCAAGTAAATTTCTTATCGACATCCTCTGACGCACGTCCTGTAGATTATGCAAGATCCCGCTCAAACGACAAATTAATTCTAAAAATAAGTTTATCGAGGATTACATAATATCCTGTCAACAGCTAGAAGAATTTTATCAGAAGGTCACGTTTTCTAAGAAAGCTTGCTAAAATTAGGTCGCGAATCGGGTATATATACGAGCTGCCTCTAAGAGCCTGCATCATTTTGACTTCTGTTGCATTAAGTCATGCTATTCACAATTGAACATCCACAGCTGGATGCTAAAATCTTATTCGTAGTCTCTGCGGATGGACTTTTGTTCGTCAGGGCCTCTGATGTGGCCAAGCTGATGGGTAAGGGTAGCGCATACGTAAAAAAAACTACCAAGCTAAAGGTGAGGGACCTCGTTTACAAAAGGTTCAGGATACCTGTCTCTTTAGCTAATACCTGGGTGTATCCAATAGAAGAGATTCATTTCGGAGATGCGCTGTCGACCATGGGTTTTGAGGCCATGATGAAATCTGCTAAGATTGACATCTTAGATCCTATAGTGCCAACTGCATGCATCCATAAAGCAGTCAGAATTCGGATCGTGAGGAATTCTGATGTCTTCATAGATGAATTCTTAAAGGATTTCATAGAAAGAACCCTGCTCTTCTATGATGGAGACCACGATGATGACCCTCGCCTACACGAAGATAGATTTGAGACTATTTCTTGGACAGACACCCCTCCGTCCAAAATCAAAGTCTTCGTGGGAAATCGATCTCGCTGGTATAAACTGATGCCTTAGAGATTTAAATTGGAGGGGGCAAAAAAATGGGCCGAACGAAGCGTCTCATGGCAGATTTCTGTCATTGACGCTTCGTTCGGCCCATTTTTTTGCGACGGTAGTAAGCCAATATTGGATGGGTACAAATTGAGACTTTGAATGGGGTCTCTGAGATAGATAATATTAATATTTCAATATTAAAACGATACTAATGCCTTTGAATCTGAGATAGCTAATGTCTTTGACTCTGAGATAGAAATTTACAATATTGAATAAGGACATTTTTTTAAATGAATGCCGTACCAATATTGAATATATTTTTTAACGATTCGATAAACAAATAATATATTTAAATAATAAATATTTAAAGAATAAAATATTTATATAGTCAATCTGAAGGATTGCATAACTCATTTTCTACGAAAACAGGATGAGATAAGGCTTTTTATAGAATAATTTATCGCTGGATATTGCATAACTCATTTGCATTGAAAACAGGATACTGAACACGGAAACAGGATGCAGTAAAGATATTTATAGACGCTGAAACAAATAAGTATTGCTGGACAATGATAGTGTATATACTTTAGCATGATATATGTGTTAGCAAGAGTTAATCAACTAATCAACCAACCTTGAAAAAAAAAAAAAAAAAAAAAAAATTTTTTTTTTTTTTTTTTTTTTTTTTTTTTTCAAGGTTGGTTGATTGGTTGATTGACTCGGATTCATTCTTTATAAATAGCTGTACTCAAACCTTCATTCCTTCATTCTGTCTGAATCTCTTCTAGCATCAACCTTCTACTAAAACGCTCCTAACATTAAGATACTTTAGCATGATTGGTTAATGTCTTTAAATCTGAGATAGAAATTTACAATATTGAATAAGGGCATTTTTTAAATGAATGCTGTACCAATATTGAATATATTTTTTTAACGATTCGATAAACAAATAATATATTTTTAACTATTCGATAAACAAATAATATATATATTTTAACGATTCGATAAACAAATAAAATATTTAAATAATAAATATTTTATTATTAAAATAAAATATTTAAATAATAAATATTTTATTATTAAAATAAAATATTTAAATAATATATTTAAATTCTAAATATTTATTATTCGAACCGAACGTGAACAATTCTGGCGGGGTGGAGTTGCTCGAAGAATCAGTCGCCAGATTTATTCTTCGAGCAACTCCACCCCGCCAGAATTGTTCACGTTCGGTTCGAATAATAAATATTTAGAATTTAAATATATTATTTAAATATTTTATTTTAATAATAAAATATTTATTATTTAAATATTTTATTTTAATAATAAAATATTTATTATTTAAATATTTTATTTTAATAATAAAATATTTATTATTTAAATATTTTATTTGTTTATCGAATCGTTAAAATATATATATTATTTGTTTATCGAATAGTTAAAAATATATTATTTGTTTATCGAATCGTTAAAAAAATATATTCAATATTGGTACAGCATTCATTTAAAAAATGCCCTTATTCAATATTGTAAATTTCTATCTCAGATTTAAAGACATTAACCAATCATGCTAAAGTATCTTAATGTTAGGAGCGTTTTAGTAGAAGGTTGATGCTAGAAGAGATTCAGACAGAATGAAGGAATGAAGGTTTGAGTACAGCTATTTATAAAGAATGAATCCGAGTCAATCAACCAACCTTGAAAAAAAAAAAAAAAAAAAAAAAAAAAAAAAATTTTTTTTTTTTTTTTTTTTTTTTTTTTTTTTTTTTTTTTTCAAGGTTGGTTGATTAGTTGATTAACTCTTGCTAACACATATATCATGCTAAAGTATATACACTATCATTGTCCAGCAATACTTATTTGTTTCAGCGTCTATAAATATCTTTACTGCATCCTGTTTCCGTGTTCAGTATCCTGTTTTCAATGCAAATGAGTTATGCAATATCCAGCGATAAATTATTCTATAAAAAGCCTTATCTCATCCTGTTTTCGTAGAAAATGAGTTATGCAATCCTTCAGATTGACTATATAAATATTTTATTCTTTAAATATTTATTATTTAAATATATTATTTGTTTATCGAATCGTTAAAAAATATATTCAATATTGGTACGGCATTCATTTAAAAAAATGTCCTTATTCAATATTGTAAATTTCTATCTCAGAGTCAAAGACATTAGCTATCTCAGATTCAAAGGCATTAGTATCGTTTTAATATTGAAATATTAATATTATCTATCTCAGAGACCCCATTCAAAGTCTCAATTTGTACCCATCCAATATTGGCTTACTACCGTCGCAAAAAAATGGGCCGAACGAAGCGTCAATGACAGAAATCTGCCATGAGACGCTTCGTTCGGCCCATTTTTTTGCCCCCTCCAATTTAAATCTCTAAGGCATCAGTTTATACCAGCGAGATCGATTTCCCACGAAGACTTTGATTTTGGACGGAGGGGTGTCTGTCCAAGAAATAGTCTCAAATCTATCTTCGTGTAGGCGAGGGTCATCATCGTGGTCTCCATCATAGAAGAGCAGGGTTCTTTCTATGAAATCCTTTAAGAATTCATCTATGAAGACATCAGAATTCCTCACGATCCGAATTCTGACTGCTTTATGGATGCATGCAGTTGGCACTATAGGATCTAAGATGTCAATCTTAGCAGATTTCATCATGGCCTCAAAACCCATGGTCGACAGCGCATCTCCGAAATGAATCTCTTCTATTGGATACACCCAGGTATTAGCTAAAGAGACAGGTATCCTGAACCTTTTGTAAACGAGGTCCCTCACCTTTAGCTTGGTAGTTTTTTTTACGTATGCGCTACCCTTACCCATCAGCTTGGCCACATCAGAGGCCCTGACGAACAAAAGTCCATCCGCAGAGACTACGAATAAGATTTTAGCATCCAGCTGTGGATGTTCAATTGTGAATAGCATGACTTAATGCAACAGAAGTCAAAATGATGCAGGCTCTTAGAGGCAGCTCGTATATATACCCGATTCGCGACCTAATTTTAGCAAGCTTTCTTAGAAAACGTGACCTTCTGATAAAATTCTTCTAGCTGTTGACAGGATATTATGTAATCCTCGATAAACTTATTTTTAGAATTAATTTGTCGTTTGAGCGGGATCTTGCATAATCTACAGGACGTGCGTCAGAGGATGTCGATAAGAAATTTACTTGGAATTTAGATAGAAATAGAGATTGCTACTAGTATAAATACAGGCTGCTGGACGAGACATTTCATTCTGACTGCTTGATATTCTAAAAGCTCCGAAATGATATTTCAAATTTTAGCTGAAGAGTTAAACGTGAAATTTACTTGTTTTTTGACTTTTGACGGTGAAATTTTTATCAAAGGTTCAGACGTAGCTCGTACCATGGGCTATCAAAATCCTTCTGGCGTTTTAAACTTATGCCATCTTACAGTGACTGACATCGCTCCCGAGGGCTTGAGCCTGCCTCCGTCTCTAGCCAAGACACGTATTTTTGGATTGGAAGATGCCAACACGCTGTTGGATATGCATCCAGGTGAATTTCAATCCTTATTTCAGGGGCCTATCGAGATTCTGTCGCCGATAGAATGTACTTTCAACATCAGAAGGCCCATACGTATCAAGATAGCATGCATTAGCTCTTCCAATGCTACCATGGAGAGTTTTATATCTGATTTGAAAATATCTATGGACTCTTACCTGCAATCTGTACCGATGGATAGCTATGTCTTCGGAGAGAGGTACGGAGACTTGGAGCTAGGGTATTTCCCCAAAAAAATTAAAGTTTTGGTGGGAAACAAGCCCTACTTCTATAAATCCTCGTCTTAAGATCAGGACGAGGTGCAAAAAAATGGGTCGAGCGAAGCCTCTCATGACATAAGTCATTGAGGCTTCGCTCGGCCCATTTTTTTGCGATAGATAGAGTGCCAACATTAGATGCGTACCGATTTGAACTTGTAATTTTCAAGGGATATGGCTTAGCTATAAGATAATTTTGATAAAATATCTATAGACAAATTTAAGGTATCTGAATTTAAAAATTTAATTGTTTCATTTAAAATTTACTGTGTAAAATTTAAAATTTTTAAAGACTAAGTGTGGCGGTCATTATAATCTAATTTCTAATTTTTCAAGGGATATGGCTTAGCTATAAGATAAATATGAAACTTGGTAAAATATACAGACTCGATAGCTAAATTTAAGGGATCTGAGTTTAAAATTTTAATTTTTTCGTTTAAAATTTACATTTTTTTCGTGTAAAATTTAAAATTTTTAAAGACTAAGTGTGGCAGTCATTATAATCTGATCTCTAAATTTTCAAGGGATATGGCTTAGCTATAAGATAAATATGAAACTTGGTAAAATATACAGACTCGATAGCTAAATTTAAGGAATCTGAATTTTAAAATTTAATTTTTTTTCATTTAAAATTTACATTTTTTATGTAAAATTTAAAATTTTTAAAGACTAAGTGTAGCCAAGCCAACATTGAATGCGTACCGATTGTAATTTTCAAGGGATATGGCTTAGCTATAAGATAAATATGAATCTTCGTCGATAGCTAAATTTAAGGGATCTGAGTTTAAAAATTTAATTTTTTCATTTAAAATTTATATGTAAAAATTAAAAATTTTAAAGGCTAAGTGTAGCCAAGCCAGTTATTATGATCTGATCTCTATAAAAAGATTTTCGAGAAACTATTGACAGGATGCTTGATAAGCGGCTCCGATTAAAATTACAATCAGATCTCTATAAAAAGATTTTTCGAGAAGTGTTGACAGGATATTATGTAAGCCTTTCCTCAGGATGCCCGGTTATAATCAGATCTCTATAAAAAGATTTTTCCAGAAGTATTGACAGGATATTATGCAAGCCTTTCCTCTTGATAAGCGGTTCGTAGAAAATTACAATCAGATCTGTTGATAAGACCGGGTATATATACGAGTGTCCAGCGAGAGCTCTTCAATTGCTAGTCGATCTCTCTACTAGCTGCTTAGATTCATTAGCTCTCTGTCAGTCATGTTTTTCCATGTAAAAAATTATGCTTATGGCGTTGCCTTTAAATGCCTAATGGCCACTGATGGCACCCTGTTTGTCCGGGCTGAGGACCTGGCTATTTATTCGAGGCACCCTCTAGATCTAAAATTTGCCGAAAAATATGCAGGCCTCACCGTCCGAGACGTAATGGACCCTAAAATCGATTTACCTAAATGGCTCGCTAAGACGAGAATCTTCTCGATTAGCGAAGCCAAACAGCATTTGAAATGGTTCATGGGCGAACAGGAATTTGATAAGATGTTCGATGGTTCGGCCATGGTGAAATACCAGGCTAACATGAAGCTCAGCTTCGTGAAAGCCATTGGTGTTCGATTTGTCGAAAGGTCCCGTACCAAGTTCGAAGACTTCCTTGCCGCATACCAACTACAGGTGAGGAAATTTTTTGAGCTTGAGTATGAGGACTATGAATTATACAAATCTCAAATGACCGGACCGTTGAAGATGACCATCAGTAGGTTATCTAATGAGCAATCCATAGAGAGCTTGTGTTGATCTTTAAAATGAGAGTAAAAAAATGGGTCGAACGAGGTGTCTCATGGCAGAATTTCTGTCTTTGACACCTCGTTCGACCCATTTTTTTGCGATAGATATAGTGCCAATATTGGACGGGTTTAATTTGAGACTTTGATATTAAATTTATAAAAAAATCTATTTAAGCTAGTATCGAAGAGATTATCAGGATAGCATGAAGACTATTTAAACGTATAAACTATAATAAGCCAATATTGTAGAAATTAAATTTAAGACTCTGGAAAACGAGACAAAATGGTATCAATTTAAATGTATAGATAAAAATAACTAAGCCAACAGAGACATGACTGGACAATGACGGTTTGGATACGTAAGCGAGTTTATCTCTCTATATATATAGATGGTATGAAGCCACGCCCACAATAAATCTAACGACCTTGAAAAAAAAAAAAAAAAAAAAAAAAAATTTTTTTTTTTTTTTTTTTTTTTTTTTTTTTTTTTTTTCGTGTGACCTTGAACACATCTTCAAGGACGGAGCAGAATCTATAACTTAACGGAACTAACCTCATTTATTGAACATTAGTTTTTTTCGTGTGTCCTATATATAGGATGGTTAGCGTACCCACATCTCATTTTGTCTCGACGTCTGCCAACAACAGTATCTGTAAAATATTTTGAATTTGTAATTTTCAAGGGATATGGCTTCTCTATAAGATAATTATGTATCTTGATAAAATATCTATAGATAAATTTAAGAAATCTGAGTCTAAAATTTTCGTTTAAAATTTTAACTTTTTGTGTAAAATTTAAAAATTTTAATGGCTAAGCTAGAGATAGAGTACCAATATCGTAACGATTTGAAGGGATATGGCTTCTCTATAAGATAAATATGAATCTTGGTAAAATATACAGACTCTATAGATAAATTTAAGAGATCTGAGTTTATAAATTTAATTTTTTCGTTTAAAATTTTAATTTTTTGTGTAAAATTTAAAATTTTTAAGGGCTAAGCTAGATATGTAAATATTTCACAGTTGGTTTCTAAAGTTATATTTTTTTATCCAATCATTGTAGATGGCGCTGCAGTCTATATATATATAGTATATATATAGTATATCTATTAGGGTGGGTGGGAGTGGAATTTATTTCTTCTACTGTAAGGTCATGCATAAACCAGCTCCGTGATACCGAAACCCGTTTTCTTTAAAATAGAATGGCATAACGTTATTTATACAATATTGGCTTTGAAAACAAGATTTTTATAGACTTTTGTCTGACAAATGACAAGATCTTGCAGGTTTTCATGAAATCAGAATAGATCATGGGTTTTTATAAAATATAATAACATAAAATATTTTTTTATCTGTATTTAAACAAGCAGACATTTCCGCTTCGCGGAAATGTCTGCATGTTTAAATACAGATAAAAAAATATTTTATTTCAAACTCAATGATGTCTCTTATGTAAAATGTCTTTAATAAACCGTACTTTTTCCGACAGCGGTACCATGATTTGTTTCAAGCCAAAAATGTGTGTCTTATCCTCTAGCAGTACGTTCCTCGATTATATCCTGAACGAATCGCTCACGTAGCCTATACCTATATTAGAGACATCCATTTTTTCGGTAGCGATTCAAGGTACGCCAAAATAAATTTGACTCGCGATACTTAATCATCGTAAAAAGTTTGAATAGATTAGAAACAGGCTAAGATAGCGTATTGTTAATCTGCCAGACATAAATTAGAAACGTTCCATGGCTAAGCTAGAGATAGCATATCGTTCTAAATCCGGCAGGATCTAACAATGGATAGATTTACTGGGACAGAAGAAGACTGATTGGAGAAGAGTCGGCTATTTATATAGAATGAATTCAACCAACCAACCAACTGTGAAAAAAAAAAAAAAAAAAAAAAAAAAAAAAATTTTTTTTTTTTTTTTTTTTTTTCACAGTTGGTTGGTTGGTTGATAATCTTCTCTATATATAGGATCGCTGACGTGCCACCTCCTCATTCTATCTAGATCTTTGCCAGCAACGGTCATATCTCTCATCTGTTAAAATTTTCAATTTTTCAACTAGGCATAGTGACTAGACGACCGTTGCTGGCAAATGTCGAGACACAATGAGGAGGTAGCAAGTCAGCGATCCTATATATAGAGGATATAATCAACCAACCAACTATGAAAAAAAAAAAAAAAAAAAAAAAAAATTTTTTTTTTTTTTTTTTTTTTTTTCACAGTTGGTTGGTTGGTTGATAATCTTCTCTATATATAGGATCGCTGACGTGCCACCTCCTCATTCTATCTAGATCTTTGCCAGCAACGGTCATATCTCTCATCTGTTAAAATTTTCAATTTTTCAACTAGGCATAGTGACTAGACGACCGTTGCTGGCAAATGTCGAGACACAATGAGGAGGTAGCAAGTCAGCGATCCTATATATAGAGGATATAATCAACCAACCAACTATGAAAAAAAAAAAAAAAAAAAAAAAATTCTTTGAAAAAAAAAAAAAAAAAAAAAAAAAAAAATTTTTTTTTTTTTTTTTTTTTTTTTTCACAGTTGGTTGGTTGGTTGATAATCTTCTCTATATATAGGATCGCTGACGTGCCACCTCCTCATTCTATCTAGATCTTTGCCAGCAACGGTCATATCTCTCATCTGTTAAAATTTTCAATTTTTCAACTAGGCATAGTGACTAGACGACCGTTGCTGGCAAATGTCGAGACACAATGAGGAGGTACCAAGTCAGCGATCCTATATATAGAGGATATAATCAACCAACCAACTATGAAAAAAAAAAAAAAAAAAAAAAAAATTTTTTTTTTTTTTTTTTTTTTCAAAGATTTTTTTTTTTTTTTTTTTTTTTTTTTTTTTTCAAAGAATTTTTTTTTTTTTTTTTTTTTTTTTTTTTTTCACAGTTGGTTGATTATCTCCTCTATATATAGGATCGCTGACTTGCCACCTCCTCATTCTATTTCGATCTTTGCCAGCAACGGTCATATCTCTCATCTGTTAAAATTTTTAGAAAATTAGTTTGTCGCTTGAAGCCTTCAAGATGATCCGATAAAATTCTTCTAGAACAAATTGGCAGGATATTATGTAAACCGTTTCCTCAAAAACAGGACGTGATAAGTTATTTATAGATGCGTCAAGCCTCTCTAATCTATAAAAAGTCATCCTGTCGAGCCTTATATAGTATTACTGATGTCGTTTCTCAGAACCGCTTATCAGATCTCACGCATCCGCTTGCCAGAGTATAAATACGAGCCTCTCGCCTCAGCTTATTCATTCTGAGCCTCTGTTTTTCAAAATGGAAATGTTTTCTTTCGACTCTCTGACCGACGAGCGATTTGATTATGACTATGCCGTAAAGCCTGGATGGAATGTCTTGAATACTTCTCGTCTTTCTCTCGAGTTATTATGCAATTATAATCGAGACATGTCCATGCCAACTCCAAAACCAGTTTCCAGACCATCTCCAGTTTTCAAATCTAAACTCGTTCCAGTTCCAGTTCCAGTTCCAGTTCCAGCTTCTAAATCTGTTCAAGTTCCAGTTCCAGTTCCAGTTTCTAAATCTGTTCCAGTTCCAGTTCCAGTTCAAGTTCAAGTTCAATTTCCAGTTCCAGCTTCTAAATCTGTTCCAGTTCCAGTTCCAGTTCCAGTTCAAGTTCAAGTTCAAGTTCCAGTTCCAGTTCCAGCTTCAAGACCAGTTCCAGCTTCTAAATCTAAACCAGTTCCAGTTCAAATTTCAATACCCATGTCAGAGATGATTTATTTTAAAGTACCAAAGCTATTAAGCCCGCTACCAAAATCTCCAGAGTCCAACGTAACAACTTATCGTGCCTGGAAGCCTCCACCGAAGATAGATTTCGTGGTACGGCCTAAATTAAAAACTGCTGGCTTTGAAGATCCAAGAATTAGAAAACGGCATGGCATAGTCGTTGTCAAATCGAACGTCAATTTGAGAGATGGAAAATGCTACAGCCTTATAAATACAGAGGCTAGAAAATACTACAGTTGGGTTTAAACCCAAACGATTTATAAAAAAATCGGGCCGAACGAAGTGTCTCATGGCAGATTCCTGTCTTTGACACTTCGTTCGACCCGTTTTTTTTGTAACAATTATATTGCCAATATTGGATGCGTACCGATTTGTACTTTAAGATTTTGAACGGATACTTAAGATTTTGAATGGATACTTTTATAACTGAAATCTTGGAGATATAAATTTATATATAAACTATTATCAACCAACTTAAAAAAATTTCAAGATTGGCAAAAAAATATTATTTAGAAATCAAAAACTATAAAATCGAAATGATAAATTTTGAAAAATTTTCCAGATTGGTGAAAAATGGCAAAGTCCCAAAAAAAATATCTTGAAAAAAATTATAGAAATATAAAATCAACCAAAGACACTTTAGCATGATATATATATGTTAGCTAATGTCAATCAACCAATCAACCAACCTTGAAAAAAAAAAAAATTTTTTTTTTTTTTTTTTTTTTTTTTTTTTTTTCAAGGTTGGTTGATTAGTTGATTGACTCTAGATAACCTATATATATCATGCTAAAGTATCTACACTATCATTGTCCAGCAATGCTTATTTGTTTCAGCGTCTATAAAAATCTTTACCGCATCCTGTTTCGTATCAAATGAGTTATGCAATATCCTGTTTTCGCGTTCAGCGACAATAATTCTATAAATAGCCTTATCTTATCCTGTTTTCGTAGAAAATGAGTTATGCAACATCCTGCCTTCACTATATAAGCTCTGCCTTTCGATCGAATAGTCATTCTCTCTTCGGAGCTTGAACTGCTAACATGTATAAGCATCAATGCTCTGTGAAGAAACTTAAAGCGGCTAACGCTCTTCATAACCTTTTCGGAATGACTGAGCCTTTTCCGAATATTCTTTCGACTTCTGTCAAGAAGCTGAAGAAATATCCTCATTTCCAAACAATGATCGGAGAAGGCAAAATCCATATGTTCTGCCTACATCTGACACCTGATCATAATATTTCGTTTAAAAAACGTACTCTGACGGACAAGATCCTGAATACGATTCCAGCACTAGGCAGAGAGGCCCAGACAATCTATCCGTTGAGACCTCAAGACATAAAATGGATCACTGTTATGAACAGATTCAAAAGACCCCCCAGCGAAGCCAACAGAACCAACGCTGATATGAGAATTGGTTTCAAGTGCCCCCATAACCAATTTCTGGTGAAAGGTCATTTCACGTTTGGACAGAGAACCGTTGGGCAAGGATGCGCCCATATTATCCAGACGTTGGACTCACCATTGCTGTTCTATGTGAGACCCCCCAACGAGACACGAGTGAGAGCTGACAGCAGATATTTCTCAGGGGACAAGCTTCACTTCTACGAGAGGTTCATATTGATTGCTCGCTCAAGCTACAAGATACCTGCTGGCACTACCTATATTTTATTTACGACGCAAAAGAATTTCTTCAGTCTACATGTTGTGAAGGAGAGCTTGAAGCTGGGTTTCAAGGTAAAAAATCCGTTGGTAGAAAGAATCACGAAAATAGATGGGATGTATGAGGTATCTGTGCCAACACCTATGATACCTCATATGGATGATGATGATGACGAGCCACCCTCTGAATATATTCAAACAGCTCCAATCTCAGAGCCAGAACCATCCCAAGAGCCAGAACCAGTAACCGATTTGCCAGAAATCTATTTGCCGACGAACCCTCCTGTTGTGTTGGACAAAACAATAACCGTGGTCACTACAAATTATGCAGAACAATATAACTCTCAAATCTGGAAAGTATTGACAGATCCCCTTAAAAACAACTTCGTACGCACCTATGGGCCTGATCTACCTGGAATGGATATGAGAACTGCATCGGTAAAACGTAAGGCCGAAAAGAATCCCAAGCGTTTAAAGAAAGCTAAGCTCACTTTCAAGGACGCTGCAACAAATACAGAGCCTGAAACTAGAGAACCAGAGCCTGCACCTATTGCAAATCCAGAGCCTGCACCTATTGAACATTCAATGCCTTTTGTTGAAAATCCAGGATTTCATAGTGAATGGCCTATTCAAAGCCCAGCGGTACCTGAAGATCTTAATAATATAGTATGCTCTCCCATGCCAGATCAGCTACTACTAGACTCTATGATGAAAGATCTCATGACACCTCGCACTCTAGAATATATAATAGATGAGTCCGAACAGCCAAATTATATATCACTCTAAAAATATTAAAAATTTAAAAAAATTGGGTCAAACGAGGCTTCCTCATGTCAGATTTGTCATTATGACTTATCTTGACGATGGAAGCCTCGTTTGACCCATTTTTTTTAAATCTATCTCCTACCAATATTGGATTTGTAAAAAAAATAACTTATAAATTTTATGAGTAGACAAATGAAAATTGTCTAAGCCGTTCAACGGAATCGCTTAAAGCGGCTTCAGCTATGCCATCCTATCGATTGGACCTGCAAACGGGACAGCCAACATTATCCATAAAAATTTAACCTCGATAAAATTTGTAGCTTTTAAATTGAGATGCTGAGCCAGAAAAACTGAACGCGTAGAGATTAGCAGCTCATATTGTAAAAATTTAAACGTAATTATGAAAATAGTATTAACGAGATCCAATGATAGAGATCCAAAAAAACTTTAGTAACCAATCGTTTGGTCATGACAATTGAAAAGCGAATCTTGATGAACGAGGAAAAGATATATATATCAACCAACCAACCAACCTTGAAAAAAAAAAAAAAAAAAAAAAAAAAAAATTTTTTTTTTTTTTTTTTTTTTTTTTTTTTTCACAGTTGGTTGGTTGGTTGATAATCTTATCTATATATAATATGGCTAACGTGACTACACTCTCATTGTGTCTCGACGTTTGCCAGCAACGGTCGTCTAGTCACTATGTCTCGTAATGTGTTTTCAACAAGATGTACATTGATGGACACTAGAGCGTTAGATTTTTCTATAAAAGCCTATGATCTATTCTGATTTCATGAAAACCTGCAGTATATTGTCATTTGTCAGACAAAAGTCTTGTTTTCAAAGCCAAAAATGTATAAATATCGCTATCCCATCCTGTTTTAAAGGAAATGGGTTTAGACATCAGGAGCTAGTTTATGCATGACCTTACAGTAGAAGAAATAAATTCCACTCCCACCCACCCTAATAGATATACTATATATATACTATATATATAGACTACAGCGCCATCTACAATGATTGGCTAAAGAAATATAGCTTTAGAAGCCAACTGAGAAATATAGCTTTAGAAGCCAACTGAGAAATATAACTTTAGAAATATAACTTTAGAAATATAACTGTAGCAGTCAACTGAGAAATATAACTTTAGAAATATAACTTTAGAAACCAACCAACCAACCTTGAAAAAAAAAAAAAAAAAAAAAAAAAAAAATTTTTTTTTTTTTTTTTTTTTTTTTTTTTTCAAAGGTTGGTTGGTTGGTTGGTTTGACTGGCTATATATAATTATCTATTTGCCTCCACACTCTCATTGTCTCTCAACATTTGTCAGCAACGGTTGTCTAGTTATTATTGCTCGTAATGACAAATATGATAAATTTGAACCCGTATCTGAAACAGGATTCTATCCAATCGTGTCCAAATGCTAGATCTTCCCATTTTAAATGAAACCTGTTAATTTTGATCGTGGCACAGTCGTCGTGTCGATCTTAAACTTGGTCCATCCAAAAAACCTTCATGAGTCAAGCTGAGTGCATCCCGAAACAAACTAATCAAAACCTGAAACAATTGTTGCGTAGAGAGAATCCGTAAAATTTAGCAAGAGGTCTCTATAAAATTTAAATTGCTGAGAGTTGTCACGACAAATGTAGCAATGAACGCTGGAAAATTTAAATGTAATTATGAAAATAGTATTAACCATTCGTTGAGTAGCATGACAAATGAAAATTGAAACGTAATTAGGAAATTAGTATCAAGATTAGCTTTTCAATTTAATCCTGACCTTTTTCGAGTTTTGTCCAGATGCTATAAAATTGAAACAGGTGTATCTGAAACATTATTCAATCCAAATGCTAGGGCCTTCTCATTTTAAATGAAACCTGTTAATATTGATCGTCTTAAACGTGGATCACTTGGCCATCCAAGAAACCCTCATGAAAATTGAAACCGGCTGAGTGCTATCCTGAAACAGGTGTCACGACAAATTGATATGTACGCTTGAAATCTGAAAGATATATAACTTGTCAAGGTCACACGAGTCAAGCTTCAAGGTCACACGAAAAAAAAAAAAAAAAAAAAAAAAAAAAAATTTTTTTTTTCAAAGATTTTTTTTTTTTTTTTTTTTTTTTTTTTTTTTTTCATGTGACCTTGAACATAGACTATATATACCCTTGACAAATGAATTTATAAACTATTATCTTTTTTCCTTACTCAGTCTAATATAATTATGGCGGCTCGTGAAGCAATAAAAAAATATAGGAATCTTCTTACGTGGGATAAATTTGAGTTTAAATGTCCCCATTGTCAAGTCGTAATCTTACCCAAAAACTATGAAAAGCATTGTCATGAACGGCACAACATAAACCCTTTGGTGAAATGCGTTTGGTGTCCTGACAAGAAACGGCACACATTCGTATGGCGAAAGAAATACCTGGCGGCCGATCATCTTATAAACTGTTATTTGCAATTTAAAATTCGGATTGCCAAACCCTTACCCGAAGAAGATGATGTGTCCGTTCCAGATGGATATCCTTTCAACTTCAACCCTATGTGTGAGAAAAATGACTTTTTTGGACATGATCAAATTTTTCCAGACGGTAGCCGGGCCTACGAACCTGTCTGGGAAATTGAGTTACCGATACCGCCCGTTTCTTTTCAAGACGATTCTCTGAATTTGGCAGCTGCATGCGTCCTGAAATATTTACAAAGCGACCTGAAATTCATTCATGTGATGGTTCGAGCTACGGCCTACGAGAGTTTTCTCTATCATATGGACGAAGACAACGGTAATACGCGGACTCTACCCTTTTCTTGTTGGTGCGACGGAGGGACCGAATCTGATCCTAAATTCAGGCATCATAGACATATGATAGTCGTATCTCCATCTCTTAAGTATTTTCAGAAATACGTATGGAATAAGATCCAACCCGATGACCGACCTTATTCTGGTTTCAAATGTATCTTGAGCAAAAATATAAAAACCGTCTGGCATTTAGTTAATACTCTGGGCTATCTCAGCAAGCGTAGGTCCAAGTGTAATTTTTCTTTCGAGAATTGTCTGGAAGCAGGCAATTTGAACCATTTTTATATCCAAGCGACGCTTCCTAAAGACTACAGGCTGGTCTTGGCTACGCTATGGGACAGGGGTATCATAAGAGTTCTCAATCAGAGATATCATGTCTGGGAACCGAAGAGATTGCTAGAAGGCCCTATGTCGTTCGTCGATGGGAAATGGCGCATCAAAATCAAACATTTGCCAGAAATAATATTGGATATGGTGCTGCCCGTGTCCGAAAATCTCAAGTCTACGAGCGAACCCACGGAACGCTTCTTACATCTGATCGACGGCAAAAAGATGTATTTCAAGCCAGGCCAACGAACTGAACGCGATTACAAGTTATTTTTTGACATTGTGAAAGACGAATGGTGGGAGCCCTGCAAGTTGCAGCAGGCCTGTTTTATGTGCGCGAAACCTTATATGCAGATATGTGACGAGCTGAAAAAGAAAATTAGCGAGATGAAAACTCTTTACGAACAAGAGACGCAAGATTTCAGAAAGAAGCTAGAAGCCTTGCACGAAGACAATAGACGTTTGCACGAAGACAATAGACGTTTGCAGGAAGACAATAGACGTTTGCACGAAGACAATACGCGTTTGCACGAAATAATTTATAATTTACAAAACGACGAAATTGTGAGACTGAAAAAAGAAAACGACGCCACGAAAGCGAAAAATGCCAAACTGAAGTTAGAAAATAGCAGCTTAAAAATAAACATTAAACATTTCAAGACAGAAAATCTCAATCTGAAGGCAGAGAATGTCAGCTTAGCATCAAACGCTAAACGTCTGAAGACAGAAAATATTCAATTAAAAGATGCAAAGTCTAACTTGACAGGACTTGAGCTTAGACAACAATTATCTAAATAAGAATTCATATAGTTGTTGATAACAAATCGATCCGTTAGTCATTATTTATATAGTATGCAGCCATGCCCAAGGTCAAGGTCACATTAAAAAAAAAAAAAAAAAAAAAAAAAAAAAAAAAATTTTTTTTTTTTTTTTTTTTTTTTTTTAATGTGACCTTGTGACCTTGATAGATTTATAGCGCCTATATAAGCAGCTGACAAATCTCATTTTCTAACATTATTCATTTAACTGTAATATAAGGGCATGGATAGCTATTTAGATCTCGTGTCAAAGGTTTTGGAAAAACCGCAATTGTCTGAGGGTATCAACGCAATTTTGCACAAAGACTGTTTAAATCTTATATCTAAAGATTGGGTGGCTCGTTTGAAAAATAACGTGACTTTTCAAGATTATGTCACCGACGCCAAACGGTTATGGAATCCATCTTATGTGACCTGAATTATGAATATGAAGAATCCAAGCGCCCAAATTTTAAAGTTGCTGTCGTTGCATACTGTAAATTTATGAAACCTTATGGGGATAGAGGCGTTCTGAATCCCAAATTGAATTTATATATTATGGCTTCAGAGCCATTACGTTTAATTGCTCGTGCGATGACATCTGATCTCTCAGTTCAAATTTCTGACGATTTTAAATTTTCTTTTCAAGAATGTAGTGGTGTTTTGAATTGTCATGAATGCGGTAAACGTGCAAACGAATTCAAAGCAAAAGGTCATAAAATAGATCTAAGATCTCAACCATGCATACTGGACACCAGCGTATTTACTGGAACTGAAGTCGCGAATCGCTTTTATAGTATGATCGAACCCACGTTCACTGACACGTTTGTAGCCATCTTACAAATAAAAATTAATACGAGATACAGCTATAATACTCAAAATAATCAAAAATTTTTACGTATTGGTGGAAGTATTTTAGATTTCATCGGATTTCAGGAAAGAAAATTAATGGCTTCTAAAACAGCTAATATAGGATTTATAACAGAAATCGATAATCAACCTTCAACGAAGGCTAAGGAGGCTAAACCTTCAACGAAGACTAAGGTGGCTGAACCTTCAACAAAAACCGATGATGAGTTTGGCGATTATTTGGAAGGGATATTAAACGATTCAAAGATACCTTATGAACCTTTTGATTTGGAAAATACTATTGAGTTGGAAAATACTGAAATTAGTCACGATACCATTGATTCGAATGATGTAGACAATAAGAGAAGTTCTAATGATTTAGACTCGGATTCAAAGAAAAGAAAAATAGATGAGGGTGAAAGTTATATATCCCAGTGGTATTTAAGTGACGATTAATAAATTACGTAACCCACATTTTAGTTTAGTGCGACAGGGCTACTACCATTAAAAAAAAAAAAAAAAAAAAAAAAAAAAAAAAAAAAAATTTTTTTTTTTTTTTTTTTTTTTTTTTTTTTTTTTTAATGTGACCTTGAGCGTGGCTCGTCTATATATAGAACTGTTAACGTACCTTTCTTTTTCTTCAACGTTAGTCATTTCAAACTGACTGTGAAATTCTTCAAAGTCCACGAGGACCACAGGTTTCGTTTTGTCTCTCATAATTATATTTAAATTTTTATGGCCCAGCTCCTGTTTCAGATAACCCTCAGCCCGTTTCAATTTTATCTCCATTTTAAAATTTTACGTGCTAAGCGATATGTCTTCGTTTTCTTGCTAAGCGATATGTCTTCGTTTTGACCTGTTTCAGATACACCTGACTCAATTTTATCATGGCATAGCTGATCCACGTTTGACTGTGCCAAGCCGAATTGAATTCAATGTAAGGGGTCGCGTTAAAAGATACCATAGCGCTGAGAAACGTTCAAAATCTATTGCTGTCATCTTAAAAGATACCATAGAATGTAAGAGGGTTACGTTAAACGATACCGTAGCGTGGCGTAAAATATTATCAGCCAATGGAGGGTTGGCTGGGATAGAAAGACAAACGTTAAAAATATCTAGGGCTTAAATTTTCATTGAAATGAGACGTTTCAAAGTTTTAGTAAATTGGTAAAACATTTAGGGTTTAGTAAATCTTAATGTTAAAAGATACCATAGAATGGAAGAAGGATAAACGTTAAACATATCTAGGGGGCGTGGCTTAAATTTTCATTGAAATGAGACGTTTCAAAGTTTTAGTAAATTGGTAAAACATTTAGTAAATAATGTAAAATTTAATGTTAAATTTATGGAAAATTTAATTTGTCTAGGAAAGGGGATTATGTCCCTATCTATTGGGGTTTCACTTTTGGAAATTCAATTTTCTAATTGCCAGGAAAACTTTTCAAAAGAGATTTTTCAATTCTGCCTGACCAACTGTAACAAATTGCCAAGTTCAGTCGGGTCCGTAAAATGTTGCTACCAACATTGGTATTGTAAAAAAAATAACTTATAAAATTTTATCAGATTTGATAAGCTTATCTTGACGATGGCCCAGTTTTTTAAATGCTACCAATATTGTAAAAAAAATAAGTTATAAAATTTATCAGATATAGTATTTATCAGGCAGTCTTTCGATTTTGACCGTTCAAAGGTATCGTGTAACATGAATCTGGCTTCAGCTATGCAAGAGGCTATGATAAAATTGAGTCAAGTGAATCTGAAACAGGTTTTATTTGTCATGTCAAAATGAAGACATATCGCTTAGCAGGACCCTTGAAAACGGACGGCAGGCGTAAAAATTTAAACTGGCTAATATAAACATTGTTGCGTAGAGAGAAAATTTTAACAAGAGGTCTCTATGAAATTCATATTGCTGAGAGTTGTCACGACAAATGTAGCAATGGACGCTGTCAAATGTAATTATGCAAATAGTATTAACCATTCGTTGAGTAGCATGACCAATGAAATGTAACAAATGAAACGTAATTAGGAAAATAGTATTAACCAAATGGACTACAGATTAAGGAAGGGACAAATAAATACTTATATACAGACAATCAAGTTTCAAGGTCACATGAAACAAGCTTCAAGGTCACACGAAAAAAAAAAAAAAAAAAAAAAAAAAAAAAAAAAATTTTTTTTTTTTTTTTTTTTTTTTTTTTTTTTTTTTTTTTTTACAGTTGGTTGGTTGGTTGATAATCTTGTCTATATATAATATGGCTAACGTGACTACACCCTCATTGTGTCTCGACATTTGCCAGCAACGGTCGTCTAGTCACTATGCCTCGTAATGTATTTTAAGTAAGATGTACGTTTTCATGAAATCAGAATGATATCATGGGTTTTATAGAATATAATAAAATAACTTAAATAAAATATTAGAAATAAAATATATTTTTTATCTGTATTTATACATGCAGACATTTCCGCTTCGCGGAAATGTCTGCATGTTTAAATACAGATAAAAAATATATTTTATTTCATACTCAATTATAGGGTCTCGTAAAGAGTTTCATCTCGCTGATTTCGAGTTTCGGCTTGTCGTATGTCGCAACAGGCTTGCTACAACCTGCACGTTTTTCACGATGCCAAATATCTTATAATCTAGTTCAGTTTGTCTGCCAAGCTCAAAATACATCTTTCTACCGTTGATCAGATGTACTCATTGGGCTCTTCACAAGACTTGAAATTTTTGGACACGGGCAGCACCCAATTCAATATTATTTCTGTTAAATGTTTAATTTGGATGCGCCACTAATAAACTCCATTGGGACCTTGATAAGCCAGCTTAAATATCTCTGATCTAAGAGTTTGGTTCGTCAAAGAGCCAATGTAGCCAATACTAGCTTATAATCGCTCGGCAGCGTCTCTTGGATATAAAAATGATTCCCACCCGCATCTTTGAAAGAACATTCGGACCGGTCCTAACGACCATGAGATAGAGTACCAATATTGTAACTATTCTAATTTGAAGGGATATGGCTTAGCTATAAGATAATTTTGTATCTTGATAAAATATACAGGCTCTATAGATAAATTTAACAAATCTCAGTTTAAAATTTTAATTTTTTCGCTTAAAATTTACATTTTTTCTGTAAAATTTAAAAATTTTAATGACTAAGCTAGAGATAGAGTACCAATATTGTACCTATTCTAATTTTTAAGGGATATGGCTTCTCTATAAGATAAATGTGTAACTTGGTAAAATATACAGACTCGATAGCTAAATTTAGGAGATCTGAGTTTAAATTTTTAATGCTATATCTTTTCTCTTGAGACATTTGAAACTTACCGGGTTTGATTTTACGCTTCTACCAAATTTGATTTTGCCATTGCACAACAAAGCCAGGCATTCATTTTATGTTTATCAGACCTCTGATAGTCTTTAGCTAAAATTAAAACTTGCCTTTGCAAAGTGGACGACAGCCATGCAAATACGATATAACTGGAGACCAAAAATTAATCAGCCGTCATGTAGCAATCTAAAAAAATTATGCTGGATTGAAATTATTCAAGCTGCTTATATAAAGTTAATCTAAGCAAGATGACCTTGAAAATATAGCGAGTCAAGTTTCAAGGTCACATAAAAAAAAAAAAAAAAAAAAAAAAAAATTTTTTTTTTTTTTTTTTTTTTTTTTTTTTTTTCACAGTTGGTTGGTTGGTTGATAATCTTGTCTATATATAATATGGCTAACGTGACTACACTCTCATTGTGTCTCGACGTTTGCCAGCAACGGTCGTCTAGTCACTATGTCTCGTAATGTGTTTTCAACAAGATGTACATTGATGGACACTAGAGCGTTAGATTTTTCTATAAAAGCCTATGATCTATTCTGATTTCATGAAAACCTGCAGTATCTTGTCATTTGTCAGACAAAAGTCTTGTTTTCAAAGCCAATATTGTATAAATTACGCCATTTCATCCTATTTTAAAGGAAATGGGTTTAGACATCAGGAGCGAGTTTATGCATGACCGTACAGTAGAAGAAATAAATTCCACTCCCACCCACCCTAATAGATATACTATATATATACTATATATATAGACTACAGCGCCATCTACAATGATTAGCTAAAGAAATATAGCTTTAGAAGCCAACTGAGAAATATAGCTTTAGAAGCCAACTGAGAAATATAGCTTTAGAAGCCAACTGAGAAATATAACTTTAGAAACCAACTTCATCAACCAACCAACCAACCAACTGTAAAAAAAAAAAAAAAAAAAAAAAAAAAAAAAAAAAAAAAAAATTTTTTTTTTTTTTTTTTTTTTTTTTTCACAGTTGGTTGGTTGGTTTCTTTCAAGTTTGTTGGTTAGTTAATATATATATATATATATTTATTTTCATTTATCAAGATTAGCTTTTCAATTTCATCCTGGCTTTTTTCATGTTTTTATCCAAAGGCTAATTTTCAAAAGTCTCGCGCTTCAGCTGTGGCCTACATAAAATTGAAACAGGTGTGTCTTCTCATTTTAAATGAAACATGTTAATTTTGATCATATCTATCTTAAATATGTCGCTTGGCCATTCAAGAAGCCTTCATGAAAATTAAAACCGGCTCCATGACAAAACGTAGCAATTAGATGTTTGAACTGAGTCCATAACCTTTTACAGTTTCCCTTTAAAATTTGTCTATGCTATAGTAGTCTGTTCAAAAGTATCGTTTAAACGTGGATCAGCTATGCAAGAGGTCATGATAAAACTGAGTCACGTTGCCTGTATCTGAAACAGGTCAAACCTGGCAATTGAAAACGGGGCATCGTTTAGCAGGAAAAATTTAAAATTTAAACGAGCTGGACCATAAACTTAACCATTGAATTGTAAATGCTGGGCCATGCTTAGCAGTAGCAGCCCGCATTGTAAAAATAATATTTACGAGATACAATGACAAAGCGACAAATGAAAAGCTTAAAAAGTCCGTGCCAGTCTATAGCATCATTTTAAATGAAACCATTGAGCCATCCAAGAGGCTTTGATAGAATCGGCTTACTGAACAAATCTATAGGTGAAATCTGAAAGACGTAGAGAGTAGCAGCCCATATTGTAAAAATTTAAAATTATAAAATTCAAAAGTGGATATGTAGGAAGGGTTAAGTTTCAAAGTCACATGACCAACAAACTAACTAACCAACAAACTTGAAATGAACCAACCAACCAACCTTGAAAAAAAAAAAAAAAAAAAAAAAAAAAAAAATTTTTTTTTTTTTTTTTTTTTTTTTTTTTTTTTTTAAGGTGCCACGCCCACCCTTGAAGCTTGTCTATATATAATATGGCTAACGTGACTACACCCTCATTGTGTCTCGACATTTCCCAGCAATGGTCGTCTCGTCACTATGTCTCGTAATGTGTTTTCAGCAAGATGTACATTGATGAACACTAGAGTTAGATTTTTCTATAAAAGCCTATGATCTATTCTGATTTCATGAAAACATGCAGTATTTTGTAATTTGTCAGACAAAAGTCTTGTTTTCAAAGCCAATAATGTATAAATATCGCTATCCCATCCTGTTTTAAAGGAAATGGGTTTAGACATCAGGAGCTAGTTTATGCATGACCTTACAGTAGAAGAAATAAATTCCACTCCCACCCACCCTAATAGATATACTATATATATACTATATATATAGACTACAGCGCCATCTACAATGATTGGCTAAAGAAATATAGCTTTAGAAGCCAACTGAGAAATATAGCTTTAGAAATATAACTTTAGAAATATAACTGTAGCAGTCAACTGAGAAATATAACTTTAGAAATATAACTTTAGAAACCAACCAACCAACGAACTGTTAAAAAAAAAAAAAAAAAAAAAAAAAAAAAAAAAAAAAAAAAAATTTTTTTTTTTTTTTTTTTTTTTTTTTTTAACAGTTCGTTGGTTGGTTGGTTGATACATATTTGTTTCCTCGTTCATCACCTTTCATTTATTAATATTAGCTTTTCAATTTCATCCTGGCCTTTTCATGTTTTTACCCAAATGCTAAGTTTCAAAAGTCTCGATAAACTTGAAACAGGTGTGTCTTCTCATTTTAAATGAAACATGTCTATCTTAAATGTGGATCGCTTGGCCATCCAAGAGGCCTTCATGAAAATTAAAACCGGCTGGGTGTATCAATGACAAAACGTAGCAATTAGATGTTTGAACTGAGTCCATAACCTTTTACAGTTTCCCTTTAATTTGTCTAAACTATAGTAGTCTCTTCAAAAGTATCGTTTAAACGTGGATCAGCTATGCAAGAGGTCATGATAAAACTGAGTCACGTTGCCTGTATCTGAAACAGGTCAAAACGAAGACCTGGCAATTGAAAACGAGGCATCGCTTAGCAGGCAAAATTTAAACGAGCTGGACCATAAACGTAACCGTTGAACTCTGGGCCATGCTTAGCTGTAGCAGCCCATACTGTAAAAATAATATTTGTGAGATCTAATGACAAAATGTAGAAAGACAAATGAAAAGCTTAAAAGTAGCGGTCCTGGGTCCAAATACTAGTCTATGGCATCATTTTAAAAGAAATCATTGAGCCATCCAAGAGGCCTTGATAGAATCGGCTGAGTGCTTACCGAACAAATCTATAGGTACGCTTGAAATCTGAAAGATGTAGAGAGTAGCAGCCCATATTGTAAAAATTTAAAATTATAAAATTCAAAAGTGGATATGTAGGAAGGGTTAAGTTTCAAAGTCACATGACGAACAAACTAACTAACCAACAAACTTGAAATGAATCAACCAACCAACCTTGAAAAAAAAAAAAAAAAAAAAAAAAAAAAAAAAAAATTTTTTTTTTTTTTTTTTTTTTTTTTTTAGGTGCCACGCCCACCCTTGAAGCTTGTCTATATATAATATGGCTAACGTGACTACACTCTCATTGTGTCTCGACGTTTGCCAGCAACGGTCGTCTAGTCACTATGTCTCGTAATGTGTTTTCAGCAAGATGTACATTGATGGACACTAGAAAGTTAGATTTTTCTATAAAAGCCTATGATCTATTCTGATTTCATGAAAACATGCAGTATTTTGTAATTTGTCAGACAAAAGTCTTGTTTTCAAAGCCAATAATGTATAAATATCGCTATCCCATCCTGTTTTAAAGGAAATGGGTTTAGACATCAGGAGCTAGTTTATGCATGACCTTACAGTAGAAGAAATAAATTCCACTCCCACCCACCCTAATAGATATACTATATATATACTATATATATAGACTACAGCGCCATCTACAATGATTGGCTAAAGAAATATAGCTTTAGAAGCTATAAACGTAACCATTGAATTGTAAATGCTTAGCAGTAGCAGCCCATATTGTAAAAATAGTATTTATGAGATACAATGACAAAGCGTAGAAAGACAATTGAAAAGCTTAAAAGTAGCGGCCCTGTGTCCAAATACTAGTCTATGGCATCATTTTAAATGAAACCATTGAGCCATCCAAGAGGTCTTGATAGAATCGGCTGACTGAACAAATCTATAGCTACGCTTGAAATCTGAAAGACGTAGAGAGTAGCAGCCCATATTGTAAAAATTAAAAATTATAAAATTCAAAATTGAATATGTAGGAAGGGTTAAGTTTCAACAAACTAACTAAACATTAAACTTGAAATGAACCAACCAACCAACCTTGAAAAAAAAAAAAAAAAAAAAAAATTTTTTTTTTTTTTTTTTTTTTTTTTTTTTTTTTTTTCAAGGTTGGTTGGTTGGTTGATATATATATTTGTTCCTCGTTCATTACTTTTCATTTATAAAGATTAGCTTTTCAATTTCATCCTGACCCTTTTCATGTTTTTATCCAAATGCTAAGTTTCAAAAGTCTCACGCTTCAGCTATGGTATCGATAAAATTGAAACAGGTGTGTCTAAATGCTAAGTCTTCTCATTTTAAATGAAACATGTTAATTTTGATGATGTCTATCTTAAACGTGTATCGCTTGGCCATCCAAGAGGCCTTCATGATACGCGAACCTTGAATTGCTTATAGCCTTTCATAAGATGGTCTACCAAATTTAATTTTGCCATTGCACCACCAAGCCAGGCATTTATTTTATGTCTATCAGACCTCTGATAATTTTTAGCTAAGATTAACAATTTTCCTTTGTAGTGCGGACAATAGAATGGAACGGCATCTCGATAGAGGGTGTTTCTATAACGTTTTAAATTATGCTTAGCTGCCATGCAAATACAATATAACTGGAGACCAAAAATTAAACAGCCGTCATGTAGCAATCTAAAAAATTTATGCTGGATTGAAATATTTCAAGCTGCGTATATAGAGCTAATCTAAACAAGATGACTTTGAAAATATAGCCAGTCAAGTTTCAAGGTCACATAAAAAAAAAAAAAAAAAAAAAAAAAAAAATTTTTTTTTTTTTTTTTTTTTTTTTTTTTTCATGTGACCTTGAATGTGACCTTGACGGAGCAATGTATAAGATATGACGGAGCTATTTATAAAATATTAGTTTTGTGTCAAGTATATTATTTTTATACGTTACGTTATTTTTCGATATGTTATTTTTTACGTTACGTTATTTTTGATATGTTATTTTTATACGTTACGTTATTTTTACGTTACGTTATTTTTTACGTTACGTTATTTTTACGTTACGTTATTTTTTACGTTACGTTATTTCATCTATATATTATTTTTTACGTTACGTTATTTTTTACGTTACGTTATTTTTTACGTTACGTTATTTTTTACGTTACGTTATTTACGTCACTTAACATTTAGCTGACTTCTTGTACAATATTCTCTCCTGTGTTTTGTCCAATTGAAATGTCCACATACTCCACTCGATTTGTCCTGTTTCAGATAGCGTTGCTTCTGTCTCTTGCTAAGCATGGCCCAGCATCTACAATTCAATGGTCATGACTGGCCAAACCCGTTTCAATTTTGAATTTTTACGCCTGCTAAGCGATACCCCGTTTTCAGGGGTCTTGCTAAACGATATGTCTTCGCTTTGACATGTTAATGGCTAGCGTACTTAAACCGTCATTCTATCTGAACGTCTTCTAGTCATACCTCTGTCTGAATAATGATATTTTATACATTTAAGCAAATGCCAATATATAGCCAAGTCCACGGTCAATCTTGAAATAGTATTTGTTTTTTTTTAAGAGAGGTTCCAACAAGTTATAAATGAAGAGTCCAGGCAAGCAAATGTGTAAATTGTGTAGCCAAACCAGGCTCGTTGGAAATGAGTATTGGCAGCCTTGGATCCATAAAAATTGAAACGTAATTATGAAAGTAGTATTAATCAAATGGACAACACATTATAGGAAGAGATAAATAAATAATTATATATAATCAGACAAGGTCACACGAGTCAAGCTTCAAGGTCACATGAAAAAAAAAAAAAAAAAAAAAAAAATTTTTTTTTTTTTTTTTTTTTTTTTTTTTTTTTATGTGACCTTGAAACTTGACTGGCTATATTTTCAAAGTCATCTTGTTTAGATTAGCTCTATATACGCAGCTTGAAATATTTCAATCCAGCATAAATTTTTTAGATTGCTACATGACGGCTGTTTAATTTTTGGTCTCCAGTTATATTGTATTTGCATGGCAGCTAAGCATAATTTAAAACGTTATAGAAACACCCTCTATCGAGATGCCGTTCCATTCTATTGTCCGCACTACAAAGGAAAATTGTTAATCTTAGCTAAAAATTATCAGAGGTCTGATAGACATAAAATAAATGCCTGGCTTGGTGGTGCAATGGCAAAATTAAATTTGGTAGACCATCTTATGAAAGGCTATAAGCAATTCAAGGTTCGCGTATCATGAAGGCCTCTTGGATGGCCAAGCGATACACGTTTAAGATAGACATCATCAAAATTAACATGTTTCATTTAAAATGAGAAGACTTAGCATTTAGACACACCTGTTTCAATTTTATCGATACCATAGCTGAAGCGTGAGACTTTTGAAACTTAGCATTTGGATAAAAACATGAAAAGGGTCAGGATGAAATTGAAAAGCTAATCTTTATAAATGAAAAGTAATGAACGAGGAACAAATATATATATCAACCAACCAACCAACCTTGAAAAAAAAAAAAAAAAAAAAAAAAAAAATTTTTTTTTTTTTTTTTTTTTTTTTTTTTTTCAAGGTTGGTTGGTTGGTTCATTTCAAGTTTAATGTTTAGTTAGTTTGTTGAAACTTAACCCTTCCTACATATTCAATTTTGAATTTTATAATTTTTAATTTTTACAATATGGGCTGCTACTCTCTACGTCTTTCAGATTTCAAGCGTAGCTATAGATTTGTTCAGTCAGCCGATTCTATCAAGACCTCTTGGATGGCTCAATGGTTTCATTTAAAATGATGCCATAGACTAGTATTTGGACACAGGGCCGCTACTTTTAAGCTTTTCAATTGTCTTTCTACGCTTTGTCATTGTATCTCATAAATACTATTTTTACAATATGGGCTGCTACTGCTAAGCATTTACAATTCAATGGTTACGTTTATAGCTTCTAAAGCTATATTTCTTTAGCCAATCATTGTAGATGGCGCTGTAGTCTATATATATAGTATATATATAGTATATCTATTAGGGTGGGTGGGAGTGGAATTTATTTCTTCTACTGTAAGGTCATGCATAAACTAGCTCCTGATGTCTAAACCCATTTCCTTTAAAACAGGATGGGATAGCGATATTTATACATTATTGGCTTTGAAAACAAGACTTTTGTCTGACAAATTACAAAATACTGCATGTTTTCATGAAATCAGAATAGATCATAGGCTTTTATAGAAAAATCTAACTTTCTAGTGTCCATCAATGTACATCTTGCTGAAAACACATTACGAGACATAGTGACTAGACGACCGTTGCTGGCAAACGTCGAGACACAATGAGAGTGTAGTCACGTTAGCCATATTATATATAGACAAGCTTCAAGGGTGGGCGTGGCACCTAAAAAAAAAAAAAAAAAAAAAAAAAAAAAAAAAAAAATTTTTTTTTTTTTTTTTTTTTTTTTTTTTTTTTTCAAGGTTGGTTGGTTGATTCATTTCAAGTTTGTTGGTTAGTTAGTTTGTTCGTCATGTGACTTTGAAACTTAACCCTTCCTACATATCCACTTTTGAATTTTATAATTTTAAATTTTTACAATATGGGCTGCTACTCTCTACATCTTTCAGATTTCAAGCGTACCTATAGATTTGTTCGGTAAGCACTCAGCCGATTCTATCAAGGCCTCTTGGATGGCTCAATGATTTCTTTTAAAATGATGCCATAGACTAGTATTTGGACCCAGGACCGCTACTTTTAAGCTTTTCATTTGTCTTTCTACATTTTGTCATTAGATCTCACAAATATTATTTTTACAGTATGGGCTGCTACAGCTAAGCATGGCCCAGAGTTCAACGGTTACGTTTATGGTCCAGCTCGTTTAAATTTTGCCTGCTAAGCGATGCCTCGTTTTCAATTGCCAGGTCTTCGTTTTGACCTGTTTCAGATACAGGCAACGTGACTCAGTTTTATCATGACCTCTTGCATAGCTGATCCACGTTTAAACGATACTTTTGAAGAGACTACTATAGTTTAGACAAATTTTAAAGGGAAACTGTAAAAGGTTATGGACTCAGTTCAAACATCTAATTGCTACGTTTTGTCATTGATACACCCAGCCGGTTTTAATTTTCATGAAGGCCTCTTGGATGGCCAAGCGATCCACATTTAAGATAGACATGTTTCATTTAAAATGAGAAGACACACCTGTTTCAAGTTTATCGAGACTTTTGAAACTTAGCATTTGGGTAAAAACATGAAAAGGCCAGGATGAAATTGAAAAGCTAATATTAATAAATGAAAGGTGATGAACGAGGAAACAAATATGTATCAACCAACCAACCAACGAACTGTTAAAAAAAAAAAAAAAAAAAAAAAAAAAAAAATTTTTTTTTTTTTTTTTTTTTTTTTTTTAACAGTTCGTTGGTTGGTTGGTTTCTAAAGTTATATTTCTAAAGTTATATTTCTCAGTTGACTGCTACAGTTATATTTCTAAAGTTATATTTCTAAAGCTATATTTCTCAGTTGGCTTCTAAAGCTATATTTCTTTAGCCAATCATTGTAGATGGCGCTGTAGTCTATATATATAGTATATATATAGTATATCTATTAGGGTGGGTGGGAGTGGAATTTATTTCTTCTACTGTAAGGTCATGCATAAACTAGCTCCTGATGTCTAAACCCATTTCCTTTAAAACAGGATGGGATAGCGATATTTATACATTATTGGCTTTGAAAACAAGACTTTTGTCTGACAAATTACAAAATACTGCATGTTTTCATGAAATCAGAATAGATCATAGGCTTTTATAGAAAAATCTAACTCTAGTGTTCATCAATGTACATCTTGCTGAAAACACATTACGAGACATAGTGACGAGACGACCATTGCTGGGAAATGTCGAGACACAATGAGGGTGTAGTCACGTTAGCCATATTATATATAGACAAGCTTCAAGGGTGGGCGTGGCACCTTAAAAAAAAAAAAAAAAAAAAAAAAAAAAAAAAAATTTTTTTTTTTTTTTTTTTTTTTTTCAAGGTTGGTTGGTTGGTTCATTTCAAGTTTGTTGGTTAGTTAGTTTGTTGGTCATGTGACTTTGAAACTTAACCCTTCCTACATATCCACTTTTGAATTTTATAATTTTAAATTTTTACAATATGGGCTGCTACTCTCTACGTCTTTCAGATTTCACCTATAGATTTGTTCAGTAAGCCGATTCTATCAAAGCCTCTTGGATGGCTCAATGGTTTCATTTAAAATGATGCTATAGACTGGCACGGACTTTTTAAGCTTTTCATTTGTCGCTTTGTCATTGTATCTCGTAAATATTATTTTTACAATGCGGGCTGCTACTGCTAAGCATGGCCCAGCATTTACAATTCAATGGTTAAGTTTATGGTCCAGCTCGTTTAAATTTTAAATTTTTCCTGCTAAACGATGCCCCGTTTTCAATTGCCAGGTTTGACCTGTTTCAGATACAGGCAACGTGACTCAGTTTTATCATGACCTCTTGCATAGCTGATCCACGTTTAAACGATACTTTTGAACAGACTACTATAGCATAGACAAATTTTAAAGGGAAACTGTAAAAGGTTATGGACTCAGTTCAAACATCTAATTGCTACGTTTTGTCATGGAGCCGGTTTTAATTTTCATGAAGGCTTCTTGAATGGCCAAGCGACATATTTAAGATAGATATGATCAAAATTAACATGTTTCATTTAAAATGAGAAGACACACCTGTTTCAATTTTATGTAGGCCACAGCTGAAGCGCGAGACTTTTGAAAATTAGCCTTTGGATAAAAACATGAAAAAAGCCAGGATGAAATTGAAAAGCTAATCTTGATAAATGAAAATAAATATATATATATATATTAACTAACCAACAAACTTGAAAGAAACCAACCAACCAACTGTGAAAAAAAAAAAAAAAAAATTTTTTTTTTTTTTTTTTTTTTTTTTTTTTTTTTTTTTTTTTTTTTTTTTACAGTTGGTTGGTTGGTTGGTTGATGAAGTTGGTTTCTAAAGTTATATTTCTCAGTTGGCTTCTAAAGCTATATTTCTCAGTTGGCTTCTAAAGCTATATTTCTCAGCTGGCTTCTAAAGCTATATTTCTCAGTTGGCTTCTAAAGCTATATTTCTTTAGCTAATCATTGTAGATGGCGCTGTAGTCTATATATATAGTATATATATAGTATATCTATTAGGGTGGGTGGGAGTGGAATTTATTTCTTCTACTGTACGGTCATGCATAAACTCGCTCCTGATGTCTAAACCCATTTCCTTTAAAATAGGATGAAATGGCGTAATTTATACAATATTGGCTTTGAAAACAAGACTTTTGTCTGACAAATGACAAGATACTGCAGGTTTTCATGAAATCAGAATAGATCATAGGCTTTTATAGAAAAATCTAACGCTCTAGTGTCCATCAATGTACATCTTGTTGAAAACACATTACGAGACATAGTGACTAGACGACCGTTGCTGGCAAACGTCGAGACACAATGAGAGTGTAGTCACGTTAGCCATATTATATATAGACAAGATTATCAACCAACCAACCAACTGTGAAAAAAAAAAAAAAAAAAAAAAAAAAAAAAAAATTTTTTTTTTTTTTTTTTTTTTTTTTTTTTTTTTTTTATGTGACCTTGAAACTTGACTCGCTATATTTTCAAGGTCATCTTGCTTAGATTAACTTTATATAAGCAGCTTGAATAATTTCAATCCAGCATAATTTTTTTAGATTGCTACATGACGGCTGATTAATTTTTGGTCTCCAGTTATATCGTATTTGCATGGCTGTCGTCCACTTTGCAAAGGCAAGTTTTAATTTTAGCTAAAGACTATCAGAGGTCTGATAAACATAAAATGAATGCCTGGCTTTGTTGTGCAATGGCAAAATCAAATTTGGTAGAAGCGTAAAATCAAACCCGGTAAGTTTCAAATGTCTCAAGAGAAAAGATATAGCATTAAAAATTTAAACTCAGATCTCCTAAATTTAGCTATCGAGTCTGTATATTTTACCAAGTTACACATTTATCTTATAGAGAAGCCATATCCCTTAAAAATTAGAATAGGTACAATATTGGTACTCTATCTCTAGCTTAGTCATTAAAATTTTTAAATTTTACAGAAAAAATGTAAATTTTAAGCGAAAAAATTAAAATTTTAAACTGAGATTTGTTAAATTTATCTATAGAGCCTGTATATTTTATCAAGATACAAAATTATCTTATAGCTAAGCCATATCCCTTCAAATTAGAATAGTTACAATATTGGTACTCTATCTCATGGTCGTTAGGACCGGTCCGAATGTTCTTTCAAAGATGCGGGTGGGAATCATTTTTATATCCAAGAGACGCTGCCGAGCGATTATAAGCTAGTATTGGCTACATTGGCTCTTTGACGAACCAAACTCTTAGATCAGAGATATTTAAGCTGGCTTATCAAGGTCCCAATGGAGTTTATTAGTGGCGCATCCAAATTAAACATTTAACAGAAATAATATTGAATTGGGTGCTGCCCGTGTCCAAAAATTTCAAGTCTTGTGAAGAGCCCAATGAGTACATCTGATCAACGGTAGAAAGATGTATTTTGAGCTTGGCAGACAAACTGAACTAGATTATAAGATATTTGGCATCGTGAAAAACGTGCAGGTTGTAGCAAGCCTGTTGCGACATACGACAAGCCGAAACTCGAAATCAGCGAGATGAAACTCTTTACGAGACCCTATAATTGAGTATGAAATAAAATATATTTTTTATCTGTATTTAAACATGCAGACATTTCCGCGAAGCGGAAATGTCTGCATGTATAAATACAGATAAAAAATATATTTTATTTCTAATATTTTATTTAAGTTATTTTATTATATTCTATAAAACCCATGATATCATTCTGATTTCATGAAAACGTACATCTTACTTAAAATACATTACGAGGCATAGTGACTAGACGACCGTTGCTGGCAAATGTCGAGACACAATGAGGGTGTAGTCACGTTAGCCATATTATATATAGACAAGATTATCAACCAACCAACCAACTGTAAAAAAAAAAAAAAAAAAAAAAAAAAAAAATTTTTTTTTTTTTTTTTTTTTTTTTTTTTTTCGTGTGACCTTGAAGCTTGTTTCATGTGACCTTGAAACTTGATTGTCTGTATATAAGTATTTATTTGTCCCTTCCTTAATCTGTAGTCCATTTGGTTAATACTATTTTCCTAATTACGTTTCATTTGTTATATTTCATTGGTCATGCTACTCAACGAATGGTTAATACTATTTGCATAATTACATTTGACAGCGTCCATTGCTACATTTGTCGTGACAACTCTCAGCAATATGAATTTCATAGAGACCTCTTGTTAAAATTTTCTCTCTACGCAACAATGTTTATATTAGCCAGTTTAAATTTTTACGCCTGCCGTCCGTTTTCAAGGGTCCTGCTAAGCGATATGTCTTCATTTTGACATGACAAATAAAACCTGTTTCAGATTCACTTGACTCAATTTTATCATAGCCTCTTGCATAGCTGAAGCCAGATTCATGTTACACGATACCTTTGAACGGTCAAAATCGAAAGACTGTCTGATAAATACTATATCTGATAAATTTTATAACTTATTTTTTTTACAATATTGGTAGCATTTAAAAAACTGGGCCATCGTCAAGATAAGCTTATCAAATCTGATAAAATTTTATAAGTTATTTTTTTTACAATACCAATGTTGGTAGCAACATTTTACGGACCCGACTGAACTTGGCAATTTGTTACAGTTGGTCAGGCAGAATTGAAAAATCTCTTTTGAAAAGTTTTCCTGGCAATTAGAAAATTGAATTTCCAAAAGTGAAACCCCAATAGATAGGGACATAATCCCCTTTCCTAGACAAATTAAATTTTCCATAAATTTAACATTAAATTTTACATTATTTACTAAATGTTTTACCAATTTACTAAAACTTTGAAACGTCTCATTTCAATGAAAATTTAAGCCACGCCCCCTAGATATGTTTAACGTTTATCCTTCTTCCATTCTATGGTATCTTTTAACATTAAGATTTACTAAACCCTAAATGTTTTACCAATTTACTAAAACTTTGAAACGTCTCATTTCAATGAAAATTTAAGCCCTAGATATTTTTAACGTTTGTCTTTCTATCCCAGCCAACCCTCCATTGGCTGATAATATTTTACGCCACGCTACGGTATCGTTTAACGTAACCCTCTTACATTCTATGGTATCTTTTAAGATGACAGCAATAGATTTTGAACGTTTCTCAGCGCTATGGTATCTTTTAACGCGACCCCTTACATTGAATTCAATTCGGCTTGGCACAGTCAAACGTGGATCAGCTATGCCATGATAAAATTGAGTCAGGTGTATCTGAAACAGGTCAAAACGAAGACATATCGCTTAGCAAGAAAACGAAGACATATCGCTTAGCACGTAAAATTTTAAAATGGAGATAAAATTGAAACGGGCTGAGGGTTATCTGAAACAGGAGCTGGGCCATAAAAATTTAAATATAATTATGAGAGACAAAACGAAACCTGTGGTCCTCGTGGACTTTGAAGAATTTCACAGTCAGTTTGAAATGACTAACGTTGAAGAAAAAGAAAGGTACGTTAACAGTTCTATATATAGACGAGCCACGCTCAAGGTCACATTAAAAAAAAAAAAAAAAAAAAAAAAAAAAAAAAAAATTTTTTTTTTTTTTTTTTTTTTTTTTTTTTTTTTTTTTAATGGTAGTAGCCCTGTCGCACTAAACTAAAATGTGGGTTACGTAATTTATTAATCGTCACTTAAATACCACTGGGATATATAACTTTCACCCTCATCTATTTTTCTTTTCTTTGAATCCGAGTCTAAATCATTAGAACTTCTCTTATTGTCTACATCATTCGAATCAATGGTATCGTGACTAATTTCAGTATTTTCCAACTCAATAGTATTTTCCAAATCAAAAGGTTCATAAGGTATCTTTGAATCGTTTAATATCCCTTCCAAATAATCGCCAAACTCATCATCGGTTTTTGTTGAAGGTTCAGCCACCTTAGTCTTCGTTGAAGGTTTAGCCTCCTTAGCCTTCGTTGAAGGTTGATTATCGATTTCTGTTATAAATCCTATATTAGCTGTTTTAGAAGCCATTAATTTTCTTTCCTGAAATCCGATGAAATCTAAAATACTTCCACCAATACGTAAAAATTTTTGATTATTTTGAGTATTATAGCTGTATCTCGTATTAATTTTTATTTGTAAGATGGCTACAAACGTGTCAGTGAACGTGGGTTCGATCATACTATAAAAGCGATTCGCGACTTCAGTTCCAGTAAATACGCTGGTGTCCAGTATGCATGGTTGAGATCTTAGATCTATTTTATGACCTTTTGCTTTGAATTCGTTTGCACGTTTACCGCATTCATGACAATTCAAAACACCACTACATTCTTGAAAAGAAAATTTAAAATCGTCAGAAATTTGAACTGAGAGATCAGATGTCATCGCACGAGCAATTAAACGTAATGGCTCTGAAGCCATAATATATAAATTCAATTTGGGATTCAGAACGCCTCTATCCCCATAAGGTTTCATAAATTTACAGTATGCAACGACAGCAACTTTAAAATTTGGGCGCTTGGATTCTTCATATTCATAATTCAGCGTCACATAAGATGGATTCCATAACCGTTTGGCGTCGGTGACATAATCTTGAAAAGTCACGTTATTTTTCAAACGAGCCACCCAATCTTTAGATATAAGATTTAAACAGTCTTTGTGCAAAATTGCGTTGATACCCTCAGACAATTGCGGTTTTTCCAAAACCTTTGACACGAGATCTAAATAGCTATCCATGCCCTTATATTACAGTTAAATGAATAATGTTAGAAAATGAGATTTGTCAGCTGCTTATATAGGCGCTATAAATCTATCAAGGTCACAAGGTCACATTAAAAAAAAAAAAAAAAAAAAAAAAAAAAAAAAAAAATTTTTTTTTTTTTTTTTTTTTTTTTTTTTTTTTTAATGTGACCTTGACCTTGGGCATGGCTGCATACTATATAAATAATGACTAACGGATCGATTTGTTATCAACAACTATATGAATTCTTATTTAGATAATTGTTGTCTAAGCTCAAGTCCTGTCAAGTTAGACTTTGCATCTTTTAATTGAATATTTTCTGTCTTCAGACGTTTAGCGTTTGATGCTAAGCTGACATTCTCTGCCTTCAGATTGAGATTTTCTGTCTTGAAATGTTTAATGTTTATTTTTAAGCTGCTATTTTCTAACTTCAGTTTGGCATTTTTCGCTTTCGTGGCGTCGTTTTCTTTTTTCAGTCTCACAATTTCGTCGTTTTGTAAATTATAAATTATTTCGTGCAAACGCGTATTGTCTTCGTGCAAACGTCTATTGTCTTCCTGCAAACGTCTATTGTCTTCGTGCAAACGTCTATTGTCTTCGTGCAAGGCTTCTAGCTTCTTTCTGAAATCTTGCGTCTCTTGTTCGTAAAGAGTTTTCATCTCGCTAATTTTCTTTTTCAGCTCGTCACATATCTGCATATAAGGTTTCGCGCACATAAAACAGGCCTGCTGCAACTTGCAGGGCTCCCACCATTCGTCTTTCACAATGTCAAAAAATAACTTGTAATCGCGTTCAGTTCGTTGGCCTGGCTTGAAATACATCTTTTTGCCGTCGATCAGATGTAAGAAGCGTTCCGTGGGTTCGCTCGTAGACTTGAGATTTTCGGACACGGGCAGCACCATATCCAATATTATTTCTGGCAAATGTTTGATTTTGATGCGCCATTTCCCATCGACGAACGACATAGGGCCTTCTAGCAATCTCTTCGGTTCCCAGACATGATATCTCTGATTGAGAACTCTTATGATACCCCTGTCCCATAGCGTAGCCAAGACCAGCCTGTAGTCTTTAGGAAGCGTCGCTTGGATATAAAAATGGTTCAAATTGCCTGCTTCCAGACAATTCTCGAAAGAAAAATTACACTTGGACCTACGCTTGCTGAGATAGCCCAGAGTATTAACTAAATGCCAGACGGTTTTTATATTTTTGCTCAAGATACATTTGAAACCAGAATAAGGTCGGTCATCGGGTTGGATCTTATTCCATACGTATTTCTGAAAATACTTAAGAGATGGAGATACGACTATCATATGTCTATGATGCCTGAATTTAGGATCAGATTCGGTCCCTCCGTCGCACCAACAAGAAAAGGGTAGAGTCCGCGTATTACCGTTGTCTTCGTCCATATGATAGAGAAAACTCTCGTAGGCCGTAGCTCGAACCATCACATGAATGAATTTCAGGTCGCTTTGTAAATATTTCAGGACGCATGCAGCTGCCAAATTCAGAGAATCGTCTTGAAAAGAAACGGGCGGTATCGGTAACTCAATTTCCCAGACAGGTTCGTAGGCCCGGCTACCGTCTGGAAAAATTTGATCATGTCCAAAAAAGTCATTTTTCTCACACATAGGGTTGAAGTTGAAAGGATATCCATCTGGAACGGACACATCATCTTCTTCGGGTAAGGGTTTGGCAATCCGAATTTTAAATTGCAAATAACAGTTTATAAGATGATCGGCCGCCAGGTATTTCTTTCGCCATACGAATGTGTGCCGTTTCTTGTCAGGACACCAAACGCATTTCACCAAAGGGTTTATGTTGTGCCGTTCATGACAATGCTTTTCATAGTTTTTGGGTAAGATTACGACTTGACAATGGGGACATTTAAACTCAAATTTATCCCACGTAAGAAGATTCCTATATTTTTTTATTGCTTCACGAGCCGCCATAATTATATTAGACTGAGTAAGGAAAAAAGATAATAGTTTATAAATTCATTTGTCAAGGGTATATATAGTCTATGTTCAAGGTCACATGAAAAAAAAAAAAAAAAAAAAAAAAAATCTTTGAAAAAAAAAATTTTTTTTTTTTGTTTTTTTTTTTTTTTTTTTTTTCGTGTGACCTTGAAGCTTGACTCGTGTGACCTTGACAAGTTATATATCTTTCAGATTTCAAGCGTACATATCAATTTGTCGTGACACCTGTTTCAGGATAGCACTCAGCCGGTTTCAATTTTCATGAGGGTTTCTTGGATGGCCAAGTGATCCACGTTTAAGACGATCAATATTAACAGGTTTCATTTAAAATGAGAAGGCCCTAGCATTTGGATTGAATAATGTTTCAGATACACCTGTTTCAATTTTATAGCATCTGGACAAAACTCGAAAAAGGTCAGGATTAAATTGAAAAGCTAATCTTGATACTAATTTCCTAATTACGTTTCAATTTTCATTTGTCATGCTACTCAACGAATGGTTAATACTATTTTCATAATTACATTTAAATTTTCCAGCGTTCATTGCTACATTTGTCGTGACAACTCTCAGCAATTTAAATTTTATAGAGACCTCTTGCTAAATTTTACGGATTCTCTCTACGCAACAATTGTTTCAGGTTTTGATTAGTTTGTTTCGGGATGCACTCAGCTTGACTCATGAAGGTTTTTTGGATGGACCAAGTTTAAGATCGACACGACGACTGTGCCACGATCAAAATTAACAGGTTTCATTTAAAATGGGAAGATCTAGCATTTGGACACGATTGGATAGAATCCTGTTTCAGATACGGGTTCAAATTTATCATATTTGTCATTACGAGCAATAATAACTAGACAACCGTTGCTGACAAATGTTGAGAGACAATGAGAGTGTGGAGGCAAATAGATAATTATATATAGCCAGTCAAACCAACCAACCAACCAACCTTTGAAAAAAAAAAAAAAAAAAAAAAAAAAAAAAAAAAAAAATTTTTTTTTTTTTTTTTTTTTTTTTTTTTTTTTTTTTTTTCAAGGTTGGTTGGTTGGTTTCTAAAGTTATATTTCTAAAGTTATATTTCTCAGTTGACTGCTACAGTTATATTTCTAAAGTTATATTTCTAAAGTTACATTTCTCAGTTGGCTTCTAAAGCTATATTTCTCAGTTGGCTTCTAAAGCTATATTTCTTTAGCCAATCATTGTAGATGGCGCTGTAGTCTATATATATAGTATATATATAGTATATCTATTAGGGTGGGTGGGAGTGGAATTTATTTCTTCTACTGTAAGGTCATGCATAAACTAGCTCCTGATGTCTAAACCCATTTCCTTTAAAACAGGATGGGATAGCGATATTTATACATTTTTGGCTTTGAAAACAAGACTTTTGTCTGACAAATGACAATATACTGCAGGTTTTCATGAAATCAGAATAGATCATAGGCTTTTATAGAAAAATCTAACGCTCTAGTGTCCATCAATGTACATCTTGTTGAAAACACATTACGAGACATAGTGACTAGACGACCGTTGCTGGCAAACGTCGAGACACAATGAGAGTGTAGTCACGTTAGCCATATTATATATAGATAAGATTATCAACCAACCAACCAACTGTGAAAAAAAAAAAAAAAAAAAAAAAAAAAAAATTTTTTTTTTTTTTTTTTTTTTTTTTTTTTTTTTTCAAGGTTGGTTGGTTGGTTGATATATATATCTTTTCCTCGTTCATCAAGATTCGCTTTTCAATTGTCATGACCAAACGATTGGTTACTAAAGTTTTTTTGGATCTCTATCATTGGATCTCGTTAATACTATTTTCATAATTACGTTTAAATTTTTACAATATGAGCTGCTAATCTCTACGCGTTCAGTTTTTCTGGCTCAGCATCTCAATTTAAAAGCTACAAATTTTATCGAGGTTAAATTTTTATGGATAATGTTGGCTGTCCCGTTTGCAGGTCCAATCGATAGGATGGCATAGCTGAAGCCGCTTTAAGCGATTCCGTTGAACGGCTTAGACAATTTTCATTTGTCTACTCATAAAATTTATAAGTTATTTTTTTTACAAATCCAATATTGGTAGGAGATAGATTTAAAAAAAATGGGTCAAACGAGGCTTCCATCGTCAAGATAAGTCATAATGACAAATCTGACATGAGGAAGCCTCGTTTGACCCAATTTTTTTAAATTTTTAATATTTTTAGAGTGATATATAATTTGGCTGTTCGGACTCATCTATTATATATTCTAGAGTGCGAGGTGTCATGAGATCTTTCATCATAGAGTCTAGTAGTAGCTGATCTGGCATGGGAGAGCATACTATATTATTAAGATCTTCAGGTACCGCTGGGCTTTGAATAGGCCATTCACTATGAAATCCTGGATTTTCAACAAAAGGCATTGAATGTTCAATAGGTGCAGGCTCTGGATTTGCAATAGGTGCAGGCTCTGGTTCTCTAGTTTCAGGCTCTGTATTTGTTGCAGCGTCCTTGAAAGTGAGCTTAGCTTTCTTTAAACGCTTGGGATTCTTTTCGGCCTTACGTTTTACCGATGCAGTTCTCATATCCATTCCAGGTAGATCAGGCCCATAGGTGCGTACGAAGTTGTTTTTAAGGGGATCTGTCAATACTTTCCAGATTTGAGAGTTATATTGTTCTGCATAATTTGTAGTGACCACGGTTATTGTTTTGTCCAACACAACAGGAGGGTTCGTCGGCAAATAGATTTCTGGCAAATCGGTTACTGGTTCTGGCTCTTGGGATGGTTCTGGCTCTGAGATTGGAGCTGTTTGAATATATTCAGAGGGTGGCTCGTCATCATCATCATCCATATGAGGTATCATAGGTGTTGGCACAGATACCTCATACATCCCATCTATTTTCGTGATTCTTTCTACCAACGGATTTTTTACCTTGAAACCCAGCTTCAAGCTCTCCTTCACAACATGTAGACTGAAGAAATTCTTTTGCGTCGTAAATAAAATATAGGTAGTGCCAGCAGGTATCTTGTAGCTTGAGCGAGCAATCAATATGAACCTCTCGTAGAAGTGAAGCTTGTCCCCTGAGAAATATCTGCTGTCAGCTCTCACTCGTGTCTCGTTGGGGGGTCTCACATAGAACAGCAATGGTGAGTCCAACGTTGGATAATATGGGCGCATCCTTGCCCAACGGTTCTCTGTCCAAACGTGAAATGACCTTTCACCAGAAATTGGTTATGGGGGCACTTGAAACCAATTCTCATATCAGCGTTGGTTCTGTTGGCTTCGCTGGGGGGTCTTTTGAATCTGTTCATAACAGTGATCCATTTTATGTCTTGAGGTCTCAACGGATAGATTGTCTGGGCCTCTCTGCCTAGTGCTGGAATCGTATTCAGGATCTTGTCCGTCAGAGTACGTTTTTTAAACGAAATATTATGATCAGGTGTCAGATGTAGGCAGAACATATGGATTTTGCCTTCTCCGATCATTGTTTGGAAATGAGGATATTTCTTCAGCTTCTTGACAGAAGTCGAAAGAATATTCGGAAAAGGCTCAGTCATTCCGAAAAGGTTATGAAGAGCGTTAGCCGCTTTAAGTTTCTTCACAGAGCATTGATGCTTATACATGTTAGCAGTTCAAGCTCCGAAGAGAGAATGACTATTCGATCGAAAGGCAGAGCTTATATAGTGAAGGCAGGATGTTGCATAACTCATTTTCTACGAAAACAGGATAAGATAAGGCTATTTATAGAATTATTGTCGCTGAACGCGAAAACAGGATATTGCATAACTCATTTGATACGAAACAGGATGCGGTAAAGATTTTTATAGACGCTGAAACAAATAAGCATTGCTGGACAATGATAGTGTAGATACTTTAGCATGATATATATAGGTTATCTAGAGTCAATCAACTAATCAACCAACCTTGAAAAAAAAAAAAAAAAAAAAAAAAAAAAAAAAAAATTTTTTTTTTTTTTTTTTTCAAGGTTGGTTGATTGGTTGATTGACATTAGCTAACATATATATATCATGCTAAAGTGTCTTTGGTTGATTTTATATTTCTATAATTTTTTTCAAGATATTTTTTTTGGGACTTTGCCATTTTTCACCAATCTGGAAAATTTTTCAAAATTTATCATTTCGATTTTATAGTTTTTGATTTCTAAATAATATTTTTTTGCCAATCTTGAAATTTTTTTAAGTTGGTTGATAATAGTTTATATATAAATTTATATCTCCAAGATTTCAGTTATAAAAGTATCCATTCAAAATCTTAAGTATCCGTTCAAAATCTTAAAGTACAAATCGGTACGCATCCAATATTGGCAATATAATTGTTACAAAAAAAACGGGTCGAACGAAGTGTCAAAGACAGGAATCTGCCATGAGACACTTCGTTCGGCCCGATTTTTTTATAAATCGTTTGGGTTTAAACCCAACTGTAGTATTTTCTAGCCTCTGTATTTATAAGGCTGTAGCATTTTCCATCTCTCAAATTGACGTTCGATTTGACAACGACTATGCCATGCCGTTTTCTAATTCTTGGATCTTCAAAGCCAGCAGTTTTTAATTTAGGCCGTACCACGAAATCTATCTTCGGTGGAGGCTTCCAGGCACGATAAGTTGTTACGTTGGACTCTGGAGATTTTGGTAGCGGGCTTAATAGCTTTGGTACTTTAAAATAAATCATCTCTGACATGGGTATTGAAATTTGAACTGGAACTGGTTTAGATTTAGAAGCTGGAACTGGTCTTGAAGCTGGAACTGGAACTGGAACTTGAACTTGAACTTGAACTGGAACTGGAACTGGAACTGGAACAGATTTAGAAGCTGGAACTGGAAATTGAACTTGAACTTGAACTGGAACTGGAACTGGAACAGATTTAGAAACTGGAACTGGAACTGGAACTTGAACAGATTTAGAAGCTGGAACTGGAACTGGAACTGGAACTGGAACGAGTTTAGATTTGAAAACTGGAGATGGTCTGGAAACTGGTTTTGGAGTTGGCATGGACATGTCTCGATTATAATTGCATAATAACTCGAGAGAAAGACGAGAAGTATTCAAGACATTCCATCCAGGCTTTACGGCATAGTCATAATCAAATCGCTCGTCGGTCAGAGAGTCGAAAGAAAACATTTCCATTTTGAAAAACAGAGGCTCAGAATGAATAAGCTGAGGCGAGAGGCTCGTATTTATACTCTGGCAAGCGGATGCGTGAGATCTGATAAGCGGTTCTGAGAAACGACATCAGTAATACTATATAAGGCTCGACAGGATGACTTTTTATAGATTAGAGAGGCTTGACGCATCTATAAATAACTTATCACGTCCTGTTTTTGAGGAAACGGTTTACATAATATCCTGCCAATTTGTTCTAGAAGAATTTTATCGGATCATCTTGAAGGCTTCAAGCGACAAACTAATTTTCTAAAAATTTTAACAGATGAGAGATATGACCGTTGCTGGCAAAGATCGAAATAGAATGAGGAGGTGGCAAGTCAGCGATCCTATATATAGAGGAGATAATCAACCAACTGTGAAAAAAAAAAAAAAAAAAAAAAAAATCTTTGAAAAAAAAAAAAAAAAAAAAAAAAAAAATTTTTTTTTTTTTTTTTTTTTTTTTTTTCATAGTTGGTTGGTTGATTATATCCTCTATATATAGGATCGCTGACTTGGTACCTCCTCATTGTGTCTCGACATTTGCCAGCAACGGTCGTCTAGTCACTATGCCTAGTTGAAAAATTGAAAATTTTAACAGATGAGAGATATGACCGTTGCTGGCAAAGATCTAGATAGAATGAGGAGGTGGCACGTCAGCGATCCTATATATAGAGAAGATTATCAACCAACCAACCAACTGTGAAAAAAAAAAAAAAAAAAAAAATTTTTTTTTTTTTTTTTTTTTTTCAAAGAATTTTTTTTTTTTTTTTTTTTTTTCATAGTTGGTTGGTTGATTATATCCTCTATATATAGGATCGCTGACTTGCTACCTCCTCATTGTGTCTCGACATTTGCCAGCAACGGTCGTCTAGTCACTATGCCTAGTTGAAAAATTGAAAATTTTAACAGATGAGAGATATGACCGTTGCTGGCAAAGATCTAGATAGAATGAGGAGGTGGCACGTCAGCGATCCTATATATAGAGAAGATTATCAACCAACCAACCAACTGTGAAAAAAAAAAAAAAAAAAAAAAAAAATTTTTTTTTTTTTTTTTTTTTTTTTTTTTTCATAGTTGGTTGGTTGATTATATCCTCTATATATAGGATCGCTGACTTGCTACCTCCTCATTGTGTCTCGACATTTGCCAGCAACGGTCGTCTAGTCACTATGCCTAGTTGAAAAATTGAAAATTTTAACAGATGAGAGATATGACCGTTGCTGGCAAAGATCTAGATAGAATGAGGAGGTGGCACGTCAGCGATCCTATATATAGAGAAGATTATCATTCAACCAACCAACTGTGAAAAAAAAAAAAAAAAAAAAAAAAAAAAAAAAATTTTTTTTTTTTTTTTTTTTTTTTCACAGTTGGTTGGTTGGTTGAATTCATTCTATATAAATAGCCGACTCTTCTCCAATCAGTCTTCTTCTGTCCCAGTAAATCTATCCATTGTTAGATCCTGCCGGATTTAGAACGATATGCTATCTCTAGCTTAGCCATGGAACGTTTCTAATTTATGTCTGGCAGATTAACAATACGCTATCTTAGCCTGTTTCTAATCTATTCAAACTTTTTACGATGATTAAGTATCGCGAGTCAAATTTATTTTGGCGTACCTTGAATCGCTACCGAAAAAATGGATGTCTCTAATATAGGTATAGGCTACGTGAGCGATTCGTTCAGGATATAATCGAGGAACGTACTGCTAGAGGATAAGACACACATTTTTGGCTTGAAACAAATCATGGTACCGCTGTCGGAAAAAGTACGGTTTATTAAAGACATTTTACATAAGAGACATCATTGAGTTTGAAATAAAATATTTTTTTATCTGTATTTAAACATGCAGACATTTCCGCGAAGCGGAAATGTCTGCTTGTTTAAATACAGATAAAAAAATATTTTATGTTATTATATTTTATAAAAACCCATGATCTATTCTGATTTCATGAAAACCTGCAAGATCTTGTCATTTGTCAGACAAAAGTCTATAAAAATCTTGTTTTCAAAGCCAATATTGTATAAATAACGTTATGCCATTCTATTTTAAAGAAAACGGGTTTCGGTATCACGGAGCTGGTTTATGCATGACCTTACAGTAGAAGAAATAAATTCCACTCCCACCCACCCTAATAGATATACTATATATATACTATATATATATAGACTGCAGCGCCATCTACAATGATTGGATAAAAAAATATAACTTTAGAAACCAACTGTGAAATATTTACATATCTAGCTTAGCCCTTAAAAATTTTAAATTTTACACAAAAAATTAAAATTTTAAACGAAAAAATTAAATTTATAAACTCAGATCTCTTAAATTTATCTATAGAGTCTGTATATTTTACCAAGATTCATATTTATCTTATAGAGAAGCCATATCCCTTCAAATCGTTACGATATTGGTACTCTATCTCTAGCTTAGCCATTAAAATTTTTAAATTTTACACAAAAAGTTAAAATTTTAAACGAAAATTTTAGACTCAGATTTCTTAAATTTATCTATAGATATTTTATCAAGATACATAATTATCTTATAGAGAAGCCATATCCCTTGAAAATTACAAATTCAAAATATTTTACAGATACTGTTGTTGGCAGACGTCGAGACAAAATGAGATGTGGGTACGCTAACCATCCTATATATAGGACACACGAAAAAAACTAATGTTCAATAAATGAGGTTAGTTCCGTTAAGTTATAGATTCTGCTCCGTCCTTGAAGATGTGTTCAAGGTCACACGAAAAAAAAAAAAAAAAAAAAAAAAAAAAAATTTTTTTTTTTTTTTTTTTTTTTTTTCTTTCAAGGTCGTTAGATTTCTTGTGGGCGTGGCTTCATACCATCTATATATATAGAGAGATAAACTCGCTTACGTATCCAAACCGTCATTGTCCAGTCATGTCTCTGTTGGCTTAGTTATTTTTATCTATACATTTAAATTGATACCATTTTGTCTCGTTTTCCAGAGTCTTAAATTTAATTTCTACAATATTGGCTTATTATAGTTTATACGTTTAAATAGTCTTCATGCTATCCTGATAATCTCTTCGATACTAGCTTAAATAGATTTTTTTATAAATTTAATATCAAAGTCTCAAATTAAACCCGTCCAATATTGGCACTATATCTATCGCAAAAAAATGGGTCGAACGAGGTGTCAAAGACAGAAATTCTGCCATGAGACACCTCGTTCGACCCATTTTTTTACTCTCATTTTAAAGATCAACACAAGCTCTCTATGGATTGCTCATTAGATAACCTACTGATGGTCATCTTCAACGGTCCGGTCATTTGAGATTTGTATAATTCATAGTCCTCATACTCAAGCTCAAAAAATTTCCTCACCTGTAGTTGGTATGCGGCAAGGAAGTCTTCGAACTTGGTACGGGACCTTTCGACAAATCGAACACCAATGGCTTTCACGAAGCTGAGCTTCATGTTAGCCTGGTATTTCACCATGGCCGAACCATCGAACATCTTATCAAATTCCTGTTCGCCCATGAACCCTTTCAAATGCTGTTTGGCTTCGCTAATCGAGAAGATTCTCGTCTTAGCGAGCCATTTAGGTAAATCGATTTTAGGGTCCATTACGTCTCGGACGGTGAGGCCTGCATATTTTTCGGCAAATTTTAGATCTAGAGGGTGCCTCGAATAAATAGCCAGGTCCTCAGCCCGGACAAACAGGGTGCCATCAGTGGCCATTAGGCATTTAAAGGCAACGCCATAAGCATAATTTTTTACATGGAAAAACATGACTGACAGAGAGCTAATGAATCTAAGCAGCTAGTAGAGAGATCGACTAGCAATTGAAGAGCTCTCGCTGGACACTCGTATATATACCCGGTCTTATCAACAGATCTGATTGTAATTTTCTACGAACCGCTTATCAAGAGGAAAGGCTTGCATAATATCCTGTCAATACTTCTGGAAAAATCTTTTTATAGAGATCTGATTATAACCGGGCATCCTGAGGAAAGGCTTACATAATATCCTGTCAACACTTCTCGAAAAATCTTTTTATAGAGATCTGATTGTAATTTTAATCGGAGCCGCTTATCAAGCATCCTGTCAATAGTTTCTCGAAAATCTTTTTATAGAGATCAGATCATAATAACTGGCTTGGCTACACTTAGCCTTTAAAATTTTTAATTTTTACATATAAATTTTAAATGAAAAAATTAAATTTTTAAACTCAGATCCCTTAAATTTAGCTATCGACCAAGATTCATATTTATCTTATAGCTAAGCCATATCCCTTGAAAATTACAATCGGTACGCATTCAATGTTGGCTTGGCTACACTTAGTCTTTAAAAATTTTAAATTTTACATAAAAAATGTAAATTTTAAATGAAAAAAATTAAATTTTAAAATTCAGATTCCTTAAATTTAGCTATCGAGTCTGTATATTTTACCAAGTTTCATATTTATCTTATAGCTAAGCCATATCCCTTGAAAATTTAGAGATCAGATTATAATGACTGCCACACTTAGTCTTTAAAAATTTTAAATTTTACACGAAAAAAATGTAAATTTTAAACGAAAAAATTAAAATTTTAAACTCAGATCCCTTAAATTTAGCTATCGAGTCTGTATATTTTACCAAGTTTCATATTTATCTTATAGCTAAGCCATATCCCTTGAAAAATTAGAATTATAATGACCGCCACACTTAGTCTTTAAAAATTTTAAATTTTACACAGTAAATTTTAAATGAAACAATTAAATTTTTAAATTCAGATACCTTAAATTTGTCTATAGATATTTTATCAAAATTATCTTATAGCTAAGCCATATCCCTTGAAAATTACAAGTTCAAATCGGTACGCATCCAATGTTGGCACTCTATCTATCGCAAAAAAATGGGCCGAGCGAAGCCTCAATGACTTATGTCATGAGAGGCTTCGCTCGACCCATTTTTTTGCACCTCGTCCTGATCTTAAGACGAGGATTTATAGAAGTAGGGCTTGTTTCCCACCAAAACTTTAATTTTTTTGGGGAAATACCCTAGCTCCAAGTCTCCGTACCTCTCTCCGAAGACATAGCTATCCATCGGTACAGATTGCAGGTAAGAGTCCATAGATATTTTCAAATCAGATATAAAACTCTCCATGGTAGCATTGGAAGAGCTAATGCATGCTATCTTGATACGTATGGGCCTTCTGATGTTGAAAGTACATTCTATCGGCGACAGAATCTCGATAGGCCCCTGAAATAAGGATTGAAATTCACCTGGATGCATATCCAACAGCGTGTTGGCATCTTCCAATCCAAAAATACGTGTCTTGGCTAGAGACGGAGGCAGGCTCAAGCCCTCGGGAGCGATGTCAGTCACTGTAAGATGGCATAAGTTTAAAACGCCAGAAGGATTTTGATAGCCCATGGTACGAGCTACGTCTGAACCTTTGATAAAAATTTCACCGTCAAAAGTCAAAAAACAAGTAAATTTCACGTTTAACTCTTCAGCTAAAATTTGAAATATCATTTTGGAGCTTTTAGAATATCAAGCAGTCAGAATGAAATGTCTCGTCCAGCAGCCTGTATTTATACTAGTAGCAATCTCTATTTCTATCTAAATTCCAAGTAAATTTCTTATCGACATCCTCTGACGCACGTCCTGTAGATTATGCAAGATCCCGCTCAAACGACAAATTAATTCTAAAAATAAGTTTATCGAGGATTACATAATATCCTGTCAACAGCTAGAAGAATTTTATCAGAAGGTCACGTTTTCTAAGAAAGCTTGCTAAAATTAGGTCGCGAATCGGGTATATATACGAGCTGCCTCTAAGAGCCTGCATCATTTTGACTTCTGTTGCATTAAGTCATGCTATTCACAATTGAACATCCACAGCTGGATGCTAAAATCTTATTCGTAGTCTCTGCGGATGGACTTTTGTTCGTCAGGGCCTCTGATGTGGCCAAGCTGATGGGTAAGGGTAGCGCATACGTAAAAAAAACTACCAAGCTAAAGGTGAGGGACCTCGTTTACAAAAGGTTCAGGATACCTGTCTCTTTAGCTAATACCTGGGTGTATCCAATAGAAGAGATTCATTTCGGAGATGCGCTGTCGACCATGGGTTTTGAGGCCATGATGAAATCTGCTAAGATTGACATCTTAGATCCTATAGTGCCAACTGCATGCATCCATAAAGCAGTCAGAATTCGGATCGTGAGGAATTCTGATGTCTTCATAGATGAATTCTTAAAGGATTTCATAGAAAGAACCCTGCTCTTCTATGATGGAGACCACGATGATGACCCTCGCCTACACGAAGATAGATTTGAGACTATTTCTTGGACAGACACCCCTCCGTCCAAAATCAAAGTCTTCGTGGGAAATCGATCTCGCTGGTATAAACTGATGCCTTAGAGATTTAAATTGGAGGGGGCAAAAAAATGGGCCGAACGAAGCGTCTCATGGCAGATTTCTGTCATTGACGCTTCGTTCGGCCCATTTTTTTGCGACGGTAGTAAGCCAATATTGGATGGGTACAAATTGAGACTTTGAATGGGGTCTCTGAGATAGATAATATTAATATTTCAATATTAAAACGATACTAATGCCTTTGAATCTGAGATAGCTAATGTCTTTGACTCTGAGATAGAAATTTACAATATTGAATAAGGACATTTTTTTAAATGAATGCCGTACCAATATTGAATATATTTTTTAACGATTCGATAAACAAATAATATATTTAAATAATAAATATTTAAAGAATAAAATATTTATATAGTCAATCTGAAGGATTGCATAACTCATTTTCTACGAAAACAGGATGAGATAAGGCTTTTTATAGAATAATTTATCGCTGGATATTGCATAACTCATTTGCATTGAAAACAGGATACTGAACACGGAAACAGGATGCAGTAAAGATATTTATAGACGCTGAAACAAATAAGTATTGCTGGACAATGATAGTGTATATACTTTAGCATGATATATGTGTTAGCAAGAGTTAATCAACTAATCAACCAACCTTGAAAAAAAAAAAAAAAAAAAAAAAAATTTTTTTTTTTTTTTTTTTTTTTTTTTTTTCAAGGTTGGTTGATTGGTTGATTGACTCGGATTCATTCTTTATAAATAGCTGTACTCAAACCTTCATTCCTTCATTCTGTCTGAATCTCTTCTAGCATCAACCTTCTACTAAAACGCTCCTAACATTAAGATACTTTAGCATGATTGGTTAATGTCTTTAAATCTGAGATAGAAATTTACAATATTGAATAAGGGCATTTTTTAAATGAATGCTGTACCAATATTGAATATATTTTTTTAACGATTCGATAAACAAATAATATATTTTTAACTATTCGATAAACAAATAATATATATATTTTAACGATTCGATAAACAAATAAAATATTTAAATAATAAATATTTTATTATTAAAATAAAATATTTAAATAATAAATATTTTATTATTAAAATAAAATATTTAAATAATATATTTAAATTCTAAATATTTATTATTCGAACCGAACGTGAACAATTCTGGCGGGGTGGAGTTGCTCGAAGAATAAATCTGGCGACTGTCTGATAGACCTTTATATGCCGTAAAGAAGTAGGTTCACCCAGCTTTGCGGTACTTGGCATAGGAGCTGTAGTTTGAATAGAATACCCTCGTAACTGTAATCTTTAAATCTTAATTGTAAAAATTTACATGCTTAAATTTCTAATGTCTCGTCAACGTTGCTGAGATTTTCGGTACTTGGCATAGGAGCTGTAGTTTGAATAGATCGTAACTGTAATCTTTAAATCTTAATTGTAAAAATTTACATGCTTAAATTTCTATTGTCTCGTCAACGTTGCTGAGATTTTCGGTACTTTGGCATAGGAGCTGTAATTTGAATAGATCGTAACTGTAATTTTTAAATCTTAATTGTAAAAATTTACATGACTGCATGCTTTAATTTCTAATGTCTCGTCAGCGTCTATTATTGGACTCGTCTGATATTGACATGAGATGTCTCGGACAGGGACCATTCCAAGAGGTGCAATCGAAAGCTTAAATTTCATGCGACTATTCTTTTTCGGTCTTGGCTGAGTATGTACGTAATTTGGACAACGACGCAAAGGCTGAAATGCTAAATTTAAAACAACAAATGTTTGACTTGCAATCCAAATTGAATGTAGATATTGCACTCTTGAAAAACTAAGATTGAGAATTTTGACGTGAGAAGGCTCAAATTAGAGATGGGCATTCAGCAGATGCAAAATTAAATCGATTCCGTTTATCATGTCCGTCTCAAATTAAATGGCTACACAATTGGCTTAATAATTTTTTTTTAAAATGGATAAGGTTAGGCGATGACAGTTTCTAAATGAATGCTGTACCAATCTTAACGATTCCATAAGCATATAAAATATTTAAATTCTAAAAATTTATTATTCCAATCTGAAAGGGTGGAGTTGCTCGAAAATTATTGCTGGTGACTGTCTGATAGACCTTTAGATGCGTAAAGTAATAGGTTCACCCAGATTTGCGGTACTTGGCATAGGAGCTATCGTTTGAATTTCTGAAAGGGTGAAATATGCTCGAAAAGTATTGCTGGTGACTGTCTGATAGACCTTTAGATGCGTAAAGAAGTAGGTTCACCCAGCTTTGCGGTACTTGGCATAGGAGCTGTAGTGAAATCAGAATGAGGTCATAGGTTTTTATAGATTATCATGAAGCCAGACGGTTGCTGGACAAACGCAATGATGATTTGGATACGTTAGCCATATTATATTGATTCGTTAGACATTATGCCGGCTTTTTATTTAAAATGTTTTAAAACGGAGACATGATATATAGGCCACACCAAAAAACTAATGTTGAATAAATGAATCCATCAAGTTAAAGATACTGCTCCGTCCTTGAAGATGTATTCAAGGTCACACAAAAAAAAAAAAAAAAAAAAAAAAATTTTTTTTTTTTTTTTTTTTTTTTTTTTTTTCAGGTGCCACGCCCACCCTTGAAGCTTGTCTATATTTACTACGGCTAACATGACTACACTCTCATTGTGTCTCGACATTTGCCTGCAACGGTCGTCTAGTCACTATGTCTCGTAATGTGTTTTGAGCAAGATGTACATTGATGGACACTAGAGAGTTAAATTTTTCTATAAAAGCCTATGATCTATTCTGATTTCATGAAAACCTGCAGTATCTTGTCATTTGTCAGACAAAAGTCTATAAAATCTTGTTTTCAAAGCCAATATTGTATAAATAACGTTATCTCATCCTATTTTAAAGGAAATGGGTTTAGACATCAGGAGCTAGTTTATGCATGACCTTACAGTAGAAGAAATAAATTCCACTCCCACCCACCCTAATAGATATACTATATATATACTATATATATATAGACTGCAGCGCCATCTACAATGATTGGCTAAAGAAATATAGCTTTAGCAGCCAACTGAGAAATATAACTTTAGCAGCCAACTGAGAAATATAACTTTAGAAATATAACTTTAGAAACCAACTTCATCAACCAACCAACCAACCAACTGTGGAAAAAAAAAAAAAAAAAAAAAAAATTTTTTTTTTTTTTTTTTTTTTTTTTTTTTTTTTTTTCGTGTGACCTTGTGACCTTGATAGCTTTATAACGCCTATATAAGCAGCTGACAAATCTCATTTTCTAACATTACTCCTACATATGTGGCGACAACGATGAAAGGGCTTTGAAAATATTAGCTGGTCTGAAGACTCTCTGCAAAGTCCAGGTAACTATGTTATTTTTTTAAAATGTAGTTTAATATTTTTCGTTTTCTCAGATTACCTTATGAAGGCCTTGTCTCTGAAAATATTGTCTGGATGGCTTTGTCTCTGAATCTATATAATCATTAACAAAATATTTTAAATTCTAAGGCCTAAATTTACAACAGTAGTATGAAATCTTGTAAATTTATAGGATATTCACGGGTCAATTTTGGTTTTTTCGACAACAAGTTTGGACAAAGGGCTTACCCTTGGAAAATATGAACGGATTCTCTGCAAAGTCGACGCAAAGATTTTTTTCTTAAATGTGGCTTAACCTACTGATCAGACGTCTATATTAAATTTTTAATCGTGTAAGATTGACTCTGTATAAACATTAGCCTTGCTGGCTGGATCGGGTTTGTGTTCTAAAGAAATCATTGGGCCTATCCAAAATAATTTTCGTAGCCCAAGGCTTAAAGTATTGTTTCCTAAACCAAGAGGATGTCCAAACTCGATACGGACTGATTAAATTTATTACATATATTATACTTATATTTATATTTAAATTAGTATTATAAGTATAAGTATAAGTATAATATAATATAAATATAAATATAAATATAAATATAATATAATATAAATATAAATATAATATAATATAATATAAATATAATATAATATAATATAAATATTTTATATAAAAAAAAAAAAAAAAAAAAAAAAAAAAAAAATCTATTCATTTCTATAGACGCTCGAAGATTTTGCATGCGACATTTTGTTTGGCCTTAGTTATCACACAAACGATACTCGAGCTGGATTTGCGGTACTTAAGGGTCGATGTAAATTAGAGACATCATATATATTTTTTCAGCTATACTAATAATTGAGTATGAAATAAAATATTTTTTTATCTGTATTTAAACATGCAGACATTTTCCGCGGAGCGGAAAATGTCTGCTTGTTTAAATACAGATAAAAAAATATTTTATTTCTATTTCTTTTAAAGTCTAATGTATAAATTTACAATATTAGTATATATTTTTTTAATTTATAGCATATTGACAGTTTAGTTTTGTTTTTTTCGACAACAAGTTTTGATAGAGGGGTATAGGCTTTGAAAATATTAACTGGTAGAAAATATCTGCATGTTTAAATACAGATTTAAAAAATATATTTTATTTCTATTTATTTTAAATTCTAATGTATAAATTTACAATATTAGCATATTTTTTTTTAATGTATAGCGTAATCATGAGTTAATTTTGGTTTTTTCGACAACAAGTTTTGATAGAGGGTCTTAGGCTTTGAAAATATTAACTGGTCTCTCTGCAAAGTCTAAACAATTAGCTTTGCTGGACAACCTTTGAATTTTTACCGACAAGGTTCTATATAAGCATTAGCTTGCCTGAAAGACAGTTTTTTCTGATAATTGTGTCAATATTAATTTTTGGATCGATGGGTTAAAATGCTCGAATAATATCGCTGGCGACTGTGTCTGAGACCTGTGTTTATCGTAAATATGAGACTCCAGCTATATTTGAGGTACTTGAGGGTGGGGTTTAGAAATACATCGGTTCGTAGAAAATAGGCAGACATGTTATTGTAGTCTACGTAGGCTTTTTATTTAAAATGTTTTACCGTACAATGGATGATTTGAATCTCGTCATGATTTTCGATGGATTTCTTTAGACCCGGTAGGTTAGCGAGGCTTAAAATTTATATAGAGCCATGCCAGGCTTTTCCAAACGGATGTCGTTGGCAGACAAAATGAGATGTGGGCACTTTAACGATTCTATATATAGGTCACATGAAAAAAACTAATGTTGAATAAATCCGTGAAGTTAAAGATACTGCTCCGTCCTTGAAGATGTATTCAAGGTCACACGAAAAAAAAAAAAAAAAAAAAAAAAAAAAAAAAAATTTTTTTTTTTTTTTTTTTTTTTTTTTTTCTAAGGTGCCACGCCCACCCTTAAGCTTGTCTATATATACTATGGCTAACATGACTACACTCTCTTTGTGTCTCGACATTTGCCTGCAACGGTTGTCTAGTCAATATGTCTCGTAATGTGTTTTGAGCAAGATGTACATTGATGGAGACTAGAGAGTTAAATTTTTCTATAAAAGCCTATGATCTATTCTGATTTCATGAAAACCTGCAATATCATGTCATTTGTCAGACAAAAGTCTATAAAATCTTGTTTTCAAAGCCAATATTGTATAAATAACGCTATCCCCATCCTATTTTAAAGGAAATGGGTTTAGACATCAGGAGCTAGTTTATGCATGACCTTACAGTAGAAGAAATAAATTCCACTCCCACCCACCCTAATAGATATACTATATATATAGACTGCAGCGCCATCTACAATGATTGGATAAAGAAATATAATTTAGAGGCCAACTGAAAAATATAACTTTAGCGGCCAACTGAGAAATATAACTTTAGCAGCCAACTGAGAAATATAACTTTAGCAGCCAGCTGAGAAATATAACTTTAGAAACCAACTTCATCAACCAACCAACCAACTGTAAAAAAAAAAAAAAAAAAAAAAAAAAAAAAAAAAAAAATTTTTTTTTTTTTTTTTTTTTTTTTCGGTGGGCGTGGCTTCGCTATAAATTTCTCAGTGCGATCGTGCCTATATAAATGTGGGTTTGTGTTCTAAAAGATTCATTGGCATCATGTCTGTCCAAAATGAGTTTCGTACTCTACTCCGTGAATGCGTTAGTCTCGCCTATCGTCAAAAAACCTCTGAAGTCTTGTTGAAATCTAATTTTGGCTGCTCTATTTTAAAAATGCTCACAGCGTATTTTCAGAATAACTCTATCCATTCGAAGGCTAAACTCGATACGCCCGAAAAGGCATTTAGAATGTTGAAAGGCCAATTGCAATGCATAGCATATTATGACTACGATAAAATGTCTCCTGATATTAAAAATCTGTTCGCTGAAGATATTGTGCTGCCTGGCCAATGCTGTTATCAAGTTTGGATTCTACAATGCTTAATTGTTACAGCATGCATTGTTGCAGATTGCTGGACAAATTGCAATGTGGATATGTTTGATGTGGCTTTTGAAACGCTGATAGACATGTTGAACACTTATGGCTATATTGCCTGCATTGAACGCGACCTAAATCGCAACTGCGATCCGTTTAGTAATCCGAGCGAAATTGTCTTGTTCGCCGGTCTAAAAATAACCAATTAGAAAAAAATATCTTTATATTGACTTAAGCATATATATAGAATTCGCTGCATAATATCCTGTCAACAGTTTTTTTTATAAATCTGATTATAATTTTAGCCGCTTCCTACATGCATCCTGTTTTCAAAGACTTATGCAACTCGTATAAATAACTTTATCTCATCCTGCTTTAAAGGTCAAGGCCTCATCCTGTTTTCTTGGACTTATGTAACTCATATAAATAACTTTATCACATCCTGTTTTAAAGGATATGCTTCTACTATAAAAGCCGGTGCTCAGCGCTTGTAATTTCAATTGCTCACTAGCTCTCAAGTCATGTGGATGAGATTATTTTTCCCAGGCCATATCGGCTTGAGGTCTGCCCTAGCCTCTGACGGAATGACTTACGTTTCGGCAGTAGATGTGGGTTTGCTGCTGCAGTTTAATGATATTTACGAATTTTCTCAGTATCGTGCCACCAAGCATATAGACTCATTTCCAGTATTTGAAATAGAAGAAATGTTTAACTACGTGAGCCTGTTTTCCGACGTAGCAGAAATGCAGAGACTCTGGAGATATGGACGGGTCGCGGCTGATTTTCCTATGTCTTCGGAAGATTTATTTGATGTTCATATTAAAACGGAGGGGAATGCCAAATTGCAGGACTGGCTGCAACTATATACAGACCTTTTCCGAAATGATCTATTGGACGGCCCTTCTGACAATTCTAAAAGATTGGCTACCTGTTGGAGGAGACGGAACGAATGCAAGGTCTGCTTGACAGAAGAGAGCCAGGTGGCATTCTTTGACTGTGGGCATGTGGTATGTTGCATGGCTTGTTCGGACAAACTGGAAAATTGTCCTGTTTGTCGAACAGCTATTTTGGAAAAGCGAAGAGTGTATGTGCAATAGTTATATACATGGAAATTTTAAAAAACTTGGGTCAAACGAGGCTTCCTCATGTCTAGATTTGTCATTATGACTTATCTTGACGATGGAAGCCTCGTTAGACCCATTTTTTTTAAATCGATAGGCTACCAATATTGGATTTGTAAAAAAAATAACTTATAAATTTTATGAGATTCGATTAGAGTTATCCGTAAAATATTTTACCGTACAACGGACGAAAAGATTTACGAAGACATGATAACTAGATGACTGTTGTTGGCGAGACAAAATGAGATGTGGGTACGTTACCCATTCTATATATATAGGTCACGCGAAAGAACTAATATCGAATAAATAAACTTTGCTCCTTTAAGTTATGGATCCGTCCTTGAAGATATGTTCAAGGTCACATGAAAAAAAAAAAAAAAAAAAAAAAAAAAAAAAAAAAAAATTTTTTTTTTTTTTTTTTTTTTTAAGGTTGGTTCAAGGTCATTTAATCCACCCCTATATATACGCTGGCTGCCTTCAGGATTTATATCATTTTCTCATTCTACAATTGTTGTTGGACTGACATTTGCAATTTTTCATAATGGATTTCTCTGATCCCATTCAAAGCGTCTTTCATTACCTACTCAGAGACTGCGTTCATCTGGCAAACTGGGAAGCTACCGGCGAATATAGGATGGTCGACATCAGAAATGACTGGGACGATCCAGAATGGAAACCGAAAGAACACAAATTTGCCCTTTCTATTTTGAGAATGTTAGAAGACTATTTTCAGACACCGCCTTTACCTACTGGTATGAAGATCGAACAGATCGAAGAGGCCATTCCCAAGCTGAAAGAAAAATTAGTAGCCATACTCAATTCTGATAGCATATCTCTTAAAGTCCGAGGCCTTTTGCGCAACAAAAGCTTAACGTATCGTCGTTGGCGTGGTGCCGAATCTTATCAACCTTGGGTGCTGGAGTGTTTGATCGTTACTGGATGCTTTCTCGGAAAATGTTTTGCCAAATTTCGATACAACAACGGGGTATTTGATCTGGCATCCGTTGCCTTAATAGATATTATGGAAAAGAGTGGCTTGTTAAGTTGTATCAGAGCCGATTTGTTTAATAATAGGGATCCGTTTGGTAAACCTGGTATTAAGGTTAAATCAGTTTTGGACAAAGATTGGAGTATGTGGACATTTCAATTGGACAAAACACAGGAGAGAATATTGTACAAGAAGTCAGCTAAATGTTAAGTGACGAAAATAACGTAACGTAAAAATAACGTAACGTAAAAAATAACGTAACGTAAAAATAACGTAACGTAAAAATAACGTAACGTATAAAAATAACGTAACGTATAAAAATAACATATTAAAAATAACATATTAAAAATAACGTAACGTAAAAAATAACATATCGAAAAATAACGTAACGTATAAAAATAATATACTTGACACAAAACTAATATACTTGACACAAAACTAATATTGTATAAATAGCTCCGCCATATCTTATACATTGCTCCGTCAAGGTCACATTCAAGGACACATGAAAAAAAAAAAAAAAAAAAAAAAAAAAAAAAAAAAAAATTTTTTTTTTTTTTTTTTTTTTTTTTTTTTTTTTCAGTGGGCGTGGCTTGGATTCATTCTGTATAAATAGCCGTACTCAACTCTTCTCGCATCAATCTGTCCCACTAAGACGCTCATCCATCTAACATTAGATCCTGCCGGATCGATAGGTTATCTTGTCCTGTTTCCGTGACTCGTTCCAATCTCATGTCTTCTACAGTCTGAAATTAAATTGCTACACATTTGGCTTAATAATTGTTTTTAAAATAAATAAGGTTAGGCAACGGCCGTTTCTAAATGAATGCTGTACCAATCTTAACGAATCCTGTCCCGCTATGACAACAACGGTTTCATAACCTATTGGTTCACCCATAGCGTACGTTAGTTTTGGCCAAGAGAAAAAATTTAAATTTTCAAGGGATAAGCCAGTCTATTAAATTATGACGAGTTTCATGGTAATACATCCATAAGCTTAACCTTCAGAAAATTAGATAAAGGCATCCATTATAGGTAATAAACGGCGATATTTGTTTTTATATTTGAGCATACACTAAATGTATAACTATAATACTTGGCTATTTGAATAGATAAAATTGCTATAATACTCTTAAAAAATAAAGCTTAGCTTATCAGCCAACTATATTGTAGACTCGATCATAGGTACGATAACTAAAAATTTATATATTTATGAAAGAATATTTTATTTATCAGTAGTTAAACATACAGACATTAATTTTTTCAACCCTTCTTTTATAAAGTGTTGGGCTTCTCGTAGCACTGCATAACGAAAGACTTAAAGGGTATCATGTTGGGATCTCAATAGCCATTTGACTATTTATGCATGACGCGTGTAAAAGTTGTCTCGTTTTCAGAGAGGATAGCCTGGATTTCATGCTAGCGGACAGCTCCAAAAATGACAGATGACACGGATTGGACATAGGCATTTGACTTTGTATGAGAATACATGATACGCGTAAAAGTTATCTCGGAAACCGTTTTCAGAGGCAGTTTCAAGAGGGGCGATAGACAGCCTAGATTTCATGCAAATCCTAGATGACAGTTGTCATTTGGAAATTGAAAAAATTATTTCCCGACGCGAAAAACGGCAAGAGTGCCAATTATAGCCAAAAAAGGTTCCACAAGTTTCAACACCACCTACGAACATTTTTCAATTTCAATGAAAATTTCAATGAATAAAAGTTACAACTTACGCTTTCATGCGTTTTATTTCAAAACATTTCACTCCTTTACCTAAAACAAAATTTTATAAAAAATGACTTTTAATCGAGTTTTGAAAACAGGAGTTACGTAACGACCTATAATATTTAACAAAAATTTCATTTATTCATTGCATTTGAACGTTCAGATCATATTTTTTCGTATGACCCATATATATAGGATGGTTAACGTGCCCACATCTCATGTTGTCTGTCGCCATCTAAATATCATATCTCCGTTTGAAACGTAGCCTTTGAAACGTAAGCTTTGCTGGCTTGGCTCTATATAAACGTAGCCTTTGAAACTGGCTTGGCTCTAAATAAACGTAAGCTTTGCTGTTTGAAACGTAGCCTTTGAAACGTAGCCTTTGAAATGTAGCCTTTGAAACGTTAGCTTTGCTGGCTGGGCTGTTTGAAACGTAGCCGTTTGAAACGTAGCCTTTGAAACTGGCTTGGCTCTATAAACGTAGCCTTTGAAATGTAGCATTTGAAATGTAGCCTTTTGAAATGTAACCTTTTGAAACGTAGCTTTTGAAACGTAAGCTTTGCTGGCTGGGCCGTTTGAAACGTAGCCTTTGAAACGTCAAAAAAATGTCTTTGTTTTCATATTGAAAGATGTTTATTTTTCCATGAGCCTTTGAAACAATGTCGTTGCGGCTGATTGTTTTCATATTGAAAAAATATATATTTTTCCATGAAAAGCCTGATCGTGTGGCTTACAAAATCAAACTGGCGTGGGTCGACAAATTTAAAAACGACAAATTTAAAACGACAGTAAATAAAAAATATTCATGATCCGTTGATAAAAGATTAGACAAGAACAATATTTGTTACGAGGAAAGTTTAATGAAATTAAGCTATCTAAATCTAAATAACCTAGAAACTGTTTGTCGCCGATACATTTTATCATGGTTTCTGGCAAAATATTAAATAGATACAACTGTAGTATGCGTATTAATAAAGTTGAGTTTCCGTGTCCGCATTGCAAGGTTATTCTCATTTCGAAAGATTACCACGGTCATTGTTTATCCAAACACGGCATAAACGGCAGTCTGCGTTGCATCTGGTGTCCAGACAAGAAAAAATATGTAAAATTTGGTCGAAAAGAAAAAAAACGCTCATGCCGACCACATCATGGTATGCTGGAGAAATTTTCTGAATCGATTTACCAATCCCGCTCCAGAAGACGTGCCGCTACCCGAAAGATGCGCCTTTTTCAATTTCGAGCCAATGTGCGAGAAAGAGAAGTTCTTCGGCCGTTTGAGAATTCTCGACGACGAAGCCTACGAGGCCGTTTCGCCCATAGATTTGGAACCTCCGACCGTACCTTTCGAAGACCGTACGCTGAACTTGGCTGCCTCTTGCGTGCAGAGATATCTCCGAGGAGACGAGATTTGGTATCACGTAATGGTTCGGGCTGTAGCTTTCGATAGTTTTCTGGAAGCCATGCGAAACGATTCAAATGTCACGCGGATGCTGCCTTTCTCATGTTGGTGCGACGGAGGCACGTATCCTGAGGATTTCTATAGACATCACAGACACATGATCATCGTTTCCAAATCCAAGGAATATTTTCGAGACAAGGTGTGGAAAAATATTAAGGTCAAGTCCGAAGACAAACCGTTTAAGGGTTTCAAATGTAAAGCCAAAAAGCCTATAGAATCGGCATTGCACCTCGTCAATACGTTGGGCTATCTCAGCCATCGTCGTTCCAGATGCAATTTCACGTTTACCGAAAACGAACCGTGGGACAATAACATGAATCATTTTTACATTATGGAGACGCTTCCGGCCGAATACAGGTTGGTGCTGGCGACGCTCTGGGAAGGCGGGCTCATGGAACTGCTTTCGCAGAAATACGGGCGTATGGATCCAAACAGGCTTCTTCGCGTTGCGATGGAGTTTGTCGATGCCAAGTGGCGTATCAAGGTTAGAAATTTACCAGGCGTGGTGTTGAATCTCGTGCTACCCGTTTCTAAAAGATTTCGATCGTCGGAAGAGCCTACGGATAATTATTTGTATTTGAACGACGGCAAGAAATTGTATTTCAAGCCCGGACGCCAAACTAAAAAAGACTACAAGATGTTTTACCACGTCGTCGCGGATGAATTTTGGGTTCCGAAAAGGATGCAGCAAGAGTGTTTCAAGTGCGCGAAACCCTTCATGTCTCGTTGCTGCGACTTGGAGAAGGAAATAACGACCCTGAAACGTAAGCTGGACGAGATCGAAAATGAAATGAGTAAGCGTCACAAGAAAGATATGGACGAGATGACTAAACGCTACGAACGAGAATTGGACGAGTGTAAAAAGAGGCTGGAAATCATCGTAAAGGTAAATGTACCGCTTCAGGGAGAATAGTTGTGGAAGAACCGTTTGAAAGATGTAGATAGGGACAGGATGATGGCCGAGATCTGAAAGCGAAAATTGCGATTCTGGAACTGGAGAATGTTAAGCTTAAAGGAAAATTTGGGAAATATATAAAAGAGGGCCTCAAAGAATCTTTAGCGAATAAGTAATTAAAAAAATATTACATTGAAGAACAAACATATATCAACCAACCAACCAACCAACTGAAAAAAAAAAAAAAAAAAAAAAAAAAAATTTTTTTTTTTTTTTTTTTTTTTTTTTTTTTTTTTTTTTTAGGTGCCACGCCCACCCTTGAAGCTTGTCTATATTTACTATGGCTAACATGACTACACTCTCATTGTGTCTCGACATTTGCCTGCAACGGTCGTCTAGTCACTATGTCTCGTAATGTGTTTTGAGTAAGATGTACATTAATTGACTTCATGAATATTGAAACCGGCTGAGTTCTATCCTGAAACAGGTGTCACGACAAATTGATATGTACGCTTGAAATCTGAAAGATATATAACTTGTCAAGGTCACACGAGTCAAGCTTCAAGGTCACACGAAAAAAAAAAAAAAAAAAAAAAAAAAAAAAAAAAAAATTTTTTTTTTTTTTTTTTTTTTTTTTTTTTTTTTTTCAAGGTCATGTTGTACTTGTGGCTTGGATATATAAGTAGGAACGTTGGCATTGCTGGCTATTATAAATTTTTTCAAGTCCAGACCCTTCCTTTATAAAGTGTTGAATTTGATCATTTTTCTAAGTTTTACAAATTACCATATGAGGGTTTAGTCTTTTAAAATATTGTACAGTTTTACATATCAATGGCTAAAGGTAACACTTTACATCTTTACCGTCAAGAGTTGAGGAGAAAAACTTATCCTTTTCGTTGTCCACATTGCCCCATTCAACTTTTGCCCGTTCAGTTCGAAAAACATTGTTTGGAAATACATAAATTGCCGACGAGTACTTCTTGCGTTTGGTGTCTGGGAAAGAAGAAATGGGATTCCAAAACGAAATACCAATACATGAATCACTTGATCGCGTGTTTTCGAAAATTTATAGCCGTTAAGAGAATTGATAGAGACTTGGAGACAGATGTGGAAATGGACGAACCGTATCAAATCCCCGACGAGCTCAGACTCATGGACACCCGTCCGTTGTGCGCTGCAGAATCTTTTTTCGGCCATCAGGATATCAGCAATCTTTTATCGCGTCATGCTTTCGAAGACATTTATTTGATGGATTACGATTCTGAAGTAGATTATTTCGAAGACGAGAACTTAAACATGGCAGCCTCTTACGTTCGAAAATACGTCCGGACCAAAGATTCTACGGATTGGCTTCACGTGATAGTCAAAGCCGTTGCGTTTGAAAGTTTTCTGAAGGCCATGGATGAGCAAAAAGGGACAGTCGTGACTCTACCCTTTTCGTGTTGGTGTGACGGCGGACCGGACGAGCTACCGTATTTTCGGCAGCATCGACACATGATAGTCATTTCGCCTAAAGGCTTTTTCAAGGAACATGTTTGGTCGAAAGTCAAACCTGCTAACAGACCACGTAAACGTTATCTTTCTAAGAGATGCGTAGAGATCGTGTCTGCCATGCATCTCGTCCATACAATGGGTTACGTGAGTAAGAGAATATCTAAATGTATATTTACGATAGATGGCAAGAGACATAAAAAGGCTCCACTGAAAGATAAACATTTTTACATATTTCGGACGCTGCCAAAAGACTTCAGGTTGCCGCTGGCTTTGCATTGGGACGGGGGTATCGAACAGGCGATGTATCATGAAATGTTTCGGAGGGCCTCGCTGACCACATTAGCTTACGGTATGCTAGTTGAAGAAAACGGAGTGTATAAGCAAAAGATTAAACATTTTCACGCTTTCAGAGGCGGGATGGTGCTGCCTCTCAAAAGAGAGTTTGTACCCACGAACCGCGAGACGCCTCAGATTCTATATTTGATGGGTGGTAAAAAGCTTTATCTGGATCGAGAAGACGTAGATGGAAACTGGCTGAGGGTTCAGGCTGAGAGAGGTAATTGTTTCTATGAATTGTTAGGCGACGAATTATGGACGCCGCCAAATAAAATCCAGAGTTATTTGAGAGACGCGAGGCCGATCGTGGAAGCGAATTGGAAACTGGAATCCGAGATTAAGATTTTGCAGGGACAAGTTGTCGAATTGCAGAGAGAGATGGCTTCATTGAAAAACGCGTCTTGTAAAGAGAAATACCTGTCTCTCATAGCCGAGAACGATAGAAAAATATCGGATTTGCAAAGAAAAGTGTCGTTTCTGAAAGCCGAATATCGAAATATGGGAATTGAAATTGTTGAGCTTAAACGGAGACTGTCCAAATATGAAGACGCTAAAAAAAATCGAAACAAAATGAGATGTGGGTACGTTAACCATTCTATATATAGGTCACACGAAAAAAACTAATGTTGGATAAATGAATCCGTCAAGTTATAGATACTGCTCCGTTCTTGAAGATGTGTTCAAGGTCACACGAAAAAAAAAAAAAAAAAAAAAAAAAAAAAAATTTTTTTTTTTTTTTTTTTTTTTTTTTTTTTTTTTTTTAGGTGCCACGCCCACCCTTGAAGCTTGTCTATATATACTATGGCTAACATGACTACACTCTCATTGTGTCTCGACATTTGCCTGCAACGGTCATCTAGTCACTATGCCTCGTAATGTGTTTTCAGTAAGATGTACATTGATGGACACTAGAGAGTTAGATTTTTCTATAAAAGCCTATGATCTATTCTAATTTCATGAAAACCTGCAGTATCTTGTTATTTATCAGACAAAAGTCTATAAAAATCTTGTTTTCAAAGCCAATATTGTATAAATCACGCTATCCCATCCTATTTTAAAGGAAATGGGTTTAGACATCAGGAGCTAGTTTATGCATGACCTTACACTAGAAGAAATAAATTCCACTCCCACCCACCCTAATAGATATACTATATATATACTATATATATATAGACTGCAGCGCCATCTACAATGATTGGCTAAAGAAATATAGCTTTAGAAACCAACTGAGAAATATAGCTTTAGAAGCCAACTCAGAAATATAGCTTTAGCAGCCAGCTGAGAAATATAACTTTAGCGGTCAACTTAGAAATATATTTTTAGAAACCAACTTCATCAACCAACCAACCAACTGTGAAAAAAAAAAAAAAAAAAAAAAAAAAAAAAAATTTTTTTTTTTTTTTTTTTTTTTTTTTTTTTTTCAAAGCCTATATTTTTTTTGTGTCGCCTATATATAGAATGTCTAACAAACCCACATCTCATTTTGTCTCGACTCCTGCCGACAACGATCATCTAAATATCCGTTTGGACTGGCTTGGCTCTATATAAACTTTAGCCTTGCTGGCCTACCGGGTTTATAGAAATCATTGGGACCATTCCAGCGAAGTTGCCAGCTCTATTTTGAGATACCTACATTGGCTGGATCCATAAAAATTTAAGAGGCTTCGATAAAATTGAAACAGGCTGAGGGTTGTCACGACAAACGGTGCCATTGAATTGAATTGCAGAGGCCATGCTTAGCAGGAACGCATTGAGAATAGCAGCCCATATTGTAAAAATGAAACAAAATATTTTTTATATCTGTATTTAAACATGCAGACATTTCCGCGATACATTTTATTTCTATTTCTTTTAAATTCTAATGTCTAAATTTATAATATTAGCATATTATTTTTTTAATTTATAGAATACTCACGTTTTGTTTCCACGACAACAAGTTTTGATAGAGGGGCTTTGAAAATATTATCTGGACTCTCTGCATGCAACAATTTTAATTTCTTAAATGAGGCTTGTTTGAGAATGTGACAAGAGGGTGTAAATGCTCGAATATTATCGCTGGCGACTGTCTCTTGTACCTGTGTTTATCGCAAAAACGATATGTACAGCTGGATTTGCGGTACTTGAGAGTATGAGCTACAAATAGATAGGACCTACGTAAAAATGTAGAAATATTATAGAGCTGGGCTTTTATTTAAAATATATTACCGACAACTTGAAGATTATTTGAAAAAAAACTATGGCTAAAGTACCCACATCTAATTTTGTCTGCAGTCATCTAGTTATCCGTAAAATATTTTACCGTACAACGGATGAAAACATTTTACAAATAACTAGATGACTGTTGTTGGCTAACGTCGAATCAAAATGAGATGTGGGTACGTTAGCAATTCTACATATAGGTCACACGAAAAAAACTAATGTTGAATAAATGAATCCGTGAAGTTATAGACGCTGCTCCGTCCTTGAAGATGTGTTGAAGGTCACACGAAAAAAAAAAAAAAAAAAAATTTTTTTTTTTTTTTTTTTTTTTTTTTTGAGTGGGCGTGGCTTGCCTTCATACTATATAAACATGCTGTCTTAGTCTATTTGTCCATACAAAGACATGTGGTAGCTATACATACTAATATAAACTCCTGTTCGCATACTTTTATTAGAGAAAATTGCATCAATTGTCGTACCGCCTCTTGTCGTATAGTGTTTGGGATTCGTTCGTAGATCTAAGTTCAGGACTTGTAACCCCCCCATAAAGTCTTTTCCTTCTTCTGAATTAAAATCTATATTAAAATCCCCTACCAGCACCGTTTTGAAAACTTCGTCCTCTTGCAGGAGAGCTTCTACTATAACTTCCCTTTTTTGTTCGTCATTGGCTTGTGGACTTGCATATACCAAGACAAATCTTATATTATTGAGTATGTAACATACTAAAACTTGGACTCTGTCTTGGTTTATACTGAAGGTTTTTCTCGATAAATTTGATAAGCCTTCTCGGATATAGGTTATAACGCCGCATTTCTTTCGAGGCTTTCTTGGATCATCATTGCTATGAATTACACCAGCCATTACAAATCCTGGAAATGCAAAGTAATCTGCGGGTAACGTTCCCGTTTCTGCTAGCATAATTATATCACTCTTCATGAAGCATGGATCGGCCAGTACGTCTTCGTAATGAGTGGATAATCCTTCAACATTATGGTACATAAACTGAATGCCAGCGAAATCTCCTCTTTCATGAAGAGAAATTAGCGGTCTTAATATAGCTAGTTCTTTTGCCACGGGATCGTTTTCAGATGGTGCCTCAGTCGTTACAAATTCGTCCTCTACATACAATCCGTCAGCTTTCGTCGCTTGTGATGACCCGAGATAAACTAAACTTAGGCTCATATTTTTTGCTAAGATGTACAGCACACTCGTTGCACCTTGCGATTTATGATTGGCCTCAGATACAACGATGGGTCTCTAGCGACACTTAAAGCCAAATTTCTTATTCTATAGATATTTTTCCTCATTCGCTTAACGGGTTCAATCCAGGATGGATGCCATGACGCAGCATATATCTTATGAGCAGCTTATGAATTTAAGAACAGCTTGCGTGCGTCAAAACGAAATATATACGGTTGGTGAAGGGGTATAAAATAAACGAGCTTCAGGACGAAGTGATAACGCAGCTGAGATGAAGAATGCTTAATGCAGGCTTAGTCTTTGAAAATAATGACTGGATAGGTATTAGCAAAACCATTTAAATACTAATGCCTAAATTAATTTCTTCAATCGGCAACAGGGTTACAACCCAAACTTATCTGCAAAATCATATAAATTTTCAGCGCCTAGAATCGACTTGACGAAAACATTTTACGGTTGACAGTATCTTGTCATTTGTCAGACAAAAGTTTATAAAAATCTTGTTTTCAAAGCCAATATTGTATAAATAACGCTATCCCCATCCTATTTTAAAGGAAATGGGTTTAGACATCAGGAGCTAGTTTATGCATGACCTTACAGTAGAAGAAATAAGTTCCACTCCCACCCACCCTAATAGATATACTATATATATATACTATATATATAGACTGCAGCGCCATCTACAATGATTGGATAAAGAAATATAATTTTAGAGGCCAACTGAAAAATATAACTTTAGCGGCCAACTGAGAAATATAACTTTAGAAATATAACTTTAGAAACCAACTTCATCAACCAACCAACCAACCAACTGTAAAAAAAAAAAAAAAAAAAAAAAAAAAAAAAAAAATTTTTTTTTTTTTTTTTTTTTTTTTTTTTAGTGGGCGTGGCTTGTCTTCATACTATATAAATAACGGCTGCCGTACTCAAATCATCATTCTGTTTCCAGCTACAGTCTTCTCCTGCCTTGTCCTGTTTACCATTGAAACAACATTTGCTATATATACGCCTATCTTCTAAATTTTATACCATAACGCTTTGACAATGAGCCATCGCATTGAAATCGCTTTCCATTATCTACTTCGAGACTGTGTTCAGTTGGCAAACGATTTGGATACTGAAGATGAGATGTTGGTCGACGACGCGAATTACATGGATTTAAAATTTAGTCTGAGAGAACATAAATTCGGTCTTTCAATTTTGAGAATGCTTGAAGAATATTTTCAGATTCCGCCCCAGCATACTGGTATTACTGTTAAAAGGGTCGGAGACATTATTGTCGAGCTGAAGAAAAAATTAAATGATATTATCGAGTCAAATTCGATATCTCCTAGAGTCAGTAACTTGTTTCGCGATAAAACGTTAACAAATCATAGCTGGCGAGGTCGCGATTGCTATCAGCCTTGGGTAATGGAGTGTTTGATTGTTACCGGACAATTTCTTGGAGAATGTTTTAACAAATTTCCATACGAATGTGATAAGTATTTCAATTTGGCATATGAAGCGTTGATGGATATTTTGATGGATAATAATTTGCTAACTTATATCGCAGTGGATCTGTCACTTGGGAGGGATCCGTTTGGCAAACCTGGGATTAAAGTAAAATCTATCTTGGACTTAGATGATTGGTGTTTCTTTACATTTCAGTTAAACGAAGAACAGGAGCAAAAATTGTACGAGAAGTGCCCTTAGTTAAAAATTACATTCTTTGAAAAAAAAAAAAAAAAAAAAAAAAATTTTTTTTTTTTTTTTTTTTTTTTTTTTTTTTTTTTTTGAGTGGGCGTGGTTTTGTTCAAGGCTATGTTTATAACCTATTTAAAGGGTCCGATATTCTTAACACTCAAACATTTTTACAAAACTCTACATGATGGCTGACAATACAAGGACTATGGAACCAATGATACACATGTACTATAATGATTTGAAAATCAAAAATTATCCTTTCAAATGCATTTGTTGCAAGTTACATTTTTTACCAACTGAATACGAAAAACATTCAAAATTTCATGGAATCAATGCGAAAACTTCTTGCGTATGGTGTAATGGAGACTACAACTGGGAATTCGGGAAAAAATTTCATAGCGATACCGTGAGACATTTATTGACTTGTTTTCGAAAATTTATAGATAATAATGGAATTGTTGATGGGAGTATAGACTTAAAGACAGATGTGGAGATAGACGAGCCGTATCCCGAAGAACTCATGGACGCCCGTCCGTTGTGCGCTGAGAACGATACTTTGCAGGGACAAATTGCCCAGTTGCAGAGAGAGATGGTTGAATTAAAATCAAATTACGGAGAACAAATTGACGATTCGTTGATAAACAAAAACGCGTCTTGGAAAGAGAAATACCAGACTCTGAAAGCGGAGAGCGATAGAAACCTATCGGATTTGCAAAGAGAAGTGTTGTCTCTGAAAGAACAGCTTGTGTGCGTCAAAAAGAAATATAATGCAACGGTGACTGAGATGCTGAATAAAATAAACGAGCTTCAGGACAAAGTGATAACAGCCGAAAATTAAAAAAAATTATTACTTAAAAAAAAATATTACTTTAAAAAAAAAAAAAAAAAAAAAAAAAAAAAAATATTTTTTTTTTTTTTTTTTTAATGTGGGTGTGTCTTGACTATATATACAATAGCTTTACTGGTTGGCTGTTATAAACTTGTTCAAGTTTATGCGGACATGATAGCTAGAAGACTGTTGCTGACGGACCATGTAAGTATTATTTTTTTTACGTTCACGAAATTGAATAATTTTTTTAATGTCTTCGGTGTCTAGGTTGAGTTTCTAATGTCTACGTGACCAATAGCCTAGGTTGTAATTCTAATATCTGCAGGACCCGTTTCTAATGGCCGATGTTGTATTTCTAACGTCTACATTCTAAGGGTCTATGTTAAGTTTCTAACAGCCTAAGTAAAATTTCTAATGTCACCTAGTTTGAAGTTATAATGTCTACATGGTTCGTTTCTAATATCTTAAGTTGAATTTCTAATAAATTCTTTTAGTGCCAACATTGGACGCGTACCGATTGTAATTTTCAAGGGATATGGCTTAGCTATAAGATAAATATGTATCTTGGTAAAATATACAGACTCGATAGCTAAATTTAAGGAATCTGAATTTAAAAATTTAATTTTTTCGTTTAAATTTTGCCGTGTAAAATTTAAAATTTTTAAAGACTAAGTGTGGCAGTCATTACAATCTGATCTCTAATTTTCAAGGGATATGGCTTAGTTATAAGATAAATATGAATCTTGGTAAAATATACCGACTCGATAGCTAAATTTAAGGGATCTGAATTTAAAAATTTAATTTTTTTCGTTTAAAATTTGCATTTTTTATGTAAAATTTAAAATTTTTAAAGATTAAGCTATATGTGGCAGTCATTACAATCTGATCTCTATAAAAAGATTGTCGAGAGACAGGATATTATGCCTCAGGATGCCCGGTTAAAATTACAATCAGATCTCTATAAAAAGATTTTTTCGAGAGACAGGATATTATGTAAGCCTTTCCTCAGGACCGGTTAAAATTATAATCAGATCTATAAAAAATTGTTCGAGACCTATTGAAAGGACCTCTAACGGCCTAAGTTGAATCTCTAATATCACCATTTTAAAAGTCTATGTACAATGTCTAATGTCTGCCGTCGTAAGACTTAAACATTATCTAGTCGTGAAGAAATTGTCAGTGGATTTCATGAGGGCCAGAATCTAAAGATTTCTCTACGCCCGTTGGCAAGAATCATGTAGGATAGGAGCTCTAAAAGAGTTGGCAGATTTAAAGCTGGTAAATTTAAAAAATACTATATGTCTGTTGGCCGATCTTCGATACACTATAGAAATGCGAGAGCCGATGATTGTGAAAGTGTTCAAGAGAGTGTAAATGCTCGATTATCGCTGGCGACTGTCTCTTGTACCTGTGTTTATCGCAAAAACAATACACTAGCTGAATTTGTGGTACTTGAGGGTGGGAGCTAAAAATAGATGGGGAAAAATGTAGACATTTTATAGAGGTCTATGCTAGCCGTAGCATTTAACAAGACTACCGATATCGATACATATTATTTTTTACCAAATACATGTATCCATTTAAAATTCTTACAATAGCCTTTCATCCATTAAACTGGCCAGTCCTACCAATATCGATACATATTATTTTTTTTCCAAATACGTGTATCCATTAAAAATCTTACAATTCTAACCTTTAACAAGACTACCATTAAAAAAATCTTATGCACTGATACGTTAAATCTTTCCAATATTGCCAAATCTTTAAAATTCCTAAAATTAGATCGAGAGGGTCCTTTCGTGCTTGCATGACTCTGTTGGCGATACCAATAGGATGGCTAAACTCGATACGGTCGATTAGAATGTTGAGAAAGGATTTGAGAGAGGAATGTTTATATACTGCCAAGCCAGGCTTTTCCAAACGGATTAGATGACTGTTGTTGGCAGACAAAATGAGATGTTAGCCATTCTATATATAGGCTACAGGAAAAAACTAATGTTGAATAAATTAAGTTTGCTCCGTCAAGTTATTGATACTGCTCCGTCCTTGAAGATGCGTTCAAGGTCAAACTAAAAAAAAAAAAAAAAAAAAAAAAATTTTTTTTTTTTTTTTTTTTTTTTTTTTTTTTTTTCGTGTGACCTTCAACACATCTTCAAGGACGGAGCAGTATCTATAACTTGACGGATTATTCAACATTAGTTTTTTTCCATGTAACCTATATATAGAATCGCTAACGTACCCACATCTCATTTTGTCTTGACGTCTGCAGATGACAGTCATCTAAATATCCGTTTGGAAAGCCTGGCTTGGCTCTATATAAACATTAGCATTGCTGGCCTACCAGGTCTAAAGAAATCATTGGGTCCATCCAAAATTATTTTCGTGACTAAATTATAGGGTCTGGCAAGCCATCTGCATAATCATATAAATTTTCAGCCCCTATAATCGAGTATGAAATAAAATATTTTTTTTATCTGTATTTAAACATGCAGACATTTCCGCTTCGCGGAAATGTCTGCATGTTTAAATACAGATAAAAAAAATATTTTATTTCTATTTCTTTTTCCATGTAACCTATATATAGAATCGCTAACGTACCCACATCTCATTTTGTCTCGACGTCTGCAGTCATCCGCTTGGAAAAGCCTGGCTTGGTCTCTAAACATTAGCATTGCTGGCCTACCGGGTCTAAAGAATTCATTGGGTCCGTCTATCCATGACCAGTATATCTAATCATGTTATCATGAAACTAGTTTATGAAACGACATGGCCATATCATTAGAATAGCTATCCAAAATTAGAATGGCCATCCAAAATTATTTTCGTGACCATTCGATCTCGTCCTGCGAAGTGTTGGATTTTCCAGCTCAGAATACCTATATCAATATTGGCTGGATCCATAAAAATTTAAAAGAGGCCTCGATAAAATTGAAAGAGGCTGGGAGATAAACATAGTAGATGAATTGCAGACCAGGAAAACCGAACACGTAGAGAGTAGCAACCCATATTCTAAAAATTTAAACGTAATTATGAAAATAGTATTAACGAGATGCCATTCGTTTGCCAATGACAAGAGTAGCGGTTTTAATTTATAGGATACTCACGGGTTTATTTTTTCGACAACACGTTTTGATAGAGGGACTTAGACTTTGAAAATATTAGCTGGTCTCTCTCCAAGCAACAATTTTATTTTCTTAAATACGACTTAATTTTTTCGTTTTTACAGATTACCTTATGAAGGCTTAGTCTTTGAAAATATTGATTGGTGTCGTGGATCTATATAAGCATTAGCAAAATAATTTAAATTCTAATGCGTAAATTAATTTATTTATTTGGAGATTGTTAATTCCAGATTGCTTTCAAAGCCAATATTGTATAAATAACGCTATCCCATCCAATTTTAAAGGAAATGGGTTTAGACATCAGGAGCTAGTTTATGCATGACCTTACAGTAGAAGAAATAAATTCCACTCCCACCCACCCTAATAGATATACTATATATATACTATATATATAGACTACAGCGCCATCTACAATGAATCTGATTGGATAAAGAAATATAAATTTAGCAACCAACTGAGAAATATAACTTTAGAAACCAATTGAGAAATATAACTTTAGAAACCAACCATCATATCAACCATCATATCAATCAACCAACCAACCAACTGAAAAAAAAAAAAAAAAAAAAAAAAATTTTTTTTTTTTTTTTTTTTTTTTTTTTTCAGTTGGTTGGTTGGTTGATTGATATATATTTTGTATAAATAGCGGCTCCGTACTCAAGCTACATTCATTCTGTCTTCTAGCATATTTATTGAAAAGGCTTATTGGAACGTCTCTAGTTTATGTCTGGCAGATTAACAATACGCTATCCTATCCTGTTTCTAATCTATTTAAACTTTTTTACGATGATTAAGTATCACGAGCCAAATTTATTCTGGCCTCTGTGGCTTAATGATTCTGTATACATATTTATTATGTCTTCCAAAGTCTCAAATAAGATTTCTACAATACAAGCTTAAAATATTTTACTTATGTCTCCCAGAACCCCATGTTAAATTTCTAACGTCACCACATTGAATTTGTAATGTCTGCATGGCCCGTTTCAAATATCTACCGTTTATGGCCTCCTCTCATGCGATTTTGTATGAATTGAAACGCGAACGCACATAGCCTTTGAAACGTAAAATATATAATTTATGCTATGTCTGAAATACCTTGAAACGTTAAAAAATTGTCGTTACCCATGATTGTTTTCATCCATGAAAGGTCTTCTTGCGTGTTTGAGACATGAAATATTTCAAGAGAGTGTGAATGCTCGAATAATATCGCTGTCGACTGTCTCTTGTACCTGTGTTTATCGCAATAACTATACACTAGCTAAATTTGCGGTACTTGAGGGTTGGAGCTAAAAATAGATCGGACCGATGTAGAAATTTTATAGGACAGGCTTTTATTTAAAATGTTTTACCGACGACTTGAAGATTATTTGGACTCATGTTGAGTAAATGAATCCGTCAAATTCTAGAAATCATTAGGTCACCAGTATATCTAATCATGTTATCATGAAACTGGTTTATGAAACGACAAGGCCATATTATTAGAATGGATTTGAGAGAGGAATGTTTATATACAGCCAAGCCAGGCTTTTCCAAACGGATTAGATGATTGTTGTTGGCAGACAAAATGAGATGTGGACATTATATATATAGGCTACACGAAAAAAACTAATGTTGAATAAATTAAGTTTGCTCCGTCAAGTTATCGATACTGCTCCGTCCTTGAAGATGTGTTCAAGGTCAAAAAAAAAAAAAAAAAAAAAAATTTTTTTTTTTTTTTTTTTTTTTTTTTTTTTTTTTCATGTGACCTTCAACGCATCTTCAAGGACGGATCTGTAACTTGACGGATTCATTTATACAACATTTGTTTTTCCATGTAACCTATATATAGAATTGCTAACGTACCCACATCTCATTTTGTCTCGACGTCTGCAGACGACAGTCATCTAAATATCCGTTTGGAAAAGCCTGGCTTGGCTCTCTAAACATTAGCATTGCTGGCCTACCGGGTCTAAAGAATTCATTGGGTCCGTCCATCCAAAATCGTGAACGGTATATCTAATCATGTTATCATGAAACTGATTTATGAAACGACATGGCCATATCATTAGAATAGCTATCCAAAATTAGAATGGCCATCCAAAATTATTTGCGTGACCATTCGATCTCGTCCTGCGAAGTGTTGGATTTGCCAGCTCAGTATATTTTCAGTATACCTATACCAATATTAGCTGGATCCGTAAAAATTTAAAAAGAGGCCTCGATAAAATTTAAAACAGACTGGGAGATAAACGTAGCAATTGAATTGGATATTGTAAAAATTTAAACGTAATTATGAAAATAGAGAGATAATGATTAAGTTTTGTATAAATAGCGGCTCCGTACTCAAGCTACATTCATTCTGTCTTAGCATGTTTATTGAAAAAAGCTGATTAGATATCTTCTAGTTTATGTCTGACCAGACAATACGTTATTGGGTCCTGTTTCTAATCTATTCCAATTTTCACGATGGCCCTTATCAAATACCACGAAATTACAAGCCAAATTTATTCGGGCATATCTTTAATCGCTACCGGATGGCTCTAATATTGGTATTGGCCGAATGGCTAACATATCAATGTAAAATGGCTAACGTATCCAAATAATCATTGTGTATGACCAGCAACAGTCTGGCTTCATGATAATATTCTATAAACACCCATGACCTGATTTCATGAAAACGTGCAACATCTTGTCCATACAATAGTCTATAAAATCTTGCTTTCAAAGTCAATATTGTATAAATAACGCTATCCAATCCTATTTTAAAGGAAATGGGTTTAGACAGCAGGAGCTGGTTTATGCATGACCTTACAGTAGAAGAAATAAATTCCACTCCCACCCACCCTAATAGATATACTATATATATACTATATATATAGACTACAGCGCCATCTACAATGAATTTGATTGGCTAAAGAAATATAGCTTTAGCAACCAACTGAGAAATATAACTTTAGAAACTAACTGAGAAATATAACTTTAGAAACAAACTTAATCAACCAACCAACCAACCTTGAAAAAAAAAAAAAAAAAAAAAAAAAAAAAAATTTTTTTTTTTTTTAGTACGACAGGACTATTGTTTTCAATCTGGGTTTTTGTGATGTCACCGTTTATGGTCGATCACCTAGAATTGGCCAAAAATACTAATTATTTCTAATGTTACCATTTAGTTTTGTTACTCGTCTTTAAATATTCTGTCCAATTTGAAAGAACTTTTATGTTTTTTAAAATTGAAGAAGCAAAAATTTCGAAGCAACAATTTTATTTTCTTAAATGTTCGTTTTTACAGATTACCTTATGAAGTTTTAGTTTTTCCTAATATCTTCAGGGCCTTAAGTTTCTAATGGCCTATGTTGACTTTCTAATGTCTTCATGTTGAGTTTCCAATGGTCTATGTTTAATTTCTAATGTCTGCATGGCCTATGTTGAATTTCTAATGTCTACATTCTAATGTTTAAGTTTCTAATGTCTGCATGGCCTATGTTGAATTTCTAATGTCTACATTCTAATGTTTAAGTTTCTAATCATGAGCATAGACAGGTTGCCGTACTTGCCACCAGTTTGTGGTTGAATCACTATAAATCAAGCAGGATGTCCCCCAACATCGAAGCCGAAATTATAGCTCTTTATTTGTCTCCTAATAAGCTATCTCAAAGACAAATTGCAGAGGCATTGGGAATCGCACAATCGACGGTTAATTTTCGTATAAAACAATATCGAAAGAAACAGCTTGGTGAAGGATCTTCTACGGAAACACCTAACAATAATAAGAATCCTTTGAAAAAATCTGATAGAAATCTTAAATGTAAACGGTCCCAACGGCAAGATCCTATCTTTCGTGCTAAGGAAGTTGAAAAAACCAGGCTAAATCGTAAACGTAAAAAAATAGAACCTTTCGAAAATGATTCTAAGCGATTTAAAAGGGATGATGACTTGAATACCTCAGTATTGAATCCAGAATTTCAAAAAATTGCTACTAAATTCTTTAAAGCCATTTCTGATGGACCCATTCATGCATGTGACTGTTGTGATCGATTGTGGTTTAATAGCTCAATAAGAAATCTTACTAAACAAGACTTAAAAGACAAAGGTGCGTCTGACGAATTCTTAAGATTAACTTTTAATCAAGATGACGCTTGTAAAGGACAATTTTGCCAAACATGCTATGATGCATTAAGAAAATTAAAAATTCCTGAATTAGCAGTTAGTAACGGCTTTACATTTCCAGAAATCCCAGACTGTTTAAAAGAATTGACTAGGCTAGAAGAACGATTGGTTGCATGCCGCTTGCCATTCATGTCAATCTATCCCGTTCGCGGATGTCAATACAAATTGAAAGGTTCAGTCGTAAATGTACCTATTTCCTTGGATTCTACTGTAAATCAGCTTCCACGAAATTTGGATGAGAGTTACACCCTTCACGTTAAATTGAAGAAACGCCTGAGTCACAAATCCACCTACATGTATGAAATCATAAATCCTCGAAAAGTGTTTGAGGCAGCAGAATATCTCATGCAGCAAGAACTTTATCAAATGCTTGATATCAGTTTGTGTATGGATTGGAAACATAAATTTGAAGAAAAGAAATTTGACGTGGATTCTATGGTTATAGATGCCAGCGAAAACGAAAATTTTGAAGACAATGAGGTATTGGAAGAAGATGACGGTCTTGAAATAAAATCGGATGATGAAGACGGCGAGCATGAAGTTAACCCATCTAATACAGACACAGTAATAATGAAATTGGGTAATTTAGAATTGGATAATATAAAATTGGGTGATGAGAAAGGAATATGCCTGGCTCCTGGAGAAGACAAGACTCCCATTTCCCTCCTAGCTGACGACTTTGCTGAAGAATTAGCCTATCCAACTCTATATTGTGGTAAAATGCGGTATTTTAAAACAAACCCGACCTATACGAAAATTGCCAATTCCGAGATCAGACGAAGCGACCGACGAGCTGCTCGACCCGATCATTTGCTATACGCTTACTGTAGATATAATCATTTGAGACTTATGAGCGCAATAAATATTTCAATTCGAAAAAAGAAGACACTCGAAGGAAATGTGACAGCTGGAAATCTTCTTGATACAGATTATTTAAATGAATTGCAAAGCCATAACGACGGCTACAAAATCTTAGCCTCTATTAAAAATTCACCTCCCCATTGGGAAAAAGAGAAAAAACGCGTGTTTGCAGCTATCAGACAATTTGGCCTTCCGACTGTTTTCATTACGGTATCTGCAGCCGAAACCCGTTGGTATGATTTGATGAAAACGCTATCTTGGAATGTTGATCGTCATCAATTAACTGAAGAAGAATTTAATAGCGAGCAGTTGTTTTCGCATGAGAAAAGGTGCGACCTGATACAAAAAGATCCTGTCACGTGCGCCTTATATTTTGATTACAAATTTAGAGAGCTTATGAAAACCTGGAAACAAACTGGTGGACCGTTCGGCCCATACAAAATTAGGGAATTCTATTACAGAATAGAATTTCAGCACCGAGGCAGTCCCCACGTGCATATGCTAACATGGTTACAAAACGCACCCTTGTATTCAAAGGAGAAGGCCGAAATATGTGAAAAATTTATCGATCAAATGATTACGTGCAGTTCTGAAAATGAATTTGTCAAATACCAGAGACATCGTCATACCCACACTTGCTATAAAAAATCTGGTAAAGATGCAGGGTGCCGATTCAACATACCCTATTTCCCTATGGATCGAACACGAATACTAGAACCTTTACAAGACCCAGATCCAGATTTAACAAAACAATATGAATCTCTGAGAGATTATTTAGCCACGATAGCTGAGGAAAAATCTAATATGACATTTGACGCGTTTTTGTTTAGCTTAAACTATACGCTTGATGAGTACATCGCAGTTATAAGATCTGGATTAAAACGGTCTACTGTTATATTGCAACGTGAAGTGAAAGAAATTATAATAAACAATTATAACCCAAAAATTTTAAATTTGATGCAATCTAATATGGACATTCAGTACGTAACGGACGGTTACGCTTGCGTGGTATATATGGTCAATTATATTAACAAAGCGCAAAGAGGTTTGTCAAAATTCATTAAAGAATGTATCATTGAATGTTCTAAACAAAAACTAAATCTCAGAAACAGCCTTAGAAAGGTAGCGAATACTTTTCTGAATAGAGCAGAAGTGTGTGCTCAGGAAGCCGCTTGGAGCCTCTTAGAATTACCTATGAGTAAACTTTCCACTAATGACATCTTTATACCAACGTTTCAACCTGGTAATAGGGCACGAATAGTCAAAAATCAAGAAGATCTAAAAGATTTACCCAAAGACTCTTGCGAAGTATTTGAATGCTCAATATTTGACAAATATGTACAACGACCGCATGATTTGGAAGCCTTGTGTCTAGCAGATTTTGCTACGGAATATGAAATTAGTAAATCTGGATCGCCAAATTTAAAATTGCTCAACTCTCAAAATTACTTGCGAAAACGACTATCGCGTAAAATTTTAAGGTGCGTCAATTACAAGAAACCAACTGATCCAGATGAATTTTACCGAGAACAAATCACTCTGTATACCAACTGGAGAGATGAAAAGACTGAAATTTTAAGCCAAAATATGGAAGCTCTTTATCAAGAAAATGAAGCATTGATTCAAGAAAACCGAATAAAATATCACAATATTTCATTTGACATTGATGAGTATGATGTACCGAATGAAGAAGAGCTAGAAGACTCAGAAATTAAGGAAGAAGATGCACAATTCTATGATGGCTCACTATTAGAATTTGAAAATGACCCACTTCTGACAGCCGATATTAAACGGGATATGGACGAGTATGTCGGTAAAGATTTTGCCGTATTCAAAATACAAAATAGGTGGGTTGATAAAGAGTATTGGCAAAAATTTCGTCAGGCTAACATTCGACAATATGATCTTCTCAAACACGTCTTACATTTAGTAACTACAAATTCAGAACCGTTTCACATATTTATCACGGGTCCAGCGGGTTGTGGTAAATCCTATCTTATATCTACATTGGAACAATCATTAATCCGATTTTATGACAAACGTGGCAGTGATCCATCCGACTTGACGGTTTTGAAGGTTGCCCCAACTGGAAAAGCCGCATACAACATTAGGGCTATGACGTTACACTCTGCATTCGCAATACCTCTTAAAGTATCTAAAAATGTAATCGATCTGTGTCCTAGCACGCTAAATGAATACAGATTTATGTATAAAAACGTAAAAACTCTTATCATAGACGAAATATCCATGGTAGGCTTTAACATGTTTTCCATAGTAGATCAACGTTTAAGACAAATAATGGGTATCGACAAACCGTTTGGAAACGTGAGTGTTTTAGCATTTGGAGACTTTAGGCAATTGCCACCGGTTGGAGATGCTTCCGTCTATAAAATACCAAAATCGGCAGGCTTAAGTCATTTGGTAGGAAATGTTCTTTGGAATTCGTTTCAGTTGTATGAATTAGACGAAATTATGCGACAGAAAGATGATTTGTCATTTGCCCGCTGTCTAAATAATTTGGCTAATGGAAAAATGACTTTGGAAGATATACAGTTGATAAAAAATCGTATCGTAAAAAAACCAGAAGATACTTCATCTTCAGCCATTCATATGTTTTACATGAACCATGAAGTGGATCAATATAATGCAAAGAAAATTGCCGAATATGACACACAGACCTGCGTTTCGGAAGCCTACGATACAATATCGGGATCCGGTTCTCAGAAAACTAAAAGTCGTGTATGGCAAAAAGTAAAAAGTATGAAAAGAACAGACACGCAAAATTAGCTCGCAAAATAACTTTGAAATTGGGTGCTAAATACATGCTCGTATACAATATAAATACTGTCGATGGACTCGTAAACGGAGCTATGGGCATTCTTCGAAAAATTCAATACGGTAAAATTAAAGGTACTCAAAAGACAGCTGTTCAACGAATATGGATGGAATTCGAAGACTCAGACATTGGAAAAAATTTAAGAAAAGAATACATAAGATATATGCTGCGTCATGGCATCAATCCTGGATTGAAATGGACGCCCATTGAACGAATGAGGAAAAATATCCATAGAACAAGAAATTCAGCTTTAAGTGTCGCTAGAGACCAATTTCCAATCGTTGTATCTGAGGCAATCACCATTCATAAATCGCAAGGCGCAACGTACAAAGAGTGTGCTGTACATCTTAGCAAAAATATGGGCCGAAGTTTAGTTTATGTCGCGTTATCACGTGCGACGAAAGCTGACGGATTGTATATAGAGGGCGAATTTGTACCACCCGAGACACCATCTCAAAAGGATCCCGTGGCAAAAGAACTAGCGAGATTAAGAGCAAATCCACTAATTCCTCGATTCCAATTTCTTCATGAAAGAGGAGATTTCGCTGGCATTCAGTTTATGTATCATAATGTTGAAGGATTATCCACTCATTACGAAGACGTATTGGCCGATCCATGCTTCATGAAGAGTGATATAATTATGCTAGCAGAAACGGGAACATTACCCGCAGATTACTTTGCATTTCCAGGATTTGTAATGGCTGGTGTAATTCATAGCAATGATGATCCAAGAAAGCCTCGAAAGAAATGCGGCGTTATAACCTATATCCGACAAGGATTATCAGATTTATCGAGAAAAATCTGTATTTTAGACAAAGACAAAGTCCAAGTTTTAGTATGCTACATATTAAATAATATAAGATTCGTCTTGGTATATGCAAGTCCGCAAGCCAATGACGAACAAAAAGGCGAAGTTATAACAGAAGCTCTCCTGCAAGACGACGAAGATTTCAAAACAGTACTGGTAGGGGATTTTAATATAGATTTTAATTCAGAAGAAGGAAAAGACTTTATGGAGGGGTTACAAGTCATGAACTTGGATCTACGAACGAATCCCAAACACTATACGACGAGAGGCGGTACGACAATTGATGCAATTTTCTCTAATAAAAGTATGCGAACAGGAGTCTATATTAGTGTGTATAGCTACCACATGCCGTTGTATGGACGAATAGACTAAGACAGCATGCTTATATAGTGCTAAGCCACGCCCACCCGCTAACAAAAAAGAAAAAAAAAAAAAAAAAAAAAAAAAAATTTTTTTTTTTTTTTTTTTTTTTTTTTTAATATGGGTTTAGGCGTAGCAATAGTCCTGTCGTACTAAACTAAATTCTGTCACAGACAGAATTCCTTTTTTTTTTTTTTTTTTTTTTTTTTTTTTTCGTGTGACCTTGAACATAGACTATATATACCCTTGACAAATGAATTTATAAACTATTATCTTTTTTCCTTACTCAGTCTAATATAATTATGGCGGCTCGTGAAGCAATAAAAAAATATAGGAATCTTCTTACGTGGGATAAATTTGAGTTTAAATGTCCCCATTGTCAAGTCGTAATCTTACCCAAAAACTATGAAAAGCATTTTTTTTTTTTTTTTTTTTTTTTTTTCGTGTGACCTTGTGACCTTGATAGCTTTATAGCGCCTATATAAGCAGCTGACAAATCTCATTTTCTAACATTACTCCTACATATGTGGCGACAACGATGAAAGGGTTTTGAAAATAGCTGGTCTGAAGACTCTCTGCAAAGTCCAGGTAACTATGTTATTTTTTTTTTTTTTTTTTTTTTTTTTAATGTGACCTTGAACACATCTTCAAGGACGGAGTAGTATCTGTAACTTGACGGATTCATTTATTCAACATTAGTTTTTCCGTGTAACCTATATATAGAATCGCTGACGTACCCGCATCTCATTTTGTCTCGACGTCTGCCGACAACAGTCATCTAAATATCCGTTTGGAAAGCCTGGTTTGGCTCTATATAAACATTAGCATTGCTGGCCTACCAGGTCTAAAGAAATCATTGAGTCCATCCAAAATTATTTTCGTGACTAGATTATAGGGTCTGGCAAACCATCTGCATAATCATATAAATTTTCAGCACCTATAATCGAGTATGAAATAAAATATTTTTTTTATCTGTATTTAAACATGCAGACATTTCCGCGAAGCGGAAATGTCTGCATGTTTAAATACAGATAAAAAAAATATTTTATTTCATTTCTTTTAAATTCTAATGTCTAAATTTACAATATTAGTATATATTTTTTAATTTATAGGATACTCACAGGTTACATTTTGTTTTTTCGACAACGAGATTTGATAGAGGGGCTTAGGCTTTGAAAATATTAACTGGACTCTCTCCAAGCAACAATTTTATTTTCTTAAATGTAACTTAATTTTTTCGTTTTTACAGATTACCTTATGAAGGCTCAGTCTTTGAAAATAATGACTGGATCTATATAAGCATTAGCAAAATCATTTAAATACTAATGTCTAAATTTACAATATTAGAATAAAATCTTGTAAATTGACAGGATACTCATGGGTTGGATTTGGTTTTCTCGACAACTTGAAGATTATTTGGAAAAGAACTAATGTTGAATAAATTAAATTAGCTTCGTCAAGTCCGTCCTTGAAGTTGCGTCAAGGTCACACGAAAAAAAAAAAAAAAAAAAAAAAATTTTTTTTTTTTTTTTTTTTTTTTTTTTTTTTTTTTTAATGTGTCCTTGAGCATATCTTCAAGGACGGACTTGACGACTTCATTTGTTCGATATTTGTTTTTTTCGTTTGATCTATATATAGAATGGTTAACGTACCCACATTGTCTCGCCAACAACAGTCTAGTAAAATCTTTTAAATTCTAATGTCTAAATTTACAATATTAGCATAAAGTCTTGTAAATGAAATCTGCTGCGATCTTTCTGTAAAAATATACATTCTGTATGTCGATTCAAGTCATAGCTGCGATCTTCTTCTGTGGCTGATCTTTCAGCATTTGATGTTTCCAACGTCGGCACTAATTTTCAAATACGCAGATCCGTTGTAATATTTAAGTCATTAGTTTTATCGTTTTTCTGGAATCCATTCTTTGCGTTGTCTTCAAGATTTCGTATAGGATATATATTAACGAAACCATTAATGCCATATGAATTCTTTGTAAGCGAGAAACCTTAAATATTTTTTATTGTAGATTTCAGCTTCACTAGCCTCTTTTCTACAATATGGGCAACGCTTCGAAAATTTAAACCAAACCATGATGCATTGCATGTGAAAAGTATGGTTGCATGACAATCTAAGACCTTTTCGTTTAAACAGTCTTATGGTTCTCAGACATATGGAACACTCAAGCTTAGATGCGTCGGACTTGGGTGCAGACATCATAGAAACGCTTAAAAGCACAAATGATTCGATAGCGCTGAGCTCTGGACTTTATATACTGATAAACGTTTTCCAGGAAAACATATATGTAGCCAGTCAAGATTCAAGGTCACACGAAAAAAAAAAAAAAAAAAAAAATTTTTTTTTTTTTTTTTTTTTTTTTTTTTTTAATGTTCGCGTGGGCGGAGCATTTTCTAAGCACTGACTTGGTTATATATAAACCCGTGTAAGCGACGTATTGTCGCAACTTGTTTCGGTCAGCCGACATTGCCACACCTTGTCATATTAAAGATGGCTGACAACGAAAATGTAAAAAATTCTAGTTTTAGCATTTTTCAAGCACGTAACGAAAGCGCAATGCAAAAGTTGAAATTAAAGGTGGAATCTGTCGAAAAAGAAAACGTAGAATTAAAAGAAAAGCTGGTACGTGTCCAAAGTGAACATAGATGTTTTTATGAATTTCTTTCTAATATACATGGCGAAATAAATGATTTGAAAGGAGATAAAAACACCTCAGAAAAGGAAATTATCAGCTTGAGGGAAGAAAATATCATCTTGAAAACAGATATTGAAGACTTAAAATTAGAAAGTGTCAACTTAAAATTAGATATTGCCAACATTGAAAGAGAGACAGGCAACATAAAATACAAAATTGCAGACTTAAAATTTAAAATTGCAACGCTTAAACGAAAATTGTTAGCATATTAAAAGGAGCATTTTCTAAGCACTGACAGTGAATGTCTTTTTTTTTAATTCTACCAATTTTATTTTTTTCAAGCCTTGTACAAATATGTAATGTCAAATATATTAACCGTGACTGGTGTCGTGAATTTATATAAGCATTAGCAAAATCATTTAAATTCTAATGTCTAAATTTACAACATTAGAATAAAATCTTGTAAATTTATAGGATACTCACGGGTTGGATTTGGTCTTTTCGACAACTTGAAGATTATTTGGAAAAGAACTAATGTTGAATAAATGAAGTTTGCTTCGTCAAGTTCGTCCTTGAAGTTGCGTCAAGGTCACACGAAAAAAAAAAAAAAAAAAAAAAAAAAAAAAAAAAAAAAATTTTTTTTTTTTTTTTTTTTTTTTTTTTTTTTTTAAAGGTGGGTGTGGCTTTGATATATATAGGATGGCTAACATGCCCACACATCATTCTCTCTCGACATCTGCCAACAACAGTTTTCAAGTTATCATGTCTCCGTCTGTACTTTCAAATTTGTCAAAATTTACTATCTGATATCTTACAGTAGATTTTCTGAAACGCGTAACAAAATAAAGTCCAATTGAAAATATCAAAGTCTAAACCCTGATTTGAAAATCTGTAAAACTTAGAAAAAAAAATTTTGAAATTGTTTTTTTTTAAGTTAGAAATTGACAATGTGAAGCTTAAGAAATGGATCATTAAAAATGTAACGGTATACTGTTTCTTCAAATATAGGATTGAGATGTGTTAAATCAGTTTACAAATAAAATATTAGTTTACATTAATTTGACGTTAATTTGAAACAATGAGTCGATATCTGCATCGTTTGGATATTTCCATTTTTAAATAGACAGTTTTATACGAAATGTATTTTGTTATTATTATTTTACCAACAAGAGTCGCTATTTTATAGATTTGATACTCTGAGCCCTAAGGTCATTTTTTCTAATTTTTGCGACTAAATACCTCATTTTTTATAATGCTAGAGTTGGTCTCAGAGGTTACATGGTACTCGATTAGAAAATATGAGGCGTTTTGTCTTTCAAATTAGAAAAAATGATTTTTGAAAAAGACATAAATATTTATGTTATCGTATACGATACCGTTTTAGTACTGGAACAGGTTTTAAATTTTCGTGGTCAAAACTAGGGTGTTGTATTCCCGTAAAATGTATATGCCCAAAAGAGGCTTCGAGCAGCGACTGCATAATGGTTAAAGCATGAATTAATGAATCGAGCACTGACTGCATAATGTTTAAAGCATATCTTAATGTATAGAGCGTTGAACAAATAAGGGGGGATATATGTAACAAAAGTCTCGAGCTTTAAACTAACAAATAGTTGGGCAAATTTGAGCAAAACAAAAAGCCTCGAGCATTGAACAAACAAAGGGCATATGTGTAACAAAAAGCCTCGAGCATTGAACAAACAAAGGGCATATGTGTAACAAAAAGCCACGAGCAAGCGCGGCAGAATGTAGAGAGCAAAAAAGTATGTAGAAATATAATATAAGCAATATTTGCATGGTCTAAATTCATACAAAAATCTTCGAGCATCTATAGAGAGGCTATATTTTGTTTTTAAGTAAAATATTTAGTATATATATCGTTTTTTATATTAAGCCCTCAGATGGTAGTCTGTAAAACGTGTTGTCAAAAAAGTGTGTCTGAACTTGAAAAATTTTATAATAGCCAGCAAAGCTAATGATTATGTATAGCCAACCCAAGCCATAGGCATTTCTATAGCGGATCGAAGATATTGCAGCCATATTTAGGTTAAATATATAATGTAATGCAGATACAGGTCAGCCCGTTTCAATTTTATCATATTGCTCAAACACATTACGAGACATAATGACTAGACAACTGTTGCTGACAAATGTTGAGAGACAATAAGAGTGTGGAGACAAATAGATAATTATATATAGCTAGTCAAGTTTCAAGGTCACACGAAAAAAAAAAAAAAAAAAAATGTTTTTTTTTTTTTTTTTTTTTTTTTTTTTTTTTTTTTCGTGTGACCTTGAATCTTGACTGGCTACATATATGTTTTCCTGGAAAACGTTTATCAGTATATAAAGTCCAGAGCTCAGCGCTATCGAATCATTTGTGCTTTTAAGCGTTTCTATGATGTCTGCACCCAAGTCCGACGCATCTAAGCTTGAGTGTTCCATATGTCTGAGAACCATAAGACTGTTTAAACGAAAAGGTCTTAGATTGTCATGCAACCATACTTTTCACATGCAATGCATCATGGTTTGGTTTAAATTTTCGAAGCGTTGCCCATATTGTAGAAAAGAGGCTAGTGAAGCTGAAATCTACAATAAAAAATATTTAAGGTTTCTCGCTTACAAAGAATTCATATGGCATTAATGGTTTCGTTAATATATATCCTATACGAAATCTTGAAGACAACGCAAAGAATGGATTCCAGAAAAACGATAAAACTAATGACTTAAATATTACAACGGATCTGCGTATTTGAAAATTAGTGCCGACGTTGGAAACATCAAATGCTGAAAGATCAGCCACAGAAGAAGATCGCAGCTATGACTTGAATCGACATACAGAATGTATATTTTTACAGAAAGATCGCAGCAGATTTCATTTACAAGACTTTATGCTAATATTGTAAATTTAGACATTAGAATTTAAAAGATTTTACTAGACTGTTGTTGGCGAGGCAATGTGGGTACGTTAACCATTCTATATATAGATCAAACGAAAAAAACAAATATCGAATAAATGAAGTCGTCAAGTCCGTCCTTGAAGATATGCTCAAGGACACATTAAAAAAAAAAAAAAAAAAAAAAAAAAAAGATAATCTTCAAGTTGTCGAGAAAACCAAATCCAACCCATGAGTATCCTGTCAATTTACAAGATTTTATTCTAATATTGTAAATTTAGACATTAGTATTTAAATGATTTTGCTAATGCTTATATAGATCCAGTCATTATTTTCAAAGACTGAGCCTTCATAAGGTAATCTGTAAAAACGAAAAAATTAAGTTACATTTAAGAAAATAAAATTGTTGCTTGGAGAGAGTCCAGTTAATATTTTCAAAGCCTAAGCCCCTCTATCAAATCTCGTTGTCGAAAAAACAAAATGTAACCTGTGAGTATCCTATAAATTAAAAAATATATACTAATATTGTAAATTTAGACATTAGAATTTAAAAGAAATGAAATAAAATATTTTTTTTATCTGTATTTAAACATGCAGACATTTCCGCTTCGCGGAAATGTCTGCATGTTTAAATACAGATAAAAAAAATATTTTATTTCATACTCGATTATAGGTGCTGAAAATTTATATGATTATGCAGATGGTTTGCCAGACCCTATAATCTAGTCACGAAAATAATTTTGGATGGACTCAATGATTTCTTTAGACCTGGTAGGCCAGCAATGCTAATGTTTATATAGAGCCAAACCAGGCTTTCCAAACGGATATTTAGATGACTGTTGTCGGCAGACGTCGAGACAAAATGAGATGCGGGTACGTCAGCGATTCTATATATAGGTTACACGGAAAAACTAATGTTGAATAAATGAATCCGTCAAGTTACAGATACTACTCCGTCCTTGAAGATGTGTTCAAGGTCACATTAAAAAAAAAAAAAAAAAAAAAAAAAAAAAAAATTTTTTTTTTTTTTTTTTTTTTTTTTTTTTCAAGGTTGGTTGGTTGGTTGATTAAGTTTGTTTCTAAAGTTATATTTCTCAGTTAGTTTCTAAAGTTATATTTCTCAGTTGGTTGCTAAAGCTATATTTCTTTAGCCAATCAAATTCATTGTAGATGGCGCTGTAGTCTATATATATAGTATATATATAGTATATCTATTAGGGTGGGTGGGAGTGGAATTTATTTCTTCTACTGTAAGGTCATGCATAAACCAGCTCCTGCTGTCTAAACCCATTTCCTTTAAAATAGGATTGGATAGCGTTATTTATACAATATTGGCTTTGAAAGCAAGATTTTATAGACTATTGTATGGACAAGATGTTGCACGTTTTCATGAAATCAGGTCATGGGTGTTTATAGAATATTATCATGAAGCCAGACTGTTGCTGGTCATACACAATGATTATTTGGATACGTTAGCCATTTTACATTGATATGTTAGCCATTCGGCCAATACCAATATTAGAGCCATCCGGTAGCGATTAAAGATATGCCCGAATAAATTTGGCTTGTAATTTCGTGGTATTTGATAAGGGCCATCGTGAAAATTGGAATAGATTAGAAACAGGACCCAATAACGTATTGTCTGGTCAGACATAAACTAGAAGATATCTAATCAGCTTTTTTCAATAAACATGCTAAGACAGAATGAATGTAGCTTGAGTACGGAGCCGCTATTTATACAAAACTTAATCATTATCTCTCTATTTTCATAATTACGTTTAAATTTTTACAATATCCTGGTCAATTCAATTGCTACGTTTATCTCCCAGTCTGTTTTAAATTTTATCGAGGCCTCTTTTTAAATTTTTACGGATCCAGCTAATATTGGTATAGGTATACTGAAAATATACTGAGCTGGCAAATCCAACACTTCGCAGGACGAGATCGAATGGTCACGCAAATAATTTTGGATGGCCATTCTAATTTTGGATAGCTATTCTAATGATATGGCCATGTCGTTTCATAAATCAGTTTCATGATAACATGATTAGATATACCGTTCACGATTTTGGATGGACGGACCCAATGAATTCTTTAGACCCGGTAGGCCAGCAATGCTAATGTTTAGAGAGCCAAGCCAGGCTTTTCCAAACGGATATTTAGATGACTGTCGTCTGCAGACGTCGAGACAAAATGAGATGTGGGTACGTTAGCAATTCTATATATAGGTTACATGGAAAAACAAATGTTGTATAAATGAATCCGTCAAGTTACAGATCCGTCCTTGAAGATGCGTTGAAGGTCACATGAAAAAAAAAAAAAAAAAAAAAAAAAAAAATTTTTTTTTTTTTTTTTTTTTTTTTTTTTTTTTTTGACCTTGAACACATCTTCAAGGACGGAGCAGTATCGATAACTTGACGGAGCAAACTTAATTTATTCAACATTAGTTTTTTTCGTGTAGCCTATATATAGAATGTCCACATCTCATTTTGTCTGCCAACAACAATCATCTAATCCGTTTGGAAAAGCCTGGCTTGGCTGTATATAAACATTCCTCTCTCAAATCCATTCTAATAATATGGCCTTGTCGTTTCATAAACCAGTTTCATGATAACATGATTAGATATACTGGTGACCTAATGATTTCTAGAATTTGACGGATTCATTTACTCAACATGAGTCCAAATAATCTTCAAGTCGTCGGTAAAACATTTTAAATAAAAGCCTGTCCTATAAAATTTCTACATCGGTCCGATCTATTTTTAGCTCCAACCCTCAAGTACCGCAAATTTAGCTAGTGTATAGTTATTGCGATAAACACAGGTACAAGAGACAGTCGACAGCGATATTATTCGAGCATTCACACTCTCTTGAAATATTTCATGTCTCAAACACGCAAGAAGACCTTTCATGGATGAAAACAATCATGGGTAACGACAATTTTTTAACGTTTCAAGGTATTTCAGACATAGCATAAACTATATATTTTACGTTTCAAAGGCTATGTGCGTTCGCGTTTCAATTCATACAAAATCGCATGGGAGGAGGCCATAAACGGTAGATATTTGAAACGGGCCATGCAGGCATTACAAATTCAATGTGGTGACGTTAGAAATTTAACATGGGGTTCTGGGAGACATAAGTAAAATATTTTAAGCTTGTATTGTAGAAATCTTATTTGAGACTTTGGAAGATATAATAAATATGTATACAGAATCATTAAGCCACAGAGGCCAGAATAAATTTGGCTCGTGATACTTAATCATCGTAAAAAAGTTTAAATAGATTAGAAACAGGATAGGATAGCGTATTGTTAATCTGCCAGACATAAACTAGAGACGTTCCAATAAGCCTTTTCAATAAATATGCTAGAAGACAGAATGAATGTAGCTTGAGTACGGAGCCGCTATTTATACAAAATATATATCAATCAACCAACCAACCAACTGAAAAAAAAAAAAAAAAAAAAAAAAAAATTTTTTTTTTTTTTTTTTTTTTTTTTTTTTCAGTTGGTTGGTTGGTTGATTGATATGATGGTTGATATGATGGTTGGTTTCTAAAGTTATATTTCTCAATTGGTTTCTAAAGTTATATTTCTCAGTTGGTTGCTAAATTTATATTTCTTTATCCAATCAGATTCATTGTAGATGGCGCTGTAGTCTATATATATAGTATATATATAGTATATCTATTAGGGTGGGTGGGAGTGGAATTTATTTCTTCTACTGTAAGGTCATGCATAAACTAGCTCCTGATGTCTAAACCCATTTCCTTTAAAATTGGATGGGATAGCGTTATTTATACAATATTGGCTTTGAAAGCAATCTGGAATTAACAATCTCCAAATAAATAAATTAATTTACGCATTAGAATTTAAATTATTTTGCTAATGCTTATATAGATCCACGACACCAATCAATATTTTCAAAGACTAAGCCTTCATAAGGTAATCTGTAAAAACGAAAAAATTAAGTCGTATTTAAGAAAATAAAATTGTTGCTTGGAGAGAGACCAGCTAATATTTTCAAAGTCTAAGTCCCTCTATCAAAACGTGTTGTCGAAAAAATAAACCCGTGAGTATCCTATAAATTAAAACCGCTACTCTTGTCATTGGCAAACGAATGGCATCTCGTTAATACTATTTTCATAATTACGTTTAAATTTTTAGAATATGGGTTGCTACTCTCTACGTGTTCGGTTTTCCTGGTCTGCAATTCATCTACTATGTTTATCTCCCAGCCTCTTTCAATTTTATCGAGGCCTCTTTTAAATTTTTATGGATCCAGCCAATATTGATATAGGTATTCTGAGCTGGAAAATCCAACACTTCGCAGGACGAGATCGAATGGTCACGAAAATAATTTTGGATGGCCATTCTAATTTTGGATAGCTATTCTAATGATATGGCCATGTCGTTTCATAAACTAGTTTCATGATAACATGATTAGATATACTGGTCATGGATAGACGGACCCAATGAATTCTTTAGACCCGGTAGGCCAGCAATGCTAATGTTTAGAGACCAAGCCAGGCTTTTCCAAGCGGATGACTGCAGACGTCGAGACAAAATGAGATGTGGGTACGTTAGCGATTCTATATATAGGTTACATGGAAAAAGAAATAGAAATAAAATATTTTTTTTATCTGTATTTAAACATGCAGACATTTCCGCGAAGCGGAAATGTCTGCATGTTTAAATACAGATAAAAAAAATATTTTATTTCATACTCGATTATAGGGGCTGAAAATTTATATGATTATGCAGATGGCTTGCCAGACCCTATAATTTAGTCACGAAAATAATTTTGGATGGACCCAATGATTTCTTTAGACCTGGTAGGCCAGCAATGCTAATGTTTATATAGAGCCAAGCCAGGCTTTCCAAACGGATATTTAGATGACTGTCATCTGCAGACGTCAAGACAAAATGAGATGTGGGTACGTTAGCGATTCTATATATAGGTTACATGGAAAAAAACTAATGTTGAATAATCCGTCAAGTTATAGATACTGCTCCGTCCTTGAAGATGTGTTGAAGGTCACACGAAAAAAAAAAAAAAAAAAAAAAAAAAAAAATTTTTTTTTTTTTTTTTTTTTTTTTTTTTTTTTTTTTTTTAAGTTTGACCTTGAACGCATCTTCAAGGACGGAGCAGTATCAATAACTTGACGGAGCAAACTTAATTTATTCAACATTAGTTTTTTTCGTGTAGCCTATATATAGAATGGCTAACATCTCATTTTGTCTGCCAACAACAGTCATCTAATCCGTTTGGAAAAGCCTGGCTTGGCAGTATATAAACATTCCTCTCTCAAATCCTTTCTCAACATTCTAATCGACCGTATCGAGTTTAGCCATCCTATTGGTATCGCCAACAGAGTCATGCAAGCACGAAAGGACCCTCTCGATCTAATTTTAGGAATTTTAAAGATTTGGCAATATTGGAAAGATTTAACGTATCAGTGCATAAGATTTTTTTAATGGTAGTCTTGTTAAAGGTTAGAATTGTAAGATTTTTAATGGATACACGTATTTGGAAAAAAAATAATATGTATCGATATTGGTAGGACTGGCCAGTTTAATGGATGAAAGGCTATTGTAAGAATTTTAAATGGATACATGTATTTGGTAAAAAATAATATGTATCGATATCGGTAGTCTTGTTAAATGCTACGGCTAGCATAGACCTCTATAAAATGTCTACATTTTTCCCCATCTATTTTTAGCTCCCACCCTCAAGTACCACAAATTCAGCTAGTGTATTGTTTTTGCGATAAACACAGGTACAAGAGACAGTCGCCAGCGATAATATTCGAGCATTTACACTCTCTTGAACACTTTCACAATCATCGGCTCTCGCATTTCTATAGTGTATCGAAGATCGGCCAACAGACATATAGTATTTTTTAAATTTACCAGCTTTAAATCTGCCAACTCTTTTAGAGCTCCTATCCTACATGATTCTTGCCAACGGGCGTAGAGAAATCTTTAGATTCTGGCCCTCATGAAATCCACTGACAATTTCTTCACGACTAGATAATGTTTAAGTCTTACGACGGCAGACATTAGACATTGTACATAGACTTTTAAAATGGTGATATTAGAGATTCAACTTAGGCCGTTAGAGGTCCTTTCAATAGGTCTCGAACAATTTTTTATAGATCTGATTATAATTTTAACCGGTCCTGAGGAAAGGCTTACATAATATCCTGTCTCTCGAAAAAATCTTTTTATAGAGATCTGATTGTAATTTTAACCGGGCATCCTGAGGCATAATATCCTGTCTCTCGACAATCTTTTTATAGAGATCAGATTGTAATGACTGCCACATATAGCTTAATCTTTAAAAATTTTAAATTTTACATAAAAAATGCAAATTTTAAACGAAAAAAATTAAATTTTTAAATTCAGATCCCTTAAATTTAGCTATCGAGTCGGTATATTTTACCAAGATTCATATTTATCTTATAACTAAGCCATATCCCTTGAAAATTAGAGATCAGATTGTAATGACTGCCACACTTAGTCTTTAAAAATTTTAAATTTTACACGGCAAAATTTAAACGAAAAAATTAAATTTTTAAATTCAGATTCCTTAAATTTAGCTATCGAGTCTGTATATTTTACCAAGATACATATTTATCTTATAGCTAAGCCATATCCCTTGAAAATTACAATCGGTACGCGTCCAATGTTGGCACTAAAAGAATTTATTAGAAATTCAACTTAAGATATTAGAAACGAACCATGTAGACATTATAACTTCAAACTAGGTGACATTAGAAATTTTACTTAGGCTGTTAGAAACTTAACATAGACCCTTAGAATGTAGACGTTAGAAATACAACATCGGCCATTAGAAACGGGTCCTGCAGATATTAGAATTACAACCTAGGCTATTGGTCACGTAGACATTAGAAACTCAACCTAGACACCGAAGACATTAAAAAAATTATTCAATTTCGTGAACGTAAAAAAAATAATACTTACATGGTCCGTCAGCAACAGTCTTCTAGCTATCATGTCCGCATAAACTTGAACAAGTTTATAACAGCCAACCAGTAAAGCTATTGTATATATAGTCAAGACACACCCACATTAAAAAAAAAAAAAAAAAAAAATATTTTTTTTTTTTTTTTTTTTTTTTTTTTTTTAAAGTAATATTTTTTTTTAAGTAATAATTTTTTTTAATTTTCGGCTGTTATCACTTTGTCCTGAAGCTCGTTTATTTTATTCAGCATCTCAGTCACCGTTGCATTATATTTCTTTTTGACGCACACAAGCTGTTCTTTCAGAGACAACACTTCTCTTTGCAAATCCGATAGGTTTCTATCGCTCTCCGCTTTCAGAGTCTGGTATTTCTCTTTCCAAGACGCGTTTTTGTTTATCAACGAATCGTCAATTTGTTCTCCGTAATTTGATTTTAATTCAACCATCTCTCTCTGCAACTGGGCAATTTGTCCCTGCAAAGTATCGTTCTCAGCGCACAACGGACGGGCGTCCATGAGTTCTTCGGGATACGGCTCGTCTATCTCCACATCTGTCTTTAAGTCTATACTCCCATCAACAATTCCATTATTATCTATAAATTTTCGAAAACAAGTCAATAAATGTCTCACGGTATCGCTATGAAATTTTTTCCCGAATTCCCAGTTGTAGTCTCCATTACACCATACGCAAGAAGTTTTCGCATTGATTCCATGAAATTTTGAATGTTTTTCGTATTCAGTTGGTAAAAAATGTAACTTGCAACAAATGCATTTGAAAGGATAATTTTTGATTTTCAAATCATTATAGTACATGTGTATCATTGGTTCCATAGTCCTTGTATTGTCAGCCATCATGTAGAGTTTTGTAAAAATGTTTGAGTGTTAAGAATATCGGACCCTTTAAATAGGTTATAAACATAGCCTTGAACAAAACCACGCCCACTCAAAAAAAAAAAAAAAAAAAAAAAAAAAAAAAAAAATTTTTTTTTTTTTTTTTTTTTTTTTTTTTTTTTTTCAAAGAATGTAATTTTTAACTAAGGGCACTTCTCGTACAATTTTTGCTCCTGTTCTTCGTTTAACTGAAATGTAAAGAAACACCAATCATCTAAGTCCAAGATAGATTTTACTTTAATCCCAGGTTTGCCAAACGGATCCCTCCCAAGAGACAGATCCACTGCGATATAAGTTAGCAAATTATTATCCATCAAAATATCCATCAACGCTTCATATGCCAAATTGAAATACTTATCACATTCGTATGGAAATTTGTTAAAACATTCTCCAAGAAATTGTCCGGTAACAATCAAACACTCCATTACCCAAGGCTGATAGCAATCGCGACCTCGCCAGCTATGATTTGTTAACGTTTTATCGCGAAACAAGTTACTGACTCTAGGAGATATCGAATTTGACTCGATAATATCATTTAATTTTTTCTTCAGCTCGACAATAATGTCTCCGACCCTTTTAACAGTAATACCAGTATGCTGGGGCGGAATCTGAAAATATTCTTCAAGCATTCTCAAAATTGAAAGACCGAATTTATGTTCTCTCAGACTAAATTTTAAATCCATGTAATTCGCGTCGTCGACCAACATCTCATCTTCAGTATCCAAATCGTTTGCCAACTGAACACAGTCTCGAAGTAGATAATGGAAAGCGATTTCAATGCGATGGCTCATTGTCAAAGCGTTATGGTATAAAATTTAGAAGATAGGCGTATATATAGCAAATGTTGTTTCAATGGTAAACAGGACAAGGCAGGAGAAGACTGTAGCTGGAAACAGAATGATGATTTGAGTACGGCAGCCGTTATTTATATAGTATGAAGACAAGCCACGCCCACTAAAAAAAAAAAAAAAAAAAAAAAAAAAAAAAAAAAATTTTTTTTTTTTTTTTTTTTTACAGTTGGTTGGTTGGTTGGTTGATGAAGTTGGTTTCTAAAGTTATATTTCTAAAGTTATATTTCTCAGTTGGCCGCTAAAGTTATATTTTTCAGTTGGCCTCTAAAATTATATTTCTTTATCCAATCATTGTAGATGGCGCTGCAGTCTATATATATAGTATATATATATAGTATATCTATTAGGGTGGGTGGGAGTGGAACTTATTTCTTCTACTGTAAGGTCATGCATAAACTAGCTCCTGATGTCTAAACCCATTTCCTTTAAAATAGGATGGGGATAGCGTTATTTATACAATATTGGCTTTGAAAACAAGATTTTTATAAACTTTTGTCTGACAAATGACAAGATACTGTCAACCGTAAAATGTTTTCGTCAAGTCGATTCTAGGCGCTGAAAATTTATATGATTTTGCAGATAAGTTTGGGTTGTAACCCTGTTGCCGATTGAAGAAATTAATTTAGGCATTAGTATTTAAATGGTTTTGCTAATACCTATCCAGTCATTATTTTCAAAGACTAAGCCTGCATTAAGCATTCTTCATCTCAGCTGCGTTATCACTTCGTCCTGAAGCTCGTTTATTTTATACCCCTTCACCAACCGTATATATTTCGTTTTGACGCACGCAAGCTGTTCTTAAATTCATAAGCTGCTCATAAGATATATGCTGCGTCATGGCATCCATCCTGGATTGAACCCGTTGAGCGAATGAGGAAAAATATCTATAGAATAAGAAATTTGGCTTTAAGTGTCGCTAGAGACCCATCGTTGTATCTGAGGCCAATCATAAATCGCAAGGTGCAACGAGTGTGCTGTACATCTTAGCAAAAAATATGAGCCTAAGTTTAGTTTATCTCGGGTCATCACAAGCGACGAAAGCTGACGGATTGTATGTAGAGGACGAATTTGTAACGACTGAGGCACCATCTGAAAACGATCCCGTGGCAAAAGAACTAGCTATATTAAGACCGCTAATTTCTCTTCATGAAAGAGGAGATTTCGCTGGCATTCAGTTTATGTACCATAATGTTGAAGGATTATCCACTCATTACGAAGACGTACTGGCCGATCCATGCTTCATGAAGAGTGATATAATTATGCTAGCAGAAACGGGAACGTTACCCGCAGATTACTTTGCATTTCCAGGATTTGTAATGGCTGGTGTAATTCATAGCAATGATGATCCAAGAAAGCCTCGAAAGAAATGCGGCGTTATAACCTATATCCGAGAAGGCTTATCAAATTTATCGAGAAAAACCTTCAGTATAAACCAAGACAGAGTCCAAGTTTTAGTATGTTACATACTCAATAATATAAGATTTGTCTTGGTATATGCAAGTCCACAAGCCAATGACGAACAAAAAAGGGAAGTTATAGTAGAAGCTCTCCTGCAAGAGGACGAAGTTTTCAAAACGGTGCTGGTAGGGGATTTTAATATAGATTTTAATTCAGAAGAAGGAAAAGACTTTATGGGGGGGTTACAAGTCCTGAACTTAGATCTACGAACGAATCCCAAACACTATACGACAAGAGGCGGTACGACAATTGATGCAATTTTCTCTAATAAAAGTATGCGAACAGGAGTTTATATTAGTATGTATAGCTACCACATGTCTTTGTATGGACAAATAGACTAAGACAGCATGTTTATATAGTATGAAGGCAAGCCACGCCCACTCAAAAAAAAAAAAAAAAAAAAAAAAAAAAAAAAAAATTTTTTTTTTTTTTTTTTTTTTTTTTCGTGTGACCTTCAACACATCTTCAAGGACGGAGCAGCGTCTATAACTTCACGGATTCATTTATTCAACATTAGTTTTTTTCGTGTGACCTATATGTAGAATTGCTAACGTACCCACATCTCATTTTGATTCGACGTTAGCCAACAACAGTCATCTAGTTATTTGTAAAATGTTTTCATCCGTTGTACGGTAAAATATTTTACGGATAACTAGATGACTGCAGACAAAATTAGATGTGGGTACTTTAGCCATAGTTTTTTTTCAAATAATCTTCAAGTTGTCGGTAATATATTTTAAATAAAAGCCCAGCTCTATAATATTTCTACATTTTTACGTAGGTCCTATCTATTTGTAGCTCATACTCTCAAGTACCGCAAATCCAGCTGTACATATCGTTTTTGCGATAAACACAGGTACAAGAGACAGTCGCCAGCGATAATATTCGAGCATTTACACCCTCTTGTCACATTCTCAAACAAGCCTCATTTAAGAAATTAAAATTGTTGCATGCAGAGAGTCCAGATAATATTTTCAAAGCCCCTCTATCAAAACTTGTTGTCGTGGAAACAAAACGTGAGTATTCTATAAATTAAAAAAATAATATGCTAATATTATAAATTTAGACATTAGAATTTAAAAGAAATAGAAATAAAATGTATCGCGGAAATGTCTGCATGTTTAAATACAGATATAAAAAATATTTTGTTTCATTTTTACAATATGGGCTGCTATTCTCAATGCGTTCCTGCTAAGCATGGCCTCTGCAATTCAATTCAATGGCACCGTTTGTCGTGACAACCCTCAGCCTGTTTCAATTTTATCGAAGCCTCTTAAATTTTTATGGATCCAGCCAATGTAGGTATCTCAAAATAGAGCTGGCAACTTCGCTGGAATGGTCCCAATGATTTCTATAAACCCGGTAGGCCAGCAAGGCTAAAGTTTATATAGAGCCAAGCCAGTCCAAACGGATATTTAGATGATCGTTGTCGGCAGGAGTCGAGACAAAATGAGATGTGGGTTTGTTAGACATTCTATATATAGGCGACACAAAAAAAATATAGGCTTTGAAAAAAAAAAAAAAAAAAAAAAAAAAAAAATTTTTTTTTTTTTTTTTTTTTTTTTTTTTTTTTTTTTTCACAGTTGGTTGGTTGGTTGATGAAGTTGGTTTCTAAAAATATATTTCTAAGTTGACCGCTAAAGTTATATTTCTCAGCTGGCTGCTAAAGCTATATTTCTGAGTTGGCTTCTAAAGCTATATTTCTCAGTTGGTTTCTAAAGCTATATTTCTTTAGCCAATCATTGTAGATGGCGCTGCAGTCTATATATATATAGTATATATATAGTATATCTATTAGGGTGGGTGGGAGTGGAATTTATTTCTTCTAGTGTAAGGTCATGCATAAACTAGCTCCTGATGTCTAAACCCATTTCCTTTAAAATAGGATGGGATAGCGTGATTTATACAATATTGGCTTTGAAAACAAGATTTTTATAGACTTTTGTCTGATAAATAACAAGATACTGCAGGTTTTCATGAAATTAGAATAGATCATAGGCTTTTATAGAAAAATCTAACTCTCTAGTGTCCATCAATGTACATCTTACTGAAAACACATTACGAGGCATAGTGACTAGATGACCGTTGCAGGCAAATGTCGAGACACAATGAGAGTGTAGTCATGTTAGCCATAGTATATATAGACAAGCTTCAAGGGTGGGCGTGGCACCTAAAAAAAAAAAAAAAAAAAAAAAAAAAAAAAAAAAAAATTTTTTTTTTTTTTTTTTTTTTTTTTTTTTTCGTGTGACCTTGAACACATCTTCAAGAACGGAGCAGTATCTATAACTTGACGGATTCATTTATCCAACATTAGTTTTTTTCGTGTGACCTATATATAGAATGGTTAACGTACCCACATCTCATTTTGTTTCGATTTTTTTTAGCGTCTTCATATTTGGACAGTCTCCGTTTAAGCTCAACAATTTCAATTCCCATATTTCGATATTCGGCTTTCAGAAACGACACTTTTCTTTGCAAATCCGATATTTTTCTATCGTTCTCGGCTATGAGAGACAGGTATTTCTCTTTACAAGACGCGTTTTTCAATGAAGCCATCTCTCTCTGCAATTCGACAACTTGTCCCTGCAAAATCTTAATCTCGGATTCCAGTTTCCAATTCGCTTCCACGATCGGCCTCGCGTCTCTCAAATAACTCTGGATTTTATTTGGCGGCGTCCATAATTCGTCGCCTAACAATTCATAGAAACAATTACCTCTCTCAGCCTGAACCCTCAGCCAGTTTCCATCTACGTCTTCTCGATCCAGATAAAGCTTTTTACCACCCATCAAATATAGAATCTGAGGCGTCTCGCGGTTCGTGGGTACAAACTCTCTTTTGAGAGGCAGCACCATCCCGCCTCTGAAAGCGTGAAAATGTTTAATCTTTTGCTTATACACTCCGTTTTCTTCAACTAGCATACCGTAAGCTAATGTGGTCAGCGAGGCCCTCCGAAACATTTCATGATACATCGCCTGTTCGATACCCCCGTCCCAATGCAAAGCCAGCGGCAACCTGAAGTCTTTTGGCAGCGTCCGAAATATGTAAAAATGTTTATCTTTCAGTGGAGCCTTTTTATGTCTCTTGCCATCTATCGTAAATATACATTTAGATATTCTCTTACTCACGTAACCCATTGTATGGACGAGATGCATGGCAGACACGATCTCTACGCATCTCTTAGAAAGATAACGTTTACGTGGTCTGTTAGCAGGTTTGACTTTCGACCAAACATGTTCCTTGAAAAAGCCTTTAGGCGAAATGACTATCATGTGTCGATGCTGCCGAAAATACGGTAGCTCGTCCGGTCCGCCGTCACACCAACACGAAAAGGGTAGAGTCACGACTGTCCCTTTTTGCTCATCCATGGCCTTCAGAAAACTTTCAAACGCAACGGCTTTGACTATCACGTGAAGCCAATCCGTAGAATCTTTGGTCCGGACGTATTTTCGAACGTAAGAGGCTGCCATGTTTAAGTTCTCGTCTTCGAAATAATCTACTTCAGAATCGTAATCCATCAAATAAATGTCTTCGAAAGCATGACGCGATAAAAGATTGCTGATATCCTGATGGCCGAAAAAAGATTCTGCAGCGCACAACGGACGGGTGTCCATGAGTCTGAGCTCGTCGGGGATTTGATACGGTTCGTCCATTTCCACATCTGTCTCCAAGTCTCTATCAATTCTCTTAACGGCTATAAATTTTCGAAAACACGCGATCAAGTGATTCATGTATTGGTATTTCGTTTTGGAATCCCATTTCTTCTTTCCCAGACACCAAACGCAAGAAGTACTCGTCGGCAATTTATGTATTTCCAAACAATGTTTTTCGAACTGAACGGGCAAAAGTTGAATGGGGCAATGTGGACAACGAAAAGGATAAGTTTTTCTCCTCAACTCTTGACGGTAAAGATGTAAAGTGTTACCTTTAGCCATTGATATGTAAAACTGTACAATATTTTAAAAGACTAAACCCTCATATGGTAATTTGTAAAACTTAGAAAAATGATCAAATTCAACACTTTATAAAGGAAGGGTCTGGACTTGAAAAAATTTATAATAGCCAGCAATGCCAACGTTCCTACTTATATATCCAAGCCACAAGCACAACATGACCTTGAAAAAAAAAAAAAAAAAAAAAAATTTTTTTTTTTTTTTTTTTTTTTTTTTTTTTTTTTTTCGTGTGACCTTGAAGCTTGACTCGTGTGACCTTGACAAGTTATATATCTTTCAGATTTCAAGCGTACATATCAATTTGTCGTGACACCTGTTTCAGGATAGAACTCAGCCGGTTTCAATATTCATGAAGTCAATTAATGTACATCTTACTCAAAACACATTACGAGACATAGTGACTAGACGACCGTTGCAGGCAAATGTCGAGACACAATGAGAGTGTAGTCATGTTAGCCATAGTAAATATAGACAAGCTTCAAGGGTGGGCGTGGCACCTAAAAAAAAAAAAAAAAAAAAAAAAAAAAAAAAAAAAAAAAAATTTTTTTTTTTTTTTTTTTTTTCAGTTGGTTGGTTGGTTGGTTGATATATGTTTGTTCTTCAATGTAATATTTTTTTAATTACTTATTCGCTAAAGATTCTTTGAGGCCCTCTTTTATATATTTCCCAAATTTTCCTTTAAGCTTAACATTCTCCAGTTCCAGAATCGCAATTTTCGCTTTCAGATCTCGGCCATCATCCTGTCCCTATCTACATCTTTCAAACGGTTCTTCCACAACTATTCTCCCTGAAGCGGTACATTTACCTTTACGATGATTTCCAGCCTCTTTTTACACTCGTCCAATTCTCGTTCGTAGCGCTTAGTCATCTCGTCCATATCTTTCTTGTGACGCTTACTCATTTCATTTTCGATCTCGTCCAGCTTACGTTTCAGGGTCGTTATTTCCTTCTCCAAGTCGCAGCAACGAGACATGAAGGGTTTCGCGCACTTGAAACACTCTTGCTGCATCCTTTTCGGAACCCAAAATTCATCCGCGACGACGTGGTAAAACATCTTGTAGTCTTTTTTAGTTTGGCGTCCGGGCTTGAAATACAATTTCTTGCCGTCGTTCAAATACAAATAATTATCCGTAGGCTCTTCCGACGATCGAAATCTTTTAGAAACGGGTAGCACGAGATTCAACACCACGCCTGGTAAATTTCTAACCTTGATACGCCACTTGGCATCGACAAACTCCATCGCAACGCGAAGAAGCCTGTTTGGATCCATACGCCCGTATTTCTGCGAAAGCAGTTCCATGAGCCCGCCTTCCCAGAGCGTCGCCAGCACCAACCTGTATTCGGCCGGAAGCGTCTCCATAATGTAAAAATGATTCATGTTATTGTCCCACGGTTCGTTTTCGGTAAACGTGAAATTGCATCTGGAACGACGATGGCTGAGATAGCCCAACGTATTGACGAGGTGCAATGCCGATTCTATAGGCTTTTTGGCTTTACATTTGAAACCCTTAAACGGTTTGTCTTCGGACTTGACCTTAATATTTTTCCACACCTTGTCTCGAAAATATTCCTTGGATTTGGAAACGACGATCATGTGTCTGTGATGTCTATAGAAATCCTCAGGATACGTGCCTCCGTCGCACCAACATGAGAAAGGCAGCATCCGCGTGACATTTGAATCGTTTCGCATGGCTTCCAGAAAACTATCGAAAGCTACAGCCCGAACCATTACGTGATACCAAATCTCGTCTCCTCGGAGATATCTCTGCACGCAAGAGGCAGCCAAGTTCAGCGTACGGTCTTCGAAAGGTACGGTCGGAGGTTCCAAATCTATGGGCGAAACGGCCTCGTAGGCTTCGTCGTCGAGAATTCTCAAACGGCCGAAGAACTTCTCTTTCTCGCACATTGGCTCGAAATTGAAAAAGGCGCATCTTTCGGGTAGCGGCACGTCTTCTGGAGCGAGATTGGTAAATCGATTCAGAAAATTTCTCCAGCATACCATGATGTGGTCGGCATGAGCGTTTTTTTCTTTTCGACCAAATTTTACATATTTTTTCTTGTCTGGACACCAGATGCAACGCAGACTGCCGTTTATGCCGTGTTTGGATAAACAATGACCGTGGTAATCTTTCGAAATGAGAATAACCTTGCAATGCGGACACGGAAACTCAACTTTATTAATACGCATACTACAGTTGTATCTATTTAATATTTTGCCAGAAACCATGATAAAATGTATCGGCGACAAACAGTTTCTAGGTTATTTAGATTTAGATAGCTTAATTTCATTAAACTTTCCTCGTAACAAATATTGTTCTTGTCTAATCTTTTATCAACGGATCATGAATATTTTTTATTTACTGTCGTTTTAAATTTGTCGTTTTTAAATTTGTCGACCCACGCCAGTTTGATTTTGTAAGCCACACGATCAGGCTTTTCATGGAAAAATATATATTTTTTCAATATGAAAACAATCAGCCGCAACGACATTGTTTCAAAGGCTCATGGAAAAATAAACATCTTTCAATATGAAAACAAAGACATTTTTTTGACGTTTCAAAGGCTACGTTTCAAACGGCCCAGCCAGCAAAGCTTACGTTTCAAAAGCTACGTTTCAAAAGGTTACATTTCAAAAGGCTACATTTCAAATGCTACATTTCAAAGGCTACGTTTATAGAGCCAAGCCAGTTTCAAAGGCTACGTTTCAAACGGCTACGTTTCAAACAGCCCAGCCAGCAAAGCTAACGTTTCAAAGGCTACATTTCAAAGGCTACGTTTCAAAGGCTACGTTTCAAACAGCAAAGCTTACGTTTATTTAGAGCCAAGCCAGTTTCAAAGGCTACGTTTATATAGAGCCAAGCCAGCAAAGCTTACGTTTCAAAGGCTACGTTTCAAACGGAGATATGATATTTAGATGGCGACAGACAACATGAGATGTGGGCACGTTAACCATCCTATATATATGGGTCATACGAAAAAATATGATCTGAACGTTCAAATGCAATGAATAAATGAAATTTTTGTTAAATATTATAGGTCGTTACGTAACTCCTGTTTTCAAAACTCGATTAAAAGTCATTTTTTATAAAATTTTGTTTTAGGTAAAGGAGTGAAATGTTTTGAAATAAAACGCATGAAAGCGTAAGTTGTAACTTTTATTCATTGAAATTTTCATTGAAATTGAAAAATGTTCGTAGGTGGTGTTGAAACTTGTGGAACCTTTTTTGGCTATAATTGGCACTCTTGCCGTTTTTCGCGTCGGGAAATAATTTTTTCAATTTCCAAATGACAACTGTCATCTAGGATTTGCATGAAATCTAGGCTGTCTATCGCCCCTCTTGAAACTGCCTCTGAAAACGGTTTCCGAGATAACTTTTACGCGTATCATGTATTCTCATACAAAGTCAAATGCCTATGTCCAATCCGTGTCATCTGTCATTTTTGGAGCTGTCCGCTAGCATGAAATCCAGGCTATCCTCTCTGAAAACGAGACAACTTTTACACGCGTCATGCATAAATAGTCAAATGGCTATTGAGATCCCAACATGATACCCTTTAAGTCTTTCGTTATGCAGTGCTACGAGAAGCCCAACACTTTATAAAAGAAGGGTTGAAAAAATTAATGTCTGTATGTTTAACTACTGATAAATAAAATATTCTTTCATAAATATATAAATTTTTAGTTATCGTACCTATGATCGAGTCTACAATATAGTTGGCTGATAAGCTAAGCTTTATTTTTTAAGAGTATTATAGCAATTTTATCTATTCAAATAGCCAAGTATTATAGTTATACATTTAGTGTATGCTCAAATATAAAAACAAATATCGCCGTTTATTACCTATAATGGATGCCTTTATCTAATTTTCTGAAGGTTAAGCTTATGGATGTATTACCATGAAACTCGTCATAATTTAATAGACTGGCTTATCCCTTGAAAATTTAAATTTTTTCTCTTGGCCAAAACTAACGTACGCTATGGGTGAACCAATAGGTTATGAAACCGTTGTTGTCATAGCGGGACAGGATTCGTTAAGATTGGTACAGCATTCATTTAGAAACGGCCGTTGCCTAACCTTATTTATTTTAAAAACAATTATTAAGCCAAATGTGTAGCAATTTAATTTCAGACTGTAGAAGACATGAGATTGGAACGAGTCACGGAAACAGGACAAGATAACCTATCGATCCGGCAGGATCTAATGTTAGATGGATGAGCGTCTTAGTGGGACAGATTGATGCGAGAAGAGTTGAGTACGGCTATTTATACAGAATGAATCCAAGCCACGCCCACTGAAAAAAAAAAAAAAAAAAAAAAAAAAAATTTTTTTTTTTTTTTTTTTTTTTTCATGTGTCCTTGAATGTGACCTTGACGGAGCAATGTATAAGATATGGCGGAGCTATTTATACAATATTAGTTTTGTGTCAAGTATATTAGTTTTGTGTCAAGTATATTATTTTTATACGTTACGTTATTTTTCGATATGTTATTTTTTACGTTACGTTATTTTTAATATGTTATTTTTAATATGTTATTTTTATACGTTACGTTATTTTTATACGTTACGTTATTTTTACGTTACGTTATTTTTACGTTACGTTATTTTTTACGTTACGTTATTTTTACGTTACGTTATTTTCGTCACTTAACATTTAGCTGACTTCTTGTACAATATTCTCTCCTGTGTTTTGTCCAATTGAAATGTCCACATACTCCAATCTTTGTCCAAAACTGATTTAACCTTAATACCAGGTTTACCAAACGGATCCCTATTATTAAACAAATCGGCTCTGATACAACTTAACAAGCCACTCTTTTCCATAATATCTATTAAGGCAACGGATGCCAGATCAAATACCCCGTTGTTGTATCGAAATTTGGCAAAACATTCTCCGAGAAAGCATCCAGTAACGATCAAACACTCCAGCACCCAAGGTTGATAAGATTCGGCACCACGCCAACGACGATACGTTAAGCTTTTGTTGCGCAAAAGGCCTCGGACTTTAAGAGATATGCTATCAGAATTGAGTATGGCTACTAATTTTTCTTTCAGCTTGGGAATGTCCTCTTCGATCTGTTCGATCTTCATACCAGTAGGTAAAGGCGGTGTCTGAAAATAGTCTTCTAACATTCTCAAAATAGAAAGGGCAAATTTGTGTTCTTTCGGTTTCCATTCTGGATCGTCCCAGTCATTTCTGATGTCGACCATCCTATATTCGCCGGTAGCTTCCCAGTTTGCCAGATGAACGCAGTCTCTGAGTAGGTAATGAAAGACGCTTTGAATGGGATCAGAGAAATCCATTATGAAAAATTGCAAATGTCAGTCCAACAACAATTGTAGAATGAGAAAATGATATAAATCCTGAAGGCAGCCAGCGTATATATAGGGGTGGATTAAATGACCTTGAACCAACCTTGAAAAAAAAAAAAAAAAAAATTTTTTTTTTTTTTTTTTTTTCATGTGACCTTGAACATATCTTCAAGGACGGATCCATAACTTAAAGGAGCAAAGTTTATTTATTCGATATTAGTTCTTTCGCGTGACTTATATATATAGAATGGGTAACGTACCCACATCTCATTTTGTCTCGCCAACAACAGTCATCTAGTTATCATGTCTTCGTAAATCTTTTCGTCCGTTGTACGGTAAAATATTTTACGGATAACTCTAATCGAATCTCATAAAATTTATAAGTTATTTTTTTTACAAATCCAATATTGGTAGCCTATCGATTTAAAAAAAATGGGTCTAACGAGGCTTCCATCGTCAAGATAAGTCATAATGACAAATCTAGACATGAGGAAGCCTCGTTTGACCCAAGTTTTTTAAAATTTCCATGTATATAACTATTGCACATACACTCTTCGCTTTTCCAAAATAGCTGTTCGACAAACAGGACAATTTTCCAGTTTGTCCGAACAAGCCATGCAACATACCACATGCCCACAGTCAAAGAATGCCACCTGGCTCTCTTCTGTCAAGCAGACCTTGCATTCGTTCCGTCTCCTCCAACAGGTAGCCAATCTTTTAGAATTGTCAGAAGGGCCGTCCAATAGATCATTTCGGAAAAGGTCTGTATATAGTTGCAGCCAGTCCTGCAATTTGGCATTCCCCTCCGTTTTAATATGAACATCAAATAAATCTTCCGAAGACATAGGAAAATCAGCCGCGACCCGTCCATATCTCCAGAGTCTCTGCATTTCTGCTACGTCGGAAAACAGGCTCACGTAGTTAAACATTTCTTCTATTTCAAATACTGGAAATGAGTCTATATGCTTGGTGGCACGATACTGAGAAAATTCGTAAATATCATTAAACTGCAGCAGCAAACCCACATCTACTGCCGAAACGTAAGTCATTCCGTCAGAGGCTAGGGCAGACCTCAAGCCGATATGGCCTGGGAAAAATAATCTCATCCACATGACTTGAGAGCTAGTGAGCAATTGAAATTACAAGCGCTGAGCACCGGCTTTTATAGTAGAAGCATATCCTTTAAAACAGGATGTGATAAAGTTATTTATATGAGTTACATAAGTCCAAGAAAACAGGATGAGGCCTTGACCTTTAAAGCAGGATGAGATAAAGTTATTTATACGAGTTGCATAAGTCTTTGAAAACAGGATGCATGTAGGAAGCGGCTAAAATTATAATCAGATTTATAAAAAAAACTGTTGACAGGATATTATGCAGCGAATTCTATATATATGCTTAAGTCAATATAAAGATATTTTTTTCTAATTGGTTATTTTTAGACCGGCGAACAAGACAATTTCGCTCGGATTACTAAACGGATCGCAGTTGCGATTTAGGTCGCGTTCAATGCAGGCAATATAGCCATAAGTGTTCAACATGTCTATCAGCGTTTCAAAAGCCACATCAAACATATCCACATTGCAATTTGTCCAGCAATCTGCAACAATGCATGCTGTAACAATTAAGCATTGTAGAATCCAAACTTGATAACAGCATTGGCCAGGCAGCACAATATCTTCAGCGAACAGATTTTTAATATCAGGAGACATTTTATCGTAGTCATAATATGCTATGCATTGCAATTGGCCTTTCAACATTCTAAATGCCTTTTCGGGCGTATCGAGTTTAGCCTTCGAATGGATAGAGTTATTCTGAAAATACGCTGTGAGCATTTTTAAAATAGAGCAGCCAAAATTAGATTTCAACAAGACTTCAGAGGTTTTTTGACGATAGGCGAGACTAACGCATTCACGGAGTAGAGTACGAAACTCATTTTGGACAGACATGATGCCAATGAATCTTTTAGAACACAAACCCACATTTATATAGGCACGATCGCACTGAGAAATTTATAGCGAAGCCACGCCCACCGAAAAAAAAAAAAAAAAAAATTTTTTTTTTTTTTTTTTTTTTTTTTTTTTTACAGTTGGTTGGTTGGTTGATGAAGTTGGTTTCTAAAGTTATATTTCTCAGCTGGCTGCTAAAGTTATATTTCTCAGTTGGCTGCTAAAGTTATATTTCTCAGTTGGCCGCTAAAGTTATATTTTTCAGTTGGCCTCTAAATTATATTTCTTTATCCAATCATTGTAGATGGCGCTGCAGTCTATATATATAGTATATATATATAGTATATCTATTAGGGTGGGTGGGAGTGGAATTTATTTCTTCTACTGTAAGGTCATGCATAAACTAGCTCCTGATGTCTAAACCCATTTCCTTTAAAATAGGATGGGGATAGCGTTATTTATACAATATTGGCTTTGAAAACAAGATTTTATAGACTTTTGTCTGACAAATGACATGATATTGCAGGTTTTCATGAAATCAGAATAGATCATAGGCTTTTATAGAAAAATTTAACTCTCTAGTCTCCATCAATGTACATCTTGCTCAAAACACATTACGAGACATATTGACTAGACAACCGTTGCAGGCAAATGTCGAGACACAATGAGAGTGTAGTCATGTTAGCCATAGTATATATAGACAAGCTTAAGGGTGGGCGTGGCACCTTAGAAAAAAAAAAAAAAAAAAAAAAAAAAAAAAAAATATTTTTTTTTTTTTTTTTTCGTGTGACCTTGAATACATCTTCAAGGACGGAGCAGTATCTTTAACTTCACGGATTTATTCAACATTAGTTTTTTTCATGTGACCTATATATAGAATCGTTAAAGTGCCCACATCTCATTTTGTCTGCCAACGACATCCGTTTGGAAAAGCCTGGCATGGCTCTATATAAATTTTAAGCCTCGCTAACCTACCGGGTCTAAAGAAATCCATCGAAAATCATGACGAGATTCAAATCATCCATTGTACGGTAAAACATTTTAAATAAAAAGCCTACGTAGACTACAATAACATGTCTGCCTATTTTCTACGAACCGATGTATTTCTAAACCCCACCCTCAAGTACCTCAAATATAGCTGGAGTCTCATATTTACGATAAACACAGGTCTCAGACACAGTCGCCAGCGATATTATTCGAGCATTTTAACCCATCGATCCAAAAATTAATATTGACACAATTATCAGAAAAAACTGTCTTTCAGGCAAGCTAATGCTTATATAGAACCTTGTCGGTAAAAATTCAAAGGTTGTCCAGCAAAGCTAATTGTTTAGACTTTGCAGAGAGACCAGTTAATATTTTCAAAGCCTAAGACCCTCTATCAAAACTTGTTGTCGAAAAAACCAAAATTAACTCATGATTACGCTATACATTAAAAAAAAATATGCTAATATTGTAAATTTATACATTAGAATTTAAAATAAATAGAAATAAAATATATTTTTTAAATCTGTATTTAAACATGCAGATATTTTCTACCAGTTAATATTTTCAAAGCCTATACCCCTCTATCAAAACTTGTTGTCGAAAAAAACAAAACTAAACTGTCAATATGCTATAAATTAAAAAAATATATACTAATATTGTAAATTTATACATTAGACTTTAAAAGAAATAGAAATAAAATATTTTTTTATCTGTATTTAAACAAGCAGACATTTTCCGCTCCGCGGAAAATGTCTGCATGTTTAAATACAGATAAAAAAATATTTTATTTCATACTCAATTATTAGTATAGCTGAAAAAATATATATGATGTCTCTAATTTACATCGACCCTTAAGTACCGCAAATCCAGCTCGAGTATCGTTTGTGTGATAACTAAGGCCAAACAAAATGTCGCATGCAAAATCTTCGAGCGTCTATAGAAATGAATAGATTTTTTTTTTTTTTTTTTTTTTTTTTTTTATATAAAATATTTATATTATATTATATTATATTTATATTATATTATATTATATTTATATTTATATTATATTATATTTATATTTATATTTATATTTATATTATATTATACTTATACTTATACTTATAATACTAATTTAAATATAAATATAAGTATAATATATGTAATAAATTTAATCAGTCCGTATCGAGTTTGGACATCCTCTTGGTTTAGGAAACAATACTTTAAGCCTTGGGCTACGAAAATTATTTTGGATAGGCCCAATGATTTCTTTAGAACACAAACCCGATCCAGCCAGCAAGGCTAATGTTTATACAGAGTCAATCTTACACGATTAAAAATTTAATATAGACGTCTGATCAGTAGGTTAAGCCACATTTAAGAAAAAAATCTTTGCGTCGACTTTGCAGAGAATCCGTTCATATTTTCCAAGGGTAAGCCCTTTGTCCAAACTTGTTGTCGAAAAAACCAAAATTGACCCGTGAATATCCTATAAATTTACAAGATTTCATACTACTGTTGTAAATTTAGGCCTTAGAATTTAAAATATTTTGTTAATGATTATATAGATTCAGAGACAAAGCCATCCAGACAATATTTTCAGAGACAAGGCCTTCATAAGGTAATCTGAGAAAACGAAAAATATTAAACTACATTTTAAAAAAATAACATAGTTACCTGGACTTTGCAGAGAGTCTTCAGACCAGCTAATATTTTCAAAGCCCTTTCATCGTTGTCGCCACATATGTAGGAGTAATGTTAGAAAATGAGATTTGTCAGCTGCTTATATAGGCGTTATAAAGCTATCAAGGTCACAAGGTCACACGAAAAAAAAAAAAAAAAAAAAAAATTTTTTTTTTTTTTTTTTTTTTTTTTTTTCCACAGTTGGTTGGTTGTTGATGAAGTTGGTTTCTAAAGTTATATTTCTAAAGTTATATTTCTCAGTTGGCTGCAAAAGTTATATTTCTCAGTTGGCTGCTAAAGCTATATTTCTTTAGCCAATCATTGTAGATGGCGCTGCAGTCTATATATATATAGTATATATATAGTATATCTATTAGGGTGGGTGGGAGTGGAATTTATTTCTTCTACTGTAAGGTCATGCATAAACTAGCTCCTGATGTCTAAACCCATTTCCTTTAAAATAGGATGAGATAACGTTATTTATACAATATTGGCTTTGAAAACAAGATTTTATAGACTTTTGTCTGACAAATGACAAGATACTGCAGGTTTTCATGAAATCAGAATAGATCATAGGCTTTTATAGAAAAATTTAACTCTCTAGTGTCCATCAATGTACATCTTGCTCAAAACACATTACGAGACATAGTGACTAGACGACCGTTGCAGGCAAATGTCGAGACACAATGAGAGTGTAGTCATGTTAGCCGTAGTAAATATAGACAAGCTTCAAGGGTGGGCGTGGCACCTGAAAAAAAAAAAAAAAAAAAAAAAAAAAAAAAAAAAAAAAAAATTTTTTTTTTTTTTTTTTTTTTTTTTTTTTTTTTTTTTGTGTGACCTTGAATACATCTTCAAGGACGGAGCAGTATCTTTAACTTGATGGATTCATTTATTCAACATTAGTTTTTTGGTGTGGCCTATATATCATGTCTCCGTTTTAAAACATTTTAAATAAAAAGCCGGCATAATGTCTAACGAATCAATATAATATGGCTAACGTATCCAAATCATCATTGCGTTTGTCCAGCAACCGTCTGGCTTCATGATAATCTATAAAAACCTATGACCTCATTCTGATTTCACTACAGCTCCTATGCCAAGTACCGCAAAGCTGGGTGAACCTACTTCTTTACGCATCTAAAGGTCTATCAGACAGTCACCAGCAATACTTTTCGAGCATATTTCACCCTTTCAGAAATTCAAACGATAGCTCCTATGCCAAGTACCGCAAATCTGGGTGAACCTATTACTTTACGCATCTAAAGGTCTATCAGACAGTCACCAGCAATAATTTTCGAGCAACTCCACCCTTTCAGATTGGAATAATAAATTTTTAGAATTTAAATATTTTATATGCTTATGGAATCGTTAAGATTGGTACAGCATTCATTTAGAAACTGTCATCGCCTAACCTTATCCATTTTAAAAAAAAATTATTAAGCCAATTGTGTAGCCATTTAATTTGAGACGGACATGATAAACGGAATCGATTTAATTTTGCATCTGCTGAATGCCCATCTCTAATTTGAGCCTTCTCACGTCAAAATTCTCAATCTTAGTTTTTCAAGAGTGCAATATCTACATTCAATTTGGATTGCAAGTCAAACATTTGTTGTTTTAAATTTAGCATTTCAGCCTTTGCGTCGTTGTCCAAATTACGTACATACTCAGCCAAGACCGAAAAAGAATAGTCGCATGAAATTTAAGCTTTCGATTGCACCTCTTGGAATGGTCCCTGTCCGAGACATCTCATGTCAATATCAGACGAGTCCAATAATAGACGCTGACGAGACATTAGAAATTAAAGCATGCAGTCATGTAAATTTTTACAATTAAGATTTAAAAATTACAGTTACGATCTATTCAAATTACAGCTCCTATGCCAAAGTACCGAAAATCTCAGCAACGTTGACGAGACAATAGAAATTTAAGCATGTAAATTTTTACAATTAAGATTTAAAGATTACAGTTACGATCTATTCAAACTACAGCTCCTATGCCAAGTACCGAAAATCTCAGCAACGTTGACGAGACATTAGAAATTTAAGCATGTAAATTTTTACAATTAAGATTTAAAGATTACAGTTACGAGGGTATTCTATTCAAACTACAGCTCCTATGCCAAGTACCGCAAAGCTGGGTGAACCTACTTCTTTACGGCATATAAAGGTCTATCAGACAGTCGCCAGATTTATTCTTCGAGCAACTCCACCCCGCCAGAATTGTTCACGTTCGGTTCGAATAATAAATATTTATAATTTAAATATATTATTTAAATATTTTATTTTAATAATAAAATATTTATTATTTAAATATTTTATTTTAATAATAAAATATTTATTATTTAAATATTTTATTTGTTTATCGAATCGTTAAAATATATATATTATTTGTTTATCGAATAGTTAAAAATATATTATTTGTTTATCGAATCGTTAAAAAAATATATTCAATATTGGTACAGCATTCATTTAAAAAATGCCCTTATTCAATATTGTAAATTTCTATCTCAGATTTAAAGACATTAACCAATCATGCTAAAGTATCTTAATGTTAGGAGCGTTTTAGTAGAAGGTTGATGCTAGAAGAGATTCAGACAGAATGAAGGAATGAAGGTTTGAGTACAGCTATTTATAAAGAATGAATCCGAGTCAATCAACCAATCAACCAACCTTGAAAAAAAAAAAAAAAAAAAAAAAAAATTTTTTTTTTTTTTTTTTTTTTTTTTTTTTTTTTTCAAGGTTGGTTGATTAGTTGATTAACTCTTGCTAACACATATATCATGCTAAAGTATATACACTATCATTGTCCAGCAATACTTATTTGTTTCAGCGTCTATAAATATCTTTACTGCATCCTGTTTCCGTGTTCAGTATCCTGTTTTCAATGCAAATGAGTTATGCAATATCCAGCGATAAATTATTCTATAAAAAGCCTTATCTCATCCTGTTTTCGTAGAAAATGAGTTATGCAATCCTTCAGATTGACTATATAAATATTTTATTCTTTAAATATTTATTATTTAAATATATTATTTGTTTATCGAATCGTTAAAAAATATATTCAATATTGGTACGGCATTCATTTAAAAAAATGTCCTTATTCAATATTGTAAATTTCTATCTCAGAGTCAAAGACATTAGCTATCTCAGATTCAAAGGCATTAGTATCGTTTTAATATTGAAATATTAATATTATCTATCTCAGAGACCCCATTCAAAGTCTCAATTTGTACCCATCCAATATTGGCTTACTACCGTCGCAAAAAAATGGGCCGAACGAAGCGTCAATGACAGAAATCTGCCATGAGACGCTTCGTTCGGCCCATTTTTTTGCCCCCTCCAATTTAAATCTCTAAGGCATCAGTTTATACCAGCGAGATCGATTTCCCACGAAGACTTTGATTTTGGACGGAGGGGTGTCTGTCCAAGAAATAGTCTCAAATCTATCTTCGTGTAGGCGAGGGTCATCATCGTGGTCTCCATCATAGAAGAGCAGGGTTCTTTCTATGAAATCCTTTAAGAATTCATCTATGAAGACATCAGAATTCCTCACGATCCGAATTCTGACTGCTTTATGGATGCATGCAGTTGGCACTATAGGATCTAAGATGTCAATCTTAGCAGATTTCATCATGGCCTCAAAACCCATGGTCGACAGCGCATCTCCGAAATGAATCTCTTCTATTGGATACACCCAGGTATTAGCTAAAGAGACAGGTATCCTGAACCTTTTGTAAACGAGGTCCCTCACCTTTAGCTTGGTAGTTTTTTTTACGTATGCGCTACCCTTACCCATCAGCTTGGCCACATCAGAGGCCCTGACGAACAAAAGTCCATCCGCAGAGACTACGAATAAGATTTTAGCATCCAGCTGTGGATGTTCAATTGTGAATAGCATGACTTAATGCAACAGAAGTCAAAATGATGCAGGCTCTTAGAGGCAGCTCGTATATATACCCGATTCGCGACCTAATTTTAGCAAGCTTTCTTAGAAAACGTGACCTTCTGATAAAATTCTTCTAGCTGTTGACAGGATATTATGTAATCCTCGATAAACTTATTTTTAGAATTAATTTGTCGTTTGAGCGGGATCTTGCATAATCTACAGGACGTGCGTCAGAGGATGTCGATAAGAAATTTACTTGGAATTTAGATAGAAATAGAGATTGCTACTAGTATAAATACAGGCTGCTGGACGAGACATTTCATTCTGACTGCTTGATATTCTAAAAGCTCCAAAATGATATTTCAAATTTTAGCTGAAGAGTTAAACGTGAAATTTACTTGTTTTTTGACTTTTGACGGTGAAATTTTTATCAAAGGTTCAGACGTAGCTCGTACCATGGGCTATCAAAATCCTTCTGGCGTTTTAAACTTATGCCATCTTACAGTGACTGACATCGCTCCCGAGGGCTTGAGCCTGCCTCCGTCTCTAGCCAAGACACGTATTTTTGGATTGGAAGATGCCAACACGCTGTTGGATATGCATCCAGGTGAATTTCAATCCTTATTTCAGGGGCCTATCGAGATTCTGTCGCCGATAGAATGTACTTTCAACATCAGAAGGCCCATACGTATCAAGATAGCATGCATTAGCTCTTCCAATGCTACCATGGAGAGTTTTATATCTGATTTGAAAATATCTATGGACTCTTACCTGCAATCTGTACCGATGGATAGCTATGTCTTCGGAGAGAGGTACGGAGACTTGGAGCTAGGGTATTTCCCCAAAAAAATTAAAGTTTTGGTGGGAAACAAGCCCTACTTCTATAAATCCTCGTCTTAAGATCAGGACGAGGTGCAAAAAAATGGGTCGAGCGAAGCCTCTCATGACATAAGTCATTGAGGCTTCGCTCGGCCCATTTTTTTGCGATAGATAGAGTGCCAACATTGGATGCGTACCGATTTGAACTTGTAATTTTCAAGGGATATGGCTTAGCTATAAGATAATTTTGATAAAATATCTATAGACAAATTTAAGGTATCTGAATTTAAAAATTTAATTGTTTCATTTAAAATTTACTGTGTAAAATTTAAAATTTTTAAAGACTAAGTGTGGCGGTCATTATAATCTAATTTCTAATTTTTCAAGGGATATGGCTTAGCTATAAGATAAATATGAAACTTGGTAAAATATACAGACTCGATAGCTAAATTTAAGGGATCTGAGTTTAAAATTTTAATTTTTTCGTTTAAAATTTACATTTTTTTCGTGTAAAATTTAAAATTTTTAAAGACTAAGTGTGGCAGTCATTATAATCTGATCTCTAAATTTTCAAGGGATATGGCTTAGCTATAAGATAAATATGAAACTTGGTAAAATATACAGACTCGATAGCTAAATTTAAGGAATCTGAATTTTAAAATTTAATTTTTTTTCATTTAAAATTTACATTTTTTATGTAAAATTTAAAATTTTTAAAGACTAAGTGTAGCCAAGCCAACATTGAATGCGTACCGATTGTAATTTTCAAGGGATATGGCTTAGCTATAAGATAAATATGAATCTTGGTCGATAGCTAAATTTAAGGGATCTGAGTTTAAAAATTTAATTTTTTCATTTAAAATTTATATGTAAAAATTAAAAATTTTAAAGGCTAAGTGTAGCCAAGCCAGTTATTATGATCTGATCTCTATAAAAAGATTTTCGAGAAACTATTGACAGGATGCTTGATAAGCGGCTCCGATTAAAATTACAATCAGATCTCTATAAAAAGATTTTTCGAGAAGTGTTGACAGGATATTATGTAAGCCTTTCCTCAGGATGCCCGGTTATAATCAGATCTCTATAAAAAGATTTTTCCAGAAGTATTGACAGGATATTATGCAAGCCTTTCCTCTTGATAAGCGGTTCGTAGAAAATTACAATCAGATCTGTTGATAAGACCGGGTATATATACGAGTGTCCAGCGAGAGCTCTTCAATTGCTAGTCGATCTCTCTACTAGCTGCTTAGATTCATTAGCTCTCTGTCAGTCATGTTTTTCCATGTAAAAAATTATGCTTATGGCGTTGCCTTTAAATGCCTAATGGCCACTGATGGCACCCTGTTTGTCCGGGCTGAGGACCTGGCTATTTATTCGAGGCACCCTCTAGATCTAAAATTTGCCGAAAAATATGCAGGCCTCACCGTCCGAGACGTAATGGACCCTAAAATCGATTTACCTAAATGGCTCGCTAAGACGAGAATCTTCTCGATTAGCGAAGCCAAACAGCATTTGAAAGGGTTCATGGGCGAACAGGAATTTGATAAGATGTTCGATGGTTCGGCCATGGTGAAATACCAGGCTAACATGAAGCTCAGCTTCGTGAAAGCCATTGGTGTTCGATTTGTCGAAAGGTCCCGTACCAAGTTCGAAGACTTCCTTGCCGCATACCAACTACAGGTGAGGAAATTTTTTGAGCTTGAGTATGAGGACTATGAATTATACAAATCTCAAATGACCGGACCGTTGAAGATGACCATCAGTAGGTTATCTAATGAGCAATCCATAGAGAGCTTGTGTTGATCTTTAAAATGAGAGTAAAAAAATGGGTCGAACGAGGTGTCTCATGGCAGAATTTCTGTCTTTGACACCTCGTTCGACCCATTTTTTTGCGATAGATATAGTGCCAATATTGGACGGGTTTAATTTGAGACTTTGATATTAAATTTATAAAAAAATCTATTTAAGCTAGTATCGAAGAGATTATCAGGATAGCATGAAGACTATTTAAACGTATAAACTATAATAAGCCAATATTGTAGAAATTAAATTTAAGACTCTGGAAAACGAGACAAAATGGTATCAATTTAAATGTATAGATAAAAATAACTAAGCCAACAGAGACATGACTGGACAATGACGGTTTGGATACGTAAGCGAGTTTATCTCTCTATATATATAGATGGTATGAAGCCACGCCCACAAGAAATCTAACGACCTTGAAAAAAAAAAAAAAAAAAAAAAAAAAAAAAAAAAAATTTTTTTTTTTTTTTTTTTTTTTTTTTTTTTTTTTTTTCGTGTGACCTTGAACACATCTTCAAGGACGGAGCAGAATCTATAACTTAACGGAACTAACCTCATTTATTGAACATTAGTTTTTTTCGTGTGTCCTATATATAGGATGGTTAGCGTACCCACATCTCATTTTGTCTCGACGTCTGCCAACAACAGTATCTGTAAAATATTTTGAATTTGTAATTTTCAAGGGATATGGCTTCTCTATAAGATAATTATGTATCTTGATAAAATATCTATAGATAAATTTAAGAAATCTGAGTCTAAAATTTTCGTTTAAAATTTTAACTTTTTGTGTAAAATTTAAAAATTTTAATGGCTAAGCTAGAGATAGAGTACCAATATCGTAACGATTTGAAGGGATATGGCTTCTCTATAAGATAAATATGAATCTTGGTAAAATATACAGACTCTATAGATAAATTTAAGAGATCTGAGTTTATAAATTTAATTTTTTCGTTTAAAATTTTAATTTTTTGTGTAAAATTTAAAATTTTTAAGGGCTAAGCTAGATATGTAAATATTTCACAGTTGGTTTCTAAAGTTATATTTTTTTATCCAATCATTGTAGATGGCGCTGCAGTCTATATATATATAGTATATATATAGTATATCTATTAGGGTGGGTGGGAGTGGAATTTATTTCTTCTACTGTAAGGTCATGCATAAACCAGCTCCGTGATACCGAAACCCGTTTTCTTTAAAATAGAATGGCATAACGTTATTTATACAATATTGGCTTTGAAAACAAGATTTTTATAGACTTTTGTCTGACAAATGACAAGATCTTGCAGGTTTTCATGAAATCAGAATAGATCATGGGTTTTTATAAAATATAATAACATAAAATATTTTTTTATCTGTATTTAAACAAGCAGACATTTCCGCTTCGCGGAAATGTCTGCATGTTTAAATACAGATAAAAAAATATTTTATTTCAAACTCAATGATGTCTCTTATGTAAAATGTCTTTAATAAACCGTACTTTTTACGACAGCGGTACCATGATTTGTTTCAAGCCAAAAATGTGTGTCTTATCCTCTAGCAGTACGTTCCTCGATTATATCCTGAACGAATCGCTCACGTAGCCTATACCTATATTAGAGACATCCATTTTTTCGGTAGCGATTCAAGGTACGCCAAAATAAATTTGACTCGCGATACTTAATCATCGTAAAAAGTTTGAATAGATTAGAAACAGGCTAAGATAGCGTATTGTTAATCTGCCAGACATAAATTAGAAACGTTCCATGGCTAAGCTAGAGATAGCATATCGTTCTAAATCCGGCAGGATCTAACAATGGATAGATTTACTGGGACAGAAGAAGACTGATTGGAGAAGAGTCGGCTATTTATATAGAATGAATTCAACCAACCAACCAACTGTGAAAAAAAAAAAAAAAAAATTTTTTTTTTTTTTTTTTTTTTTTTTTTTTTTTCACAGTTGGTTGGTTGGTTGATAATCTTCTCTATATATAGGATCGCTGACGTGCCACCTCCTCATTCTATCTAGATCTTTGCCAGCAACGGTCATATCTCTCATCTGTTAAAATTTTCAATTTTTCAACTAGGCATAGTGACTAGACGACCGTTGCTGGCAAATGTCGAGACACAATGAGGAGGTAGCAAGTCAGCGATCCTATATATAGAGGATATAATAAACCAACCAACTATGAAAAAAAAAAAAAAAAAAAAAAAAAAAAAAAAAATTTTTTTTTTTTTTTTTTTTTTTTTTTTCACAGTTGGTTGGTTGGTTGATAATCTTCTCTATATATAGGATCGCTGACGTGCCACCTCCTCATTCTATCTAGATCTTTGCCAGCAACGGTCATATCTCTCATCTGTTAAAATTTTCAATTTTTCAACTAGGCATAGTGACTAGACGACCGTTGCTGGCAAATGTCGAGACACAATGAGGAGGTAGCAAGTCAGCGATCCTATATATAGAGGATATAATCAACCAACCAACTATGAAAAAAAAAAAAAAAAAAAAAAAAAATTTTTTTTTTTTTTTTTTTTTTTTTTTTTTTTCAAAGATTTTTTTTTTTTTTTTTTTTTCAAAGAAATTTTTTTTTTTTTTTTTTTTTTTTCACAGTTGGTTGATTATCTCCTCTATATATAGGATCGCTGACTTGCCACCTCCTCATTCTATTTCGATCTTTGCCAGCAACGGTCATATCTCTCATCTGTTAAAATTTTTAGAAAATTAGTTTGTCGCTTGAAGCCTTCAAGATGATCCGATAAAATTCTTCTAGAACAAATTGGCAGGATATTATGTAAACCGTTTCCTCAAAAACAGGACGTGATAAGTTATTTATAGATGCGTCAAGCCTCTCTAATCTATAAAAAGTCATCCTGTCGAGTCTTATATAGTATTACTGATGTCGTTTCTCAGAACCGCTTATCAGATCTCACGCATCCGCTTGCCAGAGTATAAATACGAGCCTCTCGCCTCAGCTTATTCATTCTGAGCCTCTGTTTTTCAAAATGGAAATGTTTTCTTTCGACTCTCTGACCGACGAGCGATTTGATTATGACTATGCCGTAAAGCCTGGATGGAATGTCTTGAATACTTCTCGTCTTTCTCTCGAGTTATTATGCAATTATAATCGAGACATGTCCATGCCAACTCCAAAACCAGTTTCCAGACCATCTCCAGTTTTCAAATCTAAACTCGTTCCAGTTCCAGTTCCAGTTCCAGTTCCAGCTTCTAAATCTGTTCAAGTTCCAGTTCCAGTTCCAGTTTCTAAATCTGTTCCAGTTCCAGTTCCAGTTCAAGTTCAAGTTCAATTTCCAGTTCCAGCTTCTAAATCTGTTCCAGTTCCAGTTCCAGTTCCAGTTCAAGTTCAAGTTCAAGTTCCAGTTCCAGTTCCAGCTTCAAGACCAGTTCCAGCTTCTAAATCTAAACCAGTTCCAGTTCAAATTTCAATACCCATGTCAGAGATGATTTATTTTAAAGTACCAAAGCTATTAAGCCCGCTACCAAAATCTCCAGAGTCCAACGTAACAACTTATCGTGCCTGGAAGCCTCCACCGAAGATAGATTTCGTGGTACGGCCTAAATTAAAAACTGCTGGCTTTGAAGATCCAAGAATTAGAAAACGGCATGGCATAGTCGTTGTCAAATCGAACGTCAATTTGAGAGATGGAAAATGCTACAGCCTTATAAATACAGAGGCTAGAAAATACTACAGTTGGGTTTAAACCCAAACGATTTATAAAAAAATCGGGCCGAACGAAGTGTCTCATGGCAGATTCCTGTCTTTGACACTTCGTTCGACCCGTTTTTTTTGTAACAATTATATTGCCAATATTGGATGCGTACCGATTTGTACTTTAAGATTTTGAACGGATACTTAAGATTTTGAATGGATACTTTTATAACTGAAATCTTGGAGATATAAATTTATATATAAACTATTATCAACCAACTTAAAAAAATTTCAAGATTGGCAAAAAAATATTATTTAGAAATCAAAAACTATAAAATCGAAATGATAAATTTTGAAAAATTTTCCAGATTGGTGAAAAATGGCAAAGTCCCAAAAAAAATATCTTGAAAAAAATTATAGAAATATAAAATCAACCAAAGACACTTTAGCATGATATATATATGTTAGCTAATGTCAATCAACCAATCAACCAACCTTGAAAAAAAAAAAAAATTTTTTTTTTTTTTTTTTTTTTTTTTTTTCAAGGTTGGTTGATTAGTTGATTGACTCTAGATAACCTATATATATCATGCTAAAGTATCTACACTATCATTGTCCAGCAATGCTTATTTGTTTCAGCGTCTATAAAAATCTTTACCGCATCCTGTTTCGTATCAAATGAGTTATGCAATATCCTGTTTTCGCGTTCAGCGACAATAATTCTATAAATAGCCTTATCTTATCCTGTTTTCGTAGAAAATGAGTTATGCAACATCCTGCCTTCACTATATAAGCTCTGCCTTTCGATCGAATAGTCATTCTCTCTTCGGAGCTTGAACTGCTAACATGTATAAGCATCAATGCTCTGTGAAGAAACTTAAAGCGGCTAACGCTCTTCATAACCTTTTCGGAATGACTGAGCCTTTTCCGAATATTCTTTCGACTTCTGTCAAGAAGCTGAAGAAATATCCTCATTTCCAAACAATGATCGGAGAAGGCAAAATCCATATGTTCTGCCTACATCTGACACCTGATCATAATATTTCGTTTAAAAAACGTACTCTGACGGACAAGATCCTGAATACGATTCCAGCACTAGGCAGAGAGGCCCAGACAATCTATCCGTTGAGACCTCAAGACATAAAATGGATCACTGTTATGAACAGATTCAAAAGACCCCCCAGCGAAGCCAACAGAACCAACGCTGATATGAGAATTGGTTTCAAGTGCCCCCATAACCAATTTCTGGTGAAAGGTCATTTCACGTTTGGACAGAGAACCGTTGGGCAAGGATGCGCCCATATTATCCAGACGTTGGACTCACCATTGCTGTTCTATGTGAGACCCCCCAACGAGACACGAGTGAGAGCTGACAGCAGATATTTCTCAGGGGACAAGCTTCACTTCTACGAGAGGTTCATATTGATTGCTCGCTCAAGCTACAAGATACCTGCTGGCACTACCTATATTTTATTTACGACGCAAAAGAATTTCTTCAGTCTACATGTTGTGAAGGAGAGCTTGAAGCTGGGTTTCAAGGTAAAAAATCCGTTGGTAGAAAGAATCACGAAAATAGATGGGATGTATGAGGTATCTGTGCCAACACCTATGATACCTCATATGGATGATGATGATGACGAGCCACCCTCTGAATATATTCAAACAGCTCCAATCTCAGAGCCAGAACCATCCCAAGAGCCAGAACCAGTAACCGATTTGCCAGAAATCTATTTGCCGACGAACCCTCCTGTTGTGTTGGACAAAACAATAACCGTGGTCACTACAAATTATGCAGAACAATATAACTCTCAAATCTGGAAAGTATTGACAGATCCCCTTAAAAACAACTTCGTACGCACCTATGGGCCTGATCTACCTGGAATGGATATGAGAACTGCATCGGTAAAACGTAAGGCCGAAAAGAATCCCAAGCGTTTAAAGAAAGCTAAGCTCACTTTCAAGGACGCTGCAACAAATACAGAGCCTGAAACTAGAGAACCAGAGCCTGCACCTATTGCAAATCCAGAGCCTGCACCTATTGAACATTCAATGCCTTTTGTTGAAAATCCAGGATTTCATAGTGAATGGCCTATTCAAAGCCCAGCGGTACCTGAAGATCTTAATAATATAGTATGCTCTCCCATGCCAGATCAGCTACTACTAGACTCTATGATGAAAGATCTCATGACACCTCGCACTCTAGAATATATAATAGATGAGTCCGAACAGCCAAATTATATATCACTCTAAAAATATTAAAAATTTAAAAAAATTGGGTCAAACGAGGCTTCCTCATGTCAGATTTGTCATTATGACTTATCTTGACGATGGAAGCCTCGTTTGACCCATTTTTTTTAAATCTATCTCCTACCAATATTGGATTTGTAAAAAAAATAACTTATAAATTTTATGAGTAGACAAATGAAAATTGTCTAAGCCGTTCAACGGAATCGCTTAAAGCGGCTTCAGCTATGCCATCCTATCGATTGGACCTGCAAACGGGACAGCCAACATTATCCATAAAAATTTAACCTCGATAAAATTTGTAGCTTTTAAATTGAGATGCTGAGCCAGAAAAACTGAACGCGTAGAGATTAGCAGCTCATATTGTAAAAATTTAAACGTAATTATGAAAATAGTATTAACGAGATCCAATGATAGAGATCCAAAAAAACTTTAGTAACCAATCGTTTGGTCATGACAATTGAAAAGCGAATCTTGATGAACGAGGAAAAGATATATATATCAACCAACCAACCAACCTTGAAAAAAAAAAAAAAAAAAAAAAAAACATTTTTTTTTTTTTTTTTTTTTTTTTTTTTTTTCACAGTTGGTTGGTTGGTTGATAATCTTATCTATATATAATATGGCTAACGTGACTACACTCTCATTGTGTCTCGACGTTTGCCAGCAACGGTCGTCTAGTCACTATGTCTCGTAATGTGTTTTCAACAAGATGTACATTGATGGACACTAGAGCGTTAGATTTTTCTATAAAAGCCTATGATCTATTCTGATTTCATGAAAACCTGCAGTATATTGTCATTTGTCAGACAAAAGTCTTGTTTTCAAAGCCAAAAATGTATAAATATCGCTATCCCATCCTGTTTTAAAGGAAATGGGTTTAGACATCAGGAGCTAGTTTATGCATGACCTTACAGTAGAAGAAATAAATTCCACTCCCACCCACCCTAATAGATATACTATATATATACTATATATATAGACTACAGCGCCATCTACAATGATTGGCTAAAGAAATATAGCTTTAGAAGCCAACTGAGAAATATAGCTTTAGAAGCCAACTGAGAAATATAACTTTAGAAATATAACTTTAGAAATATAACTGTAGCAGTCAACTGAGAAATATAACTTTAGAAATATAACTTTAGAAACCAACCAACCAACCTTGAAAAAAAAAAAAAAAAAAAAAAAAAAAAAAATTTTTTTTTTTTTTTTTTTTTTTTTTTTTTTTCAAAGGTTGGTTGGTTGGTTGGTTTGACTGGCTATATATAATTATCTATTTGCCTCCACACTCTCATTGTCTCTCAACATTTGTCAGCAACGGTTGTCTAGTTATTATTGCTCGTAATGACAAATATGATAAATTTGAACCCGTATCTGAAACAGGATTCTATCCAATCGTGTCCAAATGCTAGATCTTCCCATTTTAAATGAAACCTGTTAATTTTGATCGTGGCACAGTCGTCGTGTCGATCTTAAACTTGGTCCATCCAAAAAACCTTCATGAGTCAAGCTGAGTGCATCCCGAAACAAACTAATCAAAACCTGAAACAATTGTTGCGTAGAGAGAATCCGTAAAATTTAGCAAGAGGTCTCTATAAAATTTAAATTGCTGAGAGTTGTCACGACAAATGTAGCAATGAACGCTGGAAAATTTAAATGTAATTATGAAAATAGTATTAACCATTCGTTGAGTAGCATGACAAATGAAAATTGAAACGTAATTAGGAAATTAGTATCAAGATTAGCTTTTCAATTTAATCCTGACCTTTTTCGAGTTTTGTCCAGATGCTATAAAATTGAAACAGGTGTATCTGAAACATTATTCAATCCAAATGCTAGGGCCTTCTCATTTTAAATGAAACCTGTTAATATTGATCGTCTTAAACGTGGATCACTTGGCCATCCAAGAAACCCTCATGAAAATTGAAACCGGCTGAGTGCTATCCTGAAACAGGTGTCACGACAAATTGATATGTACGCTTGAAATCTGAAAGATATATAACTTGTCAAGGTCACACGAGTCAAGCTTCAAGGTCACACGAAAAAAAAAAAAAAAAAAAAAAAAAAAAAAAAAAAATTTTTTTTTCAAAGATTTTTTTTTTTTTTTTTTTTTTTTTTTCATGTGACCTTGAACATAGACTATATATACCCTTGACAAATGAATTTATAAACTATTATCTTTTTTCCTTACTCAGTCTAATATAATTATGGCGGCTCGTGAAGCAATAAAAAAATATAGGAATCTTCTTACGTGGGATAAATTTGAGTTTAAATGTCCCCATTGTCAAGTCGTAATCTTACCCAAAAACTATGAAAAGCATTGTCATGAACGGCACAACATAAACCCTTTGGTGAAATGCGTTTGGTGTCCTGACAAGAAACGGCACACATTCGTATGGCGAAAGAAATACCTGGCGGCCGATCATCTTATAAACTGTTATTTGCAATTTAAAATTCGGATTGCCAAACCCTTACCCGAAGAAGATGTGTCCGTTCCAGATGGATATCCTTTCAACTTCAACCCTATGTGTGAGAAAAATGACTTTTTTGGACATGATCAAATTTTTCCAGACGGTAGCCGGGCCTACGAGCCTGTCTGGGAGATTGAGTTACCGATACCGCCCGTTTCTTTTCAAGACGATTCTCTGAATTTGGCAGCTGCATGCGTCCTGAAATATTTACAAAGCGACCTGATATTCATTCATGTGATGGTTCGAGCTACGGCCTACGAGAGTTTTCTCTATCATATGGACGAAGACAACGGTAATACGCGGACTCTACCCTTTTCTTGTTGGTGCGACGGAGGGACCGAATCTGATCCTAAATTCAGGCATCATAGACATATGATAGTCGTATCTCCATCTCTTAAGTATTTTCAGAAATACGTATGGAATAAGATCCAACCCGATGACCGACCTTATTCTGGTTTCAAATGTATCTTGAGCAAAAATATAAAAACCGTCTGGCATTTAGTTAATACTCTGGGCTATCTCAGCAAGCGTAGGTCCAAGTGTAATTTTTCTTTCGAGAATTGTCTGGAAGCAGGCAATTTGAACCATTTTTATATCCAAGCGACGCTTCCTAAAGACTACAGGCTGGTCTTGGCTACGCTATGGGACAGGGGTATCATAAGAGTTCTCAATCAGAGATATCATGTCTGGGAACCGAAGAGATTGCTAGAAGGCCCTATGTCGTTCGTCGATGGGAAATGGCGCATCAAAATCAAACATTTGCCAGAAATAATATTGGATATGGTGCTGCCCGTGTCCGAAAATCTCAAGTCTACGAGCGAACCCACGGAACGCTTCTTACATCTGATCGACGGCAAAAAGATGTATTTCAAGCCAGGCCAACGAACTGAACGCGATTACAAGTTATTTTTTGACATTGTGAAAGACGAATGGTGGGAGCCCTGCAAGTTGCAGCAGGCCTGTTTTATGTGCGCGAAACCTTATATGCAGATATGTGACGAGCTGAAAAAGAAAATTAGCGAGATGAAAACTCTTTACGAACAAGAGACGCAAGATTTCAGAAAGAAGCTAGAAGCCTTGCACGAAGACAATAGACGTTTGCACGAAGACAATAGACGTTTGCAGGAAGACAATAGACGTTTGCACGAAGACAATACGCGTTTGCACGAAATAATTTATAATTTACAAAACGACGAAATTGTGAGACTGAAAAAAGAAAACGACGCCACGAAAGCGAAAAATGCCAAACTGAAGTTAGAAAATAGCAGCTTAAAAATAAACATTAAACATTTCAAGACAGAAAATCTCAATCTGAAGGCAGAGAATGTCAGCTTAGCATCAAACGCTAAACGTCTGAAGACAGAAAATATTCAATTAAAAGATGCAAAGTCTAACTTGACAGGACTTGAGCTTAGACAACAATTATCTAAATAAGAATCCATATAGTTGTTGATAACAAATCGATCCGTTAGTCATTATTTATATAGTATGCAGCCATGCCCAAGGTCAAGGTCACATAAAAAAAAAAAAAAAAAAAAAAAAATTTTTTTTTTTTTTTTTTTTTTTTTTTTTTTTTTTAATGTGACCTTGTGACCTTGATAGATTTATAGCGCCTATATAAGCAGCTGACAAATCTCATTTTCTAACATTATTCATTTAACTGTAATATAAGGGCATGGATAGCTATTTAGATCTCGTGTCAAAGGTTTTGGAAAAACCGCAATTGTCTGAGGGTATCAACGCAATTTTGCACAAAGACTGTTTAAATCTTATATCTAAAGATTGGGTGGCTCGTTTGAAAAATAACGTGACTTTTCAAGATTATGTCACCGACGCCAAACGGTTATGGAATCCATCTTATGTGACGCTGAATTATGAATATGAAGAATCCAAGCGCCCAAATTTTAAAGTTGCTGTCGTTGCATACTGCAAATTTATGAAACCTTATGGGGATAGAGGCGTTCTGAATCCCAAATTGAATTTATATATTATGGCTTCAGAGCCATTACGTTTAATTGCTCGTGCGATGACATCTGATCTCTCAGTTCAAATTTCTGACGATTTTAAATTTTCTTTTCAAGAATGTAGTGGTGTTTTGAATTGTCATGAATGCGGTAAACGTGCAAACGAATTCAAAGCAAAAGGTCATAAAATAGATCTAAGATCTCAACCATGCATACTGGACACCAGCGTATTTACTGGAACTGAAGTCGCGAATCGCTTTTATAGTATGATCGAACCCACGTTCACTGACACGTTTGTAGCCATCTTACAAATAAAAATTAATACGAGATACAGCTATAATACTCAAAATAATCAAAAATTTTTACGTATTGGTGGAAGTATTTTAGATTTCATCGGATTTCAGGAAAGAAAATTAATGGCTTCTAAAACAGCTAATATAGGATTTATAACAGAAATCGATAATCAACCTTCAACGAAGGCTAAGGAGGCTAAACCTTCAACGAAGACTAAGGTGGCTGAACCTTCAACAAAAACCGATGATGAGTTTGGCGATTATTTGGAAGGGATATTAAACGATTCAAAGATACCTTATGAACCTTTTGATTTGGAAAATACTATTGAGTTGGAAAATACTGAAATTAGTCACGATACCATTGATTCGAATGATGTAGACAATAAGAGAAGTTCTAATGATTTAGACTCGGATTCAAAGAAAAGAAAAATAGATGAGGGTGAAAGTTATATATCCCAGTGGTATTTAAGTGACGATTAATAAATTACGTAACCCACATTTTAGTTTAGTGCGACAGGGCTACTACCATTAAAAAAAAAAAAAAAAAAAAAAAAAAAAAAAAAAAAAAAAAAATTTTTTTTTTTTTTTTTTTTTTTTTTAATGTGACCTTGAGCGTGGCTCGTCTATATATAGAACTGTTAACGTACCTTTCTTTTTCTTCAACGTTAGTCATTTCAAACTGACTGTGAAATTCTTCAAAGTCCACGAGGACCACAGGTTTCGTTTTGTCTCTCATAATTATATTTAAATTTTTATGGCCCAGCTCCTGTTTCAGATAACCCTCAGCTCGTTTCAATTTTATCTCCATTTTAAAATTTTACGTGCTAAGCGATATGTCTTCGTTTTCTTGCTAAGCGATATGTCTTCGTTTTGACCTGTTTCAGATACACCTGACTCAATTTTATCATGGCATAGCTGATCCACGTTTGACTGTGCCAAGCCGAATTGAATTCAATGTAAGGGGTCGCGTTAAAAGATACCATAGCGCTGAGAAACGTTCAAAATCTATTGCTGTCATCTTAAAAGATACCATAGAATGTAAGAGGGTTACGTTAAACGATACCGTAGCGTGGCGTAAAATATTATCAGCCAATGGAGGGTTGGCTGGGATAGAAAGACAAACGTTAAAAATATCTAGGGCTTAAATTTTCATTGAAATGAGACGTTTCAAAGTTTTAGTAAATTGGTAAAACATTTAGGGTTTAGTAAATCTTAATGTTAAAAGATACCATAGAATGGAAGAAGGATAAACGTTAAACATATCTAGGGGGCGTGGCTTAAATTTTCATTGAAATGAGACGTTTCAAAGTTTTAGTAAATTGGTAAAACATTTAGTAAATAATGTAAAATTTAATGTTAAATTTATGGAAAATTTAATTTGTCTAGGAAAGGGGATTATGTCCCTATCTATTGGGGTTTCACTTTTGGAAATTCAATTTTCTAATTGCCAGGAAAACTTTTCAAAAGAGATTTTTCAATTCTGCCTGACCAACTGTAACAAATTGCCAAGTTCAGTCGGGTCCGTAAAATGTTGCTACCAACATTGGTATTGTAAAAAAATAACTTATAAAATTTTATCAGATTTGATAAGCTTATCTTGACGATTGCCCAGTTTTTTAAATGCTACCAATATTGTAAAAAAATAAGTTATAAAATTTATCAGATATAGTATTTATCAGGCAGTCTTTCGATTTTGACCGTTCAAAGGTATCGTGTAACATGAATCTGGCTTCAGCTATGCAAGAGGCTATGATAAAATTGAGTCAAGTGAATCTGAAACAGGTTTCATTTGTCATGTCAAAATGAAGACATATCGCTTAGCAGGAACATTGAAACCGGACGGCAGGCGTAAAAATTTAAACTGGCTAATATAAACATTGTTGCGTAGAGAGAAAATTTTAACAAGAGGTCTCTATGAAATTCATATTGCTGAGAGTTGTCACGACAAATGTAGCAATGGACGCTGTCAAATGTAATTATGCAAATAGTATTAACCATTCGTTGAGTAGCATGACCAATGAAATATAACAAATGAAACGTAATTAGGAAAATAGTATTAACCAAATGGACTACAGATTAAGGAAGGGACAAATAAATACTTATATACAGACAATCAAGTTTCAAGGTCACATGAAACAAGCTTCAAGGTCACAAAAAAAAAAAAAAAAAAAAAAAAAAAAAAAATTTTTTTTTTTTTTTTTTTTTTTTGTGTGTGACCTTCAAGCTTGTTTCGTGTGACCTTGAAGCTTGTCTATATTTAATATGGCTAACATAACCATAACCTCATTGTGTCTCGACATTTGCCAGCAACGGTCGTCTAGTCACTATGCCTCGTAATGTATTTTAAGCAAGATGTACGTTTTCATGAAATCAGAATGATATCATGGGTTTTATAGAATATAATAAAATAAATTAAATTAAATATTAGAAATAAAATATATTTTTTATCTGTATTTATACATGCAGACATTTCCGCTTCGCGGAAATGTCTGCATGTTTAAATACAGATAAAAAATATATTTTATTTCATACTCAATTATAGGGTCTCGTAAAGAGTTTCATCTCGCTGATTTCGAGTTTCGGCTTGTCGTATGTCGCAACAGTCTTGCTACAACCTGCACGTTTCCCACGATACCAAATATCTTATAATTTATTTCAGTTTGTTTGCCAAGCTCGAAATACGTCGTTCTACCGTTGATCAGATGCACTCAGTGGGCTCTTCACAAGACTTGAAATTTTTGGACACGGGCAGCACCCAATTCAATATTATTTCTGTTAAATGTTTAATTTGGATGCGCCACTAATAAACTCCATTGGGACCTTGATAAGCCAGCTTAAATATCTCTGATCTAAGAGTTTGGTTCGTCAAAGAGCCAATACTAGCTTATAATCGCTCGGCAGCGATATAAAAATGATTCCCACCCGCATCTTTGAAAGAACATTCGGACCGGTCCTAACGACCATGAGATAGAGTACCAATATTGTACCTATTCTAATTTGAAGGGATATGGCTTAGCTATAATATAATTTTGTATCTTGATAAAATATACAGACTCTATAGATAAATTTAAGAGATCTGAGTTTAAAATTTTAATTTTTTCGTTTAAAATTTACATTTTTTCTGTAAAATTTAAAAATTTTAATGACTAAGCTAGAGATAGAGTACCAATATTGTACCTATTCTAATTTTTAAGGGATATGGCTTCTCTATAAGATAAATATGTATCTTGGTAAAATATGTAGACTCGATAGCTAAATTTAAGAGATCTGAGTTTAAAATTTTAATTCTATATCTTTTCTCTTGAGACATTTGAAACTTACCGGGTTTGGTTTTACGCTTCTACCAAATTTGAATATGCCATCGCACAACAAAGCCAGGCATTCATTTTATGTTTATCAGACCTCTGATAGTCTTTAGCTAAAATTAAAACTTGCCTTTGCAAAGTGGACAACAGTTATGCAAATACGATATAACTGGAGACCAAAAATTAAAGAGCCGTCATGTAGCAATCTAAAAAAATTATGCTGGATTGAAATTATTCAAGCTGCTTATATAAAGTTAATTTAAGCAAGATGACCTTGAAAATATAGCCAGTCAAGTTTCAAGGTCACATGAAAAAAAAAAAAAAAAAAAAAAAAAAAAAAAAATTTTTTTTTTTTTTTTTTTTTTTTTTTTTCACAGTTGGTTGGTTGGTTGATAATCTTGTCTATATATAATATGGCTAACGTCACTACACTCTCATTGTGTCTCGACGTTTGCCAGCAACGGTCGTCTAGTCACTATGTCTCGTAATGTGTTTTCAGCAAGATGTACATTGATGGACACTAGAGAGTTAGATTTTTCTATAAAAGCCTATGATCTATTCTGATTTCATGAAAACCTACAGTATTTTGTCATTTGTCAGACAAAAGTCTTGTTTTCAAAGCCAATAATGTATAAATATCGATATCCCTTCCTGTTTTAAAGGAAATGGGTTTAGACATCAGGAGCTAGTTTATGCATGACCTTACAGCAGAAGAAATAAATTCCACTCCCACCCACCCTAATAGATATACTATATATATACTATATATATATAGACTACAGCGCCATCTACAATGAATCTGATTGGATAAAGAAATATAAATTTAGAAGCCAACTGAGAAAAATAGCTTTAGAAGCCAACTGAGAAATATAGCTTTAGAAACCAACTGAGAAATATAGCTTTAGCAGCCAACTGAGAAATATAGCTTTAGCAGCCAACTTCATCAACGAGAATGAAACAGGTTAATTTTGATCATGTCTATCTTAAATATGGATCGCTTGGCCATTCAAGAAGCCTTCATGAAAATTAAAACCGGCTCCATGACAAAACGTAGCAATTAGATGTTTGAACTGAGTCCATAACATTTTACAATTTCCCTTTAAAATTTGTCTAAGCTATAGTAGTCTGTTCAAAAGAATCGTTTAAACGTGGATCAGCTATGCAAGAGGTCATGATAAAACTGAGTCCTGTATCTGAAACAGGTCAAAACGAAGACCTGGCAATTGAAAACGGGGCATCGCTTAGCAGGAAAAATTTAAAATTTAAACGAGCTGGACCATAAACGTAACCACTGAATTGCAAATGCTGGGCCATGCTTAGCAGTAGCAGCCCACATTGTAAAAATAATATTTACGAGATACAATGACAAAGCGACAAATGAAAAGCTTAAAAAGTCCGTGCCAGCATCATTTTAAATGAAACCATTGAGCCATCCAAGAGGCCTTGATAGAATCGGCTTACTGAACAAATCTATAGGTGAAATCTGAAAGACGTAGAGAGTAGCAGCCCATATTGTAAAAATTTAAAATTATAAAATTCAAAAGTGGATATGTAGGAAGGGTTAAGTTTCAAAGTCACATGACCAACAAACTAACTAACCAACAAACTTGAAATGAACCAACCAACCAACCTTGAAAAAAAAAAAAAAAAAATTTTTTTTTTTTTTTTTTTTTTTTTTTTCAGGTGCCACGCCCACCCTTGAAGCTTGTCTATATATAGTATGGCTAACGTGACTACACCCTCATTGTGTCTCGACATTTGCCAGCAACGGTCGTCTAGTCACTATGTCTCGTAATGTGTTTTCAGCAAGATGTACATTGATGAACACTAGAGTTAGATTTTTCTTTAAAAGCCTATGATCTATTCTGATTTCATGAAAACCTACAGTATTTTGTCATTTGTCAGACAAAAGTCTTGTTTTCAAAGCCAATAATGTATAAATATCGATATCCCATCCTGTTTTAAAGGAAATGGGTTTAGACATCAGGAGCTAGTTTATGCATGACCTTACAGCAGAAGAAATAAATTCCACTCCCACCCACCCTAATAGATATACTATATATATACTATATATATAGACTACAGCGCCATCTACAATGAATCTGATTGGATAAAGAAATATAAATTTAGAAGCCAACTGAGAAAAATAGCTTTAGAAGCCAACTGAGAAATATAACTTTAGAAATATAACTGTAGCAGTCAACTGAGAAATATAACTTTAGAAACCAACCAACCAACCTTGAAAAAAAAAAAAAAAAAAAAAAAAAAAAAAAAAAATTTTTTTTTTTTTTTTTTTTTTTTTTTTTTTTTTACAGTTCGTTGGTTGGTTGGTTGATATATATTTGTTTCCTCGTTCATCACTTTTCATTTATTAATATTAGCTTTTCAATTTCATCCTGGCCTTTTCATGTTTTTACCCAAATGCTAAGTTTCAAAAGTCTCGATAAACTTGAAACAGGTGTGTCTTCTCATTTTAAATGAAACATGTCTATCTTAAATATGGATCGCTTAGCCATTCAAGAAGCCTTCATGAAAATTAAAACCGGCTGGGTGTATCTATGACAAAACTTAGCAATTAGATGTTTGAAATCTGACTTTAAAATTTGTCTAAGCTATAGTAGTCTGTTCAAAAGTATCGTTTAAACGTGGATCAGCTATGCAAGAGGTCATGATAAAACTGAGTCCTGTATCTGAAACAGGTCAAAACGAAGACATGGCAATTGAAAACGGGGCATCGCTTAGCAGGAAAAATTTAAACGAGCTGGGCTATAAACGTAACCATTGAATTGTAAATGCTTTGCCAGCTTAGCAGTAGCAGCCCATACTGTAAAAATAATATTTACAAGATCTAATGACAAAACGAATAGCGTAGAAAGACAAATGAAAAGCTTAAAAAGTCCGTGCCAGTCTATAGCATCATTTTAAATGAAACCATTGAGCCATCCAAGAGGCCTTGATAGAATCGGCTTACTGAACAAATCTATAGGTACACTTGAAATCTGAAAGACGTAGAGAGTAGCAGCCCATATTGTAAAAATTTAAAATTATAAAATTCAAAAGTGGATATGTAGGAAGGGTTAAGTTTCAAAGTCGCATGACCAACAAACTAACTAACCAACAAACTTGAAATAAACCAACCAACCAACCTTGAAAAAAAAAAAAAAAAAAAAAAAAAAAAAAAAATTTTTTTTTTTTTTTTTTTTTTTTTTTTTTTCACAGTTGGTTGGTTGGTTGGTTGATAATCTTGTCTATATATAATATGGCTAACGTGACTACACTCTCATTGTGTCTCGACGTTTGCCTGCAACGGTCGTCTAGTCACTATGTCTCGTAATGTGTTTTTAGCAAGATGTACATTGATGGACACTAGAGAGTTAGATTTTTCTATAAAAGCCTATGATCTATTCTGATTTCATAAAAACCTGCAGTATTTTGTAATTTGTCAGACAAAAGTCTTGTTTTCAAAGCCAATATTGTATAAATAACGGTATCCCATCCTATTTTAAAGGAAATGGGTTTAGACATCAGGAGCTAGTTTATGCATGACCTTACAGTAGAAGAAATAAATTCCACTCCCACCCACCCTAATAGATATACTATATATATACTATATATATATAGACTATAGCGCCATCTACTATAATTGGCTAAAGAAATATAACTTTAGAAGCCAACTGAGAAATATAGCTTTAGAAGCCAACTGAGAAATATAGCTTTAGAAGCCAACTGAGAAATATAGCTTTAGCAGCCAACGTAACCATTGAAACGTAATCATTGAATTGTAAATGCTTAGCAGCCCATATTGTAAAAATAGTATTTACGAGATACAATGACAAAGCGTAGAAAGACAAATGAAAATCTTAAAAGTAGCGGCCCTGTGTCCAAATACTAGTCTATGGCATCATTTTAAATGAAACCATTGAGCCATCCAAGAGGCCTTGATAGAATCGGCTGACTGAACAAATCTATAGCTACGCTTGAAATCTGAAAGACGTAGAGAGTAGCAGCCCATATTGTAAAAATTTAAAATTATAAAATTCAAAATTGAATATGTAGGAAGGGTTAAGTTTCAACAAACTAACTAACCAATAAACTTGAAATGAACCAACCAACCAACCAACCCTTAAAGAAAAAAAAAAAAAAAAAAAAAAAAAAAATTTTTTTTTTTTTTTTTTTTTTTTCAAGGTTGGTTGGTTGGTTGATATATATATTTGTTCCTCGTTCATTACTTTTCATTTATCAAGATTAGCTTTTCAATTTCATCCTGGCCCTTTTCATGTTTTTATCCAAATGCTAAGTTTCAAAAGTCTCACGCTTCAGCTATGGTATCGATAAAATTGAAACAGGTGTGTCTAAATGCTAAGTCTTCTCATTTTAAATGAAACATGTTAATTTTGATCATGTCTATCCTAAACGTGTATCGCTTGGCCATCCAAGAGGCCTTCATGATACGCGAACCTTGAATTGCTTATAGCCTTTCATAAGATGGTCTACCAAATTTAATTTTGCCATTGCACCACAAAGCCAGGCATTTATTTTATGTCTATCAGACCTCTGATAATTTTTAGCTAAGATCAACAATTTTCCTTTGTAGTGCGGACAATAGAATGGAACGGCATCTCGATAGAGGGTGTTTCTATAACGTTTTAAATTATGCTTAGCTGCCATGCAAATACAATATAACTGGAGACCAAAAATTAAACAGCCGTCATGTAGCAATCTAAAAAATTTATGCTGGATTGAAATATTTCAAGCTGCGTATATAGAGCTAATCTAAACAAGATGACCTTGAAAATATAGCCAGTCAAGTTTCAAGGTCACATTAAAAAAAAAAAAAAAAAAAAAAAAAAATTTTTTTTTTTTTTTTTTTTTTTTTCATGTGACCTTGAATGTGACCTTGACGGAGCATTGTATAAGATATGACGGAGCTATTTATACAATATTAGTTTTGTGTCAAGTATATTATTTTTATACGTTACGTTATTTTTCGATATGTTATTTTTTACGTTACGTTATTTTTGATATGTTATTTTTATACGTTACGTTATTTTTACGTTACGTTATTTTTTACGTTACGTTATTTTTACGTTACGTTATTTTTTACGTTACGTTATTTAATCTATATATTATTTTTTACGTTACGTTATTTTTTACGTTACGTTATTTTTTACGTTACGTTATTTTTTACGTTCAATATTTTCGTCACTTAACATTTAGCTGACTTCTTGTACAATATTCTCTCCTGTGTTTTGTCCAATTGAAATGTCCACATACTCCACTCGATTTGTCCTGTTTCAGATAGCGTTGCTTCTGTCTCTTGCTAAGCATGGCCCAGCATCTACAATTCAATGGTCATGACTGGCCAAACCCGTTTCAATTTTGAATTTTTACGCCTGCTAAGCGATACCCCGTTTTCAGGGGTCTTGCTAAACGATATGTCTTCGCTTTGACATGTTAATGGCTAGCGTACTTAAACCGTCATTCTATCTGAACGTCTTCTAGTCATACTTCTGTCTGATTAATGATATTTTATACATTTAAGCAAATGCCAATATATTGCCAAGTCCACGGTCAATCTTGAAATATTATTTGTTTTTATTTAAGAGAGGTCCCAACAAGATATAAATGAAGAGTCCAGGCAAGCAAATGTGTAAATTGTGTAGCCAAACCAGGCTCGTTGGAAATGAGTATTGGCAGCCTTGGATCCATAAAAGTTGAAACGTAATTATGAAAATAGTATTAATCAAATGGACAACACATTATAGGAAGAGATAAATAAATAATTATATATAATCAGACAAGGTCACACGAGTCAAGCTTCAAGGTCACATGAAAAAAAAAAAAAAAAAAAAAAAATTTTTTTTTTTTTTTTTTTTTTTTTAATGTGACCTTGAAACTTGACTGGCTATATTTTCAAGGTCATCTTGTTTAGATTAGCTCTATATACGCAGCTTGAAATATTTCAATCCAGCATAAATTTTTTAGATTGCTACATGACGGCTGTTTAATTTTTGGTCTCCAGTTATATTGTATTTGCATGGCAGCTAAGCATAATTTAAAACGTTATAGAAACACCCTCTATCGAGATGCCGTTCCATTCTATTGTCCGCACTACAAAGGAAAATTGTTGATCTTAGCTAAAAATTATCAGAGGTCTGATAGACATAAAATAAATGCCTGGCTTTGTGGTGCAATGGCAAAATTAAATTTGGTAGACCATCTTATGAAAGGCTATAAGCAATTCAAGGTTCGCGTATCATGAAGGCCTCTTGGATGGCCAAGCGATACACGTTTAGGATAGACATGATCAAAATTAACATGTTTCATTTAAAATGAGAAGACTTAGCATTTAGACACACCTGTTTCAATTTTATCGATACCATAGCTGAAGCGTGAGACTTTTGAAACTTAGCATTTGGATAAAAACATGAAAAGGGCCAGGATGAAATTGAAAAGCTAATCTTGATAAATGAAAAGTAATGAACGAGGAACAAATATATATATCAACCAACCAACCAACCTTGAAAAAAAAAAAAAAAAAAAAAAAATTTTTTTTTTTTTTTTTTTTTTTTTTCTTTAAGGGTTGGTTGGTTGGTTGGTTCATTTCAAGTTTATTGGTTAGTTAGTTTGTTGAAACTTAACCCTTCCTACATATTCAATTTTGAATTTTATAATTTTAAATTTTTACAATATGGGCTGCTACTCTCTACGTCTTTCAGATTTCAAGCGTAGCTATAGATTTGTTCAGTCAGCCGATTCTATCAAGGCCTCTTGGATGGCTCAATGGTTTCATTTAAAATGATGCCATAGACTAGTATTTGGACACAGGGCCGCTACTTTTAAGATTTTCATTTGTCTTTCTACGCTTTGTCATTGTATCTCGTAAATACTATTTTTACAATATGGGCTGCTAAGCATTTACAATTCAATGATTACGTTTCAATGGTTACGTTGGCTGCTAAAGCTATATTTCTCAGTTGGCTTCTAAAGCTATATTTCTCAGTTGGCTTCTAAAGCTATATTTCTCAGTTGGCTTCTAAAGTTATATTTCTTTAGCCAATTATAGTAGATGGCGCTATAGTCTATATATATATAGTATATATATAGTATATCTATTAGGGTGGGTGGGAGTGGAATTTATTTCTTCTACTGTAAGGTCATGCATAAACTAGCTCCTGATGTCTAAACCCATTTCCTTTAAAGTAGGATGGGATACCGTTATTTATACAATATTGGCTTTGTAAACAAGACTTTTGTCTGACAAATTACAAAATACTGCAGGTTTTTATGAAATCAGAATAGATCATAGGCTTTTATAGAAAAATCTAACTCTCTAGTGTCCATCAATGTACATCTTGCTAAAAACACATTACGAGACATAGTGACTAGACGACCGTTGCAGGCAAACGTCGAGACACAATGAGAGTGTAGTCACGTTAGCCATATTATATATAGACAAGATTATCAACCAACCAACCAACCAACTGTGAAAAAAAAAAAAAAAAAAAAAAAAAAATTTTTTTTTTTTTTTTTTTTTTTTTTTTCAAGGTTGGTTGGTTGGTTTATTTCAAGTTTGTTGGTTAGTTAGTTTGTTGGTCATGCGACTTTGAAACTTAACCCTTCCTACATATCCACTTTTGAATTTTATAATTTTAAATTTTTACAATATGGGCTGCTACTCTCTACGTCTTTCAGATTTCAAGTGTACCTATAGATTTGTTCAGTAAGCCGATTCTATCAAGGCCTCTTGGATGGCTCAATGGTTT